>JAECXW010000119.1:0-687431 GCA_018153365.1 Drosophila fuyamai
GTTTCCGAATAAGACAAGGAGTGGACTGTAAATTAATCTTTTATTTGGTAGCAAATTCCTCCAAAGTTTGCTGCTGCCGGTCTTTTCCAATTGTTCTTTCAGTGCCTTGGTGCCCGCCTGTTAGTGGCGATACGTGATAAACTTAACGATATTTACATTGTCACTATCGATATATCGATGCGATATGTGAGGGCTGTTCCCTATTTCTTAGCGGGAGTTAACGAAGAATAATTAAACATAATACTTAATCAACTATTAAGAATCAAAATGACATTAATTCTGAACCATACCGGCCCCCCTGAACGACGCGTTCAGTTAAGAGGGAGAATGGCGATCTTAGTGATAGGGCGCTTGTAGACTCCATTGGCCGTCTTGACAGTCACTACTCGGACCTTAGAATCCTGCCCTGGGTGTACTTCTTGTATGCGTCCAAGTATCCATTTCGAGGGCGGAAGATTAGGCTCCTTAAGAACAACAAGGTTGCCTATTTCGAGGTTCACCGTCTCCTTGTTCCACTTGCCACGTGCCTGTAGAGAAGTGAGGTATTCAGTGTGCCATCGCTTCCAGAATCTTGAACCATGGCCTGAAGCTGATTCCATCGCTGCAGTCTATTCATCTGAGAGTCCAAAAACGAGGGTTCAGGCACCGCAGTGTACGGCTGTCCTACCAAAAAATGGGCTGGAGTTAATGGATCGAGGCTGTGATCGCTGATCGGAGTAAGTGGCCGTGAGTTCAGGATAGCTTCGATTTGGGCAAGAACGGTTGACAGTTCTTCAAAAGTGAGTGCGGCTCCTCCTACGACTCGGCGCAGATGCAGCTTGATTGACCGGACGCCCGACTCCCACAATCCGCCAAAGTGTGGTGCGGACGGGGGTATGAAGTGCCAGTTTATGCCTTCGGACGACAGAAAACCGGCCAATTGTTCATCCTTAGCTCGCTCTTGAGCAAGTTTGCGCATTTCGTCCATTCCCGTCGGGCTCCATGGAAAGTGGTTCCATTGTCGGAATACAAATCGGATGGTGTTTTGCGACGGGCACAAAAACGTTTGAACGCAGCAATAAATGCCTGCGTTGTGAGATCGCTTACGACTTCTATGTGCATAGCTTTTGTGGCCAGGCACACAAATATGGCAAACCAGGCTTTGCCTATGCGGGGGAGTACGACCTTTGGTTTCCTTGATTGAGATGGGTCCCGCGTAGTCCAGACCAGTGTGCCGGAAACAAGGATTTTGTTGTACGCGTGGAAGGGGTAAATCCGCCAAGATTTGCTGACTTGTGACACGCCGAGTCATAAAGCAGGACTTACAGCGAAAGACTTCCTTGCGAATTATGTTCCGGGCTCCCATTATCCAGTATTGCTGGCGAACTTGATGAAAAGTGGCGTCTACTCCAGGATGCAAATTAGCCTTGTGAACATAGCGCACAATCAGCAAGGCCAGCGGTGATTCCTTGGCGACGATGATCGGATGTTTTGCGTTGAATGTTAACCCGATCGGTCAATACGCCCTCCGATGCGCAGTAGTCCGGAAGCATCCAAAAACGGAGTTAGTTTCAGCAATTTTGATTTTTTGGGCAGTCTTTGATCTTTCCCGACTGCATCGTATTCTTGTGGAAAAGCCGTAAGTTGCATGTGCTTCAATAGCCTCTCTCGGGCGTATTGCAAGTCTTTAGCTGTTAGGTATCCGCTCTGAGGTTCAATCTGAAATGGTAAGCTATTAGTATGATTGGCTATCCCTTTGGGGCGTATGCGTTGGATAAATCGAAAACATAGCTGACAACGCGCAGTAGTTGATTCCAAGAAGAAAGTTTATGGATTAAACTGTCGATAATATCCGGATGTGAATCCGCTTTTAGAGTGAGGTTTAGTTCCTTGGATCTTTCTTCGCAAAGTACAGCTGGGTGCAGCTGCATGTTTTGTTTTTTGGTAGCGGTCGGCCAACGTGACTCCGACTCCACTAGCCAGCTTGGACCCTTCCACCATAGATCGTGGTCAAGCAGTGTTGATGGAAGCAGCCCTCGGGAGGCGCAATCAGCCGGGTTGTCTTCCGAGCGTACATGATTCCAGCAGCTTCTGGGATACTCTGTTAAGATTTCGGCGGTTCTGTTACACACGAACGTGTTCCATCGTCGAGGTGGAGCGGTCAGCCAGTGGAGAACGATTTCAGAATCCGTCCAACAAAAGGTAGCGGTAATTGGAATCGACAAAGACGACTTTATAAGAGTTAGCAATTTACTTAGTAAATGAGCAGCAGTGAGTTCCAATCTCGGTATAGAAATTGTTTTTATTGGAGCTACCCGAGTCTTGCCAGCGATTAGTGTGATCCAGGCTCCGGAGTCCGTTGTTACCCGACTGTATACAACGGCTCCTACTGCTTGTGAAGAGGCGTCTGCGAATCCGTGCAGCTCAATTGATTCCGCAGGTCTGGCAATGTATCGAGGGACTCGACACTGAGACAATGTTGGCAGCTCGCTCGCTAAGACTCTCCACCTCCTCGTAATGTGATCATTCAAAGGCTCATCCCAGCTTAGAGAGCAAAGCCAACACTCCTGAAATAATATTTTCAGCAAAATTGTAGATGGGGATACAATACCCAAAGGATCGTAAATCTTCGAAAGTTCCGATAGTACTGTCCGCTTGGTAGGCATGGGGTTTGTAATTATCGATCGAGGCGGTGTGCAAAATAGGTCCGTCTCTGGATTCCAAAGCAGCCCCAATATTTTGACATTTTTTGACGGCTTTGTGGATGGCTGGTAAGCGCAGTCCTCCGTGGGAATAGAATCCATTAGAGTTTTACAATTGGAACTCCATTTTCGTAGATTAAACTTAGCCTCCGCTAGCAGCTTCACAAGTTCATCCTTGAGTTCGATGAGGCCTTCCTCTGTGTCTGCTCCTGTTGATATGTCGTCGACATATGCATCCGTTAATAAAGATGAAGCTGCTCGTGGATATTGATGCAGATGGTCCTCCGCTAATTGTTTAAGGACCCTTACTGCCAAAAAAGGAGAGGGTGATAACCCGTAGGTGACGGTTAACAACCGATAGTGTTGAATTTTTCCTTTTCGTCATTTCGCCAAACAATTCGCTGAAAATCGGTATGCGCTTGGGCTACCTTTATGCCCCGAAACATTTTCTCGATATCCGTGCAAACAACGTATCGGTATTGTCGGAATCTCAGGCAGACTCCGATTAAATCTCGCTGTATAGGCGGACCGATGTGCAAGCGATCGTTGAGAGACCATCCGGTGTTATCTTTTCCGGATCCGTCAAATACAACACGACATTTGGTTGTTGTACTTTCAGCTTTGATGACTGCATGGTGGGCTAGGTAACAACATTGTTTTTTTTGCAAGATTAGTTGATGTTCCTTGAGTGCTTCCATATGCCCGCGCTGTAGGTAATCTTCCATAAAGGCACAATATTGCCGTTTTAATTCCGGATTCCGTCGGAATTTTGTTTCCAAAGATGCGAATCGATTTAACGACTGTTGTAGAGAAGGGTCGCTTAGAGCCGGCACTTCCTTCTTGAACGGGTATTCCACAATATATACGCCGTCCACATCCCGTTTGTAAGTGTTGACAAAATGTTGTTCCACGGGATCACAAGCGTCAATAGTGGCTTGACTAGGCTGGATTGTATCCATCTCCATGAATCTTCTCACCATCTCATCCAAATCGATTTGAGCATGATGAGCTTGCGCTGGCTTTGGGGATTCATCACACAAGGGTCCCGAACCTACAATTACCCAACCAAAAATTGTGTTAAGTGCGAATGTATTAGGTTTACTTATCAATTTTCGTTGGCCTGTGAAGAAACTCCAAAGTTGGTCCGATCCGATTATGACATCGATATCTCCTGGGGTGGCGAAGGTGGGATCGGCCAAAGCTAGTCCTTGTAGAGCTTCCCAATTACTGATGTGTAATTCTCCTGCTGGCACTGACGTGGTTAAGGAACTCATAATCAGCACCTTTATCTGCTGGACATCCGTCGAGACTCGGGATTGCAATTGTATTTTTGCACACCCTCGAGTTACGCCAGCGGCTTGTGTAGAAAGCCCAATCACCGAAATACGTGCGTGTGTACGAGGTGCGCCGATGCGTTGAATGAAAGCCTCTGTGGCCAAAGTAATAGTGGATCCCGAATCCAGCAGCATTCGGCAAAACGTCTGGCGTCCACAATTGTCCACCACCTGAGCTAGTATGGTAGGCATCAGGGTCTGCGAACGAGCAACAAATGCAGTCTCGACCGAAAAATTCGAAATCCCAGTTGTCAATGCTTCGGTTGTTGTAGAGCTGCTCTCCGGTGTAGTAGTTGGGTGGGGCACACGTTCCCCTTGCGAGTCTTGATGTACCAAAGTGTGGTGTGATCCTTTGCAGAGTCGACATCTGAATTTCGAAGTGCACTGCCTGGCAACATGTTTGGGGCTTAGACAGTTAAAGCACAATTTGTTTTGCTTTACAACTGATCGGCGATCGAGTATGTCCAACGATAAAAATTGAGTGCACGTCATAATTGAATGCGGCTGTGTGCAAAGAACACAAGCCCTTCCTGACAAGTTCGAGGCATCGCTGGCGACGTGTACGCTGGCGATGCGTTTCCCGTATGTTTTGGGAGTAGTCTGACACGATTCCAGAGCGTCGCATCTGGCGAACAAGAAATCCAAAAATGTCTCTATCTTCACTTCGCTAGAGCATCCCTCTGGGCGTTCAGCCCAAGATTGTCGGGTTTCCATATCCAATTTATGGAGCAAGATGTGTATTAGCCATGGGTCTCGCTGATCACAGCCCAGCGCGTGTAATCCGCGAATGGATTCGTCTGCTCCGTCTGCTAGCTTGCGTAGGGCGGTCACTCCAGACGTTGCGACATTGGGCAAGGCCAAAAAACCAGCAATAAATGATCGCGTTATTAGTGGCTTTTTGTCGTATCGATTTACCAGCTTATCCCACGCTTCAACATAATTTTCTTCGGTGACGGCAATATGTTTAACTAAATTGAGGGCTTCGCCATCCAAATATGATTTCAAGTAGTGGAACTTCTGGCAGCTAGTGAGGTTTTCGCGCCGGTCTACGGACCCCATGAACATGTCACAAAATTGAGGCCAATCTTCGTAATTGCCTCGAAAGGTAGGAATCCGGATTTTCTCAAACCTTAAGTCCGTGTGGGTGTGTGACTCTCGAACCTGCTCTAAAAACTGTGTTTGCGAGGCCACAAGCTGTGCTTGCGTGGCAGCCAAGCGCTCAAGTGGATCCTCTGCGTTAGCGATTGGGGTGGACGAATGAGGCGCTGCTCGTTTCCTCTCTGTTATAGCGTTGGATAGAAGGGCGTGCACTTCATAATACTTGTTTTCGTATTCCTGCATATCGTCCGTTTCGAACCAATCCCCTGCCTCCGAGAGGGAGTGTAGTTCCGCAGACAGCTTCATGAACTGGTCGAATGTTTCCATAATACGGCGGAGATGATGTTCCAAAGTGTCCAGGGATGTTACGGCTGATACAAATTCCGAAGCACGACCGTGTGCACGTGTGATTTGCGCCTTGCAGAATCCACGCTGTTGGTTCACTGATTGTAGAGACATGGCAGCACAATGAGGTTATGTCTGAATTTCACCAAGTTGTGAATTAGGAGCATGAGGATTTAACAAAAAAAATGGTTTTGTATACACCGAGACTGAGCACATCCGGCTCGAAGGACCAAAATGTTTCCGAATAAGACAAGGAGTGGACTGTAAATTAATCTTTTATTTGGTAGCAAATTCCTCCAAAGTTTGCTGCTGCCGGTCTTTTCCAATTGTTCTTTCAGTGCCTTGGTGCCCGCCTGTTAGTGGCGATACGTGATAAACTTAACGATATTTACATTGTCACTATCGATATATCGATGCGATATGTGAGGGCTGTTCCCTATTTCTTAGCGGGAGTTAACGAAGAATAATTAAACATAATACTTAATCAACTATTAAGAATCAAAATGACATTAATTCTGAACCACTTATACATATATTAGGTTTATATAGGACTTAAACGATTGAGCACTTTCAATATTTATTAATTACACTGTTTGCTTAATAACTTATACGAATTGTTTATTTCTTTTTGAAATGTGTTTTTTTATGGCCAGCACATGTACTGTAAGTTTATCAAAGTTCAACTTGTCCGTTCTCGCATAAAGTTGGATATTAAATTTTAATTATGAGATTAATCGTTCTGGGCCATAAAGTCTTAGAACTAAAGGTTCTTAGCTCAGGGACAGCGTAAATCATTCGTTCGTTCCCCCGGGCTAGACATTCGGGACAATTGGTAGCGGATTAAGGGCCATTAAAGTGTAAGCACTATCATTAAGACACTCCCCAGCAGTTAAACCCAACCCGGAGCAATGTCAAGTGCGCTAATTAACCACTTCTGACACTATATTCGCATAAGTAAGCGTAAGATGATATGGAAATGAGATGGTCGGCCGGAAAGTGTGTCAACCATAAGGCAAACATCGCAAACTGCGCAAAAACACTCCTGGCAAGGTCGCAAACAAGAAGCTGAGGACAACAGAGAAATTACCGACCGGCAAAAAAGCTTGGACCCTCAAACTTACCCTTTTTCCCTCTGCCCTCAATAACAATTTTTCAGTGTCACGCTGCGTGGCGGGATAAAAGCAAAACAAAAATTACAAAAATTCGACTGCGGCCAAACAAATTACAAAAAACAACATAACTCGCGCCTTGCGACCTTGAGATTGGCGGCATTAACCCATTACGGAACAGCGAGTAATTTTCCACAGCAAAACAAATTGTTTTAAGCGAGGGAAAGCACTTTATTTAAGTTTCTGGCTCTGAGATTTTTTACAAAAATTTAGAGTTTGAAATTACAGCTATTAAAACGGAAGCTATATAATAATATTGTTGCCCTTTAAAGCTATTTTCTATTATTTCTTAAAAAATTGTATTAGATTAGTTATATACATTTTAAACAAATAGAAACAATTTTCTTCTTTCATCGAACTTTGAGCTTTGGCTTTTAATGGGTTAAGCTGCAACACCTCGATTTGGTATTGCCATGTTTGCTGCAATAATTTCAGTTGGTATCAACAATTTTAGCTGTCCGAAAATCCAATGCACAAAATGTTGTAAGAATCTCGGCGGAGCCAAAAAAATAAAAGCCGGATAATTGCAGTCGTTACAATCCGAGCGAGATAATAACGAAAAACACAGCAAAGAAGTTGATGGCCCTGCTCCTGCCCCACAGTTGATTGCATGTGGCACGTGTTCATGACATTCCTCCAAGTCCAAGTCCGATGGCCAAGCGATTCTGCTGCACACTTAATGGCATTGCGATACAATTGCTCGCCTTGAAATTGCGGATCTCATATATGATCATGCCAAGTCGTTGATCGATTTAGTTCGATCTGAATTGGGTACAACCATTTTCCATGTTATGGTGATTTTTTTTATTTGCTGCCTTTGGAAAAGCGTTATTATGTAAAATTACCGACATTATTAAGAAATATTTTTTTTGGAAACCCAAAAATATATGTATTTAATTTTAAAAAGATGTAACCACAGCCATATCCATAAATCAATCAAGGCTTGGAATATAAAACAATACTTAATTTTAAAGATATTCTTCGATGGCATTTCGCACTGCGTTCGCGAACCTTCCCTGCCTCTTTGGTTTTTATTTTCGCAACTTTTGGTCACTGCTGGGATGTGGTAAGAATGCATGTAAAAATGGTTATTGAATTTATGATTAATGCCTGTGCGCAGTTGTCATTGAAGGCCCGACAAATTGGCCGGCCAAGGCCAACCAGTGCGGCAAGAAATCCGAGATAAACGGGAAGAGATCGTTGTTGCCAAAGCTGGTGGGAACAGACGACTAAAGACAAGGCCCAATGACAACGCGAACGCTCGAATAGGCCCAAGATGCAGATGTCGAGCGAGACGGCGAAATATAAACAAAACAAATGGTGGGCAATCACAACAAATCGCGCAATGATATGTATATGGGGGAGGGCTGCTCCCGAACTCCCAAACTCCCGCCTTCAGCGAGGCGCGGCACAAAGCAAAATAGTGTGTAATTCAGCCTGCATTTTAATTTGGCCAAATGCAGACGTAACCCGATGCCAGGCCAAATATTTCGACAGTGGGGCTCTTGGGATGGGGGCTTCAATTGCAATTACCTTGGCAGCAACCGAGCACGCAACCAAGTCAGTGAGACGCTCGGGACGTGCCAAACGATCCACCGCCTTACGGCTAAGCGGTTCGAACCCAGAGACAAACCCCGTCCAACGTCAAACGTCCAACAACAAAATCTCTTCGGCTGGAGGAAAGCGAATCGAAACGAAAGACTTAGGCAAAAAACTTGCTGGGCACGCGCCAAACTTTGATGTGGATTGCGGCGGGGAGGGGGTTGTGGGTTGCATTGGGGGCGTCAAACATGTCGGCTCGATCAGCTGACTAATCCGGGGAGTTGAGCTAGGTCGGCAAAATGTGCACACAGAAAAAATACCAGGCACTTATCATTTTGACTTTTTAAATTAAGCTCATATGTACAAAATATTTTATGGTGAAGAATGTTTGGAATATATGTTAAAAATAAGTCTAAGCCACAACAGTTTTTAGGTTTAGTATACAGACATACATTATGTGTTCAAAATCTATAAGAAAATTGTACCTCAAATTTGATAGTAGCTTATCAACAAATTTTCTGAATCTTTATTTCAAAAACTTATTAGATATTTTATTTTTTAACATTCTCAGTGCACCTCAAAATAAAATATTCACACGAGTGGCGTATAAATTACATTTGTATGATTTTCAGGCAAAAAAGTAATTTGAGAGCAGCTTTAACCCGCTTTAAGTCCGCACTTAAGCCGATCACCTGTACTCGCCATCCACAAGCTCGCGATCCACAAGCGCCGGCTCGAACAAGTTGGCCCGCAGATCGCTGCTGCAATTCGAGCCTAGCTGAGGCCATTCTGCCCACGAATCGGCCAGTCGAGCGACGAATCTCAAGCCAGACGGTTGAATGCTGGCCACGCGCTGAACCCGAATATAAAGTGATCCGTAAAACCAGTGCCTGCGACGTGCTCTCCGGGGGAAAAGCTATAGTTGCCACTACCAAGTCCGTCCGAAGGATAAGGATTCCAGTCCGCCGAGACCATCGGAGTGCCGAATCGCCACACGTAACTGCCAAGAGTGACGAAAGCGGGAGAAAAAAGATAGTGGCGACGTAACCGTTACGCTTAAGTGCAAGCAACTGTTGCATTTGCCAATTTGCCCCATTTTGTGTGTCCGACTGAGCGTGCTTCGGTTGGCGAGTGAGTGTTTGAGTGTCGGAGTGAGTGTCGCCGCGAGTGTCTGACTGTTTGGGCCCGATTTGTGAGTGCTGCGCCCTCGGCCTTCCGATGCGGCCCACCGTCGAGGTCAAGGGTCGTCTGCTGACGACCCTGCTGCTGCACTGCCTCGTGGCCATGCAGGTGTGCGGCCGGGCCGGCGCCTTCACGCTCCTCTCGCCCTTCAGCTACAGCTCGCTGAGCTTCAAGAACCTGCTCAACTCGGTGCTGCTGTCGAGCAACGCCAACCTAGCCGGTGGCGGACGGAACCTCAAGTCCGACGTCCTCGAGGACGCCTCCCTCATCACGGTGAGTCCTGGCGGGTAAAAGAAACGTGTAGAAAGGATCTGACTTCTGGGTTCATTTCAATAAACATCGCTGTGAGAGGTGTATGAAGATACTACTCACCAAGGTGCTACAGATCTCTTCCAACCAAAATCTGTAGCAAATTTGTACTGACTTCAAATGAATTTTCGCTTATAATTTTGTTGAACGAGTTTTTTTATTATAACTATAAGCCAAACACTCAGATGACAACTCAGCTTGCATGAATAGTCTTTAAAGCGAATTTTTGACTTCAGCTTTTATAACTTGTTGGTACGAATGCTCACATAACTTTTTAAATTCACAACAGAGTGCAACATTATGGGGGACGTACATATATCAAATCTTAATTAAATTACTCATTGAAAACATCTTAGCACCGTTGCTATATTTTAGTTCGCTTATCTCGTGTTTGGAATTTTTTAGCAACACGACGTTTATAGTTAGATATTTTTATTGGTGAACTTGGCTGCACTGCGTCAGCCGACTTTTAAGATACACTCGTAACAAATTACTTTTGACTTTAAGTCAGATGTCATCGAAAGATAATTGAGATTTCAATGGCTTCGGCAAACACTTCTAAGTAAGAAACAACATTTTTATACCCGTTACTCGTAGAGTAAAAGGGTATATTGTATTCGTGCAAAAGTATGTAACAGGTAGAAGGAAGCGTTTCCGACCCTATAAAGTATATATATTCTTGTTCAGGATCACTAGCCGAGTCGATCTAGCCATGTCCGTCTGTCCGTCTGTCCGTCTGTCCGTCTGTCCGTCTGTCCGTCCGTATGAACGCTGAGATCTCGGAAACTATAAAAGCTAGAAGATTGGCATTTTGCATGCAGATTTTAGGAGTTCCTACGCAGCGCAAGTTTGTTTCAAAAAGGTGCCACGCCCCCTTTAACGCCCACAATCGCTTATATACGATTTTATTTAAATATAAATTTAAATATTTCGGAAAAGTAAAAATGCAGTTTTATTGTGTTTATCAATACCTATCGAAATGTAGAAGAAATTTTTCAAATCGGACCATCCGTTTAAAAGTTATGCGTGATCAAAGTTTCTAACTCCATCTCCCTCGCACTCCTTTTACCTGAGTAACGGGTATCTGATAGTCGGGGCACCCGACTATAGCGTTCTCTCTTGTTTTTGTGTGTATTCTTTTAATTATTAATAAACGATAAATTAACTTAATAAATAATTTGGTATTACCGATTTAAAGAGTAACGTTTTCACTTATTGAGCAGCATTTTCAGCTCTTTGACCATGCTCTTTATTTAACTTAATCTCTTCAGTCCCTATCTGAACAGTAATTAAACTTTTTATCTTTTTTATTGTAACAGATGTGATTTAATCAATTGTAAACTAAATACGAAGTTCTGCTAATATCAGCTTATGAATTCAAATGATTCGCATAAATATAATGCTATTATAAAATCATTATCAAAATTGTAAAAAATATTACGTGGTTTTGGCAATGGTTCGAAGTACCAAGGGCAAAGGCACAAAATAACATTTATATTTATTGTCTATAAAGCGCTTAAAATTCATCATTAGTTAAACATTACTGTGATAGATTTTTTACTGCTATCATTACCAATATAGTTGGAAATGTAGATACGAAAAGTAATGAGTATAATTATATTTTTTATTGTTTGGCTTGTAGGGGGCTTAAAATCGAGAAGATAGTTTCATTACTATTACCTGAAAGTAGTTTCGGACTTATCCCAAGTCGGTCAAAACTTCACGCTTGAATTCCCCTTTTACATTGACATTGGTTTTCCACGTCGTTTTTGTTTTGTTTCCATGGCTGTTTTGAAGAGCTTTTCTGAGGGCACAATCGCGTTCTGTTCTGGTATTTACTTTGGTCGAATATTTTTGTGTGTCATATAAATTTACACTTTTCACTGCTCACCACCCAAAGAAGAAAGTTTCCGTTCTCAGGGTTCGTTGACTCGCAGTACGAGTATTCGAGTGCGGTCCGAGAACTATTACCAATTCCATTTGAGCCGTCTGCAGGCACCTCGCAATGGTAATGGTCACTTGCCGTGATCAACTGCAGTTGCCACTGCACTTTTCATTGACTTCCCTTTGTTTTCCAAGAGAAAGGGGAGCTGCCGTAACTTGTGTGAATTTCGTAGCCTTTTTATGGCGTTAATCATGTCTAACTTCAGTGAGTGAGTTAACTCAGCTGCAAGCACGTAACTGATGGATTTATTTCTAGAGTTGAAGCTAATTAAAAGGTTTACGAGCTGGTAATACTGGTGTGAAGTAACATGAAAGTGTATGGCTTTATCGGTGGCAGAATATTCGTAACCATATTAAAACTTCATAAGAGAGCTGGTATTCCACTTTGGAGAAATCCAATCAGGTTTGATATTTATTTGTTTATAATTTTAAGGCCCACTTACAACAATACAAAAGACAGACTTAGCCTTCGTTGAAATGGATCCAATACGAAATAAGCATTTTATGGCAGTCACAGAAACCAAAGTTCGTTTAATGAGTTCGATTTTTAGAATTGATAGCCATTGGTAGTGCGAAGTGACCTTGAGCTGATTTACAGCGCTCACGTGCCCAGCAATTAGATCAACCTTTTCATTGGTCAATTGCTCACACAATTGTAAATGCTGGCCGCAGGTTTTCCGTGGGTTTCCAAAAACAATCTCAAGGCCAGAAAATTTGCATTTCTTATGGTAACACATCTACATAAACACCTGATTTAGCCAGCTAAATATCAGAGATCACACCAAGCTGAAGATTACCCAATCGATTTCGGGGTGGGGTCAACAAACAGACAGGCGAAAATGAACAGAGCCAATAAAGCACAGCCAAGTCGAAGGAAAAGAGTTATTAACAAGTGTTCAGGCATACATTTGGACACGATAACGTAACGCCTTTATGGGATCTACGTGATTCAAGCTGTTGCGCAGACCCAGAAACTAATAAAGGGAGACCCATAGAGTGCCGTGTACTGGCATATTGTCAACCCAAGTGCCGCCGTACTTTTCAAGTCGATCTTATGCAAAGTCATGGCTGGGCTTTCGAACGCGTTCACGGCGCGTGTCTGCAATGTAACTATAGTCGGAATGAAACACCAAGACTCGTCACAATTTCTGCACATTGCCAAATTGCATAATCGGGGGTTGGGAGATGGCCAGATATATAAATATATATCTCCGGGGACACCACTCTTGGCAGACTATAACAAATTGAAATTGTCAACGCTACACAATCATCAAAGTGCAATTAGGCTAACCTGTCCAAGTCCACAGCGCTTGACTGACTTTGAAATATGGGTTAGCAGTTTGCCCGCCTTCCGCCAACCGCCCACCACCCGCTACCTCCCACTACAACCCCCCCTGGCCCACCTTTCCAAATGTCAACGAAGAAAGCCCAAGGCTTTGCCTCGCAATAATAAGGAAATAGTTTCGGCATTCGGCATGGCTCTGGATATTTTTCGCTTTTGTTTTGCATAAAACTGTCTCGTATTTGCCTTAATTTGAATTTAAAGATTTCCGCGTTGTCTTTTGTTTTTGTCCCACCTTACTAAGGATTGGCAAATCGATGACGCTGGGAATGATTTCGCCTAGGTGTTAAATGAGTTTAAAAAGGGCAGGCCAATTTTAAATTAACTAAATTTACTATTTTAAAGACTCTGTTTCTAATTCGTTGTGATTTATTAATTTAGGTAAATGTTTTTAGAGAGCCACTTCAGCAGCAATATAACAATATAACTACTAATGGTCTACCACGCACTTATAATTATAATTAATTTCATTTAAAATCAAATCAATCAATTAACTGGCAGCTCGTTGCTGCTTTTAATTACAACTTATTGGCATTCTTGCAACCCTAATCGATCTATGTAATTTGCATATTATTGAAGTCGTTGCTCTACTTGATCAGTCATCTTGAGAGCAGAGTTCAAATGTGATTAACCTCTAAGATTTTGATGTCATTAAAACGATGTCAGTCGGCGGAATAAAGTCAGCACTGCGGCACAGAAAATGCAGCCGAATGAAGAGCTGACTTCGAACGAGAGGAGGAAAAACTGGTTGGGGTCGGCGGCGATGACATCGAGACGTTTCGAACGGCAGTCATTATAATGACTGTGATAAAAGCCGAAGTCAATATCAAGGTCAGTTACAAAATGAGCGATGGTCTCAAAGTGGATACCCATCCATCCGGCGAACTCCGGTTGGGTCTTCTCCAAAATAAATCCACTCGGCTCAAGTTCGAGCGGCAAAAGTGTTTTATGCAAATTAATCAAAGCCACGCCACAAAGCCACATAAAGCAGTCCCTCAAACGTTGACACTACAAAATTTGCATTAAATTTTAGAGGAAAAATACAAAGCAAACGAAAACATGGAGGCCCATGCACACCCAAAGGCCCATGCAACACTACAGTAATTACTGCCTAACTGAAATCAAATAATAAAAAACTTAATTAAAAATAATTCAAATTAATATGAGGCCTTTGATAATCGTAGTGAGTAGTGAGCTTACTTTATCAACAAATATTATTTGAGTCACTCTATGCCAGTGCTCACTGTACAATCAAGCACACACCGCATTGCCAATTAGCATGGACACAAACCGGAGGCATGCAAACATAAAAATTAGTGGGTCATGATGAGCATTATGTTAATCGAACCTCAAGACGATATTGTAGGTGCTAATGAAGTTTTTTGCGGCTTTTAGTCGAACGAACAAAATGTTCAGTTAGCAAAACAGTAAAAATATGGAAAAAGAAACCGACAAAATTATGGATTGGCGCCCATCGACAAACATTCATTTTCGTATTGGCCCAGGTCGAAATCGGTGTAGTTCAACATTTACTTTTTCAGTGAGCGGTCTCACCCTCTCCCTTCCTCTAATTCAGGCACTCTATTTATTTAATTATAGTTTTTCCAACGTTTGCGCTCTTTGTTTGCTCGCAATTTTGTTGATTTATTTACTGGGCTTTTTAAATTGGCGTTAAATCAAAACATTTCCATATTTGTGCAAATCTTCTGTACTATTGTCTTATTGTTTTATGTTTACGGTTTATACAACAAATGAGTTTGTTTAGGTTTTCTGTCCGCGTGAACAAAATCATAAAATTTAAAATAAAAGATAATATTTATTTTATTACAAAACCTTTGTTCAATGACATTTGTGTACTCCAAAGTAAAAATTTTAACAAATAGCTTGTCGATTTGTATTGTGCAAAAGGTAGCCGTACGTTTGTTTTAATTTTTTCAATGCGCTAAGATAAATATCACTAATATCCGTACAATGAATTTAATAAATTGCACCACAATACTGTAAGACAGTAGTTAATTTTCTTGTCCAGAGATAAATATTGCAGAAATTTTTATTACTAAACATTTGTCGACTCGTGTGAATTTCAAAACTTTCCGCGATTGACTAACACCGCTGGGCGGGAAAATCCAGCTGCCGGTCGCACTTTGTTGCATTTTGAGCATCTTTGCAACGCCTTTTCGGCAAATATTGGCCGGCTGTTTCGCAAAATGTGTGTCAAGCCAAGAAAAACAAAAACTTTGCCGGGTGGCATCGGCAGCAGCTGTTGCAACTTTCGGGGCTTGGCCAAGTCACTTTCTGCGGCTTCTCTGCACCTCGTTCGCACGTTCATTCATTCTTTTTAAGCAGCTCGAACAAAGAAGTTACGTAAGACAAAAGGCAAGGAAATTGCCAAAAAAAAAAAAAATAAATAAAAATAAAGCAAATTTATGCCCTAGCATTGGGCTAAATCGGCCGAAAACAAAACATGCAGAAACGGAGCAGGAAAAAACATTTCGCTGGCTTACTTTGCGTACCACTTCCTCGTGTTGTCCAACCAGCCGGCAAGTCAATTGGCCAATTGCAGTGTTTATATTATTTTGTGGCCACAACAGCAGGGGCTATTCGCTGCCAAGGTTAATTAAAATGCCAGTCGGCTCGCGGAGAGTCTATTTCTGTAGTTTTCTCACTCGTTCGGCCGGTTTGTTTGTTTGTTTGAAATTTGGGTAATCGCGTGTTTATAACTTAATTTCAACAATGGTCTTATATGTTTTTCTTTCGGCCACCTACTACCCGAGCGGCTTACATAATCGACCAGACTTATCAAACGTATCACGAATTTCTGAAAAACCTATAAATTCATTTGCGAGCAGGAAGAAAAGTATGCTGTCATACAGTGCGTATGCTTGATACGTGACTGGGTTCAACTATGGCGATGTACTTTTAAGGGGGGCCGCGTGGACTTTGCGTCACCTGGAGTTCGAATAAAGCATCCCCAATGATGATAATGCCTTATAGTTTGCCCGATACTTTGATTTTCATTGGTGTCAATAAAGAAATTCTATAAGGTTATGTACCGTACTTGTCAGCTAAAATAGTTTTCTCAGCTTATACCTTTTCTGAGATAGAATAACACCATTATTAGGTGTCACTCCACAAGCAATTTACTCAGCCATGCTGGACCACAACTTGGCTGGTAACTTTATTAACTTGTTGATGCCACAAATTAAAATTCATTAGTTCAAATGACTGTGGTTAGGGCCAGACGAATGCCTCCTTGATGACGATGACGATGACGATGACGCTGCCTGTGGTGCCCTGGTCCAATCCACCGGCTCTTCCATTTGAACTATGCAAATTAAAGGGGTAAAGACAAAGAGCGGCAAGGGCAGGTGGAAAAAACATGGAGCAAGGCAACTCAATTTCACACTACCATGATTTGCACTTCTAACACCTTTCTCTCTCCGTCAATTTTTGTTCCGCTTTTTTCTGCGTTCGTACAGCCCAAATTAATACGCAAATATGGTTATCCATCGGAGACCCACACGGTGGTTACGAAGGATGGCTACATCCTGGAAATGCACCGCATTCCCAAGAAGGGAGCCCAGCCGGTTCTGCTGATGCACGGCATCCTGGATACCTCGGCTACGTGGGTGCTCATGGGCCCCAAGTCCGGATTGGGTAAGTGACAGAAAAGTTTAGAACACCCAATTATTCTTTTGGTAGAAAATAAAATACCATTATTAAGAAAACACAATATTATTTAATCATTAAAACAACTATTTAAATGTTATCTTCTTGTAGTTATAAATATTCAGTAAGGTTACCTAACTCATGTAAACCAAGCTAATAATATTAAATTGGGATATGTGAAGCACCAAAGGTATTCTTCATTTTCAAAAGAGGAGACTGTAACTTCGCGCTATATGATTGTTGAATTGTAAATATATCTTTGGCATAAAATTTAATTCAAATATAACCTTTTTAATTTTATCTTCGCTTAGTTGATTATATTCAGTAATTTAAATATATTTATATACAAATAGAATATTAAAGGCACCAAAGGTTTTTTTGTAAGGCCCACCAGTACTTCACTTGTATAGGAATTTAATATGATTTCTTAAATGAATTTTTCTGGATTTTAATTATGATTAATAAAATGTATTTTGTTAACCAGGCTACATGCTATCCGATCTGGGCTACGACGTGTGGATGGGCAACTCGCGGGGGAATCGGTACTCGAAGAACCACACCAGCCTGAACAGCGATTACCAGGAGTTCTGGGACTTCACCTTCCACGAGATGGGCAAGTACGACCTGCCGGCCAACATCGACTACATCCTGAGCAAGACCGGATTCGAGCAGGTGCACTACATCGGCCACTCGCAGGGAACGGCCATCTTCTGGGTGCTGTGCTCCGAGCAGCCCGCCTACACCCAGAAGATAACCTCGATGCACGCCCTGGCCCCCATCGCCTACATCCACGACATGAAGAGCCCCCTCTTCCGCACCCTGGTCCTCTTCCTCGACTTTCTCACGGTGGGTGGCACGTTGGGATTGGGATTGGGTTGGGGTTGGGGTTAGGGTCGCCAGCTGCGGCTGGATCATTTTCGGTTTTCCATTTTCCATTCCGTGTTTTCCCCTCCTGATGCCGTTTTTCGTTGCAGGCCGCCACACGAATGCTGCGCATCACGGAATTCATGCCCAACACCAAATTCCTAGTGGACCACAGCCAGGTTGTGTGCCACGACAACGCCATGACGCAGGACGTCTGCTCGAATATCCTGTTTTTGGTCGCCGGCTACAACTCCGAACAGCTGAACAAAGTAAGGAAGTACACAGTGCCGAAAAGGGTAGAGTGCCGTCTATATTGAAACTGGCACATTTTGGGACTCTTGACTTATTTGGCTCAGAGCTGATTAAAGCAATTAGTACTTTCGCAACTATTAGAGCTGTGTTTACCAGTTTATATTTATATATGTAGGTATTCTTAGAGAAGTCCTAGAATATTTATAACTTGGAGTAAAAATAATCATAATTTTTCTCAGGTTCGCTTAACTTTTTTCATAGTTATTAGTCGTTAGACTTCATTAAAAAGTTTTTCTTGCTGTGTATAAGAATGGTATTGGATGTCGAGTGTGTTTTGGCCACGATTTCGCGTGACTCGCCAGGCAAGCTGAGAGTCATCGATTTGGGTGTCCCCTTCGATTGTCTTCATTAAGTTGGCACTTAATTAACCCGCCTCAATTCGATTGTCGGTCGTGATAGTTTGCATTTCAGTTTGTGCCTCAGCCTGTCGACGCGGAATGTCCTTAATTGCTCACGACCGTTTGTGAGGTAAAATCAGCTCTACAGGCAAAATGTTACCTTTTTTTAAAGGACTATGCTTACCCTAATCCTTCGCACAATGCAAATGGACACACGTACATAGTTATTCGGGGCTGCAATTATCGATGGTTTGAACGCAGTTAAACACTATCTTAATCCCCGAAGCGGCCACGATGTTTGCATTAAATATGCTCAACGCCCTGGCAAAACTTTGCCCGATAATCGACCGCAAGCCAAACACCCGCAGATTCAAAATTATGGCCCACAAAGTGCGGCCGGCTTAAATTACTTGAACAACATGCGATTGCTGGGCGATGGCCGATGGTGGGATGTGGCAGGTGGCAAGTGGCATATGGCGTGTGGGTTGTGGGGGCATGACCCGACCTGGTATCTAGCATTGAAAGGGTGTCATTATCTATTATGTCAACGGCCGCCAAGAGTGGGCGGTATCTTCTGGTTGTCCTCGTTGGCGCTGTTTGAAATTGGCATAATTAACTGCCACGGTCGGAATGCCGAGCATCGGAGCACCGGAGCACCGAAAACAAGCGACAATGCATGCAAATTAGGCGCGATTCTCTGGCCCAACATGATCCTGGACCCCCAGTTCCTCCCCACACCTCCTCTTCCCCACCGGGAGTAATGTAGGACGATAACGCATGCTGGGCCCTCGAAACATGGTGCGGCCGTTGTTACATTGTGCAAGAAACAGGTGTAGACTGCAGAATGGGTAATCATGCACTTGGAAAATCGACACCAAAAATGGGGTTATTTCCAGTTAAAACACTATGAGAACACCTTTTAATTACTTTGTATACCACCCTTAACAAATAATTGAACGTCAATATTTTAGGAACATATATGGCTTGAACTTAATTTTATTTATTGTTTCGACCTTTCATTTTGATTTGCTGAGAGAGAGAGATTTACATTTGAATTATAATTTATAGCTTTTAGTTATAGGCATATATACAGCACCGAACTTAATTCATTCTATTATTTTTACCAAGTTCTAAGCCTTTGCACAAGTGTTCGTGTATAGATAATTCAACTTTAGTTACACCGTGTTACAAGAAATACCTTTATTTTTAATTGAGGAAAATATATTTCTCAAATAGATTCTGTTACCCAGATTCAACATAAGGCTAACAAAACCTGTCATTACGTCCGCGTTTTTAATAACTTTGTAATATTTCTAATAAATCCGATAAAAAAAATTGAAAAAGAAATTCATGCTGTAAATGAATTTTATAACTGAAATACGCTTACCTATTATTAAGTTCAAAAATGATAAAAATTTGAATTTTTCCAGTCTTAAAGTCAACTCAATTCCAGCACACCGAGATCCATTATCATTCCCGTATATTTTTGGTGTAACAAATAGTTATTTAGGAATAAGAAACATTAAAATCAAACCAAATAGTTACTCTACATCCTTATTAATATTGTGTGTTTTTCCCTTTAGACAATGTTGCCCGTGATGCTGAGCCACACACCCTCGGGAGCGTCCATCAAGCAGCTGGAGCATTTTGGCCAGCTGATGAAGTCGGGCCACTTCCGGAAGTTCGATCGGGGCTACCTGCGCAACCAGCTGGAGTACAACCGAATGACTCCGCCGGACTACGACCTGTCCCGGGTGAAGGTGCCGGTGGCCCTGTACTACTCGGTGAACGACCTGCTAGTCTCCACCACCGGCGTGGACCGCTTGGCCAGGGAACTGCCCAATGTGGTCGACAAGTACTTGGTGCCCATGGAGCGGTTCAACCACCTCGACTTTTTGTGGGCCATCGACGTGAAGCCACTGGTGTATAACCGCCTGGTCAGGAATGTGCGGCGGGTGGAGAACCACAGAGCCAAGCTGACGGCCAACTTGGCCAATTACCTGGCCATGCAGCTGCAGCGCCAGCAGCTCCGCCAGCAAATGCAGCAGCAGATGATGGAGGGCCTGGCCCCCAATGTGCACCTGCCCCACGGAATGGGTCTGGAGATGCTGGCCAGGGCCACCACCATGGCTCCTGCTGTAGTTCCAACCACAGCCACGCCCCCGACGACGACGGCGGAGGAGGAGGAGGAGGATGCCCGGGAGGATGAGGTCCTGACCACCGCCACTGCAACGGAGGTTCCGGCGTGACTTTGATGCCACCCGGCCCAGCTCTTTTCGTTCCAATTTCATATGACTGTGATGACATTTTTAACAATCTACCGATCGCAGCATCGCCAGGACCTCCAGCTGGAGGACCTCAGGTGCAATCACTCAGGCGCAATCCATTCCCATGCATCCAACAACCATCCCACAGAGAGCCCCAATTTTGACACGGCCACTTTTTTCACCAGAATTGTTCGATCCGTCTTCTGTGCTACTCTCAATACTTTAATTTATGTGTACAAATTTATGAGTAACTTTAAATGTACGTTTATGTTTAATAAAAGAAATACTTTAAGAAAAGTTGAGAGTTTTTTTGTGTGTCTTTGGGGTAATCAAATCGTAAAGCTAAAAGGAGCAGAGCTTTTTATATATAGGTTTAAACCAGCTTGTTACACTAAAGATAGGTTTTTACACTAAAGATAGGTTTTAGTTTAATACTCTGGACTCATGAGAGAATGAGCCAAGCTGAATTAAATTTGTAATTTAATAAATTTACCTAAGCAAGTATATATATGTTTATTCAAATGGGAATTATAAAAGTATTTTTGCTAAGCCATTAACGACACTCTGATTTATTTTACATACCCCGGAAACTAAGTATAACGTAAAATTTATTTTATCTCTTTAAGTTTTAATTTTTTTCAATCAGTTAAGCATAAAAACTTTTGAAAATCTATCGTGTGGTTTACCTGCTTTATTGGCAGCAAGATAAAGTATGCAATGATTTCATTTGTTTTTTCCGATTGCGCTCAATAGCATACCAAATTTTTAAGAGAACGTTGTCAACTGAGGAATCGATTTTAATTGTGATATTTTCAATACCGAATTGCAGGACAAAATACAGAGTTTCTGATATCGCCAAGCAAAAGGATCTTCCATTAAAAAAGCCACTGTGATTTTATTCCGCCCCGGTAGCTTGAATTGGTCGAAAGCTGGGAGATTTTCCAAGAAGAGCGGGAAACAGGCAGCAAACAGCACCAACGCTTAATTGCGACTTAAAACGCAACTCATTTCGACAGCCGGGCGCAAAACTTTATCCTGGCCGCAGCAGGAGTCGTTGCCACAGCACCAGCACCAAGAATACACTAAAAGAAAAGATTGTAAGGCCGTTAAATTCAAGCTAAGACTTAAATTTGTATATGTTCTTGATCAACATGACCAGGACAGAGCGTTTCGGGCTTAAAGTAATGTGCATTAATTGTAAACAAAATAATAATAAGTAAAAATCATTTTCATCTTGTGTGTCTTGCTAATTAATTTAAAAGCAATAAAAGGATATATAATATTAAACAAATCAAGTGTTTACTTGTTGTAAAAACCCATGTGAATTATAAGCTATCGAATAAGGCCATACATAAATAAATCACATGGCTACTTCTGTAATTATTTTTATACCCTTGCAGAGGGTATTATAATTTCAGTCAAAAGTTTGCAACGCAGTGAAGGAGACATTTCCGACCCTATAAAGTATATATATTCTTGATCAGCATCACCAGGAGAGTCGATCTAGCCATGTCCGTCTGTCCGTCTGTCCGTCCGTTTCTACGCAAACTAGTCCCTCAGTTTTAAAGCTATCTGCTTGAAACTTTCCCAAAAGTTGTTTTTCTATTGCAGGTAGTATATAAGTCGGAACGAGCCGGATCGGGCCACTATATCATATAGCTGCCATATAACTGAACGATCGGAAATGCCATAACTTTGGTGTTTTTAAAGTTAGGAAGTTGGGATTTTCTATGGGTCTTATTTTTGGCTAATCAATCCGACCTATCAAATTTTATAAGGATCGGACGACTATATCCTATAGCCGCCATATAACTGATTGATCGGAAATGCAATAGCTTTGGTGTTTGTAAAGTTAGGAAATTGGGATTTTCTATGGGTTTTATTTTTGGCCAATCAATCCGACCTACCAAATTTCATAAGGATCGGCCGACTATATCTTATAGCTGCCATATAACTGAACGATTGGAAATGACATAACTTTGGTGTTTTTAAAGTTAGGAAGTTGGGACTTTTTATGAGTATTAAGAATGCATCATATGAATAATTTTGGAGAATATAATTTATAGAATATTCTGCAAGGGTATATCAACTTCGGCTCCGCCCGAAGTTAGCTTTCTTGTTTTAAATAATATAAAAATCTTATTATCTGGATACCTGAATAAGTTCTAACATACAAGTCAGCGCCTTAGTGTATTTCAGTTGAACAAGTTAATTTTCGGATTGTGTTTCCTAATAATCGTATCGTAAAAGTTCACATAATGATGCCCCCACCAAGTAAAGTTTATTTTATATCAACGGGGAATTTTTTGAGTGCAGATCCAAGACCAGGATGCGAACTGGGAAAGCCGGAGCTCCTGCGGACCGCAGTTGTGCACTTGCAGCGACAACTTAAAGCCGCATGCCCAATGAATTGCCTTCATTTGTCGTCGTTTGGCGTCTGGCGACCGGCGTCACAAGAAACGAATGGCGAATGGCGACTAGCGAAAAGAAAACGCAGTCTGCGACTGTAGGCAAACTTACCGCGCGCACTGTTGCTGAATAAACAGGCAAACACAAACACAGTGGGTGGCAGCTGAATGGGATTATGACGGGGAGTGGGACCAGCATAAAAGTCACAACTTTCAGGTGATATTACCTCTGGGCCGACTGCAGCCGAAGGGAAATGAAAAATGCAGTTCCTGTAGTTCCTGTCGGTGGCTGACTTCTGTCGACTAATGTCGAATTGCTTCCTCCTTATTCAAAATTGAGCGCTGAAATTGAACTCTGAACTGAGCTAACTTTATTTAATATTTTAAAGTCGTTTAATTTATAAAAAGATGTAAGCAAGAATTTTAATAGTTAATATGATTTCATGTCCTTATTCAAAATTGAGCGCTGAAATTGAATTCTGAACTGGACTAACTTTTTTTGCTATCTTTAAAGTCATTTAATTTATAAAAATATGTAAACAACTATTTAATAGGTAATATGATTTGATGTCCTTATTCAAAATTAAGCGCAGAAATTGAACTCTGAACTGGATAAACTTTCTTTACTATCTTTAAAGTAGTTTAATATAAAAAAAGATCTTAACAACTCTTATAATTTGTTATTATTATGAAAAATTAAATAATAGTAATGTAGGTATAAGCCATTCAGTATTTTTTAATTAATTTAAGGACTGCGATTCCTCCAGTACGACTTCTTTCAAAAAGCCGGGAATTATTGTTTGTCAGTCGTTGTTGTTGATAAAAGGAGAATATCAACTGGCAGCAGGCGAAACAAACATGCAACCGCAGTTGCAAGCACACAACTGACACAAATTCAACTTTAATTAAAGTTTAGCAGGAGGATGCACCAGGAGAAAGGGACAAAACAAACCGAGAAAGAGACAGGCAGATGGAGGTGCTCTTTTCCCGCCAAGCTAAGCCCACATGTTTACACATCGCTTTTAACTAACTTTGACGGACTTTTCTACTGCTTTCTACACGGAAAAATAAGGAATATTCAAATGAAATATTGTGTTAAAAAGTGGAGGTAATGAAGATAAATATTTTTTGTATAATTTAAGTGTTTTAATAAAGTAGAGTTACTGAGGTCTACGGCTTCTAATTTCCTTGATCCAAATCTGTTTGAAATATTTATTTTTATATATGTTTTGATATTTTCTCCTTAATAATCGATTAAAACTCTGCTTTCTGTGCAGCTCACATTCTATCCAACTATCTAGCGCTTTTCTATCCATCAGATGTAATTTTTTGCCACTGCTGCTGGTTCCTCTCTATTTTTGCTTTTCATTTGCCTTTATAGTATGAACAAGTGATTTGTTAGTGCCACGCCCATGGTACCCGGATCCCCACCGCCCTTCTCCGCAAGCTCTATGTTTCTTTTCCTCGTGTAAACAAGACATTAAGTACAACAAAATAATTAAAGTCAATTAGTGGCTCTTGCCTGTGCAACTAGCTTTTGTCTATCCATCTCACTCCGGCCCTGTGCCTTTCTCCTTCTAAGCCTTGGTAGTTGGTTTTTGCCTCAGTTGTTGCTGAATTAGTTTTGGCTTATAATGATATTGTGGAGCTCCTTCAGGGGCTGTCATTAGCGCCATAGATGCACACACACGAGCACATCAACCGCAAATCATAATTTATTAAATCAACTTGTATTTGGGATGAACTTTGGCTCGTTTGGTTAAAGCCAAAGCTCCTTTAACGTAAGACACTCATGTTTAAGGATAATAAATAGTATTGTTGGGTAATTATAACAGATATATGTGTAAATTCTTTACCTGTCACAGCAATCAAGGTATTTATTTTATTTGTGGTTAATTTAAGGATCTAAAAACACTTCAATCTAAGATTAAATCGATTTTGAAATAAATTATTAGTATTGGAGGATGATTATCATAGTAATTATATATTAAGGTATTACAATTTTGGGTAGATAGTTAGGTAAATGGTAGATAATAGATAATTGTTAGATAAATATTATATTATATTACTCAGATTCTTTGCTGTTAATTTAAGGGAGTAGAGGCCTTGATTTATTGATAATAGCAGGCCGGTAGATGAACTCCATTTTTCGAAATTGTAACTGAAGGAAAAAATAAACGTTGCACTGAAAAGCTTAAATTAATATTTCTCTGTCAACACAATGCCCAACAATTAAGTGAAGCTTTTTAATTAAGGATTAATAAGTAAATACATGCGAATGTATATTAATATCGACAATCTCTGATTTTCATTTCGCTCTGATTCGATAATTGAATTTACAGAAAAGACAAAAGACAGCGCACGGGCTTTTCATTCGTTTTTATTTTGCCATTTATACAATAATAATTTTTTGTAATACAATTACAATGCTCGTTTCGAGTTGCCCGTTTCTATTGTTTCGTTTTCTGAACAATGACGAAATAAGCCCTTGCTTGCAATGGAAATTAAAAAAATAAACAGAGTTTCAAGTTCTTTGGAATGAAGAGCTACTGAAACGGAATCGGAGTCCCACAAGTGACTTTTGTGCCGGAGAATAAAGTTTAAAGAGCCTATTGATTACAAAGTAATGAGGTAAAAACAATGTTGCCATTTTCCAAGCACACACTGGCAGCTCCACCCCGAATTGATTGATTTTACTCCGGCATCAGAGGGAATTTGCATTTCCATTTGAAGTAATTTAGAAATAAACATTAGCGTCAGGAGCCAATGAAGCGGTCGTAATCGTTAAGCAATAAAGTGCCACGCCCTCCGGACAAATTGCCACTGGCGACACTTCAAAGTCCGGGCAAGTCGATGAGGAAAATTACATTTGTACGGAACCGAATTTGCATGCGAAATGTTTTCCTAATGATTTTCCGCAGCATTAAAATTGGAGAGGAGCTCCCTTCTGGATCGGGCTAAAAGCTTATTTCACTTGGTATTTAAATTACATTTCTCCTTGGCCAAATTGAAAGTGCTCCCAACTTTGATTTTAGTCGGCCGGCACTTTAATAATAATGATTTCAAGTCATTTCCCGGCTGCCTGCTAATGACTTCTTCTTCGTTGGGCTGGCTCTGCCCACAGGGCGTATGATTAATACTTTGTTTACACTCGAAGTAGCCGCCGAGGAAAATTGAATTCTCAATTCATCACCTTCCCTTCAACTTGGCATATTTAGCATAAATATTTCGGCAAAGTGCTGAGAGCCAGCCAACCATCCAGGCAGCTCCATCATCAGTTTAGCAAACTAATTTGCTTGCCAAAAAGTCTTTTTTCGAGAGCATTTTATAAGTCATATTTACGTTGGCCGCCTGCCAAGTGGCCTTTGTGTCCGGTATTTTGACGGCAGGAGCTCAATTTAAGTGAGTGCCAGCAGCCTCCTTCCTTTTGGCCCTAATGATGTTATTGAAGTTGGCTAAAGGTGTCTGCTGGGTATGCACGACCAGTGACAGGCAGGACTTAAGTTTAACTTTAAGCAACACTCACCAATTATTACAAAAATTGTATTAGGCAGGCCACACCCATAAGAAAGTAAGCGGCATTCACTATTTTATCAACTAAACACTTTCGCTGAACTATGCAAAAACCTTAAATTGACTATACATTCATGTTTCAAGCACTCCACTTTATTAACGTAACAAAAATAAATTTGTTAATTTTTAAAATTACAAGCAAATACATTTATCACAATATATTAAATACTTATATGTAGATCAAGGAATTAACTTATTGTATTTAAATAGTTATATGTAGGGCACAAATGTTTAGTTATAGAGAAAACTCCACTTAGCGATACCTCACTGTAGTTCAATAGTGCCCATTTTATTGTTATTGTCCTTCGTACTTGACAGTTGTAGTTGTCAGTGCTTTTATCGCCATTGGTGGTGGCAAGATGTTAAGATTCTCAACCACGTCCAAAAGACATTTTCTGTCGAGTTGACATAAAACTTGTCCTTATGGTCAACCATATTTATGTTGTGGTCCAAGTTGGCCGCAAACGAGAGTTTCGTGGTCGCTTTTCTGGTTCGATAAGAACTAATTATGAAAGTTTTTCTTTGGAATGACTTACGCAATTTGTTTCAGGGGAATCAATTTGCGAGGTCAAAGTTGTTGGGGGAATTTATGCGTTTAATAGCAATGACCACCGGAAAGATAAGAGGAATGTAAGGAAGTACATTAAAATTTCAAATGAAATTGGCCAGAAAATAACAACATTGATTATTATGGCTGCTCTGGAATTCCGCTATAAAGTTGACTCACTCTCAAGTGTAAAACGATGACAAAATCCCCAGGCATTCTTTTAGGTTGCTTATATGAAAAATGTCAAACACTCACATGAATATTAAGCAGAATAGCTTAAATAAAACTAGTTGGAAATATAAAAAATATTTAAAAAATGTTTAAACACTGTTATTCGACGTGTTTCTTCCATAAAATGTTATTTTATTTTTAGCCATTTTAAATCTATTATACATTCAGAGCACCGGAAATAGATCAGGGGATTAAGTTTGCTCTTGGCATAAAATTATTAAACTGGAACTGAAACTGGAACTGTGTTTAGTAAAACCGCTTATGAAAACGAAACTAAGGCGTTTGCTCTCATAATAGCTTGTTTAATTTCGGCAATGCTTTACGATTTAACACGCTAAAAAACCTATAAATATATTTTAATAATTTACATACAAAATATAACAAGAAATTGGCACTCATTAATAATTAAAGCAGTAAAGCACTCAATCTTTGTATACACAAAGAACACATTTCTTCACATAATAGTTTGTTTGGATTCAAGAGAAATGGGATATATGCAGAGCCAGTAGAAAATTCCGATCTCAGTTGACCAAATAAATCAATAGCTGGAAAATATAAGTTTTGCTTATGTTTGAAAGAATAGAGTGGTTTGCTTTAAACATTCCTTAACTCAAAGCTATCTCGTTTCGACGCAATTACGGCGATCACTCAACCGGCAATCAGAGACTCTTTCAGGCCAAGACAATGGACATGACTCAAAGAGCTCTATGGGTTCTGATCGAATTAGTTTAATATCAATTGTAGTATCAATTGCCAGACACACGAGCGTATCGGAGCAGAGCGTTGAATAACCGCGAATTATGAGAGGCCGTCGAGTTGTAACCAACTAATTGCCATACCACAGAGCCATACCGGTTTGCCACTCCGGGCCAAACTGAAAAGCCGCAACTTCGGAAAGCAAAATCAATATCAGAGGTGAGCACAGGTGAGTGCGTTGAAAGTGAAATTGAAGTTGAACTGGAGAGGGGGAAGTGCCATTTAGGAGATGTTTCTGGGCCAAGTGCGCGTCGTTTTGTCTCATCGTCTTGTCTCGCCGGCCACCAGTACTTCAGGTCCATCAAAAAGGCCGAACCTGAGGAGCAGTTGGCTCCGCAGCTGAGCCACCAGAAACAAAACTCTGGCCGAAACCCAAGCCCGCACAGGGAACAGTTTTCAAACGGCTTAAAAGCCCGAGCCGGAGCTGCAAACGGTTTAGTTCCTCGCCGCAAACAAAACTAGTCACAACAGCGTGGAGCGGAAGCCAGCAGCCCCGAGTGAACCAGTTAAAAGCCAGAGCTACAGTCTGAGGTAGAGGCACACAGCAAAAAACGATCTCTTTCAACTCAAAATGGCAATTTCGAATTTAAATAAGTCTTAAGTGAAGTGGCAGCATAGAAAAAACTGTTTTAAAAATGATAGAGTGAATTGTTCAGTGAATTATTGAAACAAAGAACTGTATATATGTACATATAAATAAGGGACCGTCACATGGAGTTATTTAAAAGTTCACAAGGACTAATGTGGTTTTTATTTTTAAACATAAAAGTTTAACTTAACTGCAAATTGGATAATAAATAATACTGTACTCTTGTCTATTAATTTCATAAAAATAAGACAATAACTCTTATTTATGGATCATAAATAAAATTATTTTTGAACATTATAAGTTGTCTTTATAGGTAGATCTTTTCAATATTTAAAATTCAAAGATGTGTATGGTTAGTAAAGTTTGCATAACTGTGTTACGACATGTACAAATACGTTGATACAAAGACAACTTAAAAAACCCAATAATCCGAAACTCTTACATTTGGAATTTTAAAGACTTTTAATACATATTAAGACAATGTTTTTTTTTGTCATGATCGTTAAAGCATAATAATTTTTTCTCTGCAGAAATAGAGAGAGCGCAAGATACCCAGAAAGCTTTTGGAGACAGGAGCAAGTTTTTCTGAGCCAAAGTGAACGTAGCTTTCGGCGAGTTGAAACCACACTCGACTGATATTGATTCATTGCCAGCGAGCCACTGAACCGCCTCGCATTCCGCGAATACCAAAAAGAAGTGCACCGAAAATGCTGCGAACCTTTGCCATTCTGCTGCTGATCGCAGTGGCCATAAATGCGAGAGCTGCACCACAGAGAACCACCATTTCGCCGGATCCTGACACCACCGAGGAGCCCCATCTCCTCGAGGAGTCCACCTACATGTCCGTGGAGGAGGGAACCATAACGGTGGACATCGACTCGGATGTGATCCTGACCACCAGTCCCGAGGGCGAGAGCTTCACGGAGGCCAGTCCGATGGTTTTGACGGAGGAACCACTTCCGGATTCGGTGCTGCAGCAGCTGGAGATGGAGCGCCTACAGGAAGAGAGGCTCAAGAATCCCGAAGAGCCTGAATCGGAATCGGAATTGGAATTGGAATCGGAGTCCAAGACTGAGACCACAACAACCACCGAGTCACCAAATTCAGTGAACACAACTAGCACCACCAAGAGAAGCTTCACTTTTAAGTTTGGAGCAACCACACTGCCACCCAGTTTTATAACCACTACCGGCAGTCCAGGAGCTATCACAACGACCATACCACTGGAAGGCACAACCAACCGCTTTTCCGAGACCGAAGAAACCACCGAATACGAGGAGGTTAAGACTATGAGGAACTACTTCGAGCGGAAGCCAGCGGAAATGGAAGAGGTCGATCTGGACATGGCCGAGAACCGAATGGAGACCACCACGAATGCACCACCCGAGGAGCCCAAGGAGCTGTCCTTCATTGTGACCACCGAAGCCGCTTTGGTGGAGGAGAGTTCGAGGGCCAGAAGTAAGGGAGGTCAGGAGGATTCGGTGGAAACCACAGTGATGCCACTCTACCAGCTATTCAAAAATGCAGCTCCGATAGTAGAAGCTTTACAACCTCAATTTACCACTGAGGTGCCGACAATAAGTGAAGAAGTAGGCACTTCGGAACCTGCGATAGAGGAAACCACAGGTGTGTTTAATTTTAATATATCTATGTTAAAAGAAGATCTATGGAAACTATTTCTCTCATTAGTAATTCTATTCCTTTGCCAAAAGTCGTTTAACTATATACATTTTTTTCCGCAGATGTGCCGCTGGTTTCATCCCCCCTAGCACCCGAAACCACCACAGAGGCTGAGGAAACCACAACTCCAGCTCCTAGCACCACTACTACCACAGAAGCTCCTAGCACCACCACCACTGAAGCACCTATCACCACCACAACCACTGAAGCTTCTAGCACTACCACCACCACTGAAGCTCCTAGCACCACCACAACCACAGAAGCTCCTAGCACCACAACCACTGAAGCTCCTAGCACCACTACCACTGAAGCTCCTAGCACCACCACAACCACAGAAGCACCTATCACCACAACCACCACAGAAGCTCCCAGCACCACCACCACCACTGAAGCTGCCCTTCTGACCACCATGGTGGAAACACTGCTTAATGTTCAACCAGAGACGAGCACAAGTGCTCCGGAGACCACATCCACAGGTGCTCCAACAACCACAACCAGCACCACCAGTGCTCCAACCACCACAACCACCTCAACCACCACTGAACGTCCAGTTCAGACGCGAGCTCCGCGGGTGGAGCGGATCTTCAACTCGGACGGAGTGGAGGTGCTCTACGGCTATTCTTCGGTGGTGCGGACCAACCGCTCGTGAGTGGTGCTTTGTAGTGGTGGTGCCACCGAGAACGCGACCTTGTCAAGGTCGGACAACTTGCCATAATGCGGAGACGGGGGAGAGGGAGACATTGAGCGATTGATGCTCGGTTCGTTTTAGGCAATTTTCAATTCTAAACGAGTTATAAACAATAATATTTAAATTTCATTCGACGGTCCCCAGCACAGTGTGATAAACCAAAAAGCCAACGCTGCGTAAGAAGAAACAAATCTGAAAAGACGTGAAACAAAACAAATATAATATTGTGCAAAATTGTGTACGGCCTGCCAAATGACAAAAATGACAGAGAAATGCTGGAGATAAACGATTTTATAAATTATAAATAAAACATGAACACCCATCTTCCGTTTCGCATTTGCTTTGGCGATTGCACAAAGCGTTAGTAGGTCTTTTAAGCATTGTTGATACGCAAATATCTGCCCAAGTGTGACACAATATTGCATCAACGAAATGTGATCGGAAAAGGTCAGCGATGATATACTCTAAGATGGTAGTGCTTAAGATAAATTCTCGTTTAGAAACAAATGGGGAGTGCCTTCAAACATTATCGAATATATTTATTAAAAACAAACACCCTAAATAGAGCATCCAGACTTCTTCCATAACCAATCTACTGAATATGATTCATGTTGTGGAGCGCTAAAGCAGCGCACCCAAGAAATCAGACATTTAGCAGCCCAAGCCCACAAGTTGATCGCGGCCCACCTGCGTTAAAAAAAAAAAAAACTGAAAAACCGGCAACAGCCTCAAGAGTTGTCGTCATACATTTTTGGACTTTCATGTTCCGGCATGGACGCAGACAATCCGACAGACAGACACGTGGTCCAGCCAGGTCGACTTGTTTGGTCTGGTCAGGTCCATGGGCTTGGGTCTCCTGGGATATTATTCATTCATAGATCGCCCATCGTCAGCACATCGATTAAGGGGCACTGGGCTTTTTTGGGGTTTTGCAATGAGTATCACGTTCGCTTTACCTTACTCTCGTTGGAATTTGAAAGCATTCGGCTATTAAACAAACACCAACCGCTAATTTCCATTTGAACTTGAGCAGCAGGCGCTAAACTGCATGTTGAATGTGAATCGAATGAATGCGGATCGAAGGTTTTGGCGATACGGGTTTTTTTTTTCGGCTGATCGATTTGGTTTGTTTATTTAACTAGCTGACTAACTCCACTCTAGGCCATGGGATGTACATTTCCAAACAGTTAGTCATAATTGCTAAAAGATGTGGGAAACGCTATGGAAGAGATTTTTAAGAGAGGATATTAAAAATATTATGTTTTATAATTATGGCAGTCCTCAAACACTTGGCATAATGGAAAGGTAGTATTTTAATTCCTATCCATCAATATTCAATTATTCATGGGAGTAGGATTTTCAAGAGCGGATGGTAGAGCGTTTAGCGAATGGAATCGAAGTAAAACATTTTTATGGTGATTTTACCAACCACATTTCTGCTAAATTTAAATGCCAAAGACAAAGCGTGGTTTCATATTTAAAAGCTTTGATCGCCAAAACATGATTCGTAGTTTCTGCTATAGCCGAAAATTATACCACACTTTACAGAAAATGCAACGGAAAGACTATTTTATTATTTAGATTGTATCAGTGTTTTAGAATTCTCCCTTTTGTAATTTGAATTTTTTTTTGATTATTTTTACCTATACCTAAACTGAATGACATACACAAATGACATATAATTATTCTGAGCAAATAAAGTATTATTAAGACAAAAAAGGAGTATATCACATCGCTCCAAAAAAAGGAACCTGCCTCTGTCACAATAATATGCATTTTATTTGTTTTACTAATTTGCATACAAAATAAAATGATTGAAAACAGACAAAAGCCTTCGAGTCAAACCAGTTTCGAGTGCATTTCATAATAAATACTTAAAAATAAAGTAATTGGTAAATAACTGTATTGGGAACAATTAAAAATACGATTTGCATTCACTAATAAGCGGCCGCCATAAATAAATCCGAGAACTGGTCCAAGTCCCGATCCACATTAGCTCCAGATGTGTGTATAAAAGAGCCCCACAGTCGCCCAGATGGCACAACAAACACCCATAATGAAGCTCTTTGCACTCTGCGCTTTCCTGATCCTTGCTCTGGTGGCAGTCCAGGCCAAGCCTGGTCACCACAGACATCGTGGATATGATGGATACAATGGCTTCGAAGGACCCGGTGGCTACCAACAGCCTTACTACGGTGGTGGTCCCAACTACGGAGGTGGTGGCCAATCTCAGGCCTCAGCCTCCGCCACCGCCACTGCTACCGCCGGTAGCCAAGGAGGCTACGGTGGTCCCGGAGGATATCCAGGATAAGATTAAGAAATGATCAGGAAATCAAAGAACCACTAAATGAACACACTGCGTAGATGGATTTGTGCCCGCGCAACATAATATTGTCTTCCAATAAAAAATCAAATGCTTGCAAAATTGTATATCTATTTTGGTTTAAAATTGTCAATGGGGTACGCCTTGGAAGGTCGATAGGGATAAATATACAAATTATTAATTTTTAAAGACTAATACGAATAATTTGAAACTTTGTTGTTTATACAATTTTACAAGAACACAAAACCTTCTAGTGATTCGTTCAATCCCTTGAACTATATTGGTTTGATGAGCGATAATTATGAAAAAGAATTATATGAAACATATGGCTCCCGAAAATAACGAAACTTTTTGGAACCCACATTTATTATAAATTTTCAAATTTTATCATACTTCGTTTGCTATAAGATAAATACTTTCTCATGACCTTTGGTAGGCGAAATGTTTTGAATAAAAACAAATCGAACTAATAAGTCTACGTATTATTATTGTTATAAGTTTAATGTTTTTAAAGTCTTACTTATTTTTTAAACATTATTATACCCGTTACTCGTAGAGTAAAAGGGTATATTGTATTCGTGCAAAAGTATGTAACAGGTAGAAGGAAGCGTTTCCGACCCTATAAAGTATATATATTCTTGTTCAGGATCACTAGCCGAGTCGATCTAGCCATGTCCGTCTGTCCGTCTGTCTGTCTGTCTGTCCGTATGAACGCTGAGATCTCGGAAACTATAAAAGCTAGAAGATTGGCATTTTGCATGTAGATTTTAGGAGTTCCTACGCAGCGCAAGTTTGTTTTAAAATGGTGCCACGCCCCCTCTGACGCCCACAAGTCACAAGCTGTGGCCACAGTTTTGATGCTATTATGAAAATTTTGTTTGATATGTATTTGTTTCGTTAATACCTATCGATCGGCCAAATAAAAGTTTGCCACGCCCACTCTAACGCCCAAAAACCCATTAAACGCTTAAGACTGGCTAGCGCCTACATTTCTGCCTTTCATGGCACAATAGCGCCATCTAACGGATGACTTTGGAACAGCCGGCCAAGGTGCTCAACAGAGTCAACGTTAATTCTCGATAAGGATTTCTATTAAAGGAAATTGCAAAGGCTTCAATTTGTCAATACCGAACTATATCCCAAGAACTATGCAAATCAAATCAAGTTAGCCAAATTGGAGGTCTGAGTAATTCGATCGGCGAAAAACATACAAGAAGGCATATTTATATTAGGTTATTTAGCTGAGTAACGGGTATCTAATAGTCAAGGCACTCGACTATAGCGTTCTCTCTTGTCGTTTTTACAAAAATTTTAAAGCACTCAATTATCAAATACTGTTTTTAAAATCAATAGATTTGCGCAATTAGGGTTTGTGTTTGCTATTAAAAGAGATGTGTGAGTTCTGCGACAGTATAAGATTTCGAAATAAGTTGCTTTTAAGCAAATTAAAGGGATAGGCACTTATTTAGAGCTCTTAAGCATAAATATGCTGATTAATGATTTCAGATCAAAACTGCGACCTCCAGGTGTCCCAGGGGTCATCTGTGATGGCGATCGTCAATAGACACCAGCCTCTAACTCCCCCAATTCCGGCGGAAATGACTTACCAAAATTTAAAAGTGTAGTTCAAAAGAGAAATAAATTACTCTCAATAAAAAAAATTACAAGAAACACTCGAAATGATCGATATTTATAAACGGCCTAGAAATATGCTTTAGTTAATTATATATGAGATCTGAGATCTTCTCAAAGTTAACCTGTTTTTAATTATTGGTCGTATAATAACTTTTCAGCAAATAATAAGTAACGTCAGGCGATTTTATTATATGCTTAATTAATGTGCTAAACGGAACCCCCTATATATGTACGGATAATGGCAATAAGCTTGTTCCCCTTTTGTTATTGCTAAACAAGTCTAAGCCACCTGTTGCGACTGTTGGTATAAAAGAAGCCGGCAAACGCTCATAGTGCATCGCAAGCTCCGACGATGAAGTTCCTGGCTATCTGCATTTTCCTGATCCTGGCCCTGGTGGCCGTCCAAGCCAATCCTAGTCCAGGTGGTGCCTCTGCCTCGGCCAATGCCAACGCCGCGGCCACAAGCTACGGAGGTGGTCCTGCCTCCGCCTCTGCCACGGCGAACGCTGAGGCCAACGCCTCTGGTGGCGACGAAGGATACGGAGGACGCAGGAGACATGGAGGACGCGGATAGATCCCAGTGGGGATCGGAACCGAGCCCTCCAAAACTGCCCGAAAAGTGGGCACGTCCCGGACGTGCCTTCCGAGGTGCAGCGCTACCGAAACTAGTTAAATATTAAAATGCTAAATAGATTTCTCGGAAATCAAAACTGTTGATTTTTTTATTGGACATTCGTTGGGTATAACTTAAAGCTTCTATGACGTCAAAAAATATATCTGAGGCACCCTAAAAGCTTGCTACTTTTTCATAAACTTATGTTTTTGTAAGCTTCTGCTGTAGCCCAAAAACCAGTATAATAATCACAAGCTGCTTTACTTACTTCTTTAAAAAAAAAAAACAACGAACTCAATTCTAAGAGTATAAAAGACGTGGGCACGCGCTCAGAGGGCACATCAAGTTCCAAAGATGAAGTTCCTGGCCATCTGCATTTTTCTGATCTTCGTCCTGGTGGCCGTTCAGGCCCATCCAGGTCGTCATAATAACGGCGGAGAGGGTGGATCCTTCGGTGGACACGGTGGACAGGCTGGTCAGGGTGGTGCCAGTGCCACTGCTAACGCCAGTGCCACAGCCAATGCCAAAAGCCAAGGAGGTGGCCCAGCATCCGCCAGCGCCACGGCCACCGCAAACGCTGTATCCAATTCCCAGGGAGGTGGCGGCCATGGACACCGAGGATAGGTTCCAAATAGGGACGAAATTGAACTCTCGAAACACCCTCAACAAAAAAAGGGCACGTCTTCAGACAGGCCTTCCGATATGAAGCCTAACTCTTTACAAAATTAAAATGCTAATTTTGTTTTGCGAAAACTATAACTGTGGTTCTCTTTTTTGGTCTATGGGCAAGTTTATCGCTAAATATTTGAAAACTACATTTATATTGATAGTTGAAAACCAGTTCTTCTCTGGTTTATTTAATTAATTAGCATAGTTCGATTTTTGCTAAGAAAAAACCAGCCTCATCCTCAAATACAACGAAAAAGTGTTATTTGTTTTCTTTATTTAATGAATTTTAGAAAGTTGGCCGCACTAAAATATTCCCATTGTATAAAATTTGTTGATAATATACAAATTTAAGTTTATCACACCTATGTTCCTACGGTTAAGTTTCACGGAGCTCCAAAGTCTTAAAAACTTCTTAGTGAAAAAATTAAAAACTTCAGTCTTGTTTATTTAAATTCTATTGCAGAACAATTTTGACTAACCTTTTTTTAAATTCATATATTAGTAAGCACTTATTCAAAGTGGGGAAAATATTTATTCATTCGCAATCCCTACTTTTTTTTTAATATAACATATATTTTATTTATACGATAATCAGCCAATTAAATGGCTATAAAACGTAGGGACTAGAAAGAGTAACAATCATAACATGGAAAAACATAACAGCAGCAATAAATATCAAAATGTTTTTGACTTTAAAAGATTAACAGAAGATTTTGGTGACGATCACGATAATATTTATACCCGTTACTCGTAGAGTAAAAGGGTATACTATATTCGTGCAAAAGTATGTAACAGGTAGAAGGAAGCGTTTCCGACCCTATAAAGTATATATATTCTTGTTCAGGATCACTAGCCGAGTCGATCTAGCCATGTCCGTCTGTCCGTCTGTCCGTCTGTCCGTCTGTCCGTCTGTCCGTCTGTCTGTCCGTCTGTCTGTCTGTCCGTATGAACGCTGAGATCTCGGAAACTATAAAAGCTAGAAGATTGGCATTTTGCATGTAGATTTTAGGAGTTCCTACGCAGCGCAAGTTTGTTTCAAAATGGTGCCACGCCCCCTCTGACGCCCACAAGCCACAAGCTGTGGCCACAGTTTTGATGCTATTATGAAAAATTTTTTTGATATGTATTTGTTTCGTCAATACCTACCGATTGGCCAAATAAAAGTTTGCCACGCCCACTCTAACGCCCAAAAACCCATTAAACACTTAAGCCTGGCTAGCGCCTACATTTCCGCCTTTCATGGCACAATAGCGCCATCTAACGGATGACTTTGGAACAGCTGGCCAAGGTGCTCAACAGAGTCAACGTTAATTCTCGATAAGGATTTCTATTAAAGGAAATTGCGATGGCTTTCATTTGACAATACCGAACTATATCCCAAGAACTATGCAAATCAAATCAAGTTAGCCAAATTGGAGGTGTTCCCTGGGTACAGATTTTAACATAAAAATCGGGAGCTAACTCGAGCGGCGAAAAACATACAAGAGGGCATATTTATATTAAGTTGTTTAGCTGAGTAACGGGTATCTAATAGTCGAGGCACTCGACTATAGCGTTCTCTCTTGTTTATTTATTGGGTAAGGACTCTCGTTCTTTGCCGCCCTCCTATCCATAGGTCAGCTTGATGCCTTCTCTTTAGCCTTCTTCTGATCATCGGGGTTGCCAATGAAGCAGCTAGGTGGTTCGAGTGGGCTCGAATCCGTGCATTGTAGCGACTTGAGTGATGATTTATTTGTCCCCTCACAGTGTGGATGTGAAGGTCTCTTGTTATGTCCTCATTTCTCACACACCACGGCTCATTTACAATGGTTCGCAGTGCTCGGTTTTGCAGCCTTTGTACCCGCATGATGTTTGAGTCGGATGTGTCATGGAAGGGACTACAATTGCCTTGAAGATCAGAATTTTATTTCCCATTTTTTTTTACATAATAAACTGAGAAATACAACTTTCTTAAGAAATTACTTTCTATAACACTTCTAAAATTCGATGCAAATTAATTTGTTTTTAGGGCAAAATTAAATTTGACATTCTAACATTTTGTCTTTTACGACATTTCAAGTAAAGAAATTGTTGAGCTCCGAACTCCCATTAAACTCAAATAAATTACGACAAAATTGTAAATTGTTTACAAAAAATGTTGCTAGGTAATATTTGTTTAACATGTTTGTGCTACTAATTTAAACTGTTATATCATTAAAACTATCAATAAGTTAAAATCTTAAATTATAATAGTTAAAAATTTATTTAATGGTAAATCAATAATTAGAAATTTAAAATTTTGCCTTCATTCCAAAATATCTTAATTTAAAAGCAATTAAAAATGAACTGTTAATATTAACTATTTTAAATTTTCCAACTCCTTCACCAACTTTTGTTTTCCGCTTACCGAAATGGTCTTGAAAGTCACTCCTTTGACAAAACTTTAAGGAAAATAACAACTTTCAAGTTGACAAATTTAATATTCTTTATTTGAAACGCATCCGAAAAACATACTATTATTTTATTGAACTATATTTATTTGCAAGCATAACGATCTTAATTTTTTAACTAAATCTTAAAAACATCATTTATTTGGAGTAACATGTTTGTTATGTCATTATAGTTTATTGTAGAAAATTATACTTTTCTCAATACGAAAATGTGCTGAATACGAAAATGTCGTAAAAATTAACCGCAAAATTACGATTTTGATAATTTTTGAAAAAAAAAACTTTGACTTCACAGCTTCACATCTGTGATATTTCTACGGTAGCTGAGCCAAGCAAAAAACCTGTTTTTTTTTTAATTTATGGCTTTGATTTGCCAAAGCTTTTTGCATATTTTTGCATCATTAATGTTTCACTAAACAAAACATAAGCGCCTGCTTAAACATAACCATACAGTTTTTTGAATTTTATTTTATTTTTCTTTAGAAAGTTGAACAGTTCGAGCAATACAATATTTACGTATAAAGGTGATATATTTATTCTTTAAATTACATTTTCTTAAAAGACATTACCCACAACATAGGTTTTAATCATCCAGCTCCATTGTTTCGTGATCCTTCATATCAATCAGAGTATTGGCTGCAAATGCAAATCATTTTACTTTCATCTAAGTACTGCAGTTTAATAATGCATAAATTGTTTTTTTTACATTTTCAATTCTAGCACCGCAGACACTAAAACCGACTTTTCCGATTACTGTCGTGCTGCTAACAAATGAAGATCAAATTCAAGGAGGTGGTTTTTAGAAACTAAAGCAGTCTTTAAAGCATTAACAATTCGCCAAGAACATACATAGGACCACCGTATTACAAACATGAGACATGATTGAAATTCACCTGAACGGTTCTTTTTTGGCAGAAATGACAAATTATTTTGTTAACTTAAAAATTTTATTTAAGGCCAAACGTGCATTTTCTGTTACCAGTATTTACGGCGAAAGATAAATAGAATAATAGAATAAAAGATAAATATTTATTCATCATATAGATTTAACACATCACATTTCCAGAGCATGATTATTTCCGATAGAGGTATATTTTTCATATAAATAAACAGCGACGGGTATGCATTCTGGGAAAAAACGTGAATGTATCTAATTAAGTTACAACTTCTAAAAAGAAGTGTAAAAACAACAACCTTTGTTTCTCTATTATCTCCTCCGTTGTTTTAAGAGGCTAACACTCATGAAATCTCAAAATTCATTTATTACTAATCACTTTTAATGAACTGAGTTTTATATATTTTAGAAGGGCTAACACACCTTGGACTAATATAAAATAGAGTCTTCTACAACATATGTTTTTGTAATTTTTTTTATTTTTTTTACTTTTTCTAAATATTAAAAACTAATCAGTGAACAAATTCGTATTGTATATGCAGCTTATTTACCAAAGGCGTTAGAGGTAGCACTAGCACTAGCATTGGCATTAGCATTACCGCCACCACGGGAGTTGGCGTTGGCATTGGCATTGGCATTAGCATTTCCACTTCCAAAACCGTTTCCCTCAGCATTAGCAACAGCATTGGCATTAGCATTATAAAAGCCTTCTCCGCTAGGTCCTACTGGTCCTCCAAATCCGCCATGTCCTCCAAATCCGCCAGGTCCTCCAAATCCGCCATGTCCTCCAAATCCGCCAGGTCCTCCAAATCCGCCAGGTCCTCCAAATCCGCCTTCTGGCCCTCCAAATCTACTTTGTAATCCAAGTCCGCCTTGTTCTCCAAATCCACCAGGTCCTGGAGGACCTCTGAAGCCACCTTGACCTTCAGTTTCAGCATTGGCATTAGCGTTGGCACTGCCACCACCACCAAACTGTGGGGCAGCAGCGGACACCGCCAGGATTACGGCGAGAACGGCGAAGACCTTCATGATGATCTGCTTGATCGGAGTGACTTAACAAACTTAATAACCAATGCCCCAGGGCCCGACTTTTATAGTAACCAGACAGCCAACAGACAACAGACGCCAACAAGAACTCAAAATACCCCGCCCCTGGGGGAAAAATTAGCATGCAAACAATAGTCACTGCCGAAAAATATAAACTTAACGATTTACATTTTTTAACAGAATACATAATTTAGTAAGTAAGTAAAATTGTATTTTATAATTTAATTGCGATTAAGTCACACTTTATTGTTCATTGAGGAAAAATGAGGTAAACGTTTGGTACATTTGTAACATGCACTGCTATTAAAAATTATACTTTTCTAATAAATTTCAGGGTGCTGAATTCCTATTCAGCTCGTCTGTTTTTTAGAAAATTAACATAAACATTGGAAAATTACGATTTTTATCATTTTTAAAAAATGTGACTTCGCAGCTTCACATCTGTTATATTTCTGCAGTAGCTGAACCTAGCAGAAAACCTGTTCTGTTTTTAATATATGGCTTTGATTTGCATATTTTTGGGATCATTAGTATTTTACTAAACACAACATAAGCGCCTGCTAAAACATAAGATGTTTTGCTTTTCTGCTTTAGAAAGTGGAACAAAGAGAACAGATTGATTAAATTTTCTTAAAAGACTCCATTGTTTCTCGAACTTTTGGTTCTATCGTGATATTGGGTAAAGAAGCAAATCGAATAGAGAAGGGCTTTTTTCTAGGTACTTCATAATATTACTGGTTTTATTTTAACATTCTCAAATCTAGCGTTGCAGACACTAAAACCTTTTCCGATTTCTGCGATCGTTTTTAATTCTTACCAATTGTTTTCGCGCTGCTAACGAATAAAAATCAATTTTAACAGGTTGTTTTCAGAAACTTGCGCAGATTAAGTCTTTAAGGCCTCTAAATGGGTAGTGCATTAAAAACTTAACAAGAAAATAGAACCAATTGATCACGAACATGAGACTTGACAAAAATTCAGATGACCGGAAGTGGCTAAGTATTTTAATATAGTTGTTAGCACTATCTAACAAATAGATTCATTTTCGTTGTACACGATTAAGAAACGATTTTTTTAAAAATAAACTAAATATTATTTAGTAAATACTGGTGATAGAAAATATACTTTTGCCCTTAAAAAAATATTCATCATATATATTTAATACATCACATTTTTAGAGCATTATTATTTCCCAGATCCCAATATAAATGTATATTTTTCAGCAGAATAGATTTTTGTTGGATGGAAAACATTAAAGTTTGTTTTAAGTTTAGTATGTAATTAGGAACCTGTTTTTAAAGAGGTATATTTTTCCAGAACATTCTTCTAATAAAACGCGAGTCGAACTAAATTAAAACTTTTAACTAGTATTGTCTTCTTGATTGTTTTAAAAGACTATTCATAAAAACTCGAAGTTCATTTATTACTCATTCACTTTGAATGAACTAAGTTTTATATATTTCTGAAGGGGTAACACACTTGAACAATCAAAACCAACCCTGGACAAATATTAAACAAAGTCTTCACAACATATGTTTTTTAAATTTTGTATTTGTTTTTCTTTTTATAAATATTAAAAAACTAATCAGTGAACAAATTCGTATCGTAATCGCAGCTTATTTACGGAAGGCTTCAGAGTTAGCACTAGCATTGGCAGTAGCGCTGCCACCATTGGAACTGGCGTTGGCGTTAGCGTTGGCATTAGCATTTCCACCTCCAAAACCGTTTCCCTTGGCTACAGCATTAGCATTAGCATTAGCATTGGCATTGCCTCCGAATCCACCTTGTCCTTCTGGTCCGAATCCACCTGGTCCGAATCCACCTTCTCCTCCTTGTCCGAATCCGCCTTGTCCGAATCCACCTTGTTCTCTGAATCCGCCTGGACCTCCTGGTCCATTTTGGAATCCGCCTGGACCTCTTGGTCCATTTTGGAATCCGCCTTGTCCTTCGAATCTTTCCGGTCCTTCGAATCTTCCTGGACCACCTTGGAAGCCACCTTGGAAGCCACCTTGACCTTCAGCTTGAGCATTGGCATTAGCGTTGGCACTGCCACCACCACCAAACTGTGGGGCAGCAGCGGACACGGCCAGGATTACGGCGAGAACGACGAAGACCTTCATGATGATCTGCTTGATCGGAGTGACTGAACAAACTTAATAGCCAATGCCCCAGGGACCGGCTTTTATAGTAACCAGACAGCCAACAGACGGCCGACAGACGCCAACAAAAACTGAGAATACCCCGCCATTCGGGGAAAAATTAGCATGCAAACAATAGTCACTGCCGAAAATTATTATCGGCGATCGTGGAGTTGGGCAGGGCTCTGAGTGGAGCAGATATCATCAGAAAGAGTCGGATAGAGCTATGATTAAATGCAATGGTCTTAGGAAAGTTTGCAAATGTATTAAGACCAACACGAGCCGCGTTCGTGGTAGTTTCCTATGGAACCGGTTTGCCGCTATCAATATTTAAGCGATTGTTAATATTTGTGTTTATATTTAATTAAGCATTTATTTTTCTTTATTTTCGGCACTGTCACAGATGGGAAACGGTGCGAGGGCAGTTAATTATCATAGAATTGCCTGGCTACTTTATTATTAACTAAGATCACTAGTAGGATGGAGCGAAGCATACCCCAAAAAGACAATACCAATTTCATGTTAAAAAATCAATTCATCTTGTGTGATAAACGTTTATTCAATTATCTTGGATTCTAAATTCAATCAAGCGGTTTAATAGCTTTTTATTTTTAATTATATAAAATAGAACCAGATAAGATATACAATTTGTTTATTTTATTAATTTATATCAATATGAATGTCGTTAAACCGAAAAACAAAGAATCTAGTTTACAGAATTCTTATGTTACAAATATATTGCTAAAAAGTCGAACACCTGGTTTTGATTAACACCTTTTTAAGCGCTTCCTTGATTTTAATCCCAATTCCATTTTATAAAACGAATAAAAATTTTGCTTATATTTATTTTGCTGTAAAAACCCGGCAACCGCTCAAGAAACTATAACATTTACATAATTTTAAGCAATTGAATTAAACCCAATTCAGATTTGAAATTCAAATTAATTGAGTTGCCGGACCACCAAACTAAGAATGATAACGGATATAGTCCACCCCAACGACCGCTGACGATAGCTTCTTGCTATGAACGTTGACATATTTATAAAGAATTGTTTAATACCTATTAGCTGTTGGCAACGAGAGAATTTAAATAAATTTAAAAATCTTAGACAAACAATAATGTATGGTTGAATGTTTGTTATCAAGAAAATACAATTTAAATATTCAACAGAACCCGCTATTTTTATGATACAACATCCTTGTTACATTTTGGTATTTCATTTCTAAAACAAATTTTAAGTTAATAAATGACGTGAATAAGATTTCCATTTTACCTAATAAAATGTTATTAGGTCATTTTCCTCAGAATAATATTTAACACTGCTTAACACTTCTTTAAGCGATCCCTTTTTATACTATCAATCCCAGTGTATTGCTTTTTATAAATCGAATTCATTTAAGTGTAATTCAAATGAATTCAAAAGCCCAGCCAAATAAATTTCCAATCAATGTAATACAGTCCAAACCTCACTGGCTGACAAAAGCTTAGTGCTATTAAAGTTGGGATATATTGATGTCCATTAGCTATTTGCAGGGTAAGCTTAAACATAAGAAATTTTATTAAATTAAACATTTTAAGACAAAAAATAAATAATAATATATAGACTATTCTATATCAGAATAAACATTTTTGAAATCTTGTATTTCGGCTTTAGAGTGCTCGAAATATAATTTTTTTAAATTTTTGGCTTCGTTGTGATATCCAACAATTTTGACAACATCCGCAATTTTTAATGGAAGAGTAATGTTTTTTACCTTTTATCATTTCAGACTTTTTTATACCCTTGCAGACGGTGTTATAATTTCAGTCAAAAGTTTGCATCGCAGTGAAGGAGACATTTCCGATTCTATAAAGTATATATATTCTTGTTCAGGATCACTAGCCGAGTCGATCTAGCCATGTCCGTCTGTCCGTCTGTCCGTCAGTCCGTCTGTCTGTCCGTCTGTCTGTCTGTCCGTATGAACGCTGAGATCTCGGAAACTATAAAAGCTAGAAGATTGGCATTTTGCATGTAGATTTTAGGAGCTCCTACGCAGCGCAAGTTTGTTTCAAAATGGTGCCACGCCCCCTCTGACGCCCACAAGTCACAAGCTGTGGCCACAGTTTTGATGCTATTATTTTTTTTGATATGTATTTGTTTCGTTAATACCTATCGATTGGCCAAATAAAAGTTTGCCACGCCCACAAAAGCGCCATCTAACGGATGACTTTGGAACAGCTGGCCAAGGTGCTCAACAGAGTCAACGTTAATTCTCGATAAGGATTTCTATTAAAGGAAAATGCGATGGCTTTTATTTGTCAATACCGAACTATATCTCATGAACTATGCAAATCAAATCAAGTTAGCCAAAAGGTACTTTTCTGTTTGTTTCTTAATCCTTCATTTAATGTTGAGATGGTTTCCGGAACACTAAGATTCAACTTTCGGTTGGAATTTGGTGAATTTCTTTTATATTGTGCGCTGTTGCGAAATAATTTCCATACAAATCCTGCTGCTTAAGACTTATTAAAAAATTGTAATAGTGTTTTGATTTTAATTTATTAATTTCAATTCGCAGTCATTTCTTATCACTTAATTCCTATTAATTTTTGGTTTGATTTAACCGCGGAATCTGCCGCCACCAGAAGCCGAAGACGAGGAGGAAGAAGAGGCGGTAGCTGATCCACCACCACCAAATCCGCCGCCACCAGAAGCCGAAGCCGAGGAGGAGGCTGAGGCACTGGACGCACCGCCGCCGCCGCCGAAACCACCGCCTGGACGACCTGCGAATCCTCTGTTAAATCCTGGGCCTCCAAATCCGGGGCCACCGCCAAATCCGGGGCCACCGCCAAATCCGGGGCCACCGCCAAATCCGGGGCGACCGCCGAATCCGGGGCCACCTCCAAATCCTGGGCCACCGCCAAATCCGGGGCCACCTCCAAATCCGGGGCCACCTCCAAATCCGGGGCCACCGCCAAATCCTGGGCCACCACCAAATCCGCCTTGACGACCGCCGCCAAATCCTTGGGCATTGGCATTGGCATTGGCATTAGCGTTGGCGTTTCCCCCGCCGAATTGAGGCAGGCCCGATGCCACGGCCACCAGAACGGAAAGCGCGATGAAAAGTTTCATGTTGAGTTGTTGCCGCCTCGAGAGTTGTCCACACACTTGGCCACTGGACCGATGAGCCCGGCTTTTATTCAGTTCCGCGTCGGAGAAGAGATGCATAGATCTCTCGGTGATCCACCCCGAAACGTACGCTTCGCAGCAGACCGACAGCGAAAAAAAACAGTACGAATGATCAATATTTATAGCTCGGCTCGTATACAGGTTCGTATCGGGCAATCGTTAGACCCTACTCTTAATAGACCCGGCCTTTTCGATCCCCCGCTGCAACCGGTTAGGTCCAAACTGAAGAGCACCTCGGACGTGCCCCCTTCCTAGCCGTCCACTACAAAGACAGCATAACGATCGATTTTGGACCCCTGATGTCATAAGTCGAGTGATTTGGGAGGTGTGGACTATGGGGATTTACATTATGGATACATGTTCCCAAAGCGTTGGCTTAGAGAGCTGCAGGTAGAATTAGTTATGAAAAAGTAACCAAATACTTAAGGCAGCCATAATGTGCATGACAATCTCATTTTTTTTAGTCTGGCAAACAATAATTTTATATATATTTTTTTATCATGATTGAATCGTAATAAATGAATTTTGAATTAAATAATTCAAAAACCAAAAAATACCACGAAAAATGAAAAACTTTTACACCCTTGGAACTGGTTCACTTTCAGCATCTCTATACGGCTTATAAATAAATTTCTTCATTAAATCAAAAGCAGATGACTGATTTTAGTGATCGCAATAATTTATGCTAATTTTTTTTTTTTAATTTTTAAAGTATTTTTTTTGCGAACCAAAGATGTTTATTTGTTTGTCTATTTCAGCTTCCATAAAAGACGAATATAATTGATAATGTTATAAAACTGGTATTCCGCCAAATTCGATATGTTTATTATTCTAATTAACAGGAGAGGCATGATAAAGAAAAAACATAATACTGAAAAATTTGAAATTCAAATTAATTTTATTTTTATTAATTGTGTTTACTCATTTCGGAAAGCAGTGGTCTCAAAAGTGGCACGATATGAGGGGAGCCCCATATATGTGGGCCAAGTTATCTTACTAGTGCACATAAATATATGGATCTGTAGGGTGCTGAAAAGTCTCACACTTCCCAAAGCCCGCATAGCCAAATCTATCCAAACTTTGATGAATGTATGTGCAACTATTTTAATTATTTCTGCCGACTTATATGCATAAATTAACGGCAATTTTATTCAGCCCCCATCGTATGCGGATGTCAACAGTATTTAAGAGTATTATTTTCGCAACTTCGGTTTGAGATAAATAATGACTCAGATAATGTTTTTTGGGTAGCAAGATCTGGGGTGACTGATTCCTTGCAAATACAGACAAATACTACATAGATTAATATTTAAAGTAAAAACAAAATAAAAGTTGCACTAGAGTGTGTAATTTTCTTTTAACTTAACAACAAGGTGAAAAAGCTCATAACGTCGAATCTGGTCAATAGAAAATTCTGCGTTTTGTAAATACTTTTATATTATTAGTTCTGGTCCAGAAATCAATCTTACATAATTATTTCCAGCTGTGAGTATAACCAATTCTTACTTAATCAAAAAAATTGGTAACAAAATTCTTAAGAAAAACGATAAAAATTCAATTTATATAATATATGTTTTATTTTAGTCGAGCATTCCATCTTTCAGGCACTGAACAATAAAATGCCTTGTGTTTGTTTTTTCATTTTATATTTTTCAGACTTTCTTCAAACATTTATCTTAACTTAACCTAGGCTCTAAACTATCTCCTCTCATCTCGCTTAGCCTGAGGCAGAGGACGACGCAGACGAAGACGCGGAGGAGGAGGCACCTCCAGCCGATGAAGATGCACTCGATGAGGCCGAGGATGAAGCAACACCACCGCCACGGCCACCTCCGTGATGACGTCTGCCACCACCTCCAAATCCACCGACGGGATAACCTCCATATCCACCACCATAAGGATTACCGCCAAATCCACCACCATATGGATCTACTCCGAATCCGCCACCGCCAAATCCGGGTCTTCCAAATCCGGGTCCTCCGAATCCGGGTCCTCCAAATCCGGGTCCTCCAAATCCGGGTCCTCCAAATCCGGGTCCTCCAAATCCGCCTCCTCCGAATCCGGGCCCTCCAAATCGGGGTCCTCCAAATCCAAATTGCGGTAGGGCCGAGACGGCGGCCACCATAAGAGCAAGAACAATCAGGGTCTTCATTTTGGGAACTTCTCCTTTTGGGCTAATGTGTTTGCTGTGTGCGATTGCTGGGTTGTCTGAATTGGAACTGACGGACTCTCAGCAGAGTCGCTAAAGTATTTATACCGCCTGAATTGTTCAGAAAAGCCGTCACATACTGGCCAGTCAAAAATGAGGCGAGATGGCTGTGATAAATGGTTTTGGCAGATGGGCGATCACTTACCGGTTTTCTTTTTATTTTATTCCATTTGCTCTCAGATCTAATTACACTAGACAACAAAAATATATAATGTGGGAGTTGATTGGTATTTAACAATGAAATGTATTATCTTTCAGTCAAAATGTAAGTTTAGTATTGTATTAATTGCTTCACAACTTAAGAACGCATTTAATTCTTATGTTCTAATTGCACTAGTATTTGAACATAAGCTGCAGAATAAATTCTCATTTAACAAGCTTTGCATGGTCTTCAAAAAGTTTAGTTTTATATTTACTGCTTCATAATTTAAGAAAGCATATAAGCATTTGGATTTAATCTGTAGTTATAAAATCACAATTTTTGTATGATTCCCACCCTGTTATTCGCTTACCAACCTATTAAAAAATTCAAAAGAAAAGATAAAACAAAAACGTGTCAATACATAATTTTACTTCTGGTTATGCATTTGGTGATTTAATTTGTTACTTTATAACACGAATAAGAAAACATTAAAAAATTGTTTAATTACGACATTGCACTTCGGTTAACAATGGTGTTAAATACTTGCCGCAAAGTGTTACCGGTCGAAGGGATGGCTTAGTTTCCCTGGTGATTCCCCATACACGCTCCAAAATATAATATATGAAAACGCATAATTAACGACCCACGCCCAACAGGTGACCCCTGTGCTATTGTTTGATTTTGATTACTCGGCTCTTCCTGGTCTGCGTAGTTCCCCACCAAGATCAAGAGTACTCCTCACCGGTTGATTTCGTCTAATGCCGATCATCTGACAAGTTAATCTTGAAGAGTTTATTCCCCTTTATCTTGTTTTGTTTGTCCGAAAGCGGTTTCGATGGCGATGTTTTCAAAACAGTGATCGAGTGGAGTGGGCCAGGTGGAGGTGGTGAGATCACTGACAGATTGCCGGTGGCTATTGGGCATTTCTTTGAGTTTTGCGGCCATTCTCCGCAAGAGATGGCTCACTCTGCCCCAGAAAGTCTTTAGTTCCGATCGCGCTACACATATTTCTCCAGATTTTAATTCCTAAGTTGCAAATGATTAATTAAGTAATGATTGGGGCTCGTAAAATAATACCAAATATCATTCTTTGAAATGTAAAAAAGACCAGAAAGCTGAAAAGTGCCAACAATTTAATCAGCAACATGTTGAAAGCAATAATTACAATCAGCTGTGTTTTAAAACAATGTGAAGTGTAACAAATATTGTGCTTTAAACAAAGAACCTTATATCAAATTATCTTATTATATTTTTAATGGAGTGCTTTACTTTCAGTGATACTAAAAATGATAAGATATCAAGTGAAAGTAAAAATTCCAGCTCAAACATGTATAAATAAGTGGAAGCAAATAAAAATCATTATTGAAAATAAAGTATAATCATTTTCTAATTGTTCAGATATATCCGAGTCTAGTTTTTACTCGACCTTGTTCACGATAAGTAGAAGTGATCAGTTTCACTAGAGTAAACAGATCATACTCAAAAATACTTACAAATGCAGTGAGTAAACAGTAGTCATAGAGTGAAATCTATCATTCATGACTACTTTGAGTTTACTATCTCTTAGCAAAATGATATGTTTACACCGATCATTAGGGTGAAAAAATCACACATTTTAATGAGACAGCACACGATAGTAATCGCAAAATCCCCATAACTCTTAGAGATCTGAGTCTTAACAGTCCATAACAATAAAATCTCCCATGCGCAGCGAACAAGATTTCAGCGACTGTTAATTAATAAAACAACAAACACAAATATCATATCTATATAGAATTCAGATACGGGTTGGCAAAACCGGTTTCAGTGTCGTCACAGCAAGCTTGGAGCCCCCTCCGTTCTAGAGGAGATCACCGACATGTGTGACGATTAGCGACTCATATCCGAAGGGGTTTTCCAGGTCAGAAGTTGTCAAATTGAATTAGCAATGTTGTTAGAATTCGGTGATTTTTCGTGGCCGAATCAGCCAGTGGTAAATCCTTATATAGCTAAGTTTACTTGTACTTTGAACTACCAATAAAAGCGGCATCATTTTGCCGGCGATTTGAATATTGTTTTCGTTGTTGGCTTATGCAAAAAGTCCGTAACATAATCACCTAATGGAACCGGTCAGGCCAGGGATCGTTTTTTTGTTTATACTTTTATTTTTTTGCCGCATTTGTGGAGAGGCTTTTTTTTATTTATATAAGCCTGGCATACGCATTATGTTATTTCTCCCGGATAGACTTCTTTGTGTTGCATGATTAAGGGCCTTGAAATGGCGCAGCTTTAAAATGTTTAAATTTGCCGAGCAATAGTTAGCAAACTCTTTACATAATTAGCTGTCTAAGCGGTCAATTGAAATGAGAAACTTTCGAATTGATATGCAGTTCGATGAATAAATAACCAGAACACTTTAATAATAAACTACAAGAGCAAATATTTGTTTATTAAAATCAATCAAAGTGAAATAATTTGAGCCTGGCCAAAATGAATATTATCACATTAGCCTAGGGGCAGGGAAGTAGGGCGGAGCCATCTCCCATGGATCTCCCATGGCAACATGAAATATTATTAAAATGCCTACTAATGAACGTCATGTTAATTTTGTAAACGCACAGCGCACGCAATCAGTGCTCTGTAATATTTTCGCATTTTAGCCGGCGTTTATTGTTATTGGCGTTTTCCATAGTTTTTCCGCTGCACTCCGCAAATTGAATTACCCGCACCCAGGCAGTGCAAACTTTTCAATTATGTGGCCAGCGGGCTAATGAACAAAGCGATCTGACCAGAAAACCATTTGGCGACCCGCCCGATATGGAAATGCCTATCCATCCGCCCACGCCCACCACATAAAGTTCGATGTGCAATCTGAATTATTTAATTTTAATTAAATGCTGGCTGGCAACGAGCAAAGCCAAAATTTATTGCCTACTTTTGGGGGCGGAAATGGTGGGAGATGGTTTTGCGGAAACGAAGTGAAATGCAACACACTTTGAGGCGCTACCTGAGATGAGTCGGAGAGCAAAAATATGCATTGGCACATTGATAAACATTTCGCATTTATTTTATTGCCCAACATAAATTGCAGCAAACAAAGGGTTAGGGCCCGGCCATATTGTCAATCCTACAAAGGCCAACAACTGTTGCAGAGACGACTGCTGTGTGGCACACCGCCAACAGTCTGTTGGCCCAACTTCCGCCTTTCCTCTTTTATGTTGCAAAACTGCACCACAGGGGTTCATCGTCCTTGTGCAAATTGGTCTCGCAGTTTATTGCCGAGTCCAGACTGCGGACTCCGCACCCGGACTACAGAGCAGATGCCGCTCCTCCGGCAATAAAAGTGCACTTTTAAGCAGAAGCAGCAGCAGAAGTCGAAGCTGAGGCAAACGCAAACGCAAACGCAAAGGAGCTTGCTTAAGATTTCAATTTGTTGCCATTGTGTGCAACAATTTGCAATAGTAAAACTTTACTTAATGATAAATGTTTGTGGGGGACACATAAAATTCAAGAAGAGCGCAGTCTGTCTTGGCCATTTAAGAGATTTATGTGGCCATGAGTGGCATCAATGTCTTTGGTTGGGGCTAATACAAGTCTGAGCCATCGTCCCCGCTCCCCAGTCCCCTCTAATAGGCCATTAATTTTGGCGAAAACTTTGCATGCCAGATTTCCAAACCGCCAAAAAGGGTTCCATCAAGAACTTTCTAACCAACTTCCACACTTTTCGTGTGGTTTACTTTTTAATGGGAAATTTGAAGTGTTATTTACCTACCTAAAGTTTAAGATTTACAAAACCTATCGGTTTTTAATAAATAAAATAAACTATAATTATATTTTAGTAATTTGTGGTATATAGGTACATAAAAGCGTTATTTTAGCAAAACCTAGAGGTTTTCTCGATCTAACAAATATTGATTGCTAAATCATCTAAAGTTTTATAAGGTTAATAATAATATTAATTATCAAAGAAAAATGTTTCTTTCTTTGCTAACCAAAATGAATAGGCATTGTTTTTATACATTACAAAAGTAATTATTTTATTGAAATCGTGGGTAATACTTTCAAGCGATTGGGGGAATTACAGGAATATAGGGCTCTAGGGAACTAGGTCTAGCCGTGGTATCCACCGCCACCACCCGCCGAAGCGCTGGCCGAAGCGGAGGCGCTCGAGTGGGCACCACCTCCATATCCGCCGCCACCTCCGGGTGCTCCTCCATAGCCACCACCACCTCCACCGCCGCCGTATCCGCCGCCACCTCCAGATCCGCCCTTGTATCCTCCACCGCCTCCATGGCCTCGATGTCCTCCGTGCTTGTGGCCGCCTAGACTACCACCAAGCTGTCCGCCACCACCACCGGCTCCGCCTCCAATGCCAGGGCCAAAGCCTCCTCCTCCGCCGATGCCAGGTCCTGGCCCGAAGCCGGGACCTCCTCCACCTCCGCCAGAGTGTCCTCCTCCTCCGGAGTGACCGCCGCCTCCTGAGTGACCACCACCTCCTCCGATTCCTCCTCCTGGTCCGAAGCCAGGGCCTCCACCGCCTCCATAGCCACCTCCTGGCTGACCAGATCCGTGACCACCTCCAATAGCACCGGCCGAAGATGATGCAGAGCTGCCGCCGCCGCCGTATCCTCCACCTGATCCGAATCCAGGACCTCCGCCGATTCCGCCGCCTCCTCCGGAGTGACCACCTCCTCCACCAATTGCTCCACCTGATCCGAATCCGGGACCTCCGCCAATTCCGCCACCTCCTCCGGAATGACCACCGCCAATTGCTCCACCTGATCCGAATCCAGGACCTCCGCCGATTCCGCCACCTCCTCCGGAGTGACCACCTCCACCGCCAATTGCTCCACCTGATCCATATCCAGGACCTCCGCCGCCCCCTCCGAAGGGACCACCTCCTCCAGAATGTGCTCCTGCTCCACCGCCGGAAATGACGCCACCTCCGGAATGGCCGCCACCTCCGAAGGGACCTCCAATGGAACCGCCTCCACCTCCGAATCCGCCATCTAGGCCACCTCCGAAGTCTCCTCCGGATCCATGTCCTCCTCCGAGTTTACCGCCACCTCCGCCGCCTCCAATCGCGCCGGCCGAAGCGGATGCCGAAGCGGAGGACCCGGCGTGTCCTCCGCCGCCACCTCCGCCACCACCGCCGTAACCTCCGGCGGATGCCACCGCCACACAAACACTCAGCACTACAAACAGACGCATCGGAACCTTTGCCTGCAGCTCACTAACTGTGCTCCGTAGAAAGATGTGGGCTTTTATAAGAGACTCTCCGCCGCACAAAAAACACATATAATAGCGAAATACTTGCGAAATTATTTCGCAGAGCGCGAAAAAAAGAACGTCAGTCACGTTCCGAATACTCAGATCCTAGGGTCAGGCCAGGCAAAAACTAAAACTTGCACTAGACTACAAACATTATTAATATATTAGTAATTTTAAAATATACTACTTTAGAACAAATGAAATATTTATATCACACAGTCAGAAAAGCATTACCTCTGTTAATTATTTTAATATTTTCGTCAGAAATTCTTAAATTTAAGTTAATCAAAAACTTTAATGATTATACATTAATGGCTTACTTGTGTTGCACAGTGTAATTAGCTCCCGCGGAGAACAATAACGAGTTTCAATACCATTTAATATTCTCGATTGTCTTCTGTTGGAAATTACAGTATACTCTAGGAAGAACCTAATGTCTTGAAAGGCGTGTTCAGCCGGCGGGAGATTCATGATAGCGATCAGGAGGAATGATCGATGAATTACCTTAATGATTCTAAGGCCGATTTCTGTTGTTTTATATGAAATAAGATAAAAAATATATTTCAAAAGAAGAAATACCTGTTGAACAATAATTAACAAGAGGGAGAGAGTATATAAGGCTCGTCGTAATTCACTATTTAATCGCTTGATCTTATGTAAATTATTTTAATCATCACTTGCTTCGGAAATAGCTGCATTGACTCTTGGCTCTCCCAAGATTAGATTGATTTTCATTTAAATGATATTTGTAGGCGTTCGATGGTTACGACAATGACCCTTAAGGTCTACGTCACTCTGGTTCGATAGAGTAAAACACAATCGTAACAGACAGTGATGAATTATATAAAACTACTAGACACCCTCAAGGAGCATAGTAAAGATTATTTTCTTGAGAACTTGATTAGAAAACTTTATTCAAGTACGTTGTAATAGTATTTCAAAGCAGTAGTAAATTGAAACAAACATTCAATGCATTTTAAATGAAGAATTAATTTAAACAATTTAATTCCTTAAAGCTAAACAAATATCAAGACATATTAGCACATCGCCAAAGCATTTCCGTTCCCCGTAATAATTGTACCGCAAACTACATATTTGGTTTAACATCGTTTTATTTTTGATGAGAATTATTTCACAAATTGAGAATTTTGATAAAACCTCTTATGTGGGTTATAGCACTAACCATACAACATGTTGTATGGTTAGTGGTTATAGCTTACATTTAATTTTACATAAACTGGCCTTTATTGGACTGGCTCGATAATTTCTAAATGTTGCAAAATTAAATTTACAATACTATGGAATACTATTAAAAAGCAAAGCGTAAATATATCTTAAATTAGCCAAGGAAAAGTCCGGCTCCGCGGTTGATCGATCCACCAATGTGTCCGCCGCCCAATCCAAGTCCGGTACTTCCAGAGTGTCCGCCGAGGTTGCCTCCAAGGCTAAGACCGTTTCCACCAAGACTGACACTTCCCCTATTATAGCCGCCAGAGCTGCTGCCACCAAGGGACAGGGAGCTAGAGCCTCCGTTCGATCCCAGGGGTGCTGTGTTGCCTCCAAGAGAAAGGCTTCCCGAACCCGTAGCAGGTGATAGCAGTCCACTGGCGACTCCATGGGCCACAGATGCAGCATGGTGGGCGCCTGTTAGTCCCAATGATCCGGCGGTGTTGGAGTTGTGTCCATTCGCACCAACGGACAAGCCACCAGATCCAAGGGAAAGTGAACTAGAGCCGGTATTTCCAGAGGATCCGATACTCAAATGTCCGGCATGGGAAGATCCTGCTCCAGAACCGGTAGATCCGGAAATTCCGGACGTTCCGATGCTCAGATGACCGGATGAACCAGTGGCAGAGGATCCCTTCGAGCCAGTTGCTCCAGTGGTCGCAATGTTCAGGTGTCCAGCTCCGAGAGATGCTGAGCCAGAAGAAATCTTCGACCCAGTGGATCCCGAGCTGCCAATACTCAAGTGTCCAGCTCCGTGAGAGGCAGATTGGGATGATCCAGAAGTGGCAGCGCCAGAGGATTGGATATTCAGATGTCCAGCTGAACCGGCGTTCAAAGATCCAGACTCGACTTTCTTTTGCTCCGTCTTGATATGGGCAGATCCGGCGTGAGTACCAGAGGCTCCGATAGAAGCGGATCCAGAGCTGATATGGGAATGACCAGCACTGCTCGTTGATGACTCGGTTTTAAACGAATGGCTGGTTTGCGAACTTTTGATGTTCAAATTTCCGGCACCATGGGAACCAGACCCGGACGAACCAATGCTAATATGTCCGGCAGATCCTGATCCCTGGGACGCAGTGGATCCCGTGGATCCAATATTCAGCTGTCCGGATGAGACCTTTGAGGATTCAGATTTATGATATGTGGAGCTAGTTTTCATTGCGGAAGTGGCTCCAATATTAATGTGGCCAGTGGCGGCATGTGATGAGCCCTCCACCTTGCTTCCAGATGATTCAATTTTCGCGTTTCCAGCTGTGATCTTAGCAGAACCGGCTTGTCCAGATGTCGATCCAGTATGCTGCGAATGAGAACCAGTCGTTGATCCAATACTTGCGTGGCCGGAAGTTATTTTGGCAGAGTTAGCACTAGAACCGGAAGATCCTATGCTCAAATGACCACTGCCGCTCGAAGCTGACCCAGAATTGGAACCCGTAATTCCGGTCGATCCGATGCTCAAGTGTCCCGCGTTGGAACCAGAAGCTCCAGAGGTATCGAGGCTAAGGTGACCAGAATGGGAAGACGAACTGCCCGCAACACCGTTGGCAGCAGTTGATCCTGCAGAGTGCACAATATTGGCTCCAGTTGCTGCCGCTCCCAGAACTCCGTTGACCACTTGGGCTCCGTGGGAGGCAGCAGTCGATCCTGCAGAGTGTACCGTCTGTGCATCGTGATTCGCAGCAGTGGATCCTGCAGAATGTACGACATTAGCTCCAGTTGCTGCCACTCCCAGAACTCCGTTGACCACTTGGGCTCCATGGGAGGCAGCAGTCGATCCTGCAGAGTGTACCGTCTGTGCATCGTGATTCGCAGCAGTGGATCCTGCAGAATGTACGACATTAGCTCCAGTTGCTGCCACTCCCAGAACTCCGTTGACCACTTGGGCTCCATGGGAGGCAGCTGCCGATCCTGCAGCTCCAGTTCCAGTGGCACCCAGCACTGCGTTGGCAGCTCCAATAGTCGCTGAATTGGAATGAAGGGCACTGTTACCAGTAATTCCGGAAGATCCAATGGTCAAGTGTCCAGCGTTAGAGGCACTGTTGCCAGAAGATCCGATGCTCAAGTGACCGGAGTGGAGTGCAGCAGAGTCTCTATTTCCAGTGGCTCCGATGCTCAAATGACCGGCTCCCAGGGAAGCTGAACCGGATCCGGTGCTTCCAGAGACCACATGATCTGCAGCCGTCGATCCTGCAGCGTGCACAATATTGGCTCCAGTTCCTGCAACTCCCAAGATTCCGTTGGCAGCTTGAGCGCCGTGATTTGCAGCAGAGGATCCTGCGGAGTGGACAACATTGGCTCCAGTTCCTGCAGCTCCCAAGACTCCGTTAACAGCTTGAGCTCCATGAGAAGCAGCTGCTGATCCTGCGGAGTGTACTACATTGGCTCCAGTTCCTGCCGCTCCCAGGATTCCGTTAGCAGCCTGTGCTCCGTGATTTGCAGCAGAGGATCCAGCAGAGTGTATTACATTGGCTCCAGTTCCTGCAGCTCCCAGCAGCCCATTGGCAGCCTGATGCAGGATCGAAGATCCCGAGGATCCACCTCCAATTCCGATTGATCCTCGGTTAGATCCTCCATTGTATGCTCCACCCAGATTCAAGCCAGGCAGACTTCCCTGGGCGGTGGACCCACCGTTACCGCCTCCCAGTCCAAGGCCACCGCCACCGAGTCCCAGTCCGAATCCGGCGGATGCCAGGGACACGCAGCAGGCGCTCAGAAGTAAAATCAATCCCTTTGGAACCATTGTCTCAAAGTCACTAACTGCTTTCCGCGAAAACGGCTAGCTTTTATAGAACCGAAAATACGCCTAGTCGTAAGACGACGTAGCAACTACAGTTGGGCTTCGCTACAGCGAACGCACTTACTTGTATTCCTGCAATTCTTAATTAACAAGTAGGCTATGGTAAAATAATTAAAAAACTACAATTTTGTGAGCAATTTGTTAGTTAAAAGAAAACAAGTCTATTTTAATTTTAGTTGTGGCACATTTACAGAGGAAAAACTGTGAACACACAAATTTGGTGACGATTTATTCATTAATTTATTCAAAAGAAGAAGGGAAAACAAGTTCCATAGCATTTATCATCATTTTTTTGTTTGCGTCTGGGAGGTGCTTACTCGAGAAGGGGATTCACCATAGTCTAAAAATACAGCACGTGCTGTAGACTGATAACCAAATTAAGGTCAATCAATTCTCAAAGAAAGTTACTATCTACACTTTTTAAAATGTTAATTTAAGTCCATAACATTTATAGTTTTTAAGCAAACATGAACGATAAAAATTACTAATTTACTAATTTATTTAGAACCCACCAATACCTTAATTGAAGTAATAGTTCCAACAAACCTTTCAACGCACAATAGAAAATAAATAAGCATTAAAATGTACGATAGTGTATTCTTTCCTCGCATTATGTTATTTATAATTTTCGTGTCTACCTATTTCTGGCAATTAATTTGCCTTCTCAAAGCATGATAAAATTAGCATCGTTTTACAGCTGCTATGACGACTTTAGCCCCACGTCATAGTCGTGTAACAATAATAAATAAATACCCACCAATTCCTCATTGATGTGACCAGTCAAACAAGATTCTAATATTCTACCTGGAATGATTTATATGCCAGGTTTTTGGGATAAGTTATATTGGGTTTATGATTGCTAAATTTAGGAAGCAGAAAGGCAAACATATTCATTTTTCTACTCCCTAACCTTCCAAGTCGCCACTCTGTTGTCGCCAAACTTAGACACAGTTTTTCACTTAACTTGGCTGCTGGTGTTGCAGGAAAAGCGCAGTTTGCGTGAGCTGAGCTCGACAGAAATGCAAATGTCGAGACAATGTGGGCCGAAAGCCCAAGAAAGTCGAGCCGGGGGCAGGAAAAGCACCAGCTTCTTAGCCCCGGTGTCAGCTGTTGGCCCACTGGCATGCTCTGGGGAAAATGGAAAATTGTACTCGCAGGAAATCTGCTTACAAATGCATGTATCTTGGCCCGCCAGCTGGCTGATGTTGATGCAAAATCTGTTACGGCTTTTGTGGGGCGAAAGAAACACTTGACTTCCGTTTCCGCTCAAGTTCCCCATGCATACTTGAAAATGCGAAATGTTATGAAAATACGGGTATCTGCTCCATTTTTAAAGGAAAGTACAACGAAGAGCAGATAAATAAATAAATATTGAAATTAAAACAACTAGGTACTGCAACAAATGGTGTTAATGGGCGCTCTACTTATTATTATTTAATCTTTTAGTTCTTAAAGGGCTTTTTGTATGCCAAAAATTACAACAAATTGTCCTTTAATAGGGGTCAAACAAATAATAAATATAAAGCAATTTACTTACTATTTTATTTGTCAAATAAATACTTAATTGTTATAAATATTATTGAAATCAGTTTTATAACTTAATTCATATCGATCTTCCTCGGAATGACCTTTTGGATCGATTAGCCTCTTCATGTGTGTCCTCGGGCAGTTTTCCCAGCACCTGCAGCATCCGTCGGTAAAGCATTTTCCGCACATCGATGGCCCAGAGGAAATCCATGTGGTTGAACTCCTTCTGAGGCACCAGGTACTTCCCCGTCACGTTGCCCAAGTCATCGCACATGGACTCCACGTCGTTGGGATGACACAGCAGATCGTTCGTGGAGTAATACACGAAAGTGGGCACTGTCACCTGACTCAGGTTGTAACGTGGTGGCAGGTGGTCCCTGTACAATTGCATGTTCTTATTCGAACTGTAGCTATAAGGCGCAAACCGACCGCTCTTTATGATCTGGATGAAGTGCTTCACCTGCTTGGCAGCCACTCCAGCCGGATAGTGACCCAGGATCACGGGAAACATTTTCTGCAATTGCACTCAAAAGTTAATCCCAACTCCCATGAAATTTTAATACTAAATTACCCTGTTGAACTCGTTCCAGTTCCGTCCCACGATCCCAAAGACAGCCTCAATGCACAGGCGTTCCGTTTCCTCGGTCATTCGGCACAGAAAGCGGAACTCGCCGTTGAACATCTCCCTGATTGAGCCGCCTACAAGGCTCTGAAAATATATAAAAAGAGTCAGATTAGTCTAAAATTAGTTATCGGCTAAGTTTCCTTTCCTTACTGCCAGGCAATTAATTACAGTACAGAATACCAGAATTAATTATAATAATTTCGAAGACTAATTAGCATATTTTAATGTATTTGTTAAAAAAAATTAAAATATTCGTATTTTAAAATAAAATGTAGTATTCAATTTTAATCGTGTTACTGAACTTCAGCCAACTTTGAAAATTAGGAATTGATTCTAACCATTTTCCAACGGAAAACAAGATATTGATTTTAAAAATCTCTTTAAAAAATCAATATCGTTATTAAAACAATATTAGTGTTCTAAAAGACTTAGCCACCTTCCCTAAACACATACTAATAAACTCAATCATTTCATTTCTTAAAAAAGTTATTTAATCCAGACTATAGTCAGATATCTTTAGGAGTAAATCGTTTATCAAATTCAATTCCACAAATACGTCTGTCCAAAAATAAAAATCAAAATCATCATCGTGCCCACACAAAGAGGACTTTTACTTTAGTACATCTATTGAATTAATCTAAATCAGATTATCTTCATTTCATTCTTCACCTTCTTCATTCTTAAATAATATAGTGGGTTAAAAACCATGGCCTGTTTTTTGCCATTTAATTGCTGTTCAAGCTATAAAAAGAATAATGTAAAACTATAATGTGACAACTTTGGTGCTTGCATAGGTGGGAGAAAAACTCCATGGTCTTTTATAAAGTAATTGTTCTTGTACCGCAATTTCAGGCGCTGACAAAAATGATTACTACAAAAGTGCACAGCAATGAAATACCAAAAGTGTCACTCTGTTTCTGTCCCAAAAGACAACAGTCCCTGTGAAAATGAAGCCATCTGCCCTGCGCTACTCACATTGAAGTACAAGCTGATGGCCCGGATGTAGGGATGGTCCTCCGTCTCCTTGGCGTAGACGGCGGGGGCCAGGGCCTGCATGGAGACGACCTTGGCGTTGTAGGCGGGCCGCATGGAGCACATCACGAAGAAGGAGGTGCAGCCTTGGGAGTGGCCGGCGTAGTGCAGCTTCGGGAATCCGGTGGCCTTCAGCACATGATCAATCATCGCCGGCAGGTCGTACATGCCGATCTCGTGCCAGCTGAAGTCCCAGAACTTGGACTCGTCCGGGTCGAGGGTGGTGTGGTTCCTCGAGTAGCGATTACCCCGCGCGTTCCCCAGCCAAACGTCGTAGTTGTGGTCGGCCAGCAAGTAGGCTGTAAAGTGGACCTCGCTCGTAATCACTTGGCCATTAATCACCGACGAGGCGGAGGACACTTACCCAGGCTCACGTTGGGACCCATTACCACAAATCCCGCCGAGCTGTCCACGAGTCCGTGCTGCAGGAGGAATGGCGGGGCGCCCTGCTTGCGGATGCGGTGCATGGTGAGGATGTATCCGTCCTCGGTGGTCACATGATGCACCTCCGCCTCGTAGCCGTACTTGGCGATTAATTTGTCCTGTCGACGAAATGTGTGAAAAGCGTTGACAATCACTGCACGGAGAAGATAATCGCCTTATTGGCAAATAAATTCGTGACTTTTCCATTAAAAAAGGTAATGGGGAAGAGCAAGGCTCGAGAAGTCATGCAAAATCTTAAAGCGTGGTCAAAAGACCATGGTCTACAAAATCGAAAGTAAAATCGTTGAGATATAAGATATTAAGATAGTTCTTGTTTCGACCTATAACACACTTAATATGATTGTTTTAGTGAAAATATAAATATTTTTTGTAGGCTTTTAATACTTTTACAAAAAACAGAAAACGTAAATACATGTATAGTCGAATTCTTAGTGATCGAATTTTCTATAATTTAAAAACGTTGTGCATCCAAAAGTAGATTTTTGTAAAAATGTTATGAGACCGCCGAAAAATATATACAATTACTTTTAAGTATTTTTTTTGAAAATTTAAAAAATGTTTAATGATTTGTTAGGAAGCCGATTCGTTTTTTATACCCTTGCAAAGGGTATTATAATTTTGGTCAAAAGTAGGAAGTTGGGATTTTCTACGGGTTTTATATTTGGCCAATCAATCCGAACTACAAAATTTCATAAGGATCGACCGACTATATCTTATAGCTGTCATATAACTGATTGATCGGAAATGCCATAACTTTGGTGTATTTAAAGATAGGAAATTGGGATTTTTATGAGAATGCATCATATGAATAATTTTGGAGAATATAATTTATAGAATATTCTGCAAGGGTATTTCAACTTCGACTCCGCCTGAAGTTAGCTTTCCTTTCTTGTTAACCAAATATAATCGTTACTCAGAAGGTAAAAGGGTATATCGTATTCGTTAAAAAGTATGTTACAAGAGGAAGGTAACATTTCTCTTTGTTTTTAATTATACAAAATTAAAAATAAAAGACCACTGTCTGGGATAAAATTAAGCATAGATCAAAGTCTATTGATAGAGTTATTTAAAAAACAATAAATAATTTTGTTATATCTTGCGGTCTCTGTAGATTGAATTTTTACTTCGGCGTGTTGATGTTTGGGCTATGCAAGTTCAAATGTACTGTTTTGATCGAATAGTCTTGAAATCCGAATAGGGCTTATATCGAATAGGATACTTTTGAGTTTTCATAAGATGGCAACACGGAGTTAAATTTCTTAAATTTGCCAATGTGCGGTTAATGATTTTCGTACCACGCTGAGGGTTGAGTCCTCCTTGATGTTTTTGCGCTGCAGCCGATCCTCCAGGGTTTCGTCCTCGACGCTCTCCTCCTCCTCTTCCTCCTCCTCCTCGTCCTCTTCGTCCTCCTCGCCGCCAATCAGCTGGCCCTGTATCCTGCAGATGAACACACACAAGCCCAGCAGCAGGATCAGCCGCATCCTCAGGTTGGGCCGCATCTTGATTTGGCCACAAATTTCGGCGAAAGTGAAACTCACGGAAGCGACTCTCTCCCTGGAATTCAATCTCAATCTGAACCTCAACCTCAACGCAACGCGACGCGAACGCAACTGAAGACCAATTCGAAAACTGTCAACGGAATGAACCGTCGGTTACAAAATCCACCAAAAAGCGACGAACTTCTGCAGAGGCCCTGCAGCAACTACAACAACAAATAATAATAAAAAGTGCCGAAATACGAAAAAACTTTCGATCAGACAACAACATTGCGCACTGTGACGTGCTAGCTGCTTTTGTTTACATTTTGATTGTGCCTTACGTTTTCGGCCAGTTAATTAAATATGGATACAAGGAGGGGACTTGGGGGGGTACGTTTTTATTTCCGAAACAGAAACAGAAACCTATCAAATGCAGCTAGTCAGAAATTTAATCAGCTGTCAAATTAAACCATGTTCAATGAAGTTACAAATTATCTTATCTCACAAAAAGGGCTCATATAACTGTTGCAAATTTGTTTATGATTTCACATGAAACAAAGGAAAAAACATATAAAGCACCAAATGGCTTGTAATTAATAAACCAATTCAAATGAATAATTTAAAAATTTTTCTCTCGCTTGGCTGACACAAAAGTTTTATTTACGATATGAATGATATTATATATTTCCGCGAACAAAGAAACAAATAATTTAAATTATGAAAGTTTTTAAAGTAGCATGTTTAATTTATTGGTGAATACCCATAAATATATATAAAAAAGTAATAGGGTGAAACCAAAGTTATAAAAATCACAATATTTATTAAGTGTACACCACCCAACTTTAAAATGCCAGTCAAAACACTTCCCTTAAGGTAATTATCATTATTTGTCTTCTTTCGTTTTACCATCGAAATGGCTTAATAACCCAAACCTTTTTGGCCAAAAGCAGCACAAAAAACACTAAAAAACAGATACTTTTTTTGTTGGCCATCAAAAGAAAGTAAAAGTGTCGACCAGTTGTGGCGGCTGGCTTTTTGAATTATACATCTATATGTATATTTTTTATGGTCTGGCTACCGCATTACATAATTGCCACTTTGGACGAATGCCAAGGCAAATAAAGCATTTCGCTGGGCAATTATTATTTGTCATTTCTATTATAATGGGTTTCAATGAACGCCTTTGACGACACCTTTTTTTGGCGGTCATTCAATTACGTACGCCAATCGGCCCTCGAGAAACTGTTCCATTTGCTCGATTAATTTGTCGTTGACCAGACTTTTAACGTCGCCGGAGATAAGGAAATCCAAGTGGTTGAACTTCGGGGAGTTAATTCTCCTCACACTCCTCACCGACTTCAACATTCTGGCATAGATACCATGCACTCCCTCTGGAGTGGCAATGGCATCGGTTTCCCCGAAATACAATACAATTGGCACAGTAATCTGGCTTATATTGTAGGTAAGTGCTTCCACTCCATGATATATCTGCATGTTCTCCATTGGACCAAAATCGTACGAAATAAAGTCACCCGATTTCCATATCTGTTGTAGATGTTTTATCTCTCGTTCCGAACCGCCTTGCAAAAGATTTTCATAGTTAAAGGCTTCCAGAAGCTAAAGAAATAGGTATTTAAAAAAATGTACCAAGATTATCTTTTGATGAACTTATAACCTTTTGGTTGCTTTGGGCGCTGCCCACCAATTGCTTGGTGTAATATTCGCAAAGATCGCGTTTTCTTTGGCATATTTTTCGGAAATATCCAGGTGGGAAAATCTCGAACTTGTTTCCCTTTTGACGTTTCTGAAAGAAATATAAGAATAATATTATTCCTCGCTCGTTATGACAAATTATTTTAGATGTCTGCAAACCACCTTTAGATTTTTATCTTTCTTATTATTAAATTTTTATCTTTCAACATTTTAATAAATACATTATGGAATTCTTTAACAGGCACACTGGTTTTTAAACACCAAACCACAAACTTATTCGAAAAATAAAATCGGTTCTATAAATATTTAAACAATAATCTCAGCTTTTGAATCTTAATAGCAGTGCATTACTTTTTATAGAATTTTTCCACTAGAATAGAATCCACTCAGCTGATTTGACTTACTTTCCCCCAGACTTAAAATCCACTAAAACACATTTAAAGTCGCGCCGGGGGGTTATCACCAAGTATATTCCGCTCTTTTAATAATCTTACTGTTCGCCACCTCTCAATAGTTTCCAATCTCTGTGGAGATGTCACGCGGTGTCACAGCCTTATCAACTACACAGAGAGAAATTTAAATGATTTTATGCCAACATAAGTACAGTTTTTTTTAACTTTTGTCCTTAAAAAACAAGAAGGTAATTAATGTTAAATAGACAACATTATTTAAAAGGTCGTCAAATATCGTAATGGAAAATGACCGCACAAATATTATGAAAATATTCAAATGACTCGTGAATATTTAAAAAGTTCAGTGTTGTATTCCTAACATGTGTTGAGCAGAAAAAAAAATACTTTCATTAAATCATTTATTATATTTGATAACTGAGAAAGTAAAAGTTTAATAATAATTAAAAATCAAACTATTATTAAGCGTCATTTTTTCAGTGTACCATCTAGAACCGATCTTGGCAGTGGTCTCTTTCCAGGCTTCAGTCTCCGCGCGATGTTCAGACTATGCAATCGACTGCCCTCCGCCCTCGGCGGTCTACGCCACGCCTCCTCCGCCACCGGCGAGGGTCAGCGCACCGCCCTCTACGATTTCCACAGGCAGAAAGGAGGGAAAATCGTGAATTTCGGCGGTTATGCCCTGCCGGTTCAGTACTCCGACCAGAGCATCATCGCCTCTCACCTCCATACGCGCCAAGTGGGCTCCATCTTCGACGTGTCGCACATGCTGCAAACCCGGGTGTACGGAAAGGATGGGGCCGCGTGTCTGGAGTCCGTCTGCACTGCCGACATCCTGGGCACTCAGGACGGCAGTGGCACCCTCACCGTATTCACCAATGAAGCGGGTGGCATCCTGGACGATCTCATCGTGAACAAAGTCAGCGAAAAAGAGCTCTACGTCGTCTCCAACGCGGCGATGAAGGAGCAGGATATGGGAATAATGAGCGCAGCTGTGGTGAGTCTGGATATATTTAGAGGCAGTTGTTCCGTTATTGAGATATCTGTGTTTTCCCAGAATAACTTTAAGTCACAGGGCAAGGATGTGGCCATCGAGTTCCTCACTCCCACCGATCTGTCCCTAGTGGCGGTTCAGGGTCCCCAGGTGGCAGCTGAACTAGCCAAACTCCTGCCAAAGGAAGCTTCCCTGGAGCAACTCTACTTCATGAGATCCTTCGTCACCACGCTGGCTGGAATTCCCGATGTCAGGATCACGAGATGCGGCTACACTGGCGAGGATGGTGTGGAGATATCCGTAGAATCCAGCCAGGCTCAGAAGCTCACCGAATCTCTTCTTCAGAGTAACAAACTCAAACTTGCGGGTCTGGGAGCCAGGGATTCCCTGCGATTGGAGGCTGGTCTCTGTCTGTACGGCAGTGACATTGATTCCAAGACCTCGCCCGTGGAGGCGGCTCTTGCCTGGTTGGTGTCCAAAAGACGCCGCACCACCCGAGATTTCCCAGGAGCTGAAGTGATCCTTGACCAGCTAAAGGAGGGAGTTAGCCGAAGGCGAGTGGGTCTGCAAATGTTGGGAGCCAAGCCGCCACCAGCCCGATCCGGAGTGGCCATCTTTAGCCAGGGTGAGCAGGTGGGTCAGGTGACCAGTGGCTGCCCGAGTCCCAGCGCTGGTCGCAACATTGCCATGGGCTATGTAGCGGAGAATCTTAAATCACCTGGCACAAAGGTGGAGTTGAAGGTTCGCGACAAGTTCTACGAGGCCGAGATCACCAAAATGCCTTTTGTAAAAGCCAACTATTATAACAAGCCAAAGAAATAAATTTGCTGAAAAATACCTGGAGCGTTTCTTTTATAATATTATAGCCCGAAAGTGTGTTAAGTGTCATTTTATATAAATTTAAATTACAACTGATAAGGTTATATCCGGTGGTCGGAAGTACCTAGATACTTTAGTGTTTTTTTAACGAATATAATTGTACAAATAAATTACTACTTGTTTTCTTTACTAGGTAGTAATTCGAATAAGCCTTGGAAATAAACTAAATTGGATACCTAGAAAATTAATTTTTTTAAATAGATGAAGTGCGGACAAATGTAAATTCGACTTAACATAGTTCATACTGTAATTTGAAAAATAATTATATGAGATCTTCGCATTAAAGGTTCATAGTGTGTTAGATTTTGCTCAACGCAAAAGACTTTTATAGTTTTTTTTTTTGTTCTTAAATAAAATGTTAACTTTTGATTTTTACCTTAAACTAGATAGTATGAAAATATTGTATATTTACCTAGCCAATGTTAATTACCTAGGATTCAAAACCGAGTGCTTTTCCCAAAACTAGATATATCTAACAGAAGGTTTACTTTCCTTCCCCAGTGCAGTTTTTGAGTAATTACCTTGACAAACTTCATGAGATGGCGCACCTGAAAGGCGTCGAAGCGCACCTGGCGATGTAGTCGAGCCAGGGGCGCCAGGGCCTGCATCAGCTGAATTCGCTGGTTGAAACGGGGATGCACCGCGCAGAGCACCAGAAACGCATTAAAGGCCTAGGGACAGTGCTTAGAGGGAGTTCGAAACCAGACCCGCACCGCTCACCTGCGAGTGTCCAATTAGTAGCACCTGGCCCGGCATTTTCTCCCCATTTGCCCCTTGACCTCCCTCTCCTCCTCCTCCTTCGCCGCCGGTGACCTCTACCATGTGGTCAATTATGGCCGGCAAATCGTAGGCGCCGTGCTCGTGGAAGCTGAAGCGCCAGAACTCAGCCATCACATCGGTCAAGTCTATGTGTCCGCGTCCATAGGGCGACACTCCGCGCAGGTTCGCTAGCCACACGTCGTACTCGCGATTGTACAGCTGAAAGGCTGCACTCAAAGAAAAATATATTGGATTCACAACACAGACTCAGAGTTTCGATAGTTACATATTAACAGGTTAGTTTTTCACTTTCTATATTTTTAGAACAACATTTAAAATTTTTAGATCTATTATTAATACTATTATTATTAGATTTATTAGTATTACAACCATCTATTTATACCCAACATTAATTTGTAAATACAATGCAAAAATTACGCGCGCCTAACAAACATTTTGTGATCATGAGTACAGAGCCCACAATTATCGTCCCTAATTAAAGAATTATTGTAAGGAATTATTATCGTGTCACTAAGTTTAAGTTTTAAGTTAAGCTTGTGGTTTTCATAACTAAACATAGCGTTTACTAGTTGTATGACTTGGACTGAAATTCTTTTTAATTTTTTTTAAGACTAAAAATCTTTTTTAAAAATTAAAGTGCATGCCTGAAGGTGCGAATTCACTTACCCAAACTCCGCTCGGGCCCCAGGCAAACCCATCCCAGAGATGAACCCAGCAGTCCGTGGACCAGGAGCACGGGCTTAGCTCCCAGTCGTGGCAGCCGCTGCACCTGCAGCTGATAGCCATCCGCCGTGGTCACATTGTGCAATTCGTGGCTGACATTCTGGGCCTCCAGCCAGTCCAACTACAGAGAGGAAAAACACAAGAACATATGTTAGATCTCTATTCCCAAACCAATGTTGCACTTCTATAATAATTTTACTATTATTTCTTCATAATTTGATGAATTTGTGTTCCTAATAACATACAATGTGTGTTAGACCATGAGATTTATGTAGATACAAAAGTAATTTTGACAGTATGGGTGTACTTAATACATGTATTTACATAGACAATAGAAAATGTAAAAATGTATGTAAATATGTAAGAATGATAATTACCCTACGTTTACCGAATACAATATCGTTCAAAAAGTAAAACGTAAAGGGAATACCTTGTTAGAAAGTTATGGAACTTTGTCTGCTGGCACTTAAATTCCAACAATTTTATACTTTCATCTTCAGGTCAATATTCAACAACAATTATTAAAAAAAAATTACCTTTCTTTATGGAATCGGTATCTTAAAGTACTGTAAATTATTTAAAACAACCTCTATAGATTAAAAATAAATAATGCAAATATTTTTATACTCAATAAACATAATTAAATTTAAATAAATATATATATTCCGTAACATTTTTAAATTGTTTGTTTTCTAATTTATTTTTTTAGGCTTTGGTAATCTGTCTTTCCCATATAAGTACCTACTTTATTAAGCAAATATTAGCAACTCACTTATGATCATACTTTGCATTCTAATTTTAAGTGTAGTGACGTGAATGGAATGGGGCCTCTATTAGCCTGACACTTACCGTCGTCCATTTATATCGTGACTCCGCTGGAGATGAGGTGGTATTTTTGCAAATTGCACACACGATGAGCATTACTTTGATGGCGACGATCCAGCCTAGCCCACTCATTTCGCCCCTTTAACTAAGCTGGGAGTCGTGGTCACTGCCCAGTTCCCCAGATTAACTTTCCGCTCGAATAAATGCTCAAAAATCGAATAATTTGTTGGAGGGGAGTAAAAAGTAATCAGTGACTACTTAACCTTTGTATATAATAATCTTTGATATCATAACAAATTTTGGTGATTTCTGATGGTAACATTTTTAATTTAAATCGTAAATGCATGAGTATTCCTGGACTGAAGAACAAACTAAATATCTTAAAATTATAGAAACTAAAACAGATAGTTTATAAGTAAATGCTTAAAAACAATGAAGCTATGTCGATTTTCCAGCTATATGATTTTCAAAAAATCAAAATTTTCGGAGTATACCCGCATAAGTTAAAAAACAACGAAACTGTAATTTCTTCCATTAAAGCCCTCCAACTTTAAATTGATTTATTTATTCGCATTTTTTACATTCTGCGAAATGGCAGGCAATGCAATTCGCAATTAAATAAAGCTTAACGGAAAGCTTAAATAAAATAGATTGAATTATGCCAGCGCAACCGCATTCATATCCACATCCAGACACATCCGCATCCGAAGTGCACTGCGTATGGAAACGCTCACAATTAATTGTAGTCCCCTGGCCTTATCACTCAGTAATATTCATACTCGCAAAGGGGAGAAAAGTCTGGGAAAAAGAAAATGCCGAAAACCGAGGTACCCGGCAATCCAGTTGCAATTGCAACTCAGGACCAGACTGCTCCCACGCTGTCCACGTTTATTTACTTATCGCTGGGAGATAACAATTGACTACCCGAACAACAAAAAATCCCTGCGAACTTTATTAAAATTTCGCTTATAAAGTGGAAGGGTGCAAAAAAATAGGCTGAATAAGGGGCAAAGACACTGAAGAGAGCCAGAAGCAAACGCCAAATTAAATGGGATACAAAAACGTGAGTGCAAAAAATAACCACAAGGCTGCAGGAGGTGGAGGTCGTCGATAAGGTGTGGGCCAGCGAATGCGACTGGCATCAAAGGACATGCACTGGCCATTGGTCCTGGAACCTGAATCCTCGATCCTGGATCCTGGGTCCTGGCTCCCAGGAATAAAAGCAGCGGCATCTGTGTGCAGTCAACGGGATGCAAAAGTGCAGTCGATTAACGGAAGCCAAAAAGGGTGCGAGGTCCTCCGACCGCCCTTCTTCCGCCCCTTTCCGTCTGTGGGGGCGTGTCATGTCGGCACTGGCATATGTATGAATTTTTATTAAATTTAATAAAGCTGCAATTATGCAATTTACTCTGACTGCATTTGTCACGCCCACACGGCAGTCAAAGTGAACCCAGGCAGTTGGAAATTAATTTGGCTGCGGTTACAATGGCCAACGATGCAACGCTATGGAATTGTTAAATTTTTTCTGCGAATTTATGAAACAGCGTCCAGACTCAAAGTAGACGGGGAGATAGTATCGTATTTAAATCGATAAAGTCGTTCTTTGCCGTAGCCACAAATTTATGAGAACCGTCTAGGAGAGTAAATTAAATTCTTAAAAAGTCGTTTCACAATAATAAACCACTTGTTTGACGTTTCAAAATTTTCCCATAGCTTGACTATTTCAAGCCGGAGACTTCTGTTTTTGAAAGCATATAAACTAGGGATGTTTTAGTTAGAATCGAAAACCTATCCTAATTATACTAGCGAATATAAGGCTTAAAACGGCTTAACCTTTTCTTAGTTAAAACTTTTTTTTACCTTACCTTACCTTACTAGAAAATGTGCCTAAATATGGCAGTTACGCATATATATTCTGATTAATTTGCAGAAATATCAGGACACCACTTCAGCTTATTCCACATGAACACACAGTTTAAAAATTTGCATGCATGTGGAATACATCGACTCACATTTTCACACATAAAACTGTGCACAAATTACACGTATTTATCTGCTCTAATGACACTTTTTACGCCTCGTAAAACATGAGCCATAAACAGGGCGAATGGACTGAACTCAGCACGCATCAATTGACATTTTTGGCACTCGGCACAAAGGTGAATCGGAGCTCCAACAATGGGGCCAAAACCAAAACGACAACGATTCCGATGCTAAGCGCTTGATAGAAAAATCATTACGGCGAGTAAATAACATCGAGGTAAACAAGTTTGCGGCAAAACAAAAAAAAAAAACAAGAAAGGGAAACGGAACGTGGAAAATGAAAATAGTAATGAAAATGGTGGCAAACAAAAGTCAATCACTTGCCGTTGTTGTCGAAGGAAATTGTCGAAAATATTATGGAAAGGAATCGAGCCAAAGGACACTTTGTATTATTAAATGGCAGATAGACAAATCAAAATGCGCCGAGGGTGACAATGGTGACGGCTGAGTTTTCCCCGACTTTTCGCTCCCGCTTCCGCTGAACTTTTCCGGCAGGTGGAAATTCTCGCACAGACACAACCGCACCCGAAATCAATGTAATTGACGAACTGACTGGCTGGGTAAGTGAGTGAATGAATCGTGTCGTTTATTGTGGCAACAGCTTTTCAGCGGAGTTCGCCTCCGATTTCCCCTTTCCGCCGAATTTTCCCTTGTTTGTCTTTCAACTCAATTGCAAACGACTTTTCCTCCTGTGGGACTCGCTTCTTTATTTTTATTATTTCCTATGCCTGAATGTGAATTGCTTTTGAAATGTTTGCGTGCCATTTGTGTTGACAGTAAAAGCCGCTTAATGATTTCATTTTGGTTATAAATAGGATTTTTGCCGAATATGTATAAAGGAAGAGGCTTGGTGCTCACTTAGGGTAGGTTATGTGAAAAAGTATAAGTATGTAGTTTAGATAAATTGTTAGATAAATAAGCACGACTTATTTGTACTTTGAAATATGCAACAAAGTTGATCCAATAATCTTATTTATTTAAAATGGATTTTAAAACATAGAGGTTCCAAAAAATATACTTTCTCTTAATATTTAAGATATGTTAAAATAGTATGATCTATCCCAAAACAATATATTTCTGTTGTTTAAGTTTGGCCTAAGTTGTAGTGACAACCTGTATATAGTTTATCACAAATTTAAATACTGCTTCTTGAAATTATATATTCTGTAAAAATTACTGTTAACCGTATACCCAGAATAAAAAAGTAAAATCTCCTGATAGACCAATGGTCTTTACGTCAAAGTGTCATAAGCTTTTAAAACCATTGACCTCAATTTATTTGAATACAAATAATTGGCAGAGTTCAGCGTCTATCACCTATTAAGTGCTCAGCGTTTTTTCCACCAAAAATCCGTCGAATTATGTACGCTTCTTAAATAAACAAAACGCGAATTTTCGAGCGAAATTAAAGTAAGTTTTAAAAGCAAATTTCCACCTTGCCTGGTCCGAGCTCAAGAAGATTCCATTGGCCTAGCGTCGCAACAAGGGCAAAGTTTTCACATTTTTGTTTAACATTTTCGAAATGCCTTTTTTTTTTTTTTTTACACTTTTATGCATAATGGAATTAGTTAAATTTCTCTTTGCAGCGAAACTTTCGCTGAACTTGCGCCAAAAAGTTCGCTTCCTGTTTTCCCCTTTTCCGGAATGTTATGCGTTTCTGATGACGTTGTAGAAAACGTTTCCGTTTTGCGAGTTTGCAATGGAAACTTTTTAACTTAGAACAACATTGGCTCGGCACTCGCTCGTATTTTAATTAAAATATTTATGAATTTGTCTTCCAAGGGAGACGAAATTGACAAGAAAAGCAGCTGAGCAACGTGCGCAAAGTATCTTGATTTTGAGCTGCACACAATAGAGCGTCCAAGAAAAATGAGACAGCTGGCGGAGATGCCAAACGGCAATTGTAACTCAAAGTCACTCATGTGGATGACTTTCTAATTAAGACAGCCAAACTGAAAGCCTCACTCAAGTCGGAATAATAACAATCAAGTCGAGATATAACAATTTTTAATTATTCGCAGTTTTATATTCTGTGTGGTGATGGTAAGATATACATACGTGCGTGCCAAGTGAACAAAACACGATTTCATTTCAGCACAGTTGAATTAAAGTGACTACGTCACTTAAGATATCAAAAACTCAGTAAGAATAATGCAAATCACATCTAAGGAAAACCCCCTATTAACCATTAAAGTGAACACAATTGGGACTTCATATTTCACACAAAATCAGCGATACCAGTAATTATTTATTTGCATATTTATCACCAACCGTCTAAAAACCATATTTATTATCGTTGATTGCTTGCTGTTCTCCGCCGATCCGGGTTGTCTAACCAGAATTTGTAAAGTTATTCAATAAATTGATCTTCAATTTGTTAAAAGCAATTAGCCAATGTTTATTGTTTTCGATTTGAAAAAAATTAACGTGTTTATTCCGAGTAAACAGCAAGTGGTGAATTGGGGAGATCTTCAGTTGTACTTTGTTGAAGGTACTTTGGAGAATAAATATTTAACTTTAAAAGCCAATAATCAGAAATAAATAAAAACAAAATGAAAGAAAAAAAAAAAAATAAATTAGAGGTAAAAGACTTACAGTCTCTAATAAAACTGAGCCAACGCTTGGAAGTTTTGTTTTACAACTAACTAGTTCAACAACCGTTGAATCTTAAAGGACCGCGATTCACCGACCCGACATATTCCACAATAATTTGCATTTCTTTATAGCCCTCACAAGTATTTTTCAACCAACCTCCCCACCACTCTCGTTACGCAACGCAAACAGCTTCCAACTAGTGCTCGACTGCCTGCTTTATGTCTTTCCATTATTGATGACTTAATTCCGGTTGATTTATTGAGGCCACAAACAGCCGGTCAGCGAGCTCAGTGAGCCCAGCGAGCTATGTTTTGCAATGGCCAGAACCAGGAGTCGGGACCTGGTCAGGATGCCAGTGCCATTTGGTATGCACACGTTCTGGCGCAAATGGAACCACTCGACGATGGGAAGGGCATACCTAGCAGACCAAGCAGCTGTGCTGGTCCAGAACGTGTTTAATAAATAAGCCCAGTTAATATGGCGCAAAAAGTTGGGGGCCAAAGCAAATGTAAGTAGAACCCACATATTGTACAATTTAATCACCCCTACACATAAACAAATTAGTTGTAGCAAGGGTCAATTTGATCTAATTGCGTATTCAAACCGATTATGCAATCCTAATTTGTTGGACATTCACGCATGAACTTTGTCTTATGATGGTTAAAAGGCATATTCCAATTTTAATAGACCTTAATGATGATAAATAAATTGACAAAAAAAATAAAATTATAAATCCATTATGATTTGCTGGGAATAGAATTTATAAACCAGGGGTGAACGCAATTAAAAAATATTTTTACCTCTAATGACTACATTGTAAAGAAAAATAATTTAAATCTTAATAATTTTCAAAATTGTTGTTTAACTTTTAAATGTGATATACATATTACGTTTTAAACAGTTTTCAAATTTATATACAATACATAGTATAACTAGTTTTTATATTTTATAGACTATTTTAATAGTTTATCCTACTGATTTCGTAATAATCTTCACACTCATTAGGGTGTTGCTTTTTATTTTAAAATAAATTATATTTAAAGTTTATTTTCTGCTGTGCATTCAGCAAAGGTACTTGGCATTGTCTGAGCAGTATTTATTTTCGACTTACCTATCTCGGTGCATCGACCTCGTTGAATCGGCAACAGTTAATGATGTTAACAGGACCTCTGAATGGCCAGCGGCATCCATGCATTCAGTCGTTCCTCCATTGATCACTTCGAAAGGATGAAAAACGAGCTCTTTTCAGATGGAGATACTGCCACAAAAGTTCCAGCAGCAGTAGCATTCAGTAGTAGCAGCAGTAGGAGGTGTAATCGAAACGAACGCAAACTCGATTGGTGCACGGTAATTAAAATTTAATCATTGGACATTAGTATTCACATACACATTGAGGCTGCCGTGGGCGAAGGGGAGTGGCAGTGGGCGTGGTCGATGGCGCAACGAGGGCGGCTTAGTCAAATGAATGAGTTCGAAGGGCGGTGGCCAGTCAAATGAGCTCTTTTTTGAGGGGCTTTGGCTTTGCCCTCCTCTGAACACACTTCCGAACTGCATACTTTCAGGCATGTAAATGCACATTCCCCCCAACCTCCCCCTCCACGATTTTGGGTGTGTGGATAAATGTTTGATTTAGAGGTTTGGGCCACTCGTTTGTTTGTTTGTTTGTTCGGTTGCCAAGGTATTTAAGTCGCCGGTGCTTTTAACTGCGTTTCGCTTCGGGCTTTTAATAGATTCCTGCTAATGACATGCAATTAATTTTGTGGTTTTTCAACCAGAATCATAAGCTTTGAAAAAACAGATATTTACATATATTAGTGAGTGACTGCATTCAATATGTTGAAATGAATGAGGACGATTGTGGGAGTATCTTGATCTCATATACGGCCAACAAAATCACTTTCAAAACAAAAAACTTGTATAGCTAATTTGTTTACTTTTTTTATTAGCTCATATACTATGTTCGGATTTTATAAAAAAATGATATTACATTGTACATTTAAAATTAAGTCTAAAAAGTTCGGTTTGCCTCATATATGTATATGTACAATAGTTGTTTTTCCACTGAAAAAGTGGTGTAAAAAAATCGACAATCTTTAATAATCTATTAAACTTAATTTTTAAATTATGGATTTTCCATAAAAATACTGTAGCAATTGGGCTAGTCAAGATCAAAAAAACATTGTTGTTGGTTGTAAAATCTAAATGAAAATTCTACAAAATAATAAATATTTTTTTTATTTCCCTTTTATTTTAATGAAATATTTAATTACGTATTGACCGGCTTAGAGCTCGCTTTACACGGTTTTAAATCGTTACTTGGAAACTCATTCAGACTTGTTTTACCAATGCCCAGCCAACTTTTGTATCAAGAAAATGCATTTTCTATGGATTACAAGGGGCGGTCGTCGACCCTTTGGCACATCTGCCATTCATTTCATACTCTTTTCTAACAGCAAAGCTCACACATGGAATACACAATGTTTTGACCAGCTCCACAAAAGGGCAGCCCCAAATGCGAGTGGCCAAAAGGGGGAAGGGGGAAGAGGAAGGGTTACCCGGCAAATGACCAGCGATGGCAATTAACTTTATATCATTTGCATGGCCCATGTGCATTGTCCTAACCTTGTTGTTGTGGGTAATGCACGCCAGTTGATTAATTGGAAATTGCGGTTAATGGATGGTCAGATCGGAATCGGAGTTGGAATCGACAATAGAGATGAAAAAGTCACCCCGGAGTCTAGACTTTTAATTAGACCAGGCAACTGAGCCTAGAAGTCTGCTCCACTCGAAGTATATGCAAAAGTTCTGCGGCACAAACTTTGTCACTTGCCATTGAATTTTTTTTCTCTAGAGCCAGCCAAAAAGTTGACAGATTTGCAGCGGAAAATTAACAAGTTCCGTGCTGAAAACACATTTCTTTTTTTAAATAAACTTTGCCTTCGTAAATTCGAGTTAAAAAGTTATGAAAGTATGCAATGCTAAAAATGTGCTAAAAACTATGTACATGAAAGAGTTTCCTAGGGCTTTTTTTGAAGCAGCTGTTTCCCGACCAAGTCTACTGCAACTTAAAAAGTCGTAGACGTCGGCGGCAGTTTTGTGTTGCCGCATTTTTATGCCCTTCTCGAGGAGGGGCAAACCCGAATTTCCTGCTGTGATCGCTCAACAGCCCAGAAACAGGGTTTGTTGAAAATTAAGTTTCCTCCATGAGTACTTCCAGTTGTTTGCGCAGCAGAAGCATATTTTCTTCAATGTTGTGGCGACTTCCAGGAAGTCAGGAAAACGTTTCCATAATTTCGTTGTTTTGCGATATAAAATGTTTTATGTTTTTACCCTCCTCAATTTAATAATAAAGAACTAGGAAAGAGAATAAATATATTTTAATTGGTCCGACGTATATCGATCGATTAAAATAATCACTTTCATTATTATGTAGTTAATCAGTGGAGTTAGTAAGGGGTGGAAGCGGTTAACCTACAAAAATAAGCCAGAAAAATAATTATTGAAGTGATACAAAATGTAATATTGGTGAACAAATAAAAAATAAAAGTTCACGAAATTTAAATAAAGATAAAGACACAACAAGATACAATAAAGTATTAAAACCGTTTCTTATATTTTCATTAAGTGTTTTTATACATCGAAACATACAATAATAATATGTTTTCTTAACTTCTTCATTTTAAAAAATAAAATAGACAAATCAATAATATTTTCTAAACACCTGCCCCACTTTTGAAGCAGTCATCACCTATTCTGAGTCCTAATTCATTCATCTAAATTCTCCTCATGTTCATGACATGCGCTCAGCTGCCGATTGCCTTCGACCCAATTATCAGTTGTGATTTGAAAGGCAGGCAATCAGATAAATTTTTTATAAAATCACATAAAAACCCATTGGAGGCCCAGCATCTGGAATGTGCTCATGGTCAGAGCAACCCGCAATTGACCCCAATAAATTCGGGCCCCAAAAGGAGAACACAGCCGGCAGAGCAAAGTTCACGTGGGCGGCGACCTTTTGCAGCCTTAAAAAGCCTGTTGATTTATGCAAAAGGGGATTAGCTGAATGGGGATAAATACAACCTAACCACAGACATAACATTTCAAGTTGTTTTCCGAGCAGGAAGAGCGTCTCGTAATATCTGCCAGTCGTTGGCACTTTTAAGCCGGAATACTTTTTGAGCCGGCATAAAAGAAGACAAATGAGCTAATTTCGCTGGCGGAAAGGATAACAGGATCGGGCCATCGCCTTGGCCATAATAAATCGCCCACAAATGTGATATTTATATGCATTTTTTTATACAGACATAAGCGCAAACAGACTATATGGAGGCGCTCCGTTGCTATTCGCCATAAATCTATTGCCGCATTATTACTCATACGCACTGTAGACGCTGTCTACCCCAATATATCAAGGCATTACTATGGCTATAATTCCCCGGGACTTCTTTCTTCTCGGCATCGGCATGGTGTGCCCTTTCATTCGAATAAATATACATTTATCTCCCGCACTGGAAAGGGGAAAGGTTAAGCTATTCAAATAACCTTAAACAATGTGGTCTTGGGATTTAAGGGGAGTTGTTCCACAGAATGCATATTTTTTCTCTAATTGGTCTGCCCTCCTTTTGCCGTTGCTGGCTAATCCATAAGTAGACCGGAATTCGTGCATCACTAGTTGAACTCTGTAGCTACTAGTTTAAAGTTAAACTACATACGAAACCCAGGAACCGAGTCAAGCACCGACAGCCCACTCCAAATCCCTATTCTCGGTGCCGTGTAGCGTGACTTGGGATTTATGAACTCCATTTCGCATGTTCGCCATTGTAAAGATTAATTGCCACAGCTCCGAACCGCTTCCCAGTGCGGCTTGTTGTTATCATTCAGCAGCAGGCCATGTCGGGAGCTGGAGCTTTTTGTTGGCCAACTGACAGGGTGAAGAGCTGCGCAGGAATAGAGCGATAGCAGCGACATCGACATGCGGGGGAGCTATGTGCCAAACTTAAAGTCGAACCCAGCATTGTAAACGCACTGCGAAGGACCATTGTCGAACGAGACAACTTTGATTGAGAAAAACTAGTTGATAAATCGCACTGCAAAAAACAAAGCGAACTTTGATTTATATTAGTGAACTAATAATATATAGATGTTCTACGATGTCGTACTATATTTAAAGTATGCAAAATCTAGTTGAGTAATCGCTTTGAAAATTTGACATTTTACGATGTTACAAAATTATCCTTTTTTTGAGCTAGACTCATTTTTTTGACTTTTAAGTTTTATTTGGTTAGAAGGCGTTTTTAAAATTGTTAATATAAATTTAAAAAAGCCTTTTAAAAATATCTAACTATTACATCTAAAATAAATGGGTACTTTGCATTAAGTTAAAAGAAAGTGCTTCCCACCATATTAAGTCTTAATATTTCAGATCAAGTAAATACAATTTAAGACAAATACTACTGACATTATTCTTTATATAATTTAAAGTAAATCGACAGTATTTTAATTTTTATATTTACATATCAATACAATTTCACTTTAGTTGAATTCACCTAAGTTTTTGAATAATTAAAAATTATATTAATAATAAATCACATTCCGGGAGGCACCGATATCTGCAAAATATCTGTTTTTTTTTTCAATTGGTGTCTTACAATATGGTAAGTTACATTTTTTTAAAAATATTTTTTTTATTTTGATAAATATTATTTTTTTCAGTTTTTAAAGATATTGTAAAAATAAAACAAAAACTCTATCTCGAAAGAGCAATAAACTTCTTCTGCGTATAAATGCATAAATTTAAGCTCTCATCTTAATGATTTAATTGACCCAACTCTTTGCACTCCCAGACTCGCAAAGTTTCTGCATCGTTGTTAATAAAATTCCGATGTGCATTATACCCAATTAAATGAACCATAATCCTTGGCCGGGCCAATGCAGACGGCTTTACCGTCATAAAAGTTGAACTCCTTTCAGTATTCTACTTAAACTTTGTTGGGGCTTTCGCTCTTTGTTTGGGCTGCTGGCGTTGTTGCGAGGCTTTACTGTATTTTAATTGGCTTTTTATTTATATGAGCCGAGAACCGAGTTCCCGAGTTCGAGATTGGCACAATAAATGTACTTCCGGTTTCAATCGCAAGGGGTTCCATGGGTTGTAAATAATCTAGAGCCGTCTGCCCCAAATGCGGAAATACAAATTTAAAAATAGTAAACATCGGCCAACTTTGCTTGGAAACGAAAGTCATTGGACAGGTTTGATATAATTACTACTTTCGTGGGTAGTGAGTTTTGAAGGTACCTATCAGTATTCCCTCGTGATTACGATTATAGACGTTACTCATTGAGATTATCATTGCTAAAAAAACAGCAACATAAGATCCGCAGATTGTCTAAAATTTAGCGCCAGCACACCCGATTAGATATGAAAATAATTAGCTAATAAGCGACTATAAAGACCACAAAAGACTGGTGAAAGTAATCAGTTTTTGACTATGGCTGAGACATCGAAGACGTTGTTCTTTTTATGTGCTATTTTCACACTTTCTTTGGTTTTGGCCCAGTTGAAAACCAAGTGTCCTTCCGGCTTCAGTTCTATCGGGAAAAAATGCTACTATGTGTCCTACGAAAAGGTAAAACGATCTCTGACTTTAAATGCAAAATCATTAGTTATAATTAATTTAAATGCTCTTCAGGCCAACTGGTTTATTGCTGATCGCAAATGCTATAATTTGAATGCTACTCTGGCTGTTTTCGACGATGAGAAAGATATGCGACTGCTGACAGTGAATCTTGAAGTTCTGGGCATACCTTTTGCCAACAGCTGGAAGGATTCGATTTGGACAGGACTCACTTCCCTGGGAATGGACAGTACCTTCGTTCAAAATCGAGATGGCTTGGCCGTTGCGTATACGCCCTGGTGTGCAAATCAACCGAATAAATACTTGGGAAAAGACTGTGTTGCCTATGCTGACTACAATGGCTTTGGATACCACAATATCGACTGCAGCCTCTACGAGTTTCCCTTTGTATGCCAGGCCAAAAAAGTTTCAACGGAAAGCTATTTGTGTTTGAAAAAGGAACAATTTTTAGAGGTAGATATAATTGTATGACTTCATTATACGTCTGTTATAGAGACGCCAAACAGCGAATACAAATTAAATTTAGTTCTTAAAATTCAACTTTGCCTCAACTAGTTTTTACAGTTTACTAGTTTTTCCGCTCCAGACAGCAAAAAGCCATAAACAAAACCGGCTAAGCCGATAAAATTTGTGTTGGCGTTATGGCCAGAAGAGGCAAACCCGCAACAGGTCATAAGTCATATTTTCCTGAATTTATGGAATTTACCGAAGAGGTCGCAAATTGGCAAAAGTTAGAAAACAGCAGGAATAGCGTTGGAAACTAGCTCATTAAAAATAATTTGTTTGTCTGGGTCCAACTTTAAAGTTATTTAAAATGTTAAAGAAATAAAACCAACTTACCTGAAGCCGGGAGAAAAGTATTTCATTGCGAGCAAACAGATGGCAACCGAGTACAAAGCGAAATAAAACTCCACGTCAGACTAACAAATACAAATCTCTTTTGTCCCTGAGAAGCAAAGAACTCATTTGGAGAAATTACAATTACAATTGCAGTGGCAGGCGACTTACACCTGTGTCAACAGGCACTGTCCGGCAATCTTTATCCCCGGAGATTGGCGTGCCCAAAGCTCGGACAATCAATCAATCAGCCGGACTTCCAACTAAGTCCATGCCCAATGTTAGCCCCTTGGGATTCCCAGGCTCACCTGACTTAGTGGGTGAACAGCCAACAATTAATAAATTCAGTTTAATTAAATAGGAGACGGCGCACTTCTTTTGCCGCCAAAGCACAAAAGTCTGGCTTTTTCCCCGGCAAATGCAAATCATTTTAATGCGATTAATTAATATGAGGCAAGGCAGAACTTTTCCAGCTTCCTCAAAGAAAAGCGAAGAGCACACAAGTTGGAAATCATATTTGCCACCGCCCTTTTCTGCTAATGGGGCAAAGTGAGCACACACAGACTGTGAGAGGCTGGCAAATTGAGTGCTAATTAAATTAAAAACGAAGTAAAAATAGTTTCGCTAAAGTCAGGTCCTGTTTCTCCATGAGGAGGCATCCTATACTCCTTCCTTTCGACTTTGGTTTGTTCTTCTTGTCGTGTAAATGAGCTCCAACTTGCTGTGCAAATAACGCGTGTAGTTAAGTTTCCAAAGTGGGTGCAAGGAAAACGCCTGGCTGTAACTACACTCACGTATGCACCCGAAGAAATTTCCCTACTACTCAATCTAGTTTTAATTCTACTTTTGTTGTGCGCCAAGTTGGTTTGAAATCGGAAGTCATTAAACGGTTTTGGATTTTATAGTAGTTTCTTTTCAGGATTCCCCTTGATTACAATAATAGACGTTACTCATAGTTAACTTTATTGATAATAAACGTCAGCAAGGGGGTGCCCAGATTATCTGAATTTGATATACATCGCTTTTATTAAGATAAGATATGAACTGAATTGACTAACAAACGACAATAAATATTGAAAAAGGCATTAACAAGTTTTTGATTTAATTTTAATTTAATTTTAAATTTACGAAATATTTGTTATTTCTTTTATTTTTGAATCTAAAGATTAAATAAATAAACTGCAGTCAAAAAAAGATTTTATTTCAAGCAGACTCTTCAAATTTCTTATTTCATTTATATTTTTCAGACCAACTTTTCTTTAAGTGTCCCTTAAGCCATTCAAATCCTTAACCAAGGAAAAACAATTTCGAATTAAGTATGCGCATATGTTTGTGCAAATGGCAAGCAACTTAAAAAACCAAGGCAAAAAACAGGACAAGACAGAGCAAACCCGAAAAACGAGCTGTGGCTGCCGTCCCAGTCTCTAAGCCCTTTTCCTACCGCATTTCCACTTTCCCTTCCCCAGAAGCTAACCGCAAGGACCACCGAGCCGGAGTGATTGCAAACAGGATGAAAATGCAGCTAGCAAGACGAAAGCCAGCAAACTGAAACGCTGGAGTCGAGTGAGATGCGGGGGATGGGCGGCAAGGGGCAGCCGGAAACGGAAGTGCAAGGAGCTGAACAAGGATCAGGGGGGGAATGGGAAGGAGCAGCTGCAGCTCAGCCAAGGAGCCAGGCTAATGCTGCTGAACTGCGCTAGGAGCCGCTCATACACAGTCAAAAAATTGACAATTATATTGGCTTACTATATTATTATTTTAAGCTCTTGATTTTATATCTAGTTTGCTAATACCATTGTTTCTAACTGTAATAATGTGGAGGATGCGATTTCATCCCTAACAATCATTCCTATTTTTTGCAATCACATATTTCGTATATTTATATACATATAATTAACTATATTGTTTGGAATCCAAAATAATTTGATCGAATCTACAACGAAGCAAAGGTTAAGAATTTCAAAAACTAAACTTTCTTTTAAGTCATTGAATTAAAATGAAGTGTTTTTAACCCTTTATAAGTACAATGTATATATGTATAAATTTTATATATATTAATTACTAATCATTAATAACAATTTTGGTTTAGAATAAAGATAGTTTTTGGAAACAATATTATTTTAATTTATATTTATTTATTATTTTAGGCAATTGGCAATAAAACCTAAAGATATATCGGCCTTACTTTGTATAAAACTGCAACCAATATTTTGATTTAAAAAAAAAAAAAATTACGCAATGTAAATAATGACTTTATTTTTCCCGTGCAGCTGCGTTTCTGGGTCTGGTTTTGTTTTTGCCTCAAGCACGCTCGAGATGCAAAGTAAATGCAAAACCACAGCAAATTATGTTGAGGAGGTCAAAATCTGTTGGGTGATGTCTACTGGCGCGATAAGAACGAAGAACGAGGAACGAGGGAACTTGGGACCTCCGGCGGAGCCGCTCAAGTGATTTTCCTTGAGTGGAGTGGAGCCTTGAGCAGGTGTCTGTTTAACCATTATGTTTAGTTGCAGGCAATTTGTTCTTTGCCGTGTTGCCAAGGTAAACTATTTTTTGTGCGCTACTCCTTAAATTTTCGCCAAGCCGCTTCGGGTTGAGCTACACAGTGCTACCAAGGTTGGTTGTCTTTTCAAATGGTGATCGCAAATAGTTCATTTTGTCTGACACTATAACTTAACCTTGTTTTAATTCATGTTCTTAAATATTGGGTACCTAATAAACAATTGCGAATTTATAATTCCCGAATTTCCATCACTGCAGCCATCTTCTGCTATTTTATGGAAATAATAATGATAATAATTTTATAAATATGGAAGTAAAATCCATGTTTTTTTTTTTTTTTTAATTTTTCTCTTTTTCTATATTTTTTTAACACAAAATTGTTATTCAATTGTAAACCATGTTGGACAGTGTTTTTCTTATTTTCGAAAGGCATTTCCCAAAGTGCATTGCAGAAGGAGATTAAGTTGCAAGCGGCTAAGAAAACTTTATTAAAATAGCACAAACAGAACAGGAGCGATTGCTCACAGCTCATCATGGAGCACCCCATATCCTTGAAAGTGGACTTGGGTGGGCCGGAATCCTCCATATCCTTTAACTTCAATTTCTGCTGCAGGACTTGACTGCGGTACTCTTCGAGGAACATTTTGAGTCTGCCCGATATGTAGATTACGGAAATAATGGGAAATAGATACATGAACTTTAGGAAATCGTTGACTATGAGAGACAGATCCATTCTGCTTTAATCATTTCATGAAAGGAATGTTCAAACAGGATGCCATCAACAGTCGAAAAGTTCAGGTTACCCCCCACAGTGGTCTGATTGATTAGTTAGATTTTGGCACTAACAGCACTTCGTTGGAGTGCAGTCAGCTATTGAGGTTCGCATAGTCGATCCGGGTCAAAACTAGGTATATGGAAGGTCCTTCACCTGGAGTGCTCCTAATAAGGTAACATAGAAAAGGAAACGACAGATAGAATACAACAAGCATCCCTACCCATCAGAATTAAATTTATTTAAACGTCGAAAAGTGTCTGTAAATTTAAAAACAAATCTGTGTTAATAAATTTGTCAGTACTTGTATGAACAATTTTGAATATATTTAATAAGTGGGAAATTCACTCATTATAATTTAAATTGCTTTACTCTTCTTTTATTATTTGAATATAGTAAAAAAACAAAAACCAATTTAATAAGTTTTGAAATCAAAAATTTAAGTGTTTTTTTATTTTTACAATATGCAACACCACGATCTATAATAAAAGCATTTAAATTATTTATTTCTAGAAGGTATTTGAGATAAATTTTCCTAAGTAAAATAAATACTGAGTTTTTTTTGAGCAAAGTTCTTATGTTTAAATACTTTGGCTCCTCTCACGACTGAACAAAATAACTTAAGCCGTCTTAGACATTCCAATTCAACAACTGCTAGCACATAACTTGGCAAATGGCAAGTCGAAATGCCAACAGCTTTGCAGTCATTAAAGGGTTAAGTGTCGCCATATCGAGCAGGCGAATGTCTAACGAAAATAAACAGACGCCGGCTCTCTCCTCGGTAATCGTTTTGGACCGGGTGCAAAAGGCTAAGCAAATATTTGCAGCGGCAACTTCGCAAATGAGCTCCAAGCCCAAAAGACAGAGGGCACACAGAGACGAGGACGGTGAGGAGTTGTCGTTGCGATGTCGCCAGGATTTCAAAAGGACCTCAACTCTGCCGGAAACGGAAACAACAACTTTCCCGCTCTCCAGGAGCAGGATGGATGGGAAGGATGCCTGTCGTGGCTGCCATTTAATGACATTTTTGCGCCCATTTGAGCTTCCGGGCCTGCTGTCTGCCTGTCGATTTCTGCAATAATTTACTTAAGAAAAGTCTAAATATGTTTTCCAGCACCAAGGATCTCGCATCTTGTGGCCCCGGCAATTGTTTATTGCGTTTATCTGTCCGTCTGGAGGCGATAAAATGTTGTGAAAATCCAGCAACAATATCCAATAAATCCTTGTCCTGCTAGAAGGGTGGCACCCTGACCTTCACAACTCTGTTCGGTTTTCGATGCCCCGTGTTTGTTTGTATTTGCCTCGCTTTGTCTGCTTTTTTCAAAGGGTTTAATTGTCCTTTTTGTTCGCCTCTGTTGACATAGGTGAGCAGGAGATGAGGCTGTGCGGAATAAAGGTCCTTCCCATATGCTTTGCAGTATTATGAATGGCTTCGGTATTCATTGTATTTTTGGGGTTAGGCCAACAAAAGTGTTAATTAACTTGTATAAATCAGTGGCCAATAGACTTGTGGAAAGGCCCGAAGGTCGTAAATTCAAGTTGAGCTAGATTGAAATGGGATCGAGAGGGTTCATCCAAAGTCTAATTGAGATGAAAGGGTGAACAACTTTAAGCTTGTTAAGCTAAAGCAAGCAAAAGTATAAGAAATATATTTCAAAAACACTTTAAACAGGTGAATAGTAGTCTGCAGAGTATATCTAACATTAAATGGAAATTTATTGGCCATGAAAATAGAAATAGTTTGTTTCTTTAAAAATGGATATTTCATATAAACTTTTAATACTTCAACCCCATCTTTTCTCCTTTGGCCAACCACAGTCTCTTCCATAAACCATTCCCGGATAGCCAATAAATCGGCAAACCGTAAATCTCAATAATGCGAGGCGGGGCCATTAACAGTCATTGGAAAGCTGAGCCGAAAAAGAGCTTGTCAAAGCATCCGCATAATTCAGCCGAGACATTTCACGCCATCTCCCAGGGATCAGCACCACCCACTGCACCACCCATAGAACCACCTACATCAACTCGGAAAACCGCTGAACTGAGGCTAAGCTCATAATTCTCGCGTTTCCCGACATCAGATTGAATTTGCGCAATGAACGCGACTTTCTGCTGATGATAAATGCATTTTGGGGCCAAAACGATTTGTTGCGCGTACTTTGGCGCAATCCGAATGCGAAAATTTATGCGACTTTGTAATGCAATTCATAAGCTACGCGCTGCACTTTCCCGAAAGTTGCAATTTATTGTTGAACCAAGTGGCCAACACGAACAAAAAATTGCAATCCAATGCATTCGATATTGCCGCGCAAGAACTGCTTTATATGTTAATCCAAATGTTATTTGCAATAAAATGGAAATGCTCTCTTTTGTGGCACGCAATAGAAACATTGTTTTAAAACTGAATAAACAATTGATTTTTGGCTTTAGACCAATTCTCTGGTATTCTTTTAAGATTACTTTTAAAATTACTATTTTAGTATTTTTCTCTGTACCTTTAATAATTTGTTAACACTTAAGAAATACCCAAAAACTTATAAAAACGAATTTCGTTAAAAATTACATTTTAGCAGCAACAATATGTTGTTTCTAATTTCTATTGAAATATTTAAAAATTCTTTAAATAAAATTTATTTTGTAATAGCTTTTTACTAAAGCATTGAACTAATTAAAAACTTACCTGGTGGCCTCATTTGTAAAAGAAAAGAAACTACATGGCAACAATTCTATCACCACGATAAACGTAATTGACCATGTTATTCGTAATGTCTTAATAACTTTTAAAAAATTGCACATTTTTTTGTGAACTTAAAATATTAGTCATATATAAATATATACCGCTTAAACCCATTTCCCTACCTGGTATGTGTAAACAACTCAATTTTCAACGCAGATACTTATGAGTTTGTGCTCTTATGCTGCACATTGGAAGGTCCCATCTTCCTAACATGATTTCATCATCCTTTTGGCCCTTCTCCCGTTCTACTGCAAAGTGTACTGTGACAAGTTTAATTATTGCCGTACTCCATCCATTTCCCGCCATACTTGGGGTTTGTTTGCGCAGTCATTTAGCCAGTCTGTCATTCAGTCAGTCTGCCAATGTTGACAGCATCGCCGTCGCTTAACGCCTCACTTGGCAGCTCCGCCGGGAACCTGAGGGAGATGGAGTATTAAAACAATTTTGTTAATTAAGTAGGAAAAATTGTTAGTTTATTTACTCGTCAACTTTGCCAGTGCCAAACACCTCACACACTCTCTCGCCCCATTCCCAATGGATCTTTTTGCCGTAGCAGCTAAGTTTCAGAGTTTACTCAAAAATTCTCAAGTGCACAATTAATTAGTAAAGTTGGGGCCAAAGCAAAAGCCGAAGCAAAAACAAAGCACAACGCAATTTTCCACTCTTTCTCCGCATTCCCGGAATTTATGGCCCATTTTGATTAGACTCGCTGAAAAGCATCGTAAGTTTGCCCAAGTTCTAAAACTATCTGTAAGTAGGCAAAGCTTTCTGATTATTTCCCAAGGAGTTCGTTGAGTGTAGGCAAGAAATTGAAAATTGATTGCGACTTGCATAAGTAATGACCCGACTCAGTGGAATCCTACTCTTGAGTTTGCTATTTGGGGAAAGCTTATACAACTGTTCAAAAGTAAATTAAATTTGAACTGGAATTAGGCTTGCATTTCAGAAAAAATGTTTATGCCTGACGAGAAATAACAATGAGTCAGCTTTTTAAGTTTAATTGAATTTCAAACGAAGTTTTTATATAAGAGAATGATGTTTAGCAGTCATGACCTTTAAAATTACGTTAAAATAAGTCAAGAAAGAAAACTATACTTATCTACGACGATTTCTTAGGTTTTATTAAAAACAACTCAACTTGTATCTTTTCTGTAAAATGGTTGGGAACTAAAATAATAATTTCTTAGCTCATTAAAAAATGTTAATATAAGATTAATATTTTATGGCAATACGAGAAATGGTGAATATTGTAAAATTCCCTTGGTCCCTTGTAAATATATTTTCGTATAGGAAACACATTATTAAACAGAAACGTATTACTCTCAATGTTATTATCTTTTGTAGAATACAATATTTCCAAAAATATAAAAACACGTGAGAAATATCAGAAAATATAAAAACGTTAAAAAATATTATTTTTAGCGGAAAACATAGTAATATCAAATTTAACGGATATTTTGAGTATGATTTTTCACAAAAAGCTCGGTATACTTAATAAAGTCAGTCGGTAAGCTTTCGTTTAACAACGTTTAGTGGGTAACAGCACCATAAACTGCTTGCTCAGTATTCACATCTTTGCACGTTAGTGAAGTAATACTTATAAAAGTCTTAATTCTATATCATATAGCTGCCATAGGAACAATTTTTTTTAAGCATCAAAATCGAAATATACAAGATTACAACGTAGAATATTTAATAAGCTATACAAATTTGTGTATTACCTTCAAGTGTATATACATTTTGGATTGTCGAAGTTTCGTTCTTTCTTCTAACAAATCAGTTAACCTATGTATGTTTTAATTGCTATGGCTAGTTTTTTAAATTTATAAGAAGTTGGCCAAAAACGAAAAATAAATAATAGGTACTTTCATAAAAATAAATTAAAGACAAATTTGCAATTGAAAACCTTTCTTAATATATGTTTTTAAGAAAGAACTTTTCTTAAAAATGTATATCTTTCCTAAATTATTAAAAAACATTTATCTACGATACATATATATTGTTGAGATTATTTGTCTATGTGGTTATTATTGTATACATAATTAAATGAAATAAGCCACTTCTTATTTTTATTTAAAGCAGCAGGAATCCAATAATATCAATCCCGAAACCATAACTTTTCATTTTAATTTGTACTGTGAATATTTTACGGAAGTTTCCGGCCTACGTTATGCCCCATAACTTATTAAGTTTATGAGAAATTTATACTTCATTAAAAAAGAGAAACACAAATGAGCGAGAAATTGGTCATGGTCAATTAATTTGCAATGTGTGTAATTTCCAAAACAAAAAGTTAAAATCATTGAATTTGTAAGCTGATTGATTGTTAGCCCAAGTAATTTTTTAAGACTTTGCAAAATGTTTCGTTTTTAATTAGGAATCTTACTGCCACACATTTCCTTGGTGTTTGAGAAGTAGGCAATTAGGCAGATTCCGATCTTAATTGGATTAATAATTAATAGGGACGATACCAGCTAGCAAGACAATAGCATACGGATACCATCTGGGTGTGAATAAAAACTAGTTCATATCGCTGCAACCCGGGAAAACGTTATGCAATTGGCACTTATTCTCCGTCAACCACAACCAGATGAATGAACAATTCAAAACATTACATCAAATGAACAAGTAGGCAGTTACAGCAGATTGCCTGAGACCTGAAACCGTGAAAAACAAATGAAAACCCCAATAAAGGAAAAGGAAAGCAATGAGCAACACTGAAAAATTAACTCTCTTTCAAATAAATGAGGCAAATGAGGCATTTCATTTGTCGACACAAAATGAACACCAATAAATTAATTAAACGATTGGTGGAAGAAACAAAATATTAAAATTCAAAACTAAGAGCTAAAATAATTACTCCAAAATATGTCAAACAAAGGCAACCATTGCATTTAGAGTACTAAACCTGAAACATGAACACAGGGAAACATTTGCTGTGACATTAGTTTTTTTCTCTCTGCACTACGGTTCCGTTTTCATTTTCATTTGCATTATATTTTTTTCCCTTGTCTTTTCGTGGGGTTTTGATATAGCAGGCCCATGAAAACGTTTTTTTTGCCTCCAGTTGACTTTAGCCCCGTTTTGCGGTGTTGTAGGCCAACGAGCTCATTACTTTCAATTAGATGCATTAGCCGCAGAGCCAACAGTGTTTACTTTCGTTTGGAAAATTGTTGTGCGCCGGTAGAAAAAACGTTTGATGTCACTTTGGGCATGGGCTTGTGTTTTTCGCAACTGAAATCTGTTTCCCTCTAACAACTTTTGTCTTTTAGGTGTAGGGAAATAATTTGGGCTGACTTTTAAATTAGACCTAAAGGTAAAGTTCACTAGCCTATGTTACTTGACCCCTTAGCTGATACTAAAAAAGAAGCATATATTTCTTAATATCTAGTTGAATACCTAATACCTCTCCATTTTTATAATGACATATTGCTTATCTATCAAATTTTAAAAGAAAATGTGGCGTGATAACGGTTATCTCGACTAAGATCATTGCCATAAATGCTAGCAGCCATTCAATTTGTTTCCCAATTTATTTCTCTGCTATCTACGTCAAAGCTTTTTTAATTATTTTTATTCTTTATTGCTCTGGACAATGTGTGGAGCCTGCAGGTGGTCCCATGTTGCAATCAATAGTCGTTTATAACGATATAGACAATTGCGAAAATCCAATCAAATCAGTCAACTAAATGATATTACACCCCAAGAAATTTTGGAAGTAAATTACTTTCTCGAGTAAAGGATAGTATATATGGATAGTATAACTTCTTTACGTAAACTCATTTCGATGAAAGAAATAAAGTTTTTTAAAGCAATTAAAGAACAATTAAGCGATGGCTTTTCTATTTGTATCAATAAGTTAACTTAGCACGCGCTCACGAATGTTCTTCTTGGAAAATATAATTATCTTTTAAGGAAATTATATTTACTAACTTAGCGTAACGCTTTTTAATATTATTAAGTATCATTTAAACGAAATCCACTTATAAAATGGGTGACAATGCTATATTTTAGAATATGTATCTCATCCAAACATTATTATTTAATTTTAAGAGTGCTTTCTATGGCTTTTAAGGAGGTGTGCTTAGTTTGAAACTAGTCACCACCGACATTTCAAGTGAATCTCGGTTCAAGTTCACCGCACTAGGATGGGTGATTTCTCCCAGTGCACCTGGCCATATGGAAATCGGGGCTTCGGTTACACGCAGCTTCTGTGCACACGAGACCGAAATATGAAAACAAGCACTTGGCAGCTCCCCACAAAGCAATGTCACCCAAGCCGCAGATGGTGCCAGGTCGTTCGTGAGTGTCAATTTTCGGCGATTTTCATTCGTTTTCCATTTTCTTGTGCGGATGCAGCTTTTGAAAGCTCTTTGCTCCGCAGTTTAGCAGTAGGCGATGCGAATGGCGCATTCAATTAAACGCCTTCCATTTAACCCGATGTGCCTAGCTCTCCTCCGTGATATCAATGTAAATGCGGAGTTCATTTGGTCAACATGTTGACCGGCGTAATCGTATTGCTCTTATCATTACTTTCCCTGGAACCGATCACAAACGCGTGTAAGTGGGAAGATCACGTCGCCGATAAGAAAAGTGTTTTATGTGCTAAGCTGGTTTCATTTTTATAGCCAAATATCACAGAGAGGCACTGCAATTCTTGTTGCGAAATGGAAATTTCGATTTGAATCCACTAAACTGTCACATATTATTGTGGGAAACGTGTCCCAAGCGGTATTTAGAGTTCCAGCTTTTTACCAGGTAAGTAAAGTGAGAATTCGAAGGTGTTACTATACTAAATCAATGTGATTACAACCAGCGATTGCTAAAAAAATAAATTAATTGAAATCATCTGTCCTAGCAGATTTGAAATGCTATTCTGTCTAAGCTGAGCTTTCTTTATATTCATTACTGCTCTACTTTTTATGCCAAATGTCTGACTAAACAAAGGATGTTTTATTGATCGATAAAAACAACTTTAAAATCATTGAGTCTTTAACAAGGTGAAAAGATTGTGGTTCACTTGAAAAAAAGCGATTTTTAACCATCTATTTATACAGTTTTATTATATAAGTAATTGCAAACTCTTGTATGCACGATTGCAATATATTTCTCTCAAGACGATTTTTATTTATTACATTACATTTAATTTATTTTAAAATAAAATCAAGCGCACCACGCAAGCCTAGACAAACATTCCAATCTTTCACTTTTTTGGAGCCAGATTGGCCTGATAAATGGTCGCAGTTGATCCCTGATTTTGACCCTTTCCTTTTTCTGGCCTTGAATATGAAAGGCCAGCCAGCCAGTCGCCAAAAAGATGCAAGTGCGATAATATTTCACTAGGCCTTGGCAAAAACGAAAGACTTAGGAAACAAACTAGGCAAATGTCGTCAGGGAAAATGATAAGAATTTGCATTCAATGCGAATGTTATGTAAATAATGAACAGATGAATTACAAACCGCAGACACCATGAAAAAGGCAACGGCACTGAGTTGGAAAACGAAACCGAAAGCACCCATTTCCAACTCAAAACTCATAATCAAAATCAGTGCAGCGTTGCGTGTGCCATGGATTTTCATTTCATAGACGTCGCCAGGCAGCAACAGCAACAGCAACAGCAGCAGCAGCAATTGCAGCAACAATAAAGCAAAAACAGCAGCAACATTGTTTATTAGCCGAAGTCGTTCACGTTTGAAGTTGGGGTAAAACAAAGTCAAGGCAACAGGCGGTGGGCTGAGCAATTCTTTGGCCAGTTTTTACCGTGGCTGCTGTTGCTGCTGCTAATGTTGCCGCTTTGGGAGTTGCTGCCACCGTTGCAATTGCTGCAGTGGCGACTGAATTTTCCTTCGTTGCGCATTTCGCGCTTTTGCAGCGCATTTGCAGCGCACAGCGCGAATCAGCAAGACGTGGTTCGGATTGCTCGCGAATAAATTAAAATTGCAGATTTTAGTGCAAAGGATTACGATGAAACCGATCGGCAAAAAGAAATGGATATCAATTAAAAACCATGTGATCGGAGTGCAAGTTGTCAATTTAAGCGGAAAAGCAGAGTGGAATCTGGCTTAAATATACGAAATATGTGAAAGGCAATGCAATTCGCGAAAAGAAAAATCGAATGTCCTGCACAAAAAAAAAGTCAATAATTAAAGACTTGAATATCGAAACACAAATTCCACAATTATATTTATCTAAGTGACAAGTCACTTGAAAATTAACTTAATTATATTAAAATGTTAAAAGTAAAGTGCTGACTTTAAATAAATTAATTAATGATGAAGCTAAAACTTTGTCCAATGTGAATTTTTTTGCGGCTCAAATGAAACTAAAAATACTTACAATTTCAATTTGGTGTTTCTTGTGCACAAAATTGTGTTATTGGAAAATCTAAAAAGATTTAGTTCTTTGAAAAAGTAAAATTAGTTTCAAAAGGTGAAATCCAAATAAAAATGAAATATCTCGTCGTGCTTTGCATATTCACATTCTTTGCCAAAGGTATACAACAAAAATGATATATTTAAAATCTGAAATTAAATGTATATATCGAGTTAAAAAAGAATGACTTGAAAAATTTTAAGTCAATGCTCTCATTTGAAACTTCCGCAATGTTATTTTATATTACCTTGTGAAAAGAATGTCAGAAAAGGGTCTGAGAATTAAAGACCACATCAAATACATTTGCAGATGCACAAACATTGCTGCTAAGCCAAACGGATTGGAAAAATCTGCGCAACAGCGGAGCCTTGGATTTAAATGTCCTGCGTTGCTTTCTGCGCGACAAAAACTTCTGTCCCAGTCCACATATCGATCACCGACTGTATGCTCCGTAAGTTCGATTGAATTCTGCAAGGCTTTCTTTAAATAACGTGCAAAAAAATTGAACTATAAAGCCCCAAAATAATAAATTAAATTTCTCCATGAAATTATTAACAGCAAATCGAAAAAGTGAAATATTCCAACAGTCTCATAAACTTTTTATGAAATACACACACAAAAATTATTGCACATTTTGCATCATATGCAGTCTTTAATAAAATTATAAAATTGTATTATAATTTTAGGAAATAATTTAATTTGGTTTTTTGGATTCTTCCTTTAATAGTTCACTTAGAATATGTGATCTCTGACGGTTTCAAAAAATTCAGAAAAACGTTTGTGTTGTATTCTAAGGAGAGAATCTACTTTGAATAGAAATATATGGGTTTACTTGGACGGGTTATACCTTATTTATTTTTTAGTTTTACAATTTTAATAACGTTTAACAATTCGGGACCGTTTTTTATTTTAACAAGTACATTTTTAAAATCGTTTAAAAATGATCTCGTTTCCACTAATCTGTTATTTCAAAATTCAGATTTTAGTTTTGACCTTTTTTAAGTTGTTCAATTTAAAATCGCATAAGCCTAAAAAATATTACAATATGTATAGAAGCTTCCTGGCTAATACTTTAAGATAGCCGCTTAACCATACTTTTTGTTCTCTGTGTAGCGAGATTGCTGTTTCCTGTGATGATTTATGCTAGCCACTGGGCGAGGGAGAAAGTTCCTCAGGTGTTAGTGTTAGGCAACTGGATTTTCTCACTCGGTTACTGTGTCAACTCCCGAAACACTTGTCGCACTGCACTTGTGCAACCACAAGGATATTGGCGAATAAAAACCGAAAAACAAGAGTGTATTTAATGGGCGGCCAACTCGTTTATAGAAACCAGCCACTGACCCACTAAGGATGAAATGAGCCCGGCAAAGAAGGCCTGTTTTTACTACATTGACCGCCAAGTTTGGCCGCCGATGACATCAATTGCAATGGCCAATATGCCAATAAAATGCTTTACAAACGACTCCTTGGAAGTTGCCCAACTTGTCTGGGCAAGATCAACTCCAGACAAAGTCACAACTGGTGGAGTCCATTTTCGGAGAGCAGCCAAGTAATTGTCAACATTGTACGGCGGAGGGGATTACATGATGGCCAGCATTGAAGAGACTGCTGATTGATGGTTGTATAACAGCGAAAAATTACCGGACTGACACCTCCGTTCTTGAATCACAAACGAGTGGCTAACACATCGCCTTCGGCAACTATTTAGTCTCGTTAAAGACTTATGGAAGCCACTTCAAAATAAATTGCTGAGAACTTCAGTTATTTCTTTGGCTCTGAACATATTTCTTGAGAAGTCCCTAATTTTACTTGGCAATACTTTAAAGTTCTGACCATAGAAAGTATATATATTCTAGACCATTATCAATATTGTACTAGAATAAAACATGTACATTAGTAAAGTTTTATTAAAACAAATCTCAAAAAAGAACTCAACAGAAAGCTATGTAAATAATTTTCAAAACAAAAAATTTTACACTTTTGATCGAAATCTGGCCTTATTAAAGCCAAAAACAGACCTAAGAGGATCCAAACGAAGAGCACTTGTTTGGTCATGTTCTGGCTTTAGATCACTTGCCGCTCGAGAGGTTTCTCCGGTTTTATACCCACATGAAATGTCGATCGTTCCATTTAAACGAAGAGCACGTACTAACAACAACGAGATATCTGCCAACAATTATCGCGTTTCAATACAGTGAAATTTCGAATGAAAATAAAGGTTAACGTACCTGAAAATACAATAATAATTAAGTCACCAATACAAGGAGGGCTTCATATAGTTAATCGATTTAAAAATTTAAATTTAATCGACTCTGACCCTGTTTTTTTAGTAATGGGCCGCGTCGCGGAATTACATTAAATGTGAAGAACCCAATGAGCCTTTATAAAGGTGGTTTCAGCAAGCACCGCGAAACCGTCTTCATAATTCACGGATTCAATGGAACCGCCATCGACATTCACCTGCAATTTCTTAGGGATGGTGAGTATTTATTTGATTCAAATCATTATAAATGGTTGTTCAAAGCTACAAAATAAGTTTATCAGGAACACTAAATGTCTTTTTTATTAATTCGCACAATGAACTAACAAATTTGTAGTTGTTGGATAATATGCAAGAAAAAGAGGTTATTAAGCCAAAAACGTTTTTTCGGTTCAACAGTGTTTTTGATATGTGGATTTGTCTTATATTTCGTACATAATTTACTTATTTAAACTTATTTGCATACCGACGGTGTTTTGTTCCAAAATGCTCGACAAAGCCATTCCATTAACGTTGTGGAATTCGCGAATAATTTGTTTTCTTCGGTGCAGTGATTTTTAGTACACCCTATTTAACTTTGTTTTCCAAGCAATTCATTTATGTTTGCTATTTTGATTTGGCAGTAGGCACTTCAAACTTATTAATCACGTTACCTCCTCCAGCATACTTATCCCGCGACTTCAACGTCATCACCGTGGACTGGCGACCCCTGACCCGCTATCCGTGCTACCTGCACTCCCTGATCAACACCAGGCTCACGGCGCAGTGCACCGCCCAGATCTACGCCTTCCTGACCCACTACGGAGCCGTCCGGGAGCGGATCACCTGCGTGGGTCACTCGCTGGGCGCCCACATCTGCGGGATGATCAGCAATCACCTGACGCGGAAGCAGTACCGCATCATAGGACTGGATCCCGCCCGGCCTTTGATTGAGCGCAAGAAGAGCAACACCTTCCGGCTGACGCTGGACGATGCCAGTGTCATCCAGGTGATCCACACCAACGCCGGATTTCTGGGCCAGGAGGACAACACCGGGCACCTGAACTACTGCGTCAACGGGGGTCGCATCCAGCCCTTTTGCAAGGGGAATCCCATCAGTAAGAGCAGTTTTAATATATTTCAGATCAATTCAAATTAATTCTTCTGGCCGATTTCTAAAAGTGATATTAAGGTTTCTAATCAGTGAGGAAAAGTTAAAAGGATGTAGTCAAATTCTCTTCCCCCAGTGTTCATTTTGCAAATCTTAAAAACGTTCTATATCATGACAAATATTACAAATATTACAAATATTAATATACTCTAACATGATATTGAAAAAATAGTAAATGTTTTTGAAATATAACATCAAAATGAGAAATCAGCTAAGACTAATTAAACTCAATTGTTCTTTCGAAAATATATATTGCTGGGCTGCATTATTGATATGAACGACAACATTTTAATTCGTAATCCCTTTATTCTGCAGGAAGGTCCCGATGTTCGCATTTCCTGAGCATCTGTTACTTGGCCACGGCCACTTTCAAGCACAAAAAGTTCATGGGGGTTCCTTGTCCCAACGGCTGCCTGAATCTCAGTGGACCAAAGCGACTGCCCGTCAGCGGGAAAACAAATCCCTTCGAGTTCGCCTCGCTGCTGAGGGAGTACCACATGGGCAATGACGCCCCCGATGAGTAAGTTTTTAATGGAACATTGAATCATCCTTTCCTTGACCTGATCCTCTGACGTTTCAGCGCCCGAGGCTGTATTTGCATAGATGTGCCGTATGCCAAGCACTGCCCCTTCACGGACGCGTAGGAGCTGGTTTTCAATAGATCGTAATTGCATAATAGAGCTGTTGATAATAAATACAGTAAAATTAATTATTTGTGCCTTTCCGTTGGTTGGCTTTTTATTAATTTGGTAAGAAACCTCTTGATTCAAAGACGCTAATCTGTGTTAATTACCTACTTAAAATATTTATTTCCTACTGTAATTTTACTCATTGACTCCAAAATTAGGATTAATTAACCAAGTTATGCGCCGGTAAATTGGCTATGTAAGACTTTTTAGAGTAATAGGTTTACCTCTCACATATGCAAATGCTATTAACTTAAAATTATTCATCAAACTTAAATACATATGTTTTCCATAAACCAACACAATTTTCTTCAGGAGAACCAAGCCACTGGTTCCCGGAGAATTTATGCAGCATTTAAAAAAATATAATATTCCCAGATAGATAAGTAAGTAAGCAATTTTTATTAGCCAATTATTCAATAAGATCTTCGCTAAATGACAGCAAAAAATTAAGCTCCCATCCGGCAGTTCAAATATCAAATCGGCCTATTTTAAACTTGTTTTTTAGAATGTTGAACTACAAATAGTTTTCCGTTTAAACTGTTTAAGAACCCATAGACAGGTATTTAATTCAAGAGACAATCAAATTAGAAAAGACTGTTCATTTTGGAAAGGCAATCAAAATCAAGTTTGAGAATGCAACCAATGCAATACCTGACACACAAGCTCCAGTATTCGAATGATAATTACTAATTATAGCACCCGCTATCCGCTTTTTTATGAGATCTTTAAAATTAATTTGTCAATACACAAAAACTAGGTCCATCCTTGTGTAGCGTGTTTAACAATCTTAAAAAAAAAAAAAAAAAATAGGAGCGCTTTGATTTTTGGATGTGATAGCCTATCTTAGATAATTTAAATTAATTCTTAAGATAAACAAATTATATAAAATATTTATTGTCCGAGTTTCTGTACTAAAAAATCCGAGTGCTAATTATGTTTAGTTCCTGTACCGATTTGGATATTGGAGTGCTAATTTGAAAAATGATGCAAATAAATCAGAATTGAACCTTCGGTTTGTTAAGAATTTAACGACCTGATGTCATAACTTGCAATATAAAAAAATACCCTCGAAAGTTTCATTTAATTTGTTACATTTAGACACTAAAATATAACAATTTTACAGTGTTCTAAATACATTTATTTATTTAATGTTATAGATCTACAAATATGCCTCAAAGAACAGTTCCCGCTTGAGGCAGAGATAATCATCTTCTAAATTCCTCTCACACACAAAAGGAAACTCGACCTTGCACTCTATATCGTGGTACCCGTATTCCCCATTGAAGTGGGCGAATCCCACACAATCCTCTTCGGGAGAAGCGTTGTCCGGCTGGCGTGGCACCCAGTTCAGATAGAGAACACTATCCGCATTTTTGGACCGGAGGAACGTGCGTCGGTTTCCCAGGCAATTGATGCCAACCCAAACGGAATGACGCCAACTTTGGGTGAACTGAAGCCCCAAACTCTTTAGGTATTCGGTTGTAAGGAGTTTGTCCGTTTCATCGTCTAGAACCATTAGATCGCCTCCGAGTTTTCTACAACTGCGATCGGCAACATGCCAGTTGGCCTGAAAACGTAATTTTTGATTGGAATAATATAGTATGTATTTTTATATAGTACCGACCTTTTGTAAGTTCACGTGGTAGCACTTGCTGCCAACTTGAGTAAATGGCGATGGACAGCTCAGTGAATTGATACCTAGCACCAGGGCTAAGAAAACGCAAGCTAAGAGCTCTTGTCTGGCCATGTCTTCTTTAGGAGTTTATTAATTAATAAGGGCCGCTCAAAAAAATCTGCTTTTATATTCACCGAGAAGAGCACACGATTCTACAAATGCACTTGAAAATTTCTTCCCAAACAGGTACAAATAACGTGACGATCGCAGTTAACATTCTATAATTCCAAATTTCAATTTTGTGACGAATATCTTTTAACACAATAACAAAAATATAATTTTTTACGTTATATTTATATATTTGTATTAATAGATAATATAATATTGTAATATAATATTGTACAATTTCCATCAAATCGTTACATAACTTTTTACCAAGTCGTACTACACAAAAAAGGATATTTTAATATCTATCTTAGTTCTCTACTACTACATAGGAATTAAACGAGTTTAATAGATAACTTAAAATTATCTTTATCTGCACGATTATGATTTTTGTAAAGAATCTTTTTGAGTTTTTGGAGTTTCAATCACATGTCTAGGAAAATAAATTATAACACCGCAAAATCGATTTTTGAATTCTGAATATTACTACAAAACAATAAGGATTTTCCATTTTCGAAATGTTCACATTCAGAGTTTTAATTTTTTTTGTTTCTGTGCCAATCCAAAATTTAGTTAAAACTTAACTAATTTTCAACTATGGGTGTCCATTCACATTGATATGCTATCAAATATAATGTTCAAATATAGCTTATTAAAAAGCCTTATTTATGACTTTCTTGTTTATCAGTAAATTAATTAAAATGTTTAAATACAAAATTTATGAAACAAATATGTTAAAGCCACTTCAATTGTTTTCGATAAATGTATTATTCAAACGTGTTTTAGAACCCATAAACAGGTATTTAATTCAAGAGACAATCAAACTAGAAGACTTTTCATTTTGGAAAGGCCATCAAAATAAAGTTTGTGAATGCAACCTGTGCAACACGCCACAGCAGCTCAAGTTTTCGAGCAATAAATATATGCATAGTATATACTACATAGTTTCTTTCGCACTTAATAGGTGTGCTTCGACACTATTTGGAAGAGATGGCCTTATCTTAGACAATTAAAGATAAGGTAAACAAAGAATTCTTTAAGCAACTTCAAATTATGGCTTGTTCTTGTGCATCGTAAAATTAAAAAAGTGCACAAAAAAGAACAGACTCGATTTAGTCATTACCAAGAACTGTCGAATAAAATAGATAAGCACCAACTAATTTGTTCATTATACCCTTGCAGAGGGTATTATAATTTAGGTCAGAAGTTTGTAACCCAGTGAAGGAGACGTTTCCGAGTCGATATTGCCATGTCCGTCTGTCCGTCTATTTCAATACCGTATCTGAGCTCAGTTTAAAAGCTAGCGATCTCAAACTTCACAGTCGTCCTAAAACATGTGTACGCAGATCAAGTTTGAAAATTGCTCCGATCGGACGTCTATATCCTATAGCTCCCATAGGAACAATCGGATATAACTTCCAAGAATGGAAGATATTTCGCGCAGTGTAAAAGCTATTGACATGATTCTTTCCAAATCGTACATTTTTATGCATACCTTGATCAGGGTAAAAGCGCATGCCGATCGGACGTCTATAAAAATGTTTAAAGGCTGCGAAAATATCTCTTTTTTTGTATATGAAATTTTTGCAGTATTAAAGCTATTGACATGAAACTATGCAAATCTACTTTATTTATGTATACTTTATTCCTTTAGCTACATTTTCAATTTTACCAATTTCGGCAAAATCTGCAAGGGTATTAAAACTTCGGCTTGCCAAAGTTAGCTTCCGTCCTCGTTTTTATAATGTATTATAATGTCTGTCAAAAGTTTAAAACGCAGCGAAGGAGACTTTTCCGAAACTTCGCAATAGATAATTTGATTCTATATAGATGATGATCTGTTTTAAGAATCTTTTTGAATTTTGTAGTGTCAATCATTTGTATAGGAAGGGAAGGGATACCACCCGAAAGCGAATTTTTATTCTAAATAGTACAATACGATTTAGCACAACAAATCTTTTTAGATCTAACGTTCTTCTTTAAAGAATAAATTAAAAAAGATATATTTTTCATTTTTGAAATGCTTACTTTCGTATTTTTAATCTTTTTTATTTTTAATAATAATATAAAATTATGCGTGTATGCATATCTAGTCCCACAATCTCAGTGCCCTTCGTAACTACGTGGACGTACATTCACCATGATAGCATATATTGTTTAATTACAGCCAATTAAACAGAATTATTTATGGCTACTTCAATTATGGGTACACCGCTTTCTTGTTTATCAGTTAATTAATTAAACTGTTTAAATAACAAATTTGTTTAACAAATATGGCAAAGGCTCCTTAATTGATTTGGATGTTGTTTGTATGTGTTAAGAAAATTTCTTCCAAATACTTTCGAGTCAAAATGGTCCCAATTTGAAAAAATTGTATTATAGTTCCTCTTACGTAAGAGTTACTCTTAAGTAAAAGTAAATTTTTGTACCTAACAATTGTTAATGTATTATTATTAGGTTTAAAGTTAGTTTTATAGTTACTTTACTCGACTATGCAAACTTTTGAGTATGTAAATACATCCAAATGTTAAAGACCACTCAAATTATTTTTCAATTTGCAACGAATTTGTTTATAAGGAAAGCTGATTTTAATGCAATTGTTTGCATTCTCTTCTATGCAAATTCGATCAAAAATTATATCCACACCATATCTACCATTATTTACCTATCACCCGTTATCCTGGTATGAAAATTACATTTTGATCAAACAAAATCTCATATGTATATCTTATATAAGGGCATTATCTGAAGAATTTATATTTGGAAATGTTCAAATATAAAACTGTTTTTCTCCTTAATATCGCCTTGGCGATATACCAAAAAGTATGGCATACAAATATCGTTGTAATCGATGTTTATGTTTTCTCATCTCTATGAGCAATATATAAATAAATAAAAATTGTGATTAGCAGCGTTGTTTCCAGTTAATTAATAGAGAAACCAATTTAAATTTATAGATTTATTGTTTATTTTGTGTGAGTATAGACTACGCTTAGCTTAAAAATCACAGAATCACTGAAATATTAGGATGCACATTTCAGATACCAGTGGTTTGGAAAATCTTTAATAATTTCAACATACAACAATGGGATGTGATGGTGGAACTATTCCCAGACGCGATGAACTGGTGCGCGTGAAGCAAAAGCCAGAACAGGTAATACAATTGCATTAGAACACCCCGTGTCCAGACTAAATCCCATTTTCAACCCCACTTCAGAAAGACAAGGATGCGGAGAGGGAGTTCCGGTGGCGGCACTGCACCTTGACCCAGCAGCGCCTTCAGGAGCCGATCGCCATGTGTGGAATGGGCAGGCTGTACTCCAAGCAGAGCGTAATTGAGCGGCTGTTGGAGAAGGAACCAATGCCGGAGACGGCGGCGCACGTGAAGAGCATGAAGGACATTCGCCAACTGAACCCGACGCCCAATCCCGCCTTCACGGAGGAGGACAAGACCGAGGGTCTGCTAGACACTCGTCACGCTCCGTACATCTGCAAGCTGATTGGCCTGGAGATGTCCGGAAAGTTCCGGTTCGTCGCTTTGTGGAGCTGCGGATGCGTAGTATCCGAGCGCGCCTTGAAACAGATCAAAGGCAACGCGGCCAGCACTTGCCCGCTGTGCCAGGCTCCCTACAGCGTCGAGGACGTGGTGGTGCTCAACGGCAACGACGAGGATCTGGAGCTGATGCGGGTCAAAATGGAAATGCGGGCAGCCAAGCGGAAGTCCTCCAAAAGGAGAAGAAAGAGGCCAAAAAGGTGGAGGTTAAAGTTGAGACCGAAGAGTCCCAAGATCCAGTAGCCTCTACATCAAAGTCTGCAGCGCTGGAAAAGCCCAACACTAGCTCGAAAGTCAAGGCGGTTGCTCAGCTCAAACGACTGGGCGCCGTCAACGCCATGCAAGATCCCGAACTGAAGCGCCTTAAGAGCGATTTCAGCGTGGCCAAAGATCCCAAGGCCAGCGACGTCTACAAATCACTGTTTACTTCCCACAAGACAGAGAAGGACCAGGAACGCGCTCACTGGGTCACCTACAATCCCTTTTATAATTAGTCTAGATATAGTTTAAGTTTGCTCTTTTACATCAGTCACTTGGGGACTTGTGCGTAGCTTGATCGTATAAACCAGACACAGAAAGTTCAAAATATACAATCGACGATGTTTCGTTCAGCCTACCAAAAAGGGTTCCTCACAGTTCTTTACAGCGTAGGCAGCTCACCCCTGAACAACTGGTCCTCCTATGTGAGTATCTGAAGTTCATCCGTTTACGCACCGCTATAATGTTTTCTTGGGCAGACCAAGAACGGCTACATCAAGCGCATTTACGATGAGGACATCAAGTCCCTGGTGCTCGAGATCATGGGCTCCAATGTGTCCACCACTTTCATACACTGCCCCAGTGAGTGCAAGGAACAGCTGGGCATCAAGCTGCCCTTCCTGGTGCTCCTGATAAAGAACATGCACAAGTACTTCTGCTTCGAAGTTAAGGTTAGTTGAAGGAGTTCTCAAACGAATCTATATCGCTTACTCCTCGATGGAGGATTGGTTTTAAATATAAGATAATATTTATCTCTTTAAGAGATTACAATCTGTTTAATGCTGTACAAACTATAGATTCAAGACGATCAGCGCTTTATGCGCCGTTTCCGGGTGTCCAATTTCCAGAGCAAGACCTCCGTAAAACCCTTCTGTACGGCCATGCCTATGGGCATGTCACCGGGTTGGAATCAGATCCAGTTCAACCTGGCTGACTTCACCCGTCGAGCCTACGGGTCCAACTACCTGGAGACGGTCTCGTTACAGCTGCATGCCAACGTGCGTATCCGACGCATTTACTTCGCCGACAAGCTCTACACAGAGGCCGAATTGCCCAACGACTACCGCCTGATGGGCAAGCCCAAGGACCTAAAGAAGCCGGAGAAACAGTTCAAGGTACAGGCCACCGCTCGTCCTCCGTCTCCTCTGAACACGGCACGCGGCGAGACAGGGCCGTCGAAGGACACCGAGCAGGATACAGCAGCTCCCGCAACAGATGCTCCCAGCGAGCCGGAGCCTGTGCTGCAGAAGTCTCCTTCTCCACCTGTTCCGCAGAAGGCTCCCTCGCCCCCAGCTTCCGCTCCTTCAGAGCCTGCCGCCGAAGAGCCAGCCCCTCAAACGGAGGCCACCGAAGAGGCCTACTACTAAGTTCTTGTTCCTATTTATTGTTACTTTTTATCAGTTGATGCGCGACTGGGAGTGGGAAGTATACAACATCTCTTAAATTTCCAGTCATAGATTCTAGACTTGAACTTCCTCAATCAAATTGGTTTTCTTTTTTGTCATTCGGTAATAGTATATTCTTGGTTTATGGCAAAATCTTTAATGCCTTTAATCTATTTTTAATGAAATATGATGGTGATTAAATTCTTAAAAAAAAGTGTGCATTCTCACTGATTATTATTGATGTAAGTTTACCTATTTGCTAACACCGGCCGATAGCGCTAAAGAATTTCTCATTATAGACACACAACTTTCTTTATTATAACCCTCTTGGACTCTAAACAAAACCTTCTTTGTTACATTGTGAATTTGCTAAAATATCTTAATTAGATTGAGCCCGCAGGCCTGGTCACTCAGGGACTCTTGTCCAAGGCAGCGCTGGCAATGGTCAGCATGTCCGCGTCAATGTTCTTCAGGGCATTGTGGTACTCGGTGATCTCCAGGGCCTCCCACTCAGCCTTAAAGGCCGCTTTTGGATCCTGGGGCATGGTCATGGCGGCGCCCGTCATGGCATCAGCCTGGGCTTGCGTCTGGTCGGCGTGGTTGTTCTCGCCGAGGACCAGCGTGTAGATGGAGCGCAGGCCGAACACGTTGAGGAAGTACCAGGAGGCCGACGAGACCCAGGCGGCGTCCAGGGAGGCCAGCTCCACGCCCCGCTGCAGCATGGGCTTGAAGCGCAGGGTTAGCGGGAAGGGCACTTTGGTGGTGACGAAGCCCGAGAACATCCAGTTGATCCAGCCGCCGATCACCACCATAGGCAGGACGTTGATGAAGTTGCCCTTGACCATGTCAGTAAGCATGGCGGATGAGTTCTGGGCCACGGGCGCCCGTTTCTGGGTCTTAAAGTAGCCGGTCTCCTCGTTGTTGAAGTAGTTCTTCCGCATGGAAAAGCTCTGGGCACTCAGATACTTGCCGTTCTCGCGAAGAAGACGCGCACGGATCATTGCCTGGCTGTAGGTGAGATGGTATGGTCAAGAGGGTGCTTCACTACCCTTTGGACGGCCGTTCGTTCTCTCACCTGTCTTGGATTTGGGTGATCTCGGCCTTCTTTTGCGTGGATATCAGAATGGAGACATAGTGGCGCACGATGCCCACTAAGAACGTGATCAGCACGATGGGCAGGAACACCCACACACGGATGTCCGGGTCGATCAGCAGCTCCGTCATATTTTAATTGATCTGTGAGATTTTCCTAGTTTTCACTCTAATTTTCAGCTGCAGATGAACCAATTGGCTCAATTGGGGATGACAATCGATTTCCCACCCGATAGCGGTGGCCAGCTTTTCTATCGAATCACAGTCGCGACCAGTGCTGCCAATTTGGATTTTTTCCCGTCAAAACTGGCTTTTTTTGAAGGCTAACTGCGGGAAAAATGTGTAGAATGCGGGAATTGTGAAAAGCGGGAATTCTGTCTTTTTTAGAAATTAAGTTGGTTTTTTTCCCAACTTTTTTTTGTGTTGTTAACTCTTAAGTACAAAATATGAAAAAGTGGCAGATAAGTGTCCATAAAATGTATAATGGCATATCGATTGTTTTTCTCTATATACGCTAATGCCATCAATCGCTTAGTGTTTCATCTCTACATAAAAATTGGGAAATGCTGCGTCGACTATGAAGTGCCTGTAAAATATCTGCGCATGATAGGCACTAATATGTCATATGCAAATGAGGACGACCAAGAAGATATTGATAAGATTATGGAAATATTTTAAATTAAATATTAAATAATTAAATTAAATTTGTATACATTTTTTTTAGCTTTTTTTCTGAATTCTTTCCGTCAAAAACAGCTTTTTTGCTGGGCAAAAGTTGGCAGCACTGGTCGCGACAAAGTATTCAAAGGAGCAGTTAAAGCCATATCGGAGATATCGAAATGACCGTTTAAGAAAACTGTAAGTTGATCTTTGTCTATATTTGCATATGAAAAGTAAAAAATCAGGAAAAAAAATTTTAAAGTGATCTATAATGTTTTTATGTTTTTAATAAGCTATGAGTACCTGTTAAGGGTTTGTGCACGTTATTCCTATTTATTAGTCGTCAGGAACTCTGCATTGCAGTAGAACGAATATCTATGATTTTTAGATTATATAACACAATTCAATACATATGAAAAGATATATTGAAAATATTTGGCATTCTCCAATTTGAATTGAAAGTAGATTTTTGGGAAATTGCACAGGAATAAAAATTGTGTATGCAGATATTCGATAGACGGGCAAGAAATAATCGAACCGAATTGCATTTGGCAACCCTACGCTGGTACCGGAGAATGTAAATTTTGAGCGAATAGTATTATTGGACAGATTCAGAGACGCCTGCTGCAAAATCCGAGATTTGCTGAGACCCATTTAAACGTAGCCATGGAGGCCAAGACCGACGCTCCCATCTCCCCGGCGCCCACACCGAATCCGACTGCAGATTCCGCCAAAGAGCAGAATTGCACCAACAACTCGCAACCCAACTCGGGCTCCGCGCCGGGTGCAATTGCAGCTGCATCTGGAGCCACCGCTGGTCAATCCACGCCAGCGACCCAACAGCAGCAACAGCCGGCGGCCAAGAAGACTAGTGGCGAGACCAGTTCCATGCCCACGCGACAGTACCTGGACCAGACGGTGGCGCCGGTTCTGCTCCACGGGTTGCAGGCACTCGCGCGAGAGAGGCCCACGGATCCCATCCAGTTCCTTGCCTCCTACCTGCTGAAGCACAGCAATGGGTGCGAGGAAAACAACGCCGCTGCGGTGGACAACAACTCCTAAACCCTCCTACCCTACCTCCCCCTTTATCCGCTCCTTAGTTTTGTAAGTGATCAGTGCATAAATAATAAACGTTTAAAGTTAGAATGTAATCGCGAAACACACACATTGTACTGGGCTCGCGTCCTAGACTGTAATGGGGTAACCCCAGGGATCCAGCTTCGAGTTGAGCAGCTCCAGCGAAGCGTCGGCGATCTTTGACAGCAGCTCGGCCAGCTTGTGCTTGGTGTAGACCTTGTACAGCTGTCGGCTCTCGCTGGATATCTCATCAGCCAGGCGCACGCAGCCCGCAAAGTCTCCGGACTTAAACATGACCTCGTTCAGGAGCAGGGCGATCTCGGGCAGGCAGATGGAGCGCAGCTTCTCCATCTGCAGAAGGCGGTTCTCCCAGTTTAGTTGTACGGCGTTCTCAGGTTGCTTGGAGGTAAACGGATCCACCAGCCATCCCTTGTCCGGGAACATCAGCACGTTGTACAGAGTTTCGATGGTTTCTGCAGAAAAAAAGATTGAGTTAAAATTTGAGGTTTTTGCTTTGGATTATCAAATAATAGAAATTTAAGTGTCTAAATGGCAAATTAAAGTTTTAAAGGGGACCTTAACAATAAAAAGTTTAAAATAGTATTGTAATAGAAATTGTGGGACATGTGCATTTGCAAAAGAAATTGAGCACTCAGTTTTCGCACTTTAAAGGTTAAAAAAATAAAATCAGAATAAATAATTCGGACAAAATGGGTTAAGGAGAAATAATATAATATATAATATTAATAACTTGAAATAGCTATTATGACAGTAATTAAAAACAAATGAAGAATTTTTAAATGCGGAGGAATAAAGGTGATTTTTTGGTTATACTGATTGTTTTCAACTATTTTTGAGCACCCAATAATTGATTTATAGTGCTAATAAACTTACGCTTGGCCTGCTCCTTGACTTTGTGCTCCCAGCGCATGACTTCCGATCGGTGGGCCTGCTCCTTCCGCTCACTAGCCATGCGCTCCGTAAAGTTGTCCTGTGCGGAGCCAGTAGCTCCAGCCTGTGGCTTCTTTGGCCTGTTCTGCTGCAGGCGGTTCCACTCCACGAAGCTGTCCACGCCAGACAGGTACACCTTGTAGCAGAGATACTCCTTCAGGCAGCACTCCTCACGCGGCGGAACGTTGTCCATCGAGCTGTACAAGCCCACGATCTGCTGCACTATGTCGCCAGGGATCATGCGGAAAGTCTGCCGCACGCATTCCATCTTGCTGCAGGCCAGGTAGGTGCGTATCATAGCATTTGCCTGCCACAGCAACTCACCGCGCTGTTCCGGCAGATGGAGGAGCCACTCCAGAGCCGAGATCTTGCGCTGATCCGGCTCGGAGATCTCACCCGAGTGCGGCTCTCCGAATTCGCCAGGTGCATGCTGAGCCAAGCGAATGTTCTCCACGGTAATGCGTGTAATCTGTTCCACATCCAAGCCAGCTTGCAAGGCGGCATCCAGAGCCAACTCCCTCTGACGCTTCTGCTCCACCTGCTCCAAAAAACGCGAGTACAGCTTCACCTGCAGAGGATTCGACAGAGCTGCTGCATAGTAGGCTACCAGTTGCGGATCGCCCCTCGCAATCAAGGCCTCCACATAGGCTGCAATGATCTTCTCCGCCTGCCGCTCCTGCTCCACGCGACCGATTTGTCGGAGGAAGAGCACAATGTGGGCCATAAAGCGCAGTTGGTGGGGTGACAATTGACCAGCATCCTTCTCCACCCAACGGACCATGTGCTGCAACAGTTCGCCGCAAGTGTCCAAGATCAAATGCCGCTGGATAACGCCCAGGTTCCCCTGGGCAAAGTCCCGCACTGACGCATCTTTGGCCACGTTTAGCTCGTCAAAGATCTGCTCCATGGTCATCTTGCCGTTCCAGTAATCATCCGGCATGGGCTGGTAACGCTTCAGGCAGCACCCGCGTATCTCGGACTCCACGCGGATGTCGATCTGGACCTTCAGGTGGGCCCACAGCAAATCGTGCCAGTTGCTTTGCAGGAGAGACTTCAAAGAGCCCAGGTGGCCGGAGAAGACGCCCGCCGTGGCCCGGCTGTACTCGTCGTAGTTCTTGGAGTCTGCCATCATCCAGGCGCACCGCTTCCAGATATCCCTCCTGGGGTTGCCCTCGATGGGCAGCTTTTCGTGGACCGCCGACACGTTCTGCTCGAAATTTGGGTCCTCATGGAGACGCCAACCTTCCAGGATGGCCGCTCGCCAGGTCTGGCCGTAGTGCTTGCACAGCTTCAGTCCTTCGTCCACGCGTCCCGAGCGAATGGCCGCAAATATGGCGCGGGATAGGCGTAGATTGTCTTCTTCGTCGAGGGCGTGCAGTGGGCGTTTCTCGCGGACGGGTGCATCTGGATCCAGACGCGTCACGATCTCGTGGCCCTTGCCAAAAGCGGCGCCTTGCAAGTTCTCCAGCTGAAACAGTGTGTTCTCCCAGGCCATCATGCGATCGTGGCAGTGCAGTGGATTCTGTTGCTCCCCCGGATCGTAGCAGGCCTCCAGCCAGTCGACCACCAACTGGTACTCGCGGAGAGTGGCGTTGATGGTGTACAACTGCTGGATGACTTCCTTTTCGCTGCCGCCTAGGGTGGGGCCGTCCTGCATCTCGTCGTCCGCCTGGGTGTCGGTCTGCAGCAGGATGCGGTCATAGAAGAGGGCGTGTAACAGGCGCCACGTGTAAATCTCCTGGCGCAACCATCCCAGAATGGACTCCCGCTGCCGGGCACCCTGTGCCCCACCCACGCCGCGCTCTATCTCCAGCTCCAGCTGCTCCACGACACCGCGACAGACGTGGGTCAGTGCCTGGATGACTTCGAAGGTCTCTGATCCGCCACCCTGCGTCTGCAGCACGTCGAAAAACTGCGGGAACAGCACGTCGACGCGGCTCTTGCCGCGATCCAGATCGTCGCCAGTGTCCTCGACCAGCGATTGATCCTCCAGGGCAGCCGCGTTGCTCTGCTCCAGGAGGAGCAGCGAGTGGGACAGATTCTGCGGCGCCAGGGAGCTGTTCAGTGTGGTGCGCAGCAGGCCACTGCGATTGCTCATCGGGAACGGGCTGTCGGCCATGGCTGCTCTCTGCGGTTCCTGACTATCTGCTTTTTTTCATTAATTCACAAACAAAACAAGAAATTCACGCGCTATCTGCTAAAAATGCCGGGACATGCTAGTAGAGATGGACTTTAATCGGACTCCGAAATCGATACATCGCAGTAGAACAATCGAGTTGATTTATTATCTAATTGGATCGTGAGGGCCAATAAAACTGTTATTTTCATTAATTAAGGATGCCTTAAAATAAATAAGTTATAGTTATCAAATCTACTAAAAATTTTACGACTATATTATATAGCTGCCGTGAAATATGAATATTCGTTTTCAATTGAAGGAATATGTATATTTTTGTCTATTTAAAATAGAGTTATTCAGATTAATTAAGAATCATAAATAAATTTAATAGAGTAATAATAATAATTTCATAAATCTTATAAACCCATAGATTTTTTGACGAGTGTATAAACTTTGGTTTTTCGATATTAGCTTTCTTCTATTTATTGTTTTACTTGAAAATTTCAAGTAGGCCAATAAAAATTTGAAATTTAAGAACATATCAGTTTACCCATGCATACTGAAAATTTTTTCTTGTCATTTTAAAATTGCAAAATATTCAGTGTACTTTATAATCTGGTCGAGACAACGGCTCAAAAAATTGGTTAACAACATATTCTACTAAATTAACTTTTTGTTTCCGTAAAATTGTTCAAAGACGTTACAAAAATATCAAAATAATTATTTTGTTTACTTCAAAATCTCAACATTTTCAAGTGACAGAAGGTATCTAAGGCAAAGTTTAAAAAGAATATTTTGTAGTATATGAGTTTTCAATAGCTTGGGGCAACACTTCGCGATGTTCAGCTGAAGCACCATCCTCTGAAGACGATTAGATTAGCTAACTGGAGCGGGAGCAGGAGCACCACCTGATGGTGGGCCTTCTTTCACTCCAGGTAGCTAATCCTATCGTCTTTAGTTGCCACTGACCAGGACGAGGTCGAAAAGGAAGGACTGATGTCTCATGAACTAAGAAAGGGTCTGAAAATGAATTTCTGGTTGCAAAAATCTACCGAGGCTCTGGTCGGGATCCAAAAAGGACAATATGTATGACAAGCTTCTGGAACATTTGGATCGATGACTTTATATTTGAATAAAAAGTGATGATTTATATATTCAAATTAATTAAAATTAATCGTGATTTTTCGATCATTAATAAAAATAGATCACTTCGGCAACTTTTATATAATCAAAACACTTTAAATTTATAGGATACTTATGGTCTTATAATTGCTTCTTGCAGAACTTAAAATTATCTCCTTACTTCTATAAGCTCATGGAGAGAAATATATAGGTATATGCATATATGCATGCAATACCGTATTTTGAACAGATTAGAATTTCGATAGGACATAATTTCGTTTTATAAAAGGAATACTTTGAATAAATCAATTATATTTTGTATTTTCCTCTTCCAAATAAGGGTTTAAATAAAAGATTGTTTACTTATTTTTTGACTCTGTGATCTATAATATAAGCCACTGAAATACAAGAACTGAAAAATGAATAGATTAAGGATACTGCAGGAGAGAAAGACGTTTACAAACATACCTTTATGGAAGTAGGACAAACAAGAAAGAATGCTGTATTCGGACCCTAAGTCAACCACAGGTTGGTCTACTGCATTCGGACTGATTTGTACTTTCAAAGTTTCTCCCAGTGCCTACTAAGCAGCGATAAGGCCATCTAGTTCAGCTTTGGCACTGGTGAATCGTGAGAATGGATTGGCTTATCAGGCGGACCAGCCGCATCACCGACTGACCCCATACTAGGCCTAAGCCTAATCAGCTAACTAGCTCCCATTGCAACGACATTTCCATGCAGGCTCTTCCATCCATCGGTTGTCTCCATCCATCCAGTTCCCTCAATAAGATGTGGTGGTTGTCTTTCCTTTGCGTCCTACCTCTTCTGCGAGTGGGGGCTGCTCTGGACCTGAGTGCGAAGGACTTCCAGCTGACGTTCCTGCGGGAGATGGTCGACGAGGTGGAGCAGCGGGCTGAGCTGAGCCTCAACGGTTATCTGGATGAGCTGGGGCAAAGTCCACGGAATGCCAACTACACGGAGGAGCTGAGTGCAGCTCGCGCGACTCCAAAAATCCAGTCGAAGGTGACGCTCATCAAGCAGTTGCTCGACCTTCAACCTCATCTGGACAAGGATCTGAAGCGCACCTCCGTTCTGCGAAACTTGGTCTTCCTAAATCGATTGAAGTCCACGCTGAGGGCTGCCCAGGACACCAGCACCCTGGAGATCCGGCAAATGCGCCTGCACCACCTGTGCCAACAGCTCGATCGTCCACAACCGTCTCCCAGGAGTGGATTGATTAACGAACAGATCGTTGGAGCAGCTTTGGAGCAGCTTAATCTCACCAAGAGGGCAGAGGGGAACTCCACCGGACTGGATCTCAACGAGTTCGGGGCGCAGCTTTACGAGCGGGTCAAACTATCCGGTGCCGAGATCATTAACAACTACCTGCAGATAATGCGCTCCCTGCTGCAGGACATCATCGAAGGTGACCATGCGGAGCTGGCCGAGAGCAGTGGCAAGCTGGACCACATGCTGCAGGAGCTGGACGCCATGCTGGCCACGCAGGACTTCTTTGAGAAGCGGCAGAAGGTGTTCGCCTACCTGGAGCTCCACCTGAGCTCCGACTATGAGCAGATGCGCGACTCACCGAGGACAGAGCAGCTCACGGATCACCTGCTGGCACAGCTGAAGACCAAGGGCCTCGATCTGTTCGTCATCTTCCTGTTCAGCAACTTCGAGTTCCTGGAACTGGTCCACGAGCACTGGGAGCCACTGCTCCCCCAGACGCCCAGCCTCCTGTACGACGAGACAGCGCGCCAACTGTACGACGTGCAGCAGCTCTACGAGACCTTCAAGCTGGACACGGAGTGCGAGGCCAAGTACAGGGCCTACTCGGACGCACTGCGTCGACTGCACGAACGCACCGTGGACCAGGGCCAGCGCAACCGCCACATCTTCGAGCTGCTCAACAACGCCGCCCAGAGCGTCGGCACAGTCACCTTCAACATGATCAAGGCCAAGTGCCAGGAGCTCATATAAGAAGACCTAAAAATTATATGTTTAACTTAAAATTACTTTCATCATGATCAGTGCCAAGTGCCACGAGCTCATAAGAACTGCAATAGATAAAACGATACTTACGATCCTAATATTAAATCTTTCATTTAACTCCCATGATATATATGTACAGTGCTAAAAAAGACAAGAACAAGGAATACTCAACCTCGAAAATTAAGTTAAATTAGCTAACTATTCTGAAAACTTGCTGTTGCTTACAAAAAACCGATGTATAATTTATCAATGAATTATTTAATTACACAATTTTAAGTTACGGTGAAGAGCATTAATACAGATTAACGTGGCTACATTACAATTTAAAACAAAGCTGAAGAATAATTTTTAAATTTTTGTTTTTAAATTTCAAGCCATAATAAACAAGTTCCAAATCAATTTTTCAATCTTAATCGATTTTATTCTATATTCTATATTCTATATTTTAATTTTATTATTTTGTTTGATTACAATTATTCGATTTTTTTGTTTGATTACAATTGCTATCAGCTAAAGTGCAATATACTCGGTTTATTCTCTTTGGTGTGTTATTATTTAGTAGTTTTTTAAACCGACTAAAATCTTAAAGTATTGATAGATCAAAATCTTTCGTTATAATTTGAATCCCAATAAGCGCGGTTTTTTGCCGTCATTCAGACGACTTGCACGAGATGCTTGCATGACGGTATGCTGTTCAACGAGCGCCGTCTGACCGTGCGCAGACCGCCCAACATAAAACATTTTCTTTTATTTGTTGTAACCATTGCGAGGACGCTTGTAATTGCGATTTTGTGACTTTGCGATGCGCTGTTTTCGTCCGACGCGCAGCTCCTGGCAGCCACATTTCATTTACCACAAATCAGGGACTAAACTTGAGGAACAGAGAAACTGGTAAATTCAAAAGTAGGAGAGCACGAACACAAAACCGGAAGCAACTTTTTGTTTGGACGCGCAGAAAATGGAACGGAGTGGAAATATGTTAAGAGCCCTGAAAGAAACACAAAAGCACGGAACCTGAGCAACACACCAGTGATATAATAGTAATCTACATAAGTCGTTAGACCCGGAACTCCTCGAATCCCAAATCCTGCAATCTCACCCAAGGTACGGCATTGATTTTTCTCCCCGCACTCTGGCTTCTTATTATAGAGAAAATGTTAATGCTGGTACACTCGCCTCCTTTTTATTAGCCTTTCGCCAAGATGGCCGTGCAGCTGAAGCAGAGCTACCACCACCTGCCCCTGACGATCACCCCGATCCTGCATGAACCGCAGCAGCAGCACCAGCACATCCTGCAGCCGGCACCGAATCCTCCCCAGCCGCAGCCACCGGATCTCACCTTCCACTGCATGTGCTGTGCCGAGTTCTTTGTCCACCCACTGGCCCTCTACCAGCACATGAACACGCTGCATCCGAACGAGCCCACCAACGGGCAGCGGGAGCAGGAGAGTCCGGGCGACGAGGGTGAGGACTACAGCTGGATCTTCGAGCCAGTGTGCGAGCTGGCGGAGGATGGCAGCGAATCCTCGGAGGGCAGCGACTCCTCCGAGTCGGACAGCTCTTCCTCCTCGGAGGACGACGACAGCAGCTCCAGCTCCAGTTCCAGCGGGTCGGATTCCTCGTCCGGCAGCACGGTGCCCAGCTCTAGTAACTCCAACACCCAGCAGAGCCAGGAGACCGTGCAGCCCTTGCGAGGCTTGGTGGCCGGACCGGGCTTGAACGAGTTCCAGCTGAAGATGGCGGATCCCCGAGAGTCCACCTCCATATTCATGGTGCAGCCGGCCGTTAGCCTGGCCCCCCTGCACCAGTTTGCACCACCTGCACCCACTCCTCCCCTGGGATTCTCCCTGGATTCGGCGCCCATTAAGCGCAGGCGGGGAAGGCGCAGCAATGTCCAAACGCCAGCAATGGATCCGGCGCTGAATGGCAACCAGAAGTGCTTCCAGTGCACCCACTGCGAGGCCAGCTTTCCCAACGCCGGCGACCTGTCCAAGCACGTGCGTTCCCACATCACTAACAAGCCGTTCCAGTGCTCCATCTGCCAAAAGACCTTCACGCACATCGGCAGCCTCAACACGCACATACGGATCCACAGCGGCGAGCGGCCGTACAAGTGCGAGCTCTGTCCGAAGGCCTTCACGCAGTCCAGCAGCCTGATGGTGCACATGCGCTCCCACTCGGTGCGCAAGCCGCACCAGTGCATGGAGTGCGATAAGGGATTCATCAACTACAGTTCGCTGCTGCTGCACCAGAAGACCCACGCCGCGCCCACGGAGACGTTCGTCTGTCCAGAGTGCGAGCGGGAATTCAAGGCGGAGGCGCTGCTGGACGAGCACATGCGGATGCACACGCAGGAGCTGGTTTACCAGTGCGCCATCTGCCGCGAGGCCTTCCGCGCCAGCTCGGAGCTGGTGCAGCACATGAAGAACCACATGGGTGAGAAGCCGTTCACCTGCTCCCTGTGCGATCGCTCCTTCACTCAGTCTGGCAGCCTCAACATCCACATGCGCATCCACACCGGCGAAAAGCCGTTCCAATGCAAGCTCTGCGATAAGTGTTTCACCCAGGCCTCGAGCCTCAGTGTCCACATGAAAATCCACGCAGGCGAGAAGCCCTTCACTTGCCCCATCTGCGGAAAGTCCTACAGCCAGCAAGCGTATCTTAACAAGCACATCCAGGCGCACCAGGTGGCGGCCTCTGCCTCCTCTTCCCCTGGATTGCTGGTCACCAAGCAGCCGCACGAGACGCTGGTCTGCATCGTCTGCGGATCGCTGCACGCGGATGCCACTGCGCTGGCGAACCACGTGACTAGCCAGCACGCGGCGCTCCTGGACACGATGAAGCATTCGGCCATGAGCACGGCGCCGGTTGGGTCTCTACCGGAGGGCAAGTGCAGCCAAGAGGAGCAGCAAGCCTACATGCAGCGGATCCAATCCGTCTGGCAGCAGATGAACCAGCAGCAGCAGCAAATGATGATCCCACAGCAGCCGAAGATACCGGCAATGGACTCCACTGGCGAGGATGAAGAGGAACCGGACGAAACCGAGGAACCACCGGATGGGGAGGAGGAAGACGAGACGCCAGAAGTAAAGGCTGAAATACAGGACGCAGAGGAACCTCTGACCCACCAGAGTTATCCGAATTTTGGTCTGCAGGAGGAGCAGATCCTTTTGGATTCTGACATGTATTACAATGATTTTGCCGACATGGACGTCGGCTGCCAGGAGGAGGTGTTCGGCGACTTTGTCCTGAACGAGGAGGAGGTCTACACCGAGGAGCTCATTTAGATTTAAGTACTACGATTGGCCATAGATTATGAAGGCAGTTCATTTTTACATTGAAAGGGCAGCTCAGTTCTTAAATAGTTTAGGGTCAGAGAACGGTATTATGCACCCAAACCTTTTGGTGACCAATTAATTTGCCCGATTTTATATTTATTTATTATATTGCTATTGTTTAATATCCGATAATATGTTTACAACGGACTAGAAAAAACAAAAATTGGGAATGTTTTAAGAAATATCAAAGGATAAGATTGTCACAATTTAGCTTCTTGTAACATGTAGTTTTGCTAAAGACGAAGGTCTGTGTTGTAAAAGAAACTTTAAAAATTTGGCCCACAAAGATCACTGAAATATTTTTCATACAAACTGAACACTTACAAAAGTTATCCACCAGAAACCAATCGTAAATCGATCATAAAAGATTTTGGGAGCATTCCTAGTACAATTTGTTACACATTTTGTGCAACTGAAGCGAAATTCCAGTTTTGTAACTTATTCAACACAAGGCCCACACGACTATGGATCATCAGAAAATGGACGTATTGTATTTGCACATCATCTTCTAAAGATATTACATTTTGTTAGTATTAAGAGACATACTTTATGCTGCTCATTTTACATCCCAAAGGATATGCCCTTACCCTTGTTGGAATTATAATGTTCCAAATATTCCACGTCGCGTATTTTCCTAAATCGCCTGAAGAGATTACATTAATCGTTAAATCTAAAAGTCAAGTGTTTTTATTCGGGGTGACTAAAATAATTAAAACGGTTGGAAATGACAAGCTAATTTAATTTTGTTAATTTATATACTCAACGAGTTAATTTCTTTGCTTAAAATCTTCGTTTATACACTTATTTATTGTTGTAGTCTGAATAAAAAAAGACATTTTCAACAACTAACAACAAAATAATAATTTTTTTGACCAAATAAATACGATTAATAATACATGTTTTAGAAAAATATTTAGGAAGAGAATAAACTATTTATTTTTCTAAAGGTTTTTGGTTATTGTACAAAACCTAAAAATAGTCAGATTTACATATATTCAAAGAAAACAGCAATCGAGTTATATTTCAAATAGTTAAATAAATAAAACTAGCTTTGATAAGTTGAAATTTTAATAACTGCAGTTATTTATATGTCACGCTACTCGTGACTACAATTTGGAAAGTTTTATGTTCTTTACTTTTCCAGATATGTAACAGCCATAGTATTCTGATATTGGAAACAACTTAAGTTATTAATCGAAAATTAAATAAAAACATTATATTAGACCAAAACTGCGAACTCACTTGCGTAAAAATTGAACAATTTTTATCAGATCGTTACTACGATCTGCGTAAAAAGACGATTGACCAGGTTTTAGGTGCCTAGCTTTTAAACTGAGCTCGGAAAAGATATAGACACATACGGATATGTATTTTAGTTGGAAAAGTATCCTTCAGTACCGAAATTATAATACTTTCTACAAGAGTATACAAATAAAATTGAAGAATAAAGTTTAATATGTATATATGTAATAAAACTGTTATTATGTAAACACAAAATAAAACTCAAGAGTAAATCGTTTAAAAGTAATTTTTAAAACTACTGTGTTTATTAGAGTAGATTTCATCTGCCTAGCGTTATCTTTAAATTCTAGTAAAGTTTCCTGCTGCAGACGCTGCCATCCGTCCAGGCTCATTCAGATCCTGCGTGGGATCCGTCTCGGCCACGCCGAACATCCCGGGCAGCAGGTATCCGCCGGCCATCGGGTCATCCGGTTCCAGTTTCTCCGGTGGCGCAATAAGAACATCGTCACCCTGGTAAACGTAGGGCAACCGGATTATCCAGTAGGCGCTCTGCGACAGGCGTGGCGGGATTATGCTGCCCAGGGTGAAGGTGTACTTGCCCTTGCCCACGCACACCTTGGGATCCACAATGATATTGACCGGCGCCTTGGGCGTGACCACATGGATGCGCATCAGCTGCGCCAGATAGTTGTTTTGGGATCGGCAGGGACAGGGATAGTACAGCGGCATATTGTTGTGCACCACCTTGCTGCAGGTGTCCCGCTCGATGTCCGCTCCGCCGCGCAGCACCCGATCTGGGGCGCACATCATGAACCGATGCCCGCGGGAGCACTCGTACTCCATGCCCACAAAGATCTTGAGCGAAAGCCTGTCGCCCTGCTTTTTCCAGCGCTGCTGCTTCTTCCCAGGATGCTGTTGCTGGTGGTGCGGGTGGTGCTGCTGCTTGGGGGCGTGGACCAGCCTCAGTTGGACATCCCAGGGCAGCAGGAAATTGGCGCCAGACAAGAAGCCGCTCTGGAAGTGCTCCTGCAGCCCGGTGTTGTGGCTGTAGATGGAGCTGGGACCCACGCAGGCCAGTGACCAGCTTGGGAAGAGCGGCAGAAGGCCGAAGTCACTGACACTGTGCACCAATCCCGGCAAATACTCGGTGGTGGAAGTGGAGAAGGCATCGGGTGGACCTGCGTCTTCGCGGGCCTCCTTTTTGGCCGGCTCCTGGATTTGCACCACGAGCTCATTTTCCGTATCCGCGCTGGAGGTGCCACTGCTCGTGGAGTTCTGCTCGGAATTCGTCAACTGTTCGGAGCTGGCTTGCGATTCGTTCAGTGAGGCTCCGAATCCAGCTATGGACATGTTAAGGTCCGAGCCAAAAGTAGGTGAAAGTGGCTGAGAGCAGCCGTTGTTGGCCGAATTCGGCTGCTGCTCCTCCTCCGCCGGCTGCTGTGGCTCCTGGCCTTCTTCCTCATCCTCAGGCTCCCCCTCTTCTTCGTCTTCGTCCTGCGGTGGACCACTCTTGCCCGGGTGCAGCAGAGGAAATGCCGCTTCAAAGGCCGCCGCCCGATAATCACTCACTGACGGCTCGAAGATGGGGAACTGGTACTGCTTTACCTTGACACACAGGTTGCACATTTGGGCGATGTGCTCATAGTACTCGTAATTGGCCTGTCGCAGATTAAAAGGATCTTCGCGGCGGCCCTGTGTGCGGCCGCAGTTGCAGCTGGAGATGTGGATCACCCCGTTGTTGTGCTTCTCGTGTGGCACGTTTTTGGGAAGGGTGCATGGATGGGAGCGCAGGCTGAGCTGCTCGCACTGCTGCCGCCCATCCTGCCAGTGCTTTTGGCACACGGCTGCCAGCTTGGCTAGCGCCGCCTTTGCCTGTGGACCGCGTCCCTCTTCCTCGAAGGCAATGGTGGCCTCTGCCAGAAGTTGCTTGTGGGTGGAGCTGCCGTAGTTGGCGGGAGCAGCGTTCTTATAGGCGGATATGCCCTTCTTCAGGCCCAGTTCGCACAGGTGAGCCCAAAATCTGCAGGGAAAACGTTGTAGAGACTTTCAAGCAATAGACGTTAACTCTCTTACTTCTTTTCATAATTCAAGCTCTCGTCGAAGCCCTGCAGGAAGAGTCTCTGCAATGATAAATTAAAGATAAGTTACTTTCCTCTTATCACTGATATATTTTACTCACATAGTCCTCGTTGATGGTCTCTAGATTAGGAGTTTTGGAATTCTCTATCAGCAGCTTGTGCAATGTGGCCATGCAATCGTGCCACTCCTGAATATTAAGAAGATGGAACTGCCCCAGATGGGGCGCCTGCTTGAAGGAGCCCTCATCGAAGCAACCCAACAAGGCGTCCTGCACGTGTCGCTGCAGAAAGTGCCAGACCGTGTGGTCCTTCTTGTACTGCTGTTCCTCCAACTCCTTCTCATCCGCCGGAACGCCATAGGGCTTGACGAAGCCTTCGAAAGGTGCCAACTCGAGGATCTCCATGTCTTCCTCCTCCTCTTTAGTATCCGGCTTGTACATCGCCAAATTGAGGCACTCGATGGCCTTCAACAACTTGTCCGGATGCAACTCTTCGTGTGCGTTGAAGAAAACGAACTGCTTATTGTTGGGCAGCGCCACCAGTGAAGTGCTGCTGCTGTTGGTCACGATATTGTGGTGACGGAGCAGCTCGTAGATGCAGTCCTCTGTCTGGAACTCGTAGGCAGAGACGCATTCCCGCGTCTTGGCCTCTTCACGCGGAAAGTTTTCGAACAAGAAGAGAACCCTGGGGGCGCACAGGCGTGCCTTCTCGCCCATCCTGGCGGCGGGGGTTTCCCTGAGCATTTGCGGCAGGAACTGCATTAGATGCTGTTCCCTGGCGAACTTGAGCAACTGGAACACAGTGACCAGCGTGGGATCGAAGGTGTGGCCGGTTTCCACATAGACCACAATGTGGCAGGCATGGAGTGCCAACAGCATCATGCGCACAAAGCGGCAACGCATCCCCTCGTAGAAGCTATCGAAGTCGAATGGCTTTTCAGTGTCCTCCATGCAGGCGTCTATCATTTGGCCCAGGATCGCCTCGTCGTAGGTGGTTTCAAAGTGCAGCAGGAGGCAGGAGGTGCCCGGCTTGTAGTAGCACTGCATCTGGCCATCTCGAGCCGAGTGCTCAATTGGAGGTTCCATGCCAAAGGCCTGCATCTTGTTGGCCTGATCGCATTTCGACCGGCCCACGATTCCGACCACAACAAGCGAACTTTTCAGCTGCCGCAGTTCCTGGCTAAAGAAAATTCAGGATGAGATGCTAATGGCAGGGTTTGCTTATCTTACGCCACATTTGCCGGTATATCCGGGTAAGTCCAAGTGTAGTAATCCTTCATTTCCATCTTTATTGGAAATTGTTTACAACATTTGGGATCAGCTGTATCAGTTCTGCCAGTTCTGGGTAATATGCATCAAAAAAGTATCAGTATGGCAACACTATACAGCCAAGTATCGATTGTAGCGGTTTTATCGATTCCTTTCCGTTACTAGCCGCATTTTTTGAATTTATAATAGGCTTACTATTTAACAGTTTCATGTTATTTATGGTCAATTATTTAAAGACCATAATTAAATAACGAAAATGAGTCCCTAATGAAGTACAAAATATAAGACGATCTTGATTTTTACAAAGTTGATGCAATTTACTATGTAATCAACAACGTTTGAAGATAGAAAAGAATGGTATTAACAAAGAAAATGGGATTCCCAAATTATTTCACCCAACATGTGCAGAAATAAAGGACAAAGGTAAAACGGCGCCTTGGAAATTATATCACGAGTAAAAATACAGGAAATATAAATAAAAGAGAAAAATCACTGTCTGATTTATACTAGAAAAATTAAGTTTTAAAAAAAAATTCAAAATGCAAAATGGATTACGCAAACATGTATGCTCATTTATGTAGTTTTAAAATCTTGAATATTAAATTGTAAATAATGTTCAATAAAACACCAAAATATGTTGTCTAAAGCAATTAAATTTTTATTGTAAACTTTCCTTTTGCGTTTTATAAATAATTTCAAATAGCTTTTCATAACAGCTCTTTGCACCTTTTAGCTCGTGTTTTTGTGTGTGCTTTTTTGTTTTTTTCTTTTAAATGAGAATTGTGTGCATGATTAAGTATTATAATGCTAAACTTGCTTAAATAATCGATTTATGCGTTCTTTTAATGTTGCAATGGAGTAATGCGATGATTAATTGGTTGTTACTAGTATGCAAATAGCATATTTTAAGAAGTTACTAATACTATGTAGACTTGATAGAGAGAAGTAGGGGTATATTTCGAGAGTCTAAGAGTGCTAGAACAGAATCAAAATTACGTATCCCTCATCTTCCGCCTATATTGAGCACATTTAAAATACTTTTACGTTACGTTTCGATTGCTAGAAAATATTTAGATACTACTACAAAGTGGTGTAGATTTCGTGGAGTGAAGAAGTGTTGATGCTTTTCCGAGGGTATTTACAAATTTTTGGGTGTCGAGCTGTGGAGTATTCGTTATTTATTTTATTTACAACTATTGAATTTGTGTAGTCTTGGCTTTCTAAAATGCAGTACCATTTATATGATGCGTGTTCTTGTTGTCTTGAAGCCGAAATCAGAATAGATTCGGTTTGGTGGATCAAGAGAGCAAAGTATTGGATGTGTGGTTAAAATTCCTTTTTGCCAGGCTTTACTGTGCTTCTGTTCTCCATTACCGTTTGTACTTGCTAACTGCGCATACAATATCTTCCTCCTCCACGTTTTGGCAGTGAACCTGAGCTTTCATCTTTGACTTGGTGATCGCACACTTTACTTACAAAAATGTTCTTTTTATATTTTATTAAATTGCAGCTTTCGGCCACGTAGATATATGATAGTTTGGGGTCTATACTGGTAGGTGGTTAAATGAAGCACACACATGCAAATAAACTAGTTTTGCAAACAACCGGAGTGTCACAAAAGGGTAAAAATTCCCCTCAATATTGAATCTAATCATATTTATTTAACTAAATGGGGTTCTCCTTTCCAATGGTTTTCAATTCAAATGTAGCTAAACATTGACTTTTGGTTTTCGGCCATATCATGCTTGTGTTTTATTTAAAAAATATCATCACAAAATTGATGAAGTATTTTGTTTTCGCGGCATTACACCATAAGCTTAGGGCTAGCGATCTCCATCATGTGTATCATTTTCAGGGTTTGCTTAAATTAGGTTTAACTTCAAATAAGTCAGCGCAAAAATATAAACTAACAACTAAAGTACATGGAAAAAATCAACACAGTGTTCGAATAGGTAGATTTAAAGACTTGCAAACTCAATTCTTTGTTCTTTGTGTTCCAAGCTAAACTTAATATTCTAGGTATTTATTGTTTATCTGCATATTATATGTGTAAATCTGCTGGATGATTGTTTAAATGAGGGGCTTTCGATTTACAGGGTTTTTGCGCGATCCAGCAGATCGCCAATGAACTTCGATATGTCCGATTGCGGGCGTTTGCAGACTGACAGTAATCTCTGCAAAAGCGGGAAAAAGGCAATTAGCTTGGTGTAATGCTATAAATATATTTGGGCACTCACTATAAGATGAGATCTTCTTATGTCATCTGTGTCCATGTCCAGTATCTCGTCAATGTCCACATCGATGGCCTCGTTCTGGGGATAGATAAAATATGGTTAATATCAACATAATCCATTAAAATAATTTAATATAATATATTGGGTATTGGTATAAGATATTATTATTCTCTTTAAGTTTTCATACTAAAATATTTGAAAAATGGTATTGTTTTTGAAGAATTTGAATTGAAAGTAAAAACGCTAATTTTAGGTAATAGAAGCTGGTAAAGAATTCGCAGTTTTTTAATTTATTCCAATTTCAACAGAAATATCCATTTAAAAGTAATTATATTTACAAATCTTTAAGGCAGTTTTTAAACTGAGACTAAGTCTGCTTTTCTGGTGAATTTTTTCTTGTTTTAGAGCAAAAAATATTAGTTGTAGATAAAGCAGCATGATCTAAAGAACAATTAAATTAAATTAAATTGAAATACAATCGTGTAAAGATAGACCCATGTTCTATAAGTTTTGTACATATAACATATGTGTGGAATAACTAGCGTTGGAATCTTTTTGAGAAATAAATAAATAGATTTAGCTAAGCAAACTAAGTAAATTGCCTGCTCATTTAAAAGCAGCAAAAGCTGTGCAACAAGTTTCCTAACTAAAAAAATATTAACTTTGTTTAGAAGAAAATATAATAATAATCAGAAAATGTGGTTTCATAAATTTTATCAAAGGTGTGCTTGTCACTTTCGACCTTCATGCTTTGTATAGATGGGAACTACTCACTGGTGGATCGAACAGCTTCTGGAGCTCGTCGTAGAGCCACATCTCCACGGCCAGTCGCTTGCGGATGAGGCTCATCTGGTGTGACCCGTACTTGGCGGTGAGGAACTTCTCCCGCCGCTCCTTGACCTCCGCCCCCTTCTCGTTGAAGTTGACCCGGAGGTTCGTCCGGTTCGGCGACCGCTCACAGTCGTTCATCTGCTCCAGGCCGCACTGCATCTTCGGCGATCGATTAGGCGGTACAAGCCTCGTTGATTGAACTTTAATTTGCGGAACGCCTTCAATTGATTGGCGTGGTGGCTGCAATTGAGGAAAACAGTTGTTACCATAAGACTCAAGTGGCTGTGTAATTAAATAATATTAGTAATATTAATCGAATGCAACTGTAAGCGAGCTTTCCAAATGTGCGTCACACCCATTTCTCTGCGGGTCGAAAGCCCAGCTTCAAGACCCGTTTTCTGGGCCCAAAGGCATTTCCAACCTCCCGCATCCGTGACTCACCCAACTTCTCTGCCCTGCAGACCCTGAGGTTCCACCTCTGATTCATGCATTCCATTGCCTGCCCATTTATTCGTTAGTGGACTTTTTCTATGTCCAGGAATGACGACGACATGCGAGCCAAACACTGAACAGGAATAATTGCTCACGTGTCACTCCGCTTTTCCCTATCCCAGGTTCAGTATCTCCCCGCCTGTCCATACATACATATATATTACATACAAATATAGCGGCTAATTAAATTAACGTGCAACGTATGGCTCTGATTTTTGACATTTCACTTGCGGGAAATCTGATTTGCCATAGAAGTGAGTATGCTTTGAAGGGCATAAACAACCAGTATCTCCGCACATTTGAAACTGAGACCATTAAAAAAGGTCAAAGTTTCATTGAAACTTTACTTGTCAAATATCACCCGAGGGGCAAAACGAATATAATTAATAGTAACCGTAAAATAAATATTTTTGACATTTTTTAAGAAATTTTTTTGCAGGTTAAAAATTTATACCAACATAAAATAAATATCTAGCAACCTTATTTTAAAAAAAATTGTATCTTTTATTATTAAATCTAGAAATAAAGATCTAGTTACTAATGCTAGTGCTAGTGTCTATTGATATATAGCTTATAAAATATTATATTCATCATTTGTTCATCTGAAAGTTGTAAACAAGTTCTCATAACATACGATTTTTTGTGATATATTATATTATGTCATGCCTTTAAAGCTATATCTAGTATCTGTATTTTTGTTAAATCATTTATAAATATATTGAATTCAAGTGACATCTTATCTTTTATTTTCACAGGTTGACCCCCAAATATTAGAAACACAAAAATCTTCAAATTATCTGTTTTGTAAAAATTCAGATACATTGTAATGCTTTTAACGTTATTTCTTTTCTCCTTAAAAAAGAACGCAACCCTGCTTTGTAAACATTTAAAAAGAGCGAAAGAAATCAATTTTACTCTGTGCTTGATAATCGCTTAACATTTTGAAAGGTCAATATTGGCTTTAGGTATTATTTATAAACATATATAAACATATTGAATCCAAGTGACATCTTTTCAGCATTTTCCCTAAATCGAACGGGGGAAAACAAAGGTTAAGCCCCAACCGAGTGTCAATGGCAACAGAGGTCGTCGTGCCTGGCACCGGGAAAAGCCCGTTAACACCTTTCCACCACCCCCCACCTACGCAGTTGTGTATCCTTGATCCACTAACACAAACCATCCCCAAAAAAACATTCGCCCGTGCAAACGCGAAATCTGAACCTTGAAATTTCCAATTTCCCCCAAAAATCAAAAGTTAACTAACTCGTTTTACTCTTGTTCTTAGCCTGCACTAAAACTAAATTGAATTGCAAATACTCACAGTCGAGTATTGAAATAGTTTTCGTTATTTTCTGTGAGGTATTTCGAAATTGTGGGCCATGTGGCAACAATTCCATTGCTTATACAAAGAGTTTTCCGCATTCGCAGCTAAAAATACATAAGCAATGCCCGACCCCGCAATTTTCACACAACTGAATTTTCCAGCCCGTGCGAAATCTGATACCAGATTTACTCAAGAGCCGTGAGCAATTATGAAACCGACGTTTAACTTGTCACTCGCATGTCGAGCGGCCAGCATTCTGCTTTTCCGGGGGAAAGAAAGAAGTGAGGCCCAGAGATTTGTTCGGCTTGTAATATGATCTGACCTCCAGTGCCCCGGGGTTCTATGCCACATGCAGTATGCTCTCCGAAGGGCTTTGGCCCGGAAATTACCCTAAACGGAGTTAATCGTGTGGATCCGTTTGGCCTACTACTGGAGCCAGGGAACACTCCTACGGGCTTGTCTGATGGGTTGGCGACATGATACATGAATTTGGAAGACGGACCCCGAGGAAAAACGTGTGAAGCGGAGGGTTAAACTGCCTTATTAGAATACCCTCTGGGAATAGACACTATCTTGGATTTTGGAAAGTATTTTTAATATACCCGGTAGTCTATAACCAATACGTATTCTGGCATTCAACCAAAACAGCCATTTCAAAATATTTATAAATATAAAAACAGAGGCTAGTCTCATTTGCTTATAATACAGAATTCCATATTAATTTATATTAATGTATTTAAAAAAATTAGAGGACATTTACTAACAGATACAAACCTCTTCTTCTAGTTACATTTTTAAATAAGTAAATATTTAATTAGTATATATTTAAAAACAGCATAATTGTAATGGTACTTTTGTTTTAATAAAGTTAGGGTAAATGGAGAGTAACCTAACACAAAAGAAACAAACAATTTCGAAAAAATTTCTCAACGCTTAAAGTGATTTTTTTTTGCCGAGTCAACGGTAATTGTGGGATCCAATAAATTATGTTGACTGTCAAGAAACTTATCTAAGGAATTTCCTCAGATTTTCCCAAAGACAATATTCATAACTTAAAGAAACGAGAGCAAAAACTATTTGACCGTAGATTACGAAGGGCGATGATGTTGAAAAGGGGGCGCAGGGCCAATTATACCTTTATTATTATGGCTTGCCACATCTTACGTTGAAACTTTGCATAAATATTATGTTGAAATGCCTACGGCAATGCGGCAACAACATGCAACATGTTGCATGTGCAGCAGCAACAGCTGGCCCAGCAGCAACAACAAAGTCGTAGGTAACTGCGAATATAATTGTATCAAGCACCCCTTTCCCCCTCCTCTTACTCCCCTGCAGTGCACTGTTGCAGAAACTTCCGGAATTGGTGCACTGAAGAAAAATATTATATGGGATATATATATATATATTCAGATTTATTGAAATCTAAAAATTATAATTTGTAGAAATCTAAAAGATTAAGATAGACATGAGCATTCTGCCCTCATAAGATTAACGTTTTGAATTTACCATCCCACTCGAATTTATTTTTTTAATCAAGATGCTATCGCCTATTTATGTTTTAAGTACATAATTGAAATTCCCCTTTATAAAATAGTATTTAAAATAATATAAAAATCTCAATATCACCGAAAATACTACATTAACGAGTTGAATTTTTTTCTAAGTGTTCAATATTTCTCACAACCAAACTTAATTTGGTTTTACCATTGGTTTTGTAAAGGAAATTAGTGCGCCTGGGCTGAAAGAACCAGTACATCAATTGGCTGCATGCGATTGCAATTTTCGGAATAGTTTCATGCATTTGAAATCCGATCGATTGCCAGCCACAGTCAAATTAAAAATGTAAATTGACATTTTGCTTGTCGACCCTCTCTTCTCCCAAAAGTGAATTGTCAACGATAAATATTTTAGTGGTGTCTGAAGGCAAGGTAAAATGTGGTCAAATTCTTCACTCATATTGCATCATCAAATCACGATTTAATGGTGAAAAAAAAATCAAAAATTATTTCTCCATTAGAGTCAGCTAATCAGATTTTGTGTAGCAAAAGTTCAATTAATTAACGTAAATTCGATGAGCCAGAAAATGAAAAAATACGAATACAAAGTCGGAGGCGAAGTCAGAACCAGAGCAAGCTGAAAACAAAGGCCCAATTTGTTCACCTTCATCAGCTCCACTTCCAAATTGAATTTTAAATGCCCGCCCCGACCTCTTGTACTTCCCATTGAACATTTATGGATAAATGCAAATCGAATGTGTCGCAATTGCCTCAGAAACATTTGGGTCTCCGAATTGGGAAATATCTGTTTTGGACAGGCGCCAAATGACGACTGCAGAAAGCGTATGTTAATTTCAAGGTGGGTAATTATAGATTTAATATACATTTATGCTGTGTTCATATACACTTATATGGCTGCGGGTCCATAAAACACTTTGCCCCAGCACTTAAAATTCTCTAAAAAATTAAAATGGCTATTTGAACGGTTGCTAAAATATCTGAATTTGTTTCGGCCAACTTTAAAATAACATTTACCAAAGATTTCAAACTTTAATGTGAATTACGTGTAGCTAGCGAGGCATTCTAAATCTGGGCTAATGATTTCGGTTTCTTTTTGGGCTCAACCCCAATTTACATTTCTGGTAAATAAATATGTCAAAGAATAATGATGATAAGAGAGACCAAACCAAAAATATCAAGTTCATCAACTCGAACCCAGACTAAGCATGGCATTAACCCATATAGAAAAATATTTTGGGATCGGCTTTGAATGTTTCTAAAAACTCATTTCAAGCCGAAATTTTCACATGCAGAGGAGGAAAAGTGAAATGTGACGCTTTTATGCTAAAAAGCCTACAAAATAAAGCGCACAAAGGGGCAGCGTTTGTTTATGCAAATGCTTTATGATTCGCGGGCCGTGAAATCCCCAGAAAAAGTTTAAAGAAGAATTGGGAAAACTAAGACCCAGAAACAACTTAAAACCAGTTTATGAAATCTTTGAAAAGAAAGAGATTTGAACCCAAACTCATTGATATCGATGGATTTTAGTTCCTGCTATCAGCTTTGGTCTTCGACTATTAATTTGTATTGTAAGTACATTGTTTATTAATCATGTTATTCAACGGCGGTCTTATCGGTCAGACAAAATATTTTACGCGTCTACAATAAAATATTATATAAATTACTGCCTCATTTAAATAATCAAAGGCATCGCATAAACAATCTTGATAACCCCCAGCTGCCAATGACTCATGCAAAGTGAACTGACAATCTAATTAGTATATTTCATTGCTGATTATTTTTTTTAATATTAAACCTATCTTCTGAGTGATGGGTTTCCTCCCCTTTAAACACGCGCCTGTCTTTTTATAATTCTGCGGAGTTTCTGATCGCTCGTTAATTTGTCAAGAATATATTGTTAGGCTAATCTAAAAGTCAATCAGCTGGTTTGTCCGTAAAATCTTTAACGAAGCTTTGAAATTAACTAAAATACCAATTAATCAACAGCACTTTGCTAATACATTCAGGTAGAAGAATTCGAAGGATACAGATGGCGTTGAGAATTAAAATAAATCGGTTGAAATGTGGAAATCATATTGTGGCAGCTTTAGGCAAATTTCTTAAATTAAATTTTCAAAAAGCTTTGTTTTCTGATGTTAAATAACAAAGAACATGGGAACTTTATTTTAATTGGCTTACAAATTAAAATTTATTTTCCAAATAAATCTGTCTAATAAACAAACGAATCAGAGCTCTAATAACAATTTAATTAAAAAGAAAAAGTTGAAAATTTTCCACTGTTAAATTAAAGACAGAAATTGTCGAGTCGCAAAAAAAGTCTGGCCAAGTTGAGGGCTCTCGGGTTCTCAAATTGAGCAATCAATTGATTCGGGAGGTATGTGGTATGAGTCATATTTTGGAGAAGGTAAACAGAAACATTTTTGTTTCTGTCTTTTTTTTTGTAATATTCAAAAGTTAATTTGGCTTATTGTTTATTCAATTTGGTCAGCCCCTTTTCAAGCATTTTTTCACTGACCAAAACGAAACGGGGTTACAAGCCGGACAAAGCGAAAAATGACCAAAAAAAATGGCTTTGAGTGGCAACCTTATGGGTAAATAATTACAAGTAAAAACACCTACGATATCCGCGAGCAGTTGGGCAGTAGTCAAGTGGCCATTAGGTAGGCAGTAGCCAAATCCAGGGTCGTTGACCCCAAAGGAGGGCGACTCTGGGTCCGGAGATGGGCATCTCAAATTCGGACCGCTTACTGGGCAGTTGCCAAAAGCGAATTGTCATGGAAAAATGATACACAGCTTTATTTGGCCGGGCAAAAAGTTTTCCTGCATAAATTACCTTTGGCAAATGTTTGCGCACTTCGGTCGCGACTTCCCAGTATTCTAAGCCCGGGTAAACTATGCACATTAAGGCGGTCTACTTGACATGGTTTTCGAGGCGGAAAAAATCAAATGGAGTACAATGGGCTAAACTGTTTTTCCAAGCATCGTATTTGCTGGCTAATTTATTGTTTACGCAATGTTTTTGTCGTTCTTAACTCACTGCGAGATGGCCATTGCGTCACGGACTCTGAGAAAATGTTCGGCTAGGTGTGAGAAATCTCGGTGAGTGATGGTCGCAAGTGGAATAAAAGTTTTGCCATTTATAAATAGATGTCATTTCTCAATGAGTCCAACGAATTGACCGACATTTCGCAAAAGGCGACCGAAAATACGTATTGTGGAAATATTCGGGATCTCTTATAGTGATTGTGCAAGGAGAAAAACCTCAGACTCTGCTGCTTCTAATACCCCGAAAAATGCTAATATTTATAGAAAACGATTCATTGTATACTTTTGCCAACAGAAAACACTAACAAAAAAATAGGGGTTTTTGTTTGTGAAATTAATGTATAAATAAGAAATTCCCCATTTCAATACTGACTAAGGATTTGTTTATTGGGAGCTCTACTAAATTATAATAAACAGTAGCAAACCAGAAAAGTAAAACAATTATAGATATTTCTTAGTACTAAGAATCTATAAAAATGCATTTGTAAGCTAGAAAAAATTCTGGGGAAAGTCATTTGTTATCTTTCTATTTCCTGTTGATGTTTATTGGGTAATCACGCGAATGTTTACTTTTGGAGTTGGGGCTTTAAAGGCAGGAACCCCTCTTTGCCCACGCCCTAGTTCAAGTTCCCTATAGAGGAACTGGAACCGCAGCTCGGTTATCGAATGCTCCTGAACTCGCAGACCCGCTAAAAAATCAATAATGGAAGCACACCGCACGCATTTCAAAGTCACAAAGAAGAGATGATATTGCTGGATAGGTGGGTTTTTCGGGGTTGGGGATGTGCACTGAAAGCGGAGCCGAAAGAGCAATCAACAAATATGTGTACTTGCATATTTACGTCTGACATGTCTGAAACGCCTATAAATAACAAAGGCAAATAATTGATAAATCGAGCCATAGAAGCGGAGAGGGGTTGGTGCTGTAAACGTGTAGCGGGGGTTAAAATCACGGAAATCACACGCAAAGTACACGCACCAACCGGAGAGTCAAGTTCGTTGTACACTTGTTTATGATTGCCATTGGTTTATACATGTAACAGTGGTAATGGATGTTATGCCTGTTCGTATTCCCAAAGTTCTCGGGCACTGCCAAAGTCATAAAATCGTCAAGCGAATGAGTCCGCATAGCATTAGTCAGCTGCACTGTGGGAAAAGGGATTACACTTGGTAAACATACAATTATTTATCCAAAAAAAAATAAGTAACCACTCTGGGAACGTACAACATGATAAGATCTTTGATCACAAATTAAAATTCTACTAAAACGTTCAACATGAGATATTAATTAATAGTACAATTAATAGCATCAAATATTTAATTTAGGATTTTATATACAACTCAAAATTTGACCTTAAAAAATATTTTAAAAATGAATTTAATGAACTCTAAGTACAAACTTTTGATTACATTTATCAAGTACAACATTTAAATGCAAACTATTCTGTGATCATATGATCGTTTTCGCCCAATTGCACCCATAAAATTATAATTTTATCCATATCTATATTGTATTTATGTTTAAAGCCTATTTTTATAAAACCAAATACTGTTTTTAGGCATTGTAGAATAGTATTTTTTCGATATTCTCCTCGTTTTTTCGAGTACATATTTATGCATAGGAAGACAACACATTTTTCGTGGCAGGGCACGCAGTGTACGATGTAGATCATAAAAGATGCAACGAACTGCGAACATTGACACAATGGACTCCCTCTATCAATACACCACGCACATATATTCACACTCGTATATAGGGCCATATAATTGTGTTTATAAGTATAGTTTTATAGCTGCAATCACATTACACATACGCCATGTCGGCCCTATCGATTGCCAGCTGTCCCCAGTGGGTTAGAGTTCAATGATTCCACCAAGTATATCTCCACTGTTTGTCAGTCTGCTTTATTTTCAGTAGTTTAAAAATGACAAGAGTTTAACTATAACATGCCTTAATTGGAAATAATTCAAATAATTATTTATGAATTCAAACCATCAAATTAAATTTAGTTTTGTGCTCTTACGATTTAGAACAATAATTTATAATTAAACGAATTATCATTGTAAGCTGGAAGCAGGCCAAACAAGGCTTTTCGAAGATTTATTTTTATATCCCCATCGAGTAACGATCTAAATGGTTATTTAAATCATTGAAATGATTTTAAAGCCCCTTCAAATGCACATAATCATTTATCATTATTTCTGAACTAGCCATAAATCATTTAAATTGTTTGAGATGCAGTTCATTCAATTGAACACTCCCCGTATTTGATTGGCATTCAAAAGACTTTGCCAAAATTGATATATCTGTGGTATATCATTGTTTTTTTTTCGGCTGCTACACATACGAGCCTTCCGTTACTTTTAATTTTTGAACGAGCTTTTAATACATTTCCGTTGCGAGATATTATTCGGTGTATCTGAAAGATAACATTATGCCAAACACGTAGATGTCTGCCTCCGAATTAAAGACAAGAACAAAGGGGAACACAACGTAAAATTGCTTATTAATCTTTTTGACGAAATCGCCAGATACAGAAACATTTGAGAAGTTACGTTTGCTTTTTGAGTGATCATTTTTCCGTTGAATTTGACTTGTCCAAATCAGAACGATGTTTGTTATTCTTTGGGCTATTCTTAGACGGCCCAGGATGTTTGCAAATGTTCAGCGGTCTAATGTTTAGTCTTGTCTATTATTTATGGTCGTTTGGCATTAAACACAGCATTTGCTGGGTTCAAGATCATCTTGTGATCTATCCCCGCGATGTGGAAACTTCTTGAAGCGACCTTCGCGGCAGACAAAGCGCTAATCTGCAATCTGCCAGCTGAGCTCGTCGGTAAATAAACAACCAAGCAGCCTGGGTTTGTATCTCAAAATTGATTTTGTGCCCTCTGCAGTGAATGGCTCAAGTCATGCCAGACAATGGAACCAAAGACCCACTAGATTCACCAGCGGAAACGTGCGTAATGACTTAAAGATACATTTGCCTATCGGTATCGCCAACTGTATCGCCATTTGAATCTCTATCTGCATCTGTGACCGTTCAGCTGAACGGCAGTATTGACACGCTTCCGAGCACCCTGTAAGCATATCGATTGAGAGGAAAAATGCGAATAAAAAGCAAAATATGTAAGCATGTCAGAATCCAGCGTCGTGTGTCCAATACCCAATGTATCTTGTATCTGTATCTTGTGGCGTGTTTGTTTTTACTGACTCTGCACAGTGATTAGACACAGGCGGCCGCAAAATGTTATGACTGCAAATAAAACCAGGTTACAAAACGCAGCAGACACAACATAAAGGAAATTACGGCTGTCGACACACATTATTCCGCGGTATACTGGCACCAGCATCCAATAATACAACTTCTGTGGGCCGGGGAAAAGCCAGTCTGCGATTGATAAAAAGTCAATTAAACTGAATTGCATTCTTGCACTTTGGAGTGCAGCTGTCTGCCCAAGAAAGTTTTCTCCTCCGCCGCACAAAGGATTCTCATTCAGCAAAAGTTTGAAAATACACAGAAAGAAAGGATCAAATAGATCTATGTTTTTGTATTGCTTGATTTAAGATAGTCTTTTTGACTAAGCTCTCAACAAAAAAATAAATATATCTATGCTTTTTAAAGTTTGATTTTAGATATTATTTTTTCTTATTTCCATAATTTATATAAAACAAAAATAAAGCCTTTAAAAGAAAGGAAAATATTTTTTAACGTATTTTTTTCCGATAAACAACATTTATTTTATTATATTAAGCCTCATTCGAGTAATGATAACAATAATTTTTACATTCATTTATAAATAATTCTGCATTGTTATTCTCCATAAAAATTTTTACATTCATTTATAAATAATTCTGCATTGTTATTCTCCATAAAAAATAAAATTATTTTTCAAAATTAAAATAAATTTAATATCACTTAAAGTACAATTTAACCTGAACTGAGCATATGAATTAAAAACCAACAAAAAACCTAGTCTTAAAACAAACAATGTTTAACTTTATTAAAGTAAATATTAAAAAAATTATATTATGGACTTAATAAGTTCTTGTTAAGAATTTGATTAAGATTTCAGAGAAGTACAAATCAAATAAATACATTTGGATATATTTTAAGGAATACAACGGCTTAATAAAACCCAGATTGACTTCCATTTCTTAGAATTTTTCTGTGTAAGCAGCCGTTGTTAATGCTAATATTTGCCATTTAATTTGGCCGCTCAGACGGGCAACTTCTGTGTTTGATTTGCGGGCCAGCACGAGATCGCTGTCTGGGCGCATGCGAATGCTAATCGGAATTGAAGCGCGTCTATTTGGCTGAGTTCTACCTCCCAAAACCCCCGGCAAGTCCCCTCCAAAAAGCGTGAAGCGCAGTTGCGTTTTCGTTACGTTCCGCTGGGTGCGTGGCCAGAAGCGGCAACCGACCAGGTCCAGTCCGCCGACCACCCTTCGCTGCCAATAAAAGTTTCGTATATGAAGTTGTAAAATAGGAGAAATACTCGCGCGGATAAAAATAAAAACGTAAACGAGGCGGCAACCACTGCATAAAATTCCACAGCTCAACACGCACTGGCTGCTGTTGCCGCCAGTTGTTGCAAGTTGCTGCTGGGCAACTCAAACTCTGCTTCTGTGCCGCAATGTCTGCGGGTTTTCGTGGCAGTGGAATGGAAGTGGAAGTGGAAGTGGGGATGGGACTCGGCCTGGGACTGGACAGGTGGTCTGGACTGGCTGTGACGGGCACACTTCTCCTGGACACTGGCCAGCTGAACCACATCGACCACATCGACCCGATCGACTGGTCTACGAGCAGAAAACACACACTAGAAACAAGCCAGGTCCCTCTTCATTTTCCGGTTCTTGACTGCGATGAAAGTTCTGGGTGTCGAACAGCATTTTCATTTTATGTTCACCAATATTGGGTGATTAGGAAAAAGCATTTAAAAGCTGGAACTACAAATTGGTACACATCCAACTTTGGTTTTACCCAAAAAAAAAACATCTACATAATCAGTAAAAAAGCTCATAATTGATTGCAGGCAATCATTCAATTTTGATTATCGAATATCCAAGAGAAAAATAACTTCTTTTCCATAACAGTTTCTTACCATCCCTAAATTGTTCTCTAATATTTATTCGCTTATGTACTTACAAGTCTTTTATATTTTAATCAATTTGATTCTATTCATTTTTTTCCACTTTAATTGTACTTACAATTTTGGGCAATCTTTAAAAAAGCATTAAAGCATTTGCTTGATAAGCAAACTCCAAGTAATAACTAAGTTTAAGCAATCCTAAACTTTATATAATTTTTGTTGTCTTATGACACCAACCTTTTAAGTAGTTATTTCTAGTTTTTATACTTTAAAATGAAAACCATTCAAATAGCATATATATGTCCCACATTTTCGAATCACAAATAAATTAAAAATATTTAAATAAAAATTTACTTTTGGCTATTTTCCAGCGATGGATTCGGCTTGGTTTATCGGTATTTATCTTAATTGCTGCGTCTAGTTCTCGACTCAAATTTCACTTGCCGAGATTTTAATTTATTTTCTTTTTTGCTGTGGCTGGTGCCGCTTTAGGATTTTCCACTTTTCTGCTGCTGCTGCTGCTGCGGCTGCGACTTTCTGCTCAATGAAATTTTCATTTGCACGAGAGCACAATGAGGGCGAAACACACACACACGGCGTTGTTCGAGCGGTTTGTTTAACTGTTTGTTTATCAAGCGGCAGCGGATTGCCCGGAGTTTGAATAATATGGAAAAGCTGGATGATTGGGGGCCAGAGCTAAGCACGCGCAGCCGGTGAGCACCAATGAAAGACTGAATCGGAGGACTGAATCGGAAAAGTATCTGGCGGATACACACCAATGTTACGAGTGCTGCGCCTAACAGAGCGCTCTCTTTCGCTGTTAACTCTCTGAGCTGAGCTGATGTGCCTGCTGATTTGTGGCTTTGTGGAGCTGTGGTGCGATTAATGACCAGCGGCTCAGCACCCAGCATTTCGAGCTCTGATGGTTCCAGGTAGCTGTATCCCCTCCTCATCGCCAGGTAAGACCGAGTCGCGATCTGTAAATTTACTGCCTTGCCAATCGACTTTGGCTACACATGCCGACTGATGCCGAATCATAAAGTTCTATTAATAGTGCCCTTGCTGTCTATTAGATCTGTATTATTCTGACCAGAACTTGTGAAGTCACACCCCAATAAAATATCTTTTTAGGTTTAGGGTTATTCTAAATTAAATTTATTAACAAATCTTTCTTGTGACTATAACATGACTACTTGTTGAAAAATTGTGTTTAAATTATAAATGTTAGTTATATACCTTTTAAGAATAAATCGAAAATAAGTTTGGTCATAAAACGAATGGGATTCATATAATTCAGATAATCATTTAATTGATTTTAGATTTAAGACATTTCAAAAAAATGTTAACTTAAGTTGTAGTCTAACTTTCATAATACCCTACTATAACAAGCTTGCCAAATAAATGTTTTGTTATAATATATTTTAGTACAATTAAAAATAAAATATGCCTATTAATATAATAAATGTACCATTTCCAAGATCTCGTGTTTGATTATAGAGTTTTATCTCCAGAATTCTGAATCAGTACAAGTACATTTTAGTAAATCAATTTAGTTATAGTGCTATATTGGATTATTTTTTTAAATTGTTGAATTGTAAGACCAAAAAAAATGTTTGATGTGTTTTTAGATACATTTTTAAATTTTCCACTGTGCTCCGGCGGCGACAAATGTCACGCTGCTGAACACTAACAGCGGTCTAGCTCAGAACGGCCGCAACAAAAGCGCCGCCGACTGCAGCCAACTGCAACTTTGTGGGGGAGGAAGAGAGAGGGAGAGAGTGGCAAAGAGAGAGAGAGAGAGAGGGAGATGAAAGCAGCAGCAAGCGAAACTGGTCAAAATTTACAGTTGGAGCGGCCAAAGCGGCACGAGAGCGGATGCACAGCCATTGACCATAAACTTGAAAACAGAACAAAAACGGCTAACAGGCTAACAGCCGGTTAACAGTGGCCGAGAGCAGGCAGAATGTTGGCCATATTCGGCTGCCAATTATGCTCGGGCATTCGCTTGGAGAATGGGACTTAACACAATGTGACAGACGTCACTCAAATGGCCAAGAAGCGAGCGAAAAAGTGAGCAGAAAGCATTTAAGAAAATCAATAAATAAATATTTGAAGAGCCGAGCGGATGTTAAGCCCGACGTCTCAAGCCTTAATTACCTTTCTTTGCCTTTTTGACAACACACATCTCCTTGGCCACGAAAGTAATAAGATATTTATGTGGCCTCTCCTTTCTAATACACTTTAAATATTAAAGTTAACGGCCTTTTGTGTTGTGTTGCATTAGATACACACTTGAGATGGCTGTTGGCCAACACTGCGTATGCTTAATTTGGAAGCCCTTAAATATTCAATTGGCAGGGCGGGCGCCTTTGACCCTTGGCATTCGTCCTGGCTTTGTCTTTTGGCCAAATCGTTGAACCCAAGTTCAAGAGTTCATCTTGGGGCAGCATCTGCCCCCTGAAATTTCATCTGCTCTTAGCCATGTTTATGGCCCCTTGTTGCGCATTTATTGTGTGGTTAAGACAGTATTTGCCACCCCCGAAAAAAAACACTGGAGGGTTCCTTGACGCCTTCGTTTTTATATGAGAAATACGCTTTTATGCTCCCCATTAATTCCATTTGGCCACCCTGTCTGTCTGACTACCTCGCCGAAATAACGAAAATAACAAAAGCTAAAATTGTTTTAATAGTCGCGACGAAGTCTGGGCATTTGAAAGTTTTTTCTTTATTTTCCTTTTGCATATAATTAATGATAAGTTGAATTTTTTAGGGGCTTGGCTTTACGCATCATTATTTGGCGTTCATTACCTTTTCATGTTTTCTGGGAGAGGGAAGTAGTGTTGGCAAAAAGTGTGTGAGAAGTGTGACTAAACCCAGTCGGAATGATTAATGCTGAAATAGTTTTTACTTTTCATCAGTTTCACATTTCCTCGGTTCACTCCAGGGTTTTGATTACACATAGATGGTATTATTAGAAATGATTTCATTCCTTGGGTTTTTCTTAAGAAGCTGTTTATATTTTCTAGATTTTTATTCTCCTTCTTGGCACTTATAATTCTCGTATTCTTTCACACATTTCGCTGTTATGTGAAACGGTTGATCCACTGCCTGTCCAAGGTCTTTTTAAAGCTCTATTATGTAAACGAGCCGACCATTTTATTATTTTTTTCCGTTTACTGTCACAAGCTAGATAAAAGTATCTATGACTGTTTTAATTAAAGTTACCATAGCCAACTGACCTAAGCCGTATTTATGCTGAGCTCAAGAGGCAGTTTAAATGCGGCAGAGGCGTAGGTAGTGCTTAAATTGAGGAATTCTTACTAAGATACCCCTTTGATACAGCCCCTGATCTAACCACAGCTCATATATCTTGTTGGTTTGTTTGCTCTTCGGCTTTGGTTGGAACAAGCCGAAAGATTCATTCATTCGGAGTGTTGGTTGTTTGGCTTTTGTGTCTAAGCGCGGGAATTAAATAGGGAAAGAAGTAACAACTTTCTGGCGAAAAATCAAAACACGTTTTTCAGCGGCAAGGCCACACAATACAAAGCAGCGGACGAGCTCGAAGTCCCACCAGGTATGTACACCTGGCCCACCTGGCGGCTGATGAAGTCGCCGATCCCGGCACGTCTTGTCAGTCACATCGCCCCCATTCCATTTCAGATTCCCTCCCTCACCTAGTCATCATCCCGGCTCCCTGCTTTTTGTGGTTCGTCTGGCGAAATTTCCATTTCGTTAAATGTGGAGAATTTACGAGCTTTCTGGCTGCACGTGCACATGTCCTTTTGTCCGAAATGCTTTACGAGTCCTTGCAGTCATTTGCCGCTGGAAACGGGGAACATTTTAGGCGGTGCCTGGGGATTTTCTAAATTTTTCTTTCGGTCCCCGACTTCAATGCTATTGAACTTTGGCGTCTCGACGTCTCTGACATGAGCGAATAAGTTTTTCGGAATAACGCAAATAAATTTTAAGCAGCCCAGACTTTGGCCAGAAGAACTGCAAAAATATATACAAATGCAAGGATATATACACAATACTACTGGGGCATTTTGCACTTGTGTCAATAACCCTTATTAGGGGAAAAGCACAAACTCCCACAAGTCATGCGAGCTCATGCAATTTTCTTGGAAATTTGTCGAAGCCAGCATAAAGGACGACATTCTGCAAATTCTTTGTGGCAGACAGAAAGTTTGGCTTGAAAACGTAAAGGTACATCGATAATTGCTTTAAAAAACTGTCCTTCTCTGGTGCAATTAAAGGGAAAACCCCATCCGTGCTAAACATAAATGCAAATCACTTTTTAGTTGGATGTAATCACCAACCAAACGCCCTGCAAACTTCCCACCTGCCACGCCCTCCGCCCTTCCCTGTCCTGCATTAAAAGCATTAACATTGCCAGTGGCAACACAGCAGAAACTGAACTGAAGATGCAATTTAAACGATGCTGCTGCAATGCCCTCTTAGTTTCGCCAAGGGTAGTTAGAACTTGGGGAAATTATTTAACTTTAAGTAGTGACAGTTTAGAGAACAGTTTGCCAATCGTCACTGGAAAAAAGTTTGAAAATCTTTATATTTTACAGACACTCTAAGCCTTTATCATCTTTACCAACTTTCAAAGAACTAATTGTTATATTTTGATTTTTTGATTTCGTTTACAAACCTTAAGAAACAAAATTAATGGCAAAGAAGAAAAAAGAGAATTTTTAAGTAGTACTTAGTACATTTCTCGTTCCCTTATTAAATTTTTCAATGTTTGGCCTTTTTAAGGGATTTCAAATATGTTTTGAATTAAGTCTTCTACATGTAAAAGATTACACATTTTTGTAAGCCACAAAAAAACTTGAGAAGTTAGAATTCCCAATAGGTTCTAGCTGCCTATTGGTGGTAACTCCTTCAATAGTGGTAATTTTATTTTATTTTATCGATTTAAACGCTAAACATCAGTGTGTGCTGGAATAATGTCGCATCTTAGACTGACTTTCAATCTAAGCCAACACTTTAACTTAATTTAATTTCCAAAAAGATAAGTTTCTTTAAGTTTATCGGAAATCGAATTAAAATTGTATTTCCAATATGAATATTGATTGGCTTGGTGGTACCTTTTTATTTGGATTTTTCTCTTGACAATAAACACAGGGTAAGTGCTGGCGGTGCATTTGAAACCCTTCTACACCTACACATGTACACAAATTTCCGTGAGGAGGCGACTCCAACACGCAGCTGCCCACTTGGGTGACGTGACTCCGTGAAGTATGCAATGGTTTTTTGTTATGTTGCTACCAGACTTTCGCATTTTGCCCACTTTATGGCTCCAAATGCTGTTTCCCTTTACGACTGCTCTTCATTCTCCACCCTTTCACCCCACTACCCCCCTTCGCCGCCACTGTGATTGTGTTGTTGTCTTGCAACTGGCCTAAAGGGGTTGCATATTCGCCTTTTGTGTTTGTTGGGCTTTTGTGCAGCGACCCACGGGGTGTTTTAATGGGCGGCAGTGGCAGTGGCAGTGGCAGCGGCAGCGGCAGGGTGCAGATGCAGCAGAGTGCTTAACGCTTTATTTTCATTAACATTCCTAAGTTGCCTCTTCAACGGCTTTAAGCTGTGCGACTGAACGGCGCATGCGTTGAGGGTGCTGTTAATAAACAGGGTCCTGCCACAGGAGCTGTAATTAGCAATTCGCTTTCGGAGATGTAATGATATGCTGATAATGATATGCTGATAATAATATCTATATGTCAAATGCTTATCACTTAAATAAACAAATTCTTTGAGTGACGGCCGGGTTAACGTCTCCTCAATTTCAAATCGATCAACCTTCAACCCATTGCCAATATGAACCACCACTACCTTTTGCCACTTCCACAACCGCTTTTAAATTATTAAAGTATCTATAGACAAAAAAGAAGGTAAAAGCTTTTTATCGATTTTCATTGTTGCACAGCAAACAATGGTTTTAAATTCTGATTAGGTGCAATTGTAATTTTAAAAATTTTATAATCTGTAATGCAGTTTTTTTTGTTCTACTTTATACGTAAGTATCCTACAATCAGTCATTCATTACTCATTATAACATTAAAATGAAAAAGTTTTTTATTTTGCTTTTGGTAGCTTCGAATTAATGATTATTTAGAATAACCGCAATATGAAAGATTTTAAAAATTGTAATATTTGTCGAATTTTGTAAAAAACAAACAATTATTCCTTTTCTGTATTTATGCCCTCATTTATTAATCCAGATTTGAAGACTTATGAAATTCGTGTAATTATTGTCTTTGAATTTTTATTTTTTTAATTTCTCTATTTTTCTCTCTGTGTGCGCTATGTTTGTGGTTTGAAAACACAGACCCTTCTAAAGAGATTGCTGGGAAAGGCGGGTCGACATCCCCGGATGATATTTTTGTTGCCAATTGACAACATACATTACAAGGTCTGCAAGGTTGGGGTTGAAAGCTTTATCATATGGTGGACTGTGTGAGAGAAAGAAAAACTTTAAACTTCCTGGAAACACATATGGGGTGTAGAATACCTTTCGTCGTAAAGTTCCTGCTGGAAAGGAACCTGTAGTTATCGATAGCATCCACCCCCATCAGCTGATAACGAAAGCTCCGATTCACTAAGGGTGAAAAAGCTTTGCAACGTAAATTTTCCAATTTTCTTAACGCCTTCCATTGGTTTACATTTCGCTTGCTCTCCAGTGTTTGACAAACCACGAAAATAAAATTGAAAAACCATTTCAAATATTTAGTAAATAATGGTGAGGAGGAGAAAGGTCACAAAGTTATTGTTTTCGTGCGCTCAAGTGTAAATCAAAGAAACGTGTGCGGTGGCAAATTTACGCAGCCTGTAGAAAAGGCCAAAAATCAATAAGCGTGTAACATTTGTAAACACGACAAGCCCTCTTGGATTTTCTCTGCGGGACCAACCCCTGCCACTCCCCCACCCCTCCCCCAGTGAACTGTGACCGCCAGCTGCCCCAAAAAGTAAAGGAAAACCGCAGAAATAACCATTAGCCACCGAAATGATTGCCAACTTTGCGCTGTCTTTGCTGCTAATGATTGCGGGAGCAGCAGCCACCGCGGAGCAGGTGGAGTACCTGGATCCACAGCAATCTCCGCCAGCGGATCACCGTCTCAGCAAACGCATGGATCTGGAGGTGTGCATAGGTGAGGCCTACTCGAGTACAAACATCCATATTGAACGATGCTTTTGAAAAGTTGACTTATCTGCTTCAGAGTGTTTTAAGTTATCGCTTATAAGTATAATATAATGAAGAAAGCTTATTGATCAAAAAGATAATTTTAGCAAGTTGTGTTCACCACATGTTATTTTAACCAATAAATGTCTAATTTGAACTGCAGCAATCTTAAATTAAAACTACAAGAGAGAACGCTATAGTCGGGTGCCCCGACTATCAGATACCCGTTACTCAGGTAAAAGGAGTGCGAGGGAGATGGAGATAGAAACTTTGATCACGCATAACTTTTTAACGAATGGTCCGATTTGAAAATTTCTTCTACATTTCGATAGGTATTGATAAACACAATAAAACTGCATTTTTACTTTTCCGAAATATTTAAATTTTTAAAATCGTATATAAGCGATTGTGGGCGTTAAAGGGGGCGTGGCACCTTTTGAAACAAACGTGCGCTGCGTAGGAACTCCTAGAATCTGCATGCAAAATGCCAATCTTCTAGCTTTTATAGTTTCCGAGATCTCAGCGTTCATACGGACAGACAGACAGACGGACAGACAGACGGACAGACGGACAGACGGACAGACGGACAGACGGACAGACGGACATGGCTAGATCGACTCGGCTAGTGATCCTGAACAAGAATATATATACTTTATAGGGTCGGAAACGCTTCCTTCTAGCTGTTACATACTTTTGCACGAATACAATATACCCTTTTACTCTACGAGTAACGGGTATAAAAATCAATACTACAAAATATGTTATTATACCCGTTACTCGTAGAGTAAAAGGGTATATTGTATTCGTGCAAAAGTATGTAACAGGTAGAAGGAAGCGTTTCCGACCCTATAAAGTATATATTCTTGATCAGGGTCACTAGCCGAGTCGATATAGCCATGTCCGTCTGTCCGTCTGTCCGCTGTCTGTCCGTCTGTTTGTTGTCCGTATGAACGCTGAGATCTCGGAAACTATAAAAGCTAGAAGTTGGCATTTTGCATGCAAATTCTAAGGGGTTCCCCCCCCCCCAATTTTTTTTAAAAAGGGGGCCACGCCTTTACGCCCACAATCGCTCTATACGATTTTAAAAATTTAAATATTTCGGAAAAGTAAAATGCAGTTTTATTGTGTTTATCAATACCTATCGAAATGTAGAAGAAATTTTTAAACGGTTAAAAAATTAGAAAATTCTCCATTCTCCCTTTACCTGAGTAACGGAAGGACTATACGTTCTCTCTTGTTTAGTTTTTTTTTATTATGGAAATTATTTTTCAAAAACATACAATTCATAAAATATTTTAAAAAATCAGTAAATATTTTATTTGTATGATACATTTTTTAGCAGCTCACAGTTAATTCTACACACATTACAAAAGGTATTACTCTTATAAAGATTCAAATACAGAAATATAGTTTATCAAGAGTTAATTTTACCGACATTATAAAAAGTATTACTCACATTAATTCTTTCAAAAATTAAATTTAATAAATAAATATAGTTTCCTTTTTATGAGACATTTGCTAGTAATTACCAATACTTAATTGAATTACCTTAATTTCCAGGTCACTTTGACGTTCATAAAAACACCATAATTCGCACAGGGGAATCTCAGGCGATTGGAGGGAAGTACCTGCAGGGTCTGGAGCTGGACACCATCGAGGAGTGCGAAAGGCTTTGCTGCGAAACGGAGTCCTGCGACGTGTACATCTTCGAGCGGAAGGCGGGAGGCTATTGCTACCTCTTCGAGTGCGGGCCTCCCGAGGATTTCCGCTGCAAGTTTACGCGCCACGCCAACTACACCAGTGCCGTGCTGAACCCTCAACCCAGGCAGACCAGCGAGTTGGTCAGCACTCCGCGTCCGCAGTTGCCCCACATCCCCAGCAACAATGTGTCGCAGCAGGAATGGGAACTGAGCAATTTGAAGCTGAAGCCGGAAGCGAGGGACAAGCCCACAGTTTCCACCGCCGCGGTGGTGGCTCCCACATTGGGAACGGGAACGGGAGCGGGTTTGGGCCAGTCGGCAGCTTTCCAAGCGCAAAGTGGTGAGTTGTGGCTGGGTTTTGATAACGAATACCTGGTACTCTTTGAATTTGAGAGTATAGTCGAATTATAATTAAAAACCACATATTTGTTGATAAACCTTTGATTTTACATGTGATCTGATACCAGATTTAAATATTTTAATAGGTTTTGATATCAATGATATTAATTAAGCTGAAAGCAAAATAAGTATAAAGGTTCACTAGGCTTTTATTGGCAGAGATCTTACGATCTGGCTTTTTACGCTATTTCACTTAAACTTATCGATTTAACATTTTAAATATTTTATAATCGTATAAAGTAATCTATTTCTGTTTTTTGTTCTGCGTTGAAATTTGAGTGAACTCTTTGCTAAGATCGTTGACCAATCTATTCTTCGTTTTTATACACAATTTGAACTTAACAAAGTAAAAATTTTTAAATTCCTATCACAAATAATGTAAGAAATAACTCTACTGACTTTAATGGTACATATTAGTCGGTATACTCGACTATTGCGACAACTATTTGTTTTATTCAAATGAGAAACTAACGTCTCAATTTCAGCTCCCGCTGCGCATTGTGGTCGCTTCCAGTTCACCTGTCATTCCGGAGAGTGTATCGCGGTTTACAATGCCTGTGATGGAATTCCCCAGTGCGAGGATGGGAGCGACGAGGGACCGGAAGTGAGTTCCCCTATCATCTGGCTTTCGCCCCTTTGTAAACGTTAATTGCTAACCCATTTTCCAGTGCATCACGTTATCGTCGACGGCCACAAAATCGGGCAGTAGCAGCAGCAACTTGGAGCCCGTGAAGTCCATGGTGCCGCAATATCTGCCTGTGCAGAACGTGCAACAACAGTTGCAGGTCGTGGCCCAGCAGCAACAGCAACAACAGCAGCAGCAGCAGCAGCAACAAGCGCAGCAGCAACCACAACATGTCATTGTTTTGGGTCCACCACCACCTCCGCCTCCCCCACCGCCCATGGTGAACAACCGCGAAGATGCCGCCGCCTGGGCAAACCGCAAGATGATTGCCGAAGGGCAACAGCAGCAGCAGCCACTGCCGCAGCAGCAACTGCAACAGCAACAGCAGCAGGCACCTCAGCAAAAGGCAGACATAAACACCGGTAAATACAGATAAGGGGGCATAGAAAAATATAATTAATTTTAAACAGGGAAAGATTTTCCCAACTGAACATATGAAAAAGGTTATTTTTTGACTAAGGCGGAGATCTTGGAGAAATTGGGCACTAATCAATTGATTATAATAAAAGCGTCAGACAGTTCAATTTTTTTAAGTTCTGTAATTGATAAATTCACCACAACGTTAAATGCAAAATATATTTCTTCATATGCTCAGTTGAGAAAATCTAACGCAACACAAGTGTTGTTTCAGCTTAAATATATTAATATTCATTTCGAAATTAATATACTTTCAAAAATTAACCAAAGTGAAATGTATTAAGTTTTAAATGTTTTAGGATAAAGTTACGAACATATTTTTAAAAGTTTTATGTGTTTTGAGGGGTAATGGGAAATAAGTTTAAAATTTCATTTTCACAAATACTTAACAAATGTGTTTAACATTTTGAATTTAAACTTAATTTCAATACATATATTTAAAAACATATTTTTGTAAACAAAATTTTGGCTTGTACCTCAGAAATTATAATGTTAATGTACCTAAGTCTAACAAAGTTGTCTCTTAAGGCAATGCATTTTTCCGATTATGAATATGAGTGACTTCCGCTTGAGCACTCCCTTTGTTGGTCTTAGCTGTTAATTAAAGTCGATTGAGTGTCCAGCAGCAATTAGGTATAGTCAGAGAGACAGTGCAGACTGACAGAACTAAAAATTGAGTAAATATTTATAAGGGAAAAGAGTGGTCTCCGGAGGCTCCGGCGCCCAGTGCGACATTAGCACACAAATTGCCGGCAATCGCACGCAATGATCCCACTGCCAGGGCCATCTCCCTTACAACTTCCACCTCACCCCGAAGCTTTTCTTCTGGGAAAATCGCAAATTGCCCATCAGTTTTCATTGTGTGAAATAGGAGCTGCCGCCGTTCGAAATTGATTTACGGATGTTTTGTACATGTGCGTGCTGTGTCTCTGTCTACTCGTAATTAATTCAATTAGCTGTGCGTGAACTGGGAGACACACTTCATACTTCCTTGTGACGCTTCCACTTTCTTGCAGATGAGCAGAGCCACATATTCAGCCACAAAGGCGGCCTCCAATTGCAACAGCCCGTGAATGGACAGGGGCAGCTCCAGGTCCAGGGGCAGAGCCAGGGACCGGCGGCGGTTCAGGTTCAGGGGCAATCAGCACCGCTCCAATTGCCCGGTTACGATGGCAATCAAGCTATGTATGGCATGTCGCTGCCACGCTCCGGAATTTACTTGTCACAACAGCAACATCTGCCGCAGCAGCAACTCCAGGCATCCGCCGGGCAGCAGCAGGTGCAGTCCAATGCGGTGTGGCCACCACAAACTCCTTTGGCTCCGCAGCAGCAGCAGTCGCCTGTGCAGCAGCAACCATCGATGACACCGCAGCAACCTGGTCATGCATACGCCGCTGCTTCACCCATCCAATCTTCGCCAGCCCAGCAGCAATCCATGCTGCCTGTCCTGAATGCAGCACCAGCCCTGGGAAAAAATCAGGGCCCAGCGGTGGACGGGGACTACGAGGATTACGATGAGGAAACTTACACAGAGGCGCCAAAAAAGGTGGGATAAATAGCCTTATTTCCCCTTTCTGGGGATTACCAATTCTTGGTAACAATAATGGTTCTTATTAATAATTCCTTTTAAATCCATAGAAGCAACACAAGCACAAGAAGGTCAAGGCGAAGATGGCCAAAGATCCCATTGAACTAGCCCTGGAGCAAAATAAGCAACAGCAGGAGGGATCACGGCCAGCACTGCCCGTTCCCGTCTCTCCAGTGCACGAGCAGTACAAGATGATCCACGAGAATCTGGCGATGGAGTTCCGGGATCACGACGGCCACTCGGAGCGTCCCGGTGGAGCTGTCCTCTCGCTGACTTTGGGCCTGCTGGTAACAGCCGCCCTGGCCATTCTGATTGGGTGCAGGATGCGGACGGTGAGCCGGAGGGCACGACGTCTGGGCGGCAAGACGCCCTATTCCCAGGAGGCCGACTTCCTGGTCAACGGCATGTATCTTTAAGGCATCTGCCTGTGGGGTTTCACGGGGCTTGCCAAGATTCTTTGAGTTGTTCCACGCGCGGGGGATCGCGCGCAAATATTTATAATTAATAGTGTAATGAAAAACATATTTTATATAAACAAAGATGTATCAAATAAAATTAAAACAATGTAATTAAGTGACATTTATTTTTGGCAAGGAACCTGAGCACCCCGAATCGATGGTGAGTTGTTCAAAGAGCCGCTTAAATAATTTTGCAATATTTTTTATTTAAGTTCGTTTCCATCCTCGATTTCAGTTTTTGTTTTGGTTACGAAAAAAACTTACAATTATTTTTTATGAAATCTTGCTTTCAGTTTTTTCATTGATGTGACACTGACTGTTTAGTCATTAAAACTACAAAATAGTAGGAAGTTGGTTTTTCATTATATTTTTGCTTTGTTGTTCCTTTATATATCAGCTTTATTCTCTTCATTGCCTTTGTTTAAAATAACAAATTTCGCTGTGGTGGAGCTTTTTAATTTTCAAGTCTAAACTCAATACAAAATTAATTATTACTGAAAAGTATTTGGCCAAAAAAACAAATTCAAAACACTTAAAAATATCACATTAAAAATGTAAACCGAATCGGATTTTATATATAAATAACACAAATTTATTTAATTTCGATTTGGAATTTGGAATAGGTTGTCTTAAGTTGTGTATACATATATTTTTCGTTTTTCGTTTACCACTTCACATTTAGTCTTTTGTTGATGAGAATTGTTCTTGCTGTGGCCAGTTTTTGAATGAAAAGTATCCTTTACGATGTTTACTGCCCTGACATTAGTTGCATTAATATATTACGCATTAAAATAGGCTTTTTTCGTTTCTCGTTAGCTCCATTTTCACTTAACACTGTACACATATAATATAAACTAATTGTATTTATATTTATTTATGCAGTTGAATAGTTTATAGTTTAATATGTCAATGTGCAATTTATGATGCATTTTGTTTTTGAATGTGTTTCTCTCGTATGACTCGTTCCAATGTTTTCGGTTGCTAAGCGATCTAAAACAAAACTCGTTTCCGAAAAATACAACTCAAGAAATCTCCAAATATTTTTTACAATTGTTGTATTAACTCGACATAAATATGGGCTGAATTGGATCGACTGGCTGTTGGCGGTTGCTGTTCATGCTACGTGTACATGTTATGGTAGGTATTACTGTTAATTTATTAGTTATCGTATTTTAATATATATTTATAAAATAGACTTTCTCATTTGCAAGATGCGATTTTTCGTTTCTGTTGTTGCAGTTTTCGGTTTGTGGTACATGTACGATGCCAAAATTTACGCATCATGTTGCGTACCTATATGTAAAATAAAAGGTTAAAGATTATTAACAATTTGCTATAGATCACTTGGGGGACCTACCGTTTTGTCCAGAGACGCGCAATTCGATCATGTTCCTCACGATTCTGCAAATATTGCGTGGCAATGCTGCCAACCAGCGGATCGGCTGTGAAAAGATAAATATAAACATTTTATTTGGAGCCTTAATTATTAAAACTCCAAGAAGTATAATCAAAGTGATCGTGGATTATCCAAAGCTACGCATTTAAAAAGCATGTTGATAATTAACAAATTGCTAACGCTTCTTCAAAGACTCGTACGAAAACCACATTAGTGACCAAATTAAAATCAAAATACAAAAGGTCCTATAGCAGTTGATAAACGATACTAACTGAATTTGCAACTTGATTTAATTTAGAATTTCTAAAGGTGGAATGAGGCATCAGATACCCTTTCAAATAATCATTAACTAGTTAAGAATAAGACCAGCTTAAGCCTTTACCATAGCAAACTTAAGAATCAGAATTTAAGATAACTAATAGAGTGTATAACCTGATATCCATACTAACCATTTCATGCTTAATAGGAGCCTAGCTATTCAGGAAGGACTTTTTAATGTACTTGGAAAATAAAATCTGATCAAACCTAATGACATTGCCTACTATCTACAAGAGATTTTAGATAAACATTATATAAACAAATTGTATAAACAGGACGAAATCCGATTTTGATTCTACTTAGGCAGGACTCTGTCTTTCATTCCTCACCTGGATTACAGTCTGTGAGCAGGGAGCAAATTGACAGCAAGACCTTTGATATGGTCAGCGCCGGCGACCAGTTGTCCTTGAGTATGTCTAGGCAGATGACGCCCTGGCTGTTAATGTTGCAGTGATATATGCGCGTGCGGAACGTGACTTTGGGCGGCTTGAAGGGGTATTCCGGCGAGAAGTGTATGTCGAGGAAGAAGACGCCGCCCTCGTAGACGGACCCGGGTGGTCCCAGGATGGTGGAAACCCACTCGTACAGGTTGTCGCCCTTGGGCCCGGCACTGCAGTTGGGCGGTGGGTCCAGTGTGATCTCGGCCAGTTCCTTTTGGATGCGCTTGGCCGAGGTGCCGAGGGCCTTGGATATCCTGGGCGTAGGCTTGGCGTCCTTGCGCGGCTCATCGCCGCCGGCGGCATTGCTGCCGGAGGCTCCTCCATTGGCGTTGCTACCCCTGCCGCCACGTGCCTGCGGCGTTCCGGCGGACACTGGCTGGCTGGGATTGCTCACATTGGTGGCCGTCGTGCTGGGTGCGCTGGGGACATTCGAGGTGGCACTGGAGGTGGCCACCTCGGCGGCACTGCCCGCTGCTGGGGTTGAAGACATGTCTGGCCGGGGAGGTTTGAGCTGTAAAGATCAGATCGAGAGGTTATAGGCTGTTTTAAGTTTCGAATGTAGGTGATTTAATCGCAAAAATAAATATGCAACCGACTTGAGATTTTCCAAAATGGATTAAAATATGGAATAATTTTATTTTAGATTTCGATGGAGAGTACTATGAGTGATATACCATCAAGGAGGGATGTTAAAACAAACGAAGACTATGAGGAATAAAAAGAAAATTGGCTTGGACTTTGGAACAAATATTTTAAAGCTTATTTTCCGGATATTTTAAAAATGTTTCCAGGAAAACATATGCCGTGTTGCAAAAGATTACTGGAACTCCTCCAAAAATGGACATTTGGTTCGAATTAACGTTCCTTCCTTATGAATAACCCTGCCTAGGGATGTGCACATTTGGCAAAAGAAAAATAGGTGCCAGTGGATTTGCGCTATTATAAGCGGGTCTGGGCCAGGTTTTCACCAGGGTCCTTGACCTGGTTTTCCACCCAGTATTTTTTTCTGTTTTCGATGTCAGGGGTTTGCATTTTTCGCACAAACGCACACATTTCTATTGAGCAGCGGCAGCGGCCATTTTGGCAAAAGGGAAAGGGGGACTTTCGATGGGTTCAAGGCCCCGATACCGGACACTATCCCCGCCAAGGATCGGGGGATAGTTCCTCTGTGACTGGCCAACCAATTTCCTGCCGCATGTGCTGCATGCGGCAAAAAATCAATCAGCAGACATTTGCAAAATGCCGCCGCCGACTGAGGATGATGATGATGATGATGCCGCCGCTTCCGCCGCCTGCGGATTGATTGCACAATTTCGGGGAACTCAAACGCCGATAAAGCGGTGGGCTTCCTAAGACACACAATACACACCTCACTATCGCAGTTTCTTTCACTTTTTTCAATCACAACACTTGCGAAAATAATTCGCTCGCCTCTGTAGCCGTCGCCTGCTGCCCTCTCGCTCGCACTCGTGCGCACACGGCCTTCGCAATGGGTGCAAGGCTGTTCTGCTGGCGTCCTCGGTGGGTGGCAGTAGGGGCGAATCGGGTCTTTCACTTTTCACCTTTCCGGGTTTTATTATTTGGTTAAAATTACGGTTGGCAAATACGAGGAGACGCAGAGCCGTCTTTATCTTTGTTAGAAACTCGATAATTTATATGTTTGTAGGCAGTTATCGCCCCGGGTCCGTCTCTAGCTGCTGGCGGGCCAGAAAAATATCGATGACAAGCGTCTGGCAGCTCTGAGCGCCCTTCGCTGCTTTCTGGCAACTCTAAGGTTTTAAAATTGAAAATTATTCAAATATATATGTTTCGAACTGAACAATTTTGGTGTATGTATTTTACTTACACATATTTGGTCTTCCATTTATAAATTTGTTTAGGTCTTTATGGGGAAGGGCTATTGCAATTTTTATAATTGTAAGCAAAACAAAACAAGTAAAGCTGGCTTGTATCGAACAAAAACTCTGCATATTTTCACCTAAAAAGTAAATTAATTTTTTGATTTAACTAACCATTCGACAAGTCCAAAAATTGATTAATTGAATACTATTTTAATAAGTGTTGACGGATAACGAAATCGTAATGCCTCTATGGGTTATTTAACGTAATTTTTATTATTGAATTTTTAAAGTTCAGAAACTGCCACACAGAAGCTATGCAGGCAAATCAGATGTATTTAATTAAATGTTTTCACAGCTTAATAAATATGCGCTTGCTGAAGTTTACTTTCCATCTCGTTTTTAGATCAGAACACAAACAACAGTATCATTCAATATTTACTTAAAGCTTATCTTGTATGTATAAATGTTTACAAAATATAGGGTTACTTCGTCTCCATATCGTCTGTTAACGCCTTACGGGATTTGAATACGCGCACCGTGTTGTCGGCGCCGCCGGAGACGATGTACTTGGGATTCGACCAATCGATGTCCAGAACCTTATCGCCGTGACCCAGAAGGTCGTATAGTGGCGCCTTAGGACTCCTGCAGTCCCACAACTTATTCTGGTTGTCATAAGCGCCGGAGACAAAGAGGAACTCCTCCGTGGTAGACCACATGACGCTTTGCACCCAGGCATCGTGTCCCAGGTAGGTATTTCGCACCACGGATCCCTCTGAAAGAGCAGATTAATAGAGGGTAGGACTATGTAAATTCATTGTTTTGTTAAAATATGATCCTACGGTTTGTCCTGGCATCGTATAGCCTCAGATTTTTATCCGCTGAGGCCGTCAGTATCAGGCGGTTCAACTTCGAGTAGCTGGCATCAAAGATGGACTTGTTGGTGGATATTTCGGTTTTGATGCCCTCGAGGCTCAGATCCCACACCTTTAATGTGTGATCCCAGCTGCCAGTGAGCAGAGTGGTGGCATCCATCCATTGCACAGCGGAGATGCTCTCGCGATGTCCTTGCAGCGTCAATTTGGGGGTCTGTAAGGAAATATACAAATGAGTATTAATCAATAAAGCAACAAGAATGGATACCCACCCTGACGCCGCTCTCCTTCATCCGCTTAGAGGTGCCCTCTGCCGCATCGTCCACCTCCGCTGACCACACCTTCAGCATGGTGTCCCAGGAGCCCGTGGCAAATCGCTGACCATCTGGACTCACGTTGACGCTATCGACGCCTCGCTCATGGCCCTTGCAAACGGAGACGCACTCCACAGAGTTGGAGGCCACGCTCCACTGCCACAGCATGGCCGTCTGATCCTGCGAGGTGGACACAAAGCGACCGGTCTCCTCGTCCAGTGAAATCCAGTCCACCGCCTTGATGGGCGCCGTGTGGCCGGGAATGGTGAGGATGTGCTTGCCCTTGTTTGTCCACAGATTCAGGGTGTTGTCATAGCATCCGCTCAGGACCCACTTTCCGCTAGCCTTCACCGCCGACACCCAGTCATCGTGGAGCAGGCAATCCTGGGGCTCTGGCGCCGGAAACCGCTCCACATACTCGATCTCGATGGCGTCCTCGAAGCTAATGGCCTTCTCGCGCAAGTGATCGCACAGCCGGCCGCGCAAGTACTCGTCGAACACCAGGAAATCGAAGTCCGTGTCGGAGGAGGAGTCATCCTTCTGTCGGAGTAAGGCGTTCACAAATGTGTTCAGCTCCGCGGTGGCGACGGTTCCATCGATGGCATACGGCACATCCGGCACAGCATAGCTGAAAGAAAAGTTCTTGGATTATACAGTTCCATTTAGGACAGTTTCATGATGGACACTCACTGCTCCTGCTTAGTTTTCAAGTGCACCTGCACCTGCCCCTCTCCGTTTTCCACATCCATCTCCTGGCCCACGTGCGTTTTCCTATGCGGCACTTGATTCGACGACAAACAGAGGGTTTTCCCAGAGATATGCTGCTTCTGGTGACTGGACTCCTGTTGGTTGGAGCAGCAATTGGCCACTCAAATAGTGATTCTTTATGCAGGAGCGTGCTCAATTCAGTTTATTTAAGAAAAGCGTGTTTTTAAACGAACGATGGCAAATGCAACAAATACAACGAAATGTATTAAATAAGCGCTAACGCGTAAAAAGTGTTATCGCACTCTTCGCGATGCGCACTAATCGATTTATTTATCGCAAAACGGTTATTTGAAATAAATGTGTCCAGTATTCCCAGTTAAACTTTAAAATTTCACATTTTAATTCTTTATAATTTTATAAATGTAAAAAAAATGTTCAGTCTTAAATAGTGGATAATAGAATTGATTCTGTAAATATATTTTTTCAAATTTTTTCTTAAAATATTGTCTAGAGTTTCCCGTTAATATGGGCTTATGTTGTCTAAAAAACGCTTGCCTTAGATTTTAATACTGCCTAATTAAATAATTATATAATATTAGATAGAAGCAGTAAAGGACTCATATCCGACTATATAAAAAAATATAAATTCTTGATGAGCAACATAAATTTAATGTAGCGTTTTGCAATCTATAAATAAGACCCATGAAATCTATAAGAAATTTTTCAAAGTCTATATTGAATTAAACGAAATTATTATTCGCTTCATTTTCTTTAAAAATATAGAAGAAAATGTAATATATAGGAACTGGTTGGTTAGGTGTAAAACATCTTTCTCATAAATGCAAGGGTTCTTAAACTTTATCTCAACAATGTTCAAAATCATTCGAATCAAAGGCCATTGAATTGGGTGTGTAAATAAAAACTAATTTCCTATCGGCTAATTATAAGCTCTATACAGCCCCTCATGACGTCGCCACTGAGTTTTGTATTACAACAAATGTAATTATTTAAAAAGATACGAGCCAAATTCGCAATATTGATAATTAAATATTTTTTGCAAGCAAATCAGGCGCTGATGATTTTCTGCAATTTGGCTTCTCGCTCTCACTCGTTTCGGGCCGTCTTACGCAAAACGGAAAAATAAAAAACGACCAGCCGTGGCAGCAATTTGTAAATGACTCTTCACTCTTCAAAGACTGGTAATTGTTAATATTTTTTTTCATACAGGCTATTAATATGAACCAGATAGCACCTGAAAGACCACTTCGTGGTTGAGTTGCACTGGAAGGTTAAATGCCACTTGACATTTCTGAAGTGGCGCTTAACCTTCGCATTAAAATTGGACAAATGCCCAAGAAAATATTTCCAATAAAAAATGTATTTACCTTAATGGGTCGATGGGATATTAAGCTGGAAGTGATAACCATGTTTGTTGTTATTATTTTTACTGCAAAACTTTGGGGCTTCACGAAAGCAAGAAACGAAGCGAAATGAAAGAGCTGAAGCTTTCCAGATTTTCGGGGCTTCCAGCTGCGGAGCTCTGAGCTCGGAGCACCGGAGCTCAGCTTATAAAACGGGCTCGAGGCCTGCGAAGCCGAAACATTACAACAAACGTCGCGCGCCAGGTAAGACACTATCCGAATTCCGATTCGATTCGATTGATTCACGGGAGCGCACTAAATACGGGTAAACCCTTGCAGTTCAGAGACCAAATCCACATCCTCCAAATCACAAAATGAAAGTGTTCGCGCTGTGCTCGATGCTCGCCCTCCTCCTGGCCGGCGCCCAATCCCTGCCCCAGAATCGCGAGGGCGCCGCCTACACGAACGAGGCCATCCGGCAGGCCCAGCAGACGCTGCTCATCCCCAAGGACGCCCAGATCCAGAACGTCCAGGAGGGCATCGAGCTGGGCGCCTACGAGCAGATCCCCGGCAACCAGCGCATCAACCTGTTCGAGATCCTGGGCGACCAGGTGCCCTCCGAGGTGATAAACAACCTGCAGTCCCAGGTCGACCAGATCGGACGCAACTAGGACACGTACTCCTACTCCCTTGGTTAGGTCATTGCATTTCGCCCTCATTGTTAAGTTTCTCAGTAATAAAAGAAAACATCACCCGTATTTAATCGAAGCGTTTCTGTATTTTGCTTTTCGATGGACGAGCGAAAGCGAAAGTGATCCTACCCGAAAACCAGTTGGATGGTTCCTCTGCAAACTCTCGATCGAAAAAGAGTGATTTATTGGACTTTTGTGGCTTTTTCCTAATGCTCTTCGGACACTTCACTTTCTCCTCGCTGATCCCGCTGCGCATACGAATTAACAATAAAAGTCGACACATTAATGTTGTGGAATGGTATCCTCAACCTTGTTATGTAAGTCGGGGGATTGTGCACTGCGGTTCAATACGATGGAGTCGGCGGTAACCCGAGAGGTTGCCCCGCCGGCAACTTTTGTGTTGCCGTCGTGATGCAACAGTTGTCGTCGTGATTGTTTTCCTCGCCCGTTGCTTTGCTGGGCTTCGGTTTGTTTATTTAATGTCTGGTAATTGCCGCCACATGCACTTGCATGTGTAATGAGATATAGGTACCCCAAAGGGGGCGTGGCATGCCCGCAGGGAGCAGCTGCTTGCGTAACATCTGGGTAGGACCGATGGTCGTAGGGCTCAAAGACCTACTTACCTGCAGCTTTCAAGAGCGTTTTTCTACTACATTTAATGTTAATTATAATAAATTATAGAAAATTATTTTAAAGAAAATTTAAATTAACGTAGGGTTCGTAAAATATCCCTTTAAAAGGAGCCTCTAGATTAAACATTTGAAAGACAAACATAGGAAGTAATACATAGTAAAATGATATCAGGAAAAAATTATTCTTTTTGACATTTGGTAATTTGTCGAATTCCTTAGATGATCTAACAATACCAAGAATTTTTAATAATTAATCTCTAAAGAAATGCAAGCAATTAAAAGCGTAATAATCTCTCATTGATGATTCCATCGAGGTAATTGTTTTCTTTTATTTTTCATTGCATTTTTTTCACTTTTAATGTGTATTTGGAGTAACCAAAGCCTAAGATTAAGATTACAGTTCACTTCTTTTAAAAACTGTTAACATACTGCACGTACTCGTCAACTCACCTCCATTTTAATTAAGTAATTCCTTAAACTATTATAAACAATTATAATAATATTATTAAAATAATGGTTCAGGCCATTGAGAGAATTTTATAAGCAATTTGAAATTTATTCGCTTTTTAAATATGTTTTTTCCTTCGATGCCTTTTTCATAAACCATGGAATAGAATTTAAATACTGTATAAATATTTTATAATCTAGAGTTTAAATTTCAATAGTTACCCTTCAATTCAATAAATTATTTTCTATAAAACATTTTAATATAATCAAGTAGTTTACTTTCCGAATCTTTCCAAATATTCTAAAATCTTACCTGAGTTGAAATTACTTACCCAGCGATAATTTAAATTAAAATGGAACTTAAAAGCTCACCGTTTTAATTTTATTTACCTTCCTAAAATCTTTTTTCATAGCCCCTTAGTAACATTGACTTGTGTTTTAGAATTACCTCATTTTTATTTCATAGTTCATACATTTTAAAATGAGCTTCAATCTAAATTTACGCTAATTAAAGTATTTTCATAATATAGTTTACTTTATCTCAAAAAATCTGTGTGGCTGTGTGTGAGTGATAGTGTGCACGATCATCGCTTAAATAAATTATGTTCATATAGGTAATTGTTTATTTTATGAACTAACTAAAGAATGACTGCGTTTTTATTTTGACACTTTTCTGCTCTCGTTAGTTTTCAAATTCAGGCGAGCGTTGGAAGTCCTTTTTGGGGAATCCTTGTTCCTCACTTCGATAATCGTCGACTCAATGTCAAGTTTAAATTAGTTTAAATTGTATATAAATTATGGTTAAAGTAGGAGTAATTGTAAATTGCTTTAAATTAAAACTTTTCCATATTCAGTCTAAACTTAAAAGCTTTTCAAATTAAAGAGGACTATATAGTTTGCCATTGCATTCAAAACTAAACCGAAGCTGCAGCAATCGGTTCACTTACGTAACTCCCTCTTGCCGTTTTCAAATCATTTCCATTTGGTTACGAAATAAATTACAAATTAAATAAAATCATGATGAGATAAAACAAGTTAAAAATTTCTCCTTCTCGTTAATGTTGCGACTTATTCGATGAATTTTGGATTGTGGGCGTGGCAATGGTTGAATGTTGTATGTGCACTTAGGTCAATACGTATAAATAAGAAATATAACTAAGCAATTTGGATTGCCTTCGCTTGCGCATCGATGGCAAACTGATAATGAAACATTTCGTTATTGCATTTGGGGAGCCCAGCTTTGCTAATCATAATCATAATTGGTAAATGATTACATCCATAAGGTTGATAAATTCAGAAGGTCGTTATGCAGTCTATGGAAATGATATAAATCGTCAAAGGATCCTCCTCTCCCTTTATCTGGCTACTTAAACCTAACACTTTGCTCGCTCGAATGGTTGGATTTGCGTTGTTCTCCAAGCTCCTTGGCCTTACGGTGTATGTATATACAATAAAGGGTTTGATCTTCCAAGTATTCGCACTTCAGACGGCGGTCTTCAGTAGATCCGCTGCAGATAAAGACGTCCCAGTGGCAGGGCCCGCTCCACGAAGCTCTTCTCGGCCCTCGCCGAGGATTTGTCCAGCGCGCTGGTCCTGGCCTCCGTCTCCTGGCTCTCGTCCAGCTTGAGGCTCTCGGCATCGGCCTTGGGATCCACTCCGCCCACCTGACCCACCTGACCCGCCCCCGAACCCAGCTCATCGATCTCCAGTGCGGACGCCGGGGTGGACTTGGGGGTAACGGGCTCCCGCTCCCGGGCATCCCCGCTGCCCAGCTCCTGCTCCTCGCTCCGACTGATCTTCTCCAGCTGCAGATCGCTGCCGTTCTGGATGCGGGTCTCCCCGGATATGTCCTCGCCACTGTACATCAGCAGCGGCACCAGCAGGCTCTTCTCCCGGATGGACGATTCGGCCGCCATCATCTCCTCAGTGGTGGAGGTCTTCTCCTGGTAGAGATCAATGTCCCCACCGCCACTGCCACTGCCACTGCCATCCAGATTCGTATCGGGCGTGAGTTTCACATGCCTGTGGTCCACCTCAAAGGGACTGGGAATGCTCCGCGGCTCGTCCTTTTCGGACTCGGCTATGTCCTCCAGCTCGACAAGGGGAAAGTTCACATCCCGCAGGCTGAAGTCGTCCTCGGGGAGGGAGGGATAGGCCGGATTGGACTCTACCTGGGGCACATCGTCCTCCACGTCCATGTGGTGTGTGGAGCTGGAAGGAGGCGACTCACTGCTCACCGCTCCCAGGCCCTCGGTACTGACTTCGATTCCCGACTTGGTGGTGTTATTGCTGATGACGGATCGGCTGGTGGCCGGGGCATCCGTGGTGACTCTGGCGATGATTCCCGGTCCCTCGGTGGTGGATATTATGTGGTAGATGTTGTCGCTGCCCGCCGTGTCGGGTTCGAGCTCCCCGTCGGAGGACTCCACCAGAGAGTCCTTGAAGCCGTTCTGGATAAACAAGGGCAGGGATTCATCGAAGCCCTTGGTGCTCTGGGCGATGGAACCCTCTGTGGTGTACTCCCTCTTGATGTTTACCTTGCTGGGATCGTTCCCGGCCAGCGGCTGCAGTCCCTCGGAGATGTAGGTGACCAGCGGCCGCACCTGTTGCTCCACGACATTGCTGCTGCTCTGGGCAAGGGGTCGCTCGATGTAGCCCACCGAGGCGATGAGCTTTAAGCTCTCGCTGCCGCCTGGAAGTGCTTTGGGGTTGCTGTCTTGGCTGGGCGTTGGTGTTGCCGCCGTGTCCGTTGGTGTTGCTGCTGGCACCGGCGATGTTGCTGCTGCTGCCGGACTGCTGCTGCTGGCCGTTGGTGCTGCTGTTGTCACTGCTCCGCTCCTGTTGCTCCTGCAGTGGTGCTGTCCACGCTGGTGGTGGATGGTGGAGCAGGTCCCTCGGTGGTGGGCATCGCACTGCTCGGCTTCCGGGTGGGAATCGACGGCTTGGCCCTGTTGTCGTCGGTTATCCGGATCTCCGTCGGCTTGGTTATCTCCTTGATGGTGATGTTCCAGTTGAATCCGGCCGGCTGAGCCAAGGCCCCTGGCTTCTGGGTGGAGGTGGTGGAGCTGCTCACGGGTTCGCTGGCCAGCGGCGGGTTGTTGTCGAGAACTGGGGATTGGGAAAGAGCAAGGAATTAGTGACCACTGGTCGATCTGCCCGCACACACGGATGACTCACTCGGACAGTTGTCGTACTCCGGACAACAGCGACCGGGCACGTATTTGGGCATGCAGTCGTCACGGCGGAAGCAGGTCACCGAGCTGCAAACAATCTCGCCGCCTGCAACAAATGGAGTGTGTTTAAGCAAAGTGTTTGGTGTTTGGCTAACAGTGCTAAATTCGGCGAAAATATGTTCAAGACCTGGTGGAAAAATGCATTCTAATATTTGCTACACAAAAAAAAAATTTGGGATCCAGAAGCCAAAACAAAAATTCCTTTTAGAAAATTGAAAGACTAACATTCGTCACTTCTTAAACACCAAATCTAACAAATAAAATAAATATTTATCTTATGCATTACTAGTAATGCAGTGAACAAACTGCGTTTTCCTACTGGTAAATTAAGTTTTAAATGTGTAAATATTTTTAAATTTAAATTGGGGAGATTATGGCAGGAATATTTTAATAAGACTCTAACTGTGCGATTATAAGTATATTTCTTGTTTTAAGCTAAAAATTTTTAATATAAATTAACTCATTTCCTTCTCTTGAATTTTAGAAAAAAACTTTACCTATATACTGTTTATCTATTTTATTAAAAAAGTTCCGATTCCTTCTTTTAAATAAGAAAAATTATCATAAAAACTGTAATCACTTTAAGAAAAATGTATGTCGAAAATTTCTCAAGTCTTTCAATAATTTCGCCCACTTCGCAGCTAATTTTAAAGCAAACTGGATGCACTCACCTTTGCAATAACACACGGTGCACGGCGTGTCCGGATCAACCAATTTATAACCATTGGCATAAGTTTTGCCATCCTTTTCGCAATCTGCGGATGGGGGAGATTTGCATAACTGCATCCGAAAGGCTATTCGCCGGCGTGATGTTCACTTACCGCATTTGTAATCGGGGCAACAGTGGCCGGTGCGCTGGATGGCACGACAACTAGTCTGATATTCGCAGCGGGCCGCGGTCTCGGATACCCAGAGTCCGTCCAGCAGGCATTGGCCTATAAACAATTTGAGGAGGCGGGCATTGTTAGTCATTTAGTTTAGGAGTGGGCGGCGGGATTAGTTTTCGGCTCTTACCCTGCGGCTGCTGCTGTTCCGGGGAAGCCGGGGACTCCGTGGTGCTGGCCGCGAGGCCATAGGATCCGAATCCGGCACTTCCGCCGCTCGAGCTGCTCGGAGCGATGCTCGGCGTGACCGCGACCGTGACGACTGTGGAGGATGCGCTGCTGCTTTCAATGGCGGGCACTGCAAAAAAGGAGAAAAGCATGAGTGTGAAATAGGAGAAACCAGAAAGTCAACAAAGGCCAGGGCAAAGCATCCTGCACTGGCAGAAAAGAAGGAGGTGGAGCAAAAAAAAAAAACCAACGAAGCCCATCATTTTTAAGACGCAGATTTCCATAAGGCTTACGAAGATTTACTATCTTTGAACCTGTGCAACGTTGCCTTGCCTCCCTCACATCTCCAAATTCTGTATCTTTACCTGTTTGGAGGGTGAAAATAGGCGATACAGGAGTGTATATACAAAAAAAAGAATAAAATTATGAAAGGAAATTAAGGAATTTTGCATAAACAAATGCCTTCTCGCTTAGTCGGCATTCTCTATTAAAGATTTATCTTCGTTTAATGTGTGGTATAGGAAATGTGAACAAAATACAGAGATTGGATGAAGAAAAAAAATGTTGTATAACTAGCAATTATTCATCAATGATTTTATTAAACACTTTTTAAAAAATAATGTTTACACAATCACTTGATTTGCTCTTTAGAATTTAAAATTTATGTAGACAGCTTTGTGACTCACCCTAGTAAAAGCGTTTTTGTTCGCTTTGTCACTTTTTATTATTAGGGTAATACAATTTTTATTTATGACCCTAAAATATTATTGGAAGACATTATAAGTGACATTTTTAATAAACAAAAGCCTATCCATTTTGTAACTCATTGATTACTTGTTTACTCATTCCTAGAAAAACAATTAAAATGGGAACCACTTTAATAAGTGAAATTTGTACGTGCAAGTTTCATTAAATTTTGAGAATAATACTTTTACGTTTTTGAGCTTTATGATTTATATTTTTTCAATTTAAATCGGTTTCATTGATTTCTTGTCTTTCACGGGTGTTAGTTTTTAAATATAATATTTTACAATAAAATATATTTATTTGGTCTTTTCATTGTATTAATTTAATTTAATTTCGCATCCATTATTTTATTTTTTTAATTGTGTTTTTTTTTAAGGAATGGTTTAACTAGCATGCTTTAACACTTAAGAATATGTTTTTCGTGCTTAAGATTATAAAAGAGAATTGTCTTTCTAAGCTAAGTGCCTTTTGCGAAGCTATCCAGAATCTTCCTTTAATTAAATTAAAATGTAAATTGCATTCATGCTTTAATTTACAAATGTAATTGGATTATTTTTTTTGGATTTTCGTAGAGTGTATCCAGAAGCAAAAAGGGACCAGGAGGGAGGAGGGGGAACAACAGATGCCCTTTGCCCCCCTGTCACTGGGTACATATTTGAATGAATGACATTTTGATAACAGTTGTTTGTTGTTCCTGTTGCTGCTGCTTCTGCTTCTGCTTTTGCTTCTGCCGGGCAAGGTAAAATGCTATCAAAATACGGCAAAGTTAAATGAGTTTAGTTTTAGTTTGGCTTTTTTGTTTGCCCCGTTTGAGGTGACTCCCAATTGGGAAACCGAAACTAAGAGGAGCACAAGATGGAGTGGCAGCCGCTTTGTCTACGCCCGTTGATTGTCCAGTTGGCGTATAATTCCGATTGACAAGCCTTGTACGGACTCATTTTCCATTTGGCCCTTAAATGGTCTTTCTTTAAGGTCTTTTTGGCCCTACAATCTTTTGAGCTCGGGTCTTGTCATTGGGCATGAAAAATGATTAAATATGTGCGAGCATTAATCATACGCCCAGTGGTTCAGTTTTATTGTGCCTGCGTTGGCCATCCTTTATTTTGAGTCCCCTTCATAAACTGGGACCTATCTATGTACATACATCCCACACCAAATTGTTTTCCTAGCGCTCATTAAGGGAACTGCATATGCTGCTCACTTTTCCTTTTCCCCTTCCGTTTTGCGAAAAAAGGGGGGACTCTTGTTTAGATTTATTTCGCTGTTCAACTTGGGGGAACGAAATGTCCAGAGTTGATTAAATTTAAAAGTCGCTTTATTATGGTGGGTAAAATATATTTTATGTTGTCTAAGTTTTATTTTACTTTGGTATATTTTTATTAAAGCCATTTCACTTTTAGTGATAATAAATACGATAACAACAATGCTGATATGCATAATTAAATATAATATAATTTAATACTTTAAGTATCAATTTCGATAAAACAATTATAGAAATATTGAGAAAAGTTGTTAGATACTTCAATATAAAATTGTCTATATGTGATTGTCTGTATTACGCATTAATTAATTAATTTACGAATATTTAAAAATTAAGAAACCAAATATTTCCTTTTTTTGCCGTTAGATATTTTTGATATTGTTAAGTGCCATTGAGCACTAGCTCATTTTTAATATGAGTAATTCCTGCATTTTCAGCCTTAAGTTTATTTTAAATGAAAGTCCCTCGCGCATTATCTTCATAATGCTCAGAGTCCACCAGCTGTGCCCCATGTCATTGCTGGCATCTTTCCTTGTGCATCGCACTTAGCTAAGTATTCTGAAATCATTTTAACCGTCTACGACTTTCATTTAGCCTTTTTAAGCATTTTTGCTTGTTGCTCGTTATGCAAGGCACAGACACACATGGATGAAATCCGAAACGCTGCAATTAGTAGAACAGCTTCCCGTTTTGCGCTCTGTTTTCATTTTTTCATTGTGGAACGCAGCGCTAATTCCGCGACTTCCCATTGTCTCTGGGTCTCTGGGTTTGCCTTTTCTGTTTTGTTGTGGCTCCCAGTAATTTTTGGCTGGCCAACACGTTTCAAATGAGCAAAATTATTATTCACATTATGTGGAGCAGTTGGGGGGACGGATGGGTGACATTTGTCTGGGACTCAAGTAACACGATTTGGTCAGATTACGTATACGCCACCGAGAGATCTTATTTTAGATTTCCCCGTCAGCCTCTTCGCTTGCTTTATCTCACTCCCTCTCTTGATGCTTAAATTCTGTAAGCCGGTGAATTTTTTTGTCTCGGCCGACTGACAATAAATTGTACTCTGCGAAATTGCATTGTAAATTAGCTTTTGATTGTTTTCCGCAAGACAGAAAGTTATTATGCAAATGCCAGTAAATGTGACGCGATTTGCCGCTGCAATGGCTGCTGATTCATACCCATAAATGTCAATGATTCTAAATTAATGTTGTTTTTATTTTGTCGTGATAAATGATAAGCACAATTCCGGGCAATTGTTATAAACAAGCTGGCAAACAACCGAAAAAGGGCCTGGAATGACTTTCAGTCAGTGCCAGGGGCGTAGGAAAAGCGTATATCAAGAGGGCTGGATTGTAAATACCCACTTAGGCTGGATATTATCAGCTAAATATCCATTAAAGCTATGCCAGTTGGAGCAAATTTTTGACAGCCTACCCCGCGAATCCACACCACTGCACCGCACTATTAATAATACTTAACACCATTGATAAATACGGCCGGCTATAAACGCCTAAGGCCGAGACCAACAACAAATCATCCCAAAGTCGAGCCAAGGAGCGTGGAAATTGCGGAAAATTGTCTGGCTCGCCGTCGCCACCTACACTTCATAAACTAGTCAACTTCAGCCCGGCCCAGAAAATGTTTTCCATCATTATTACATTTCCAGCAAGTGGCTTTCTCGCCGCCATCCTCGCTTTTCCCGCTTTTCCGGAGCATTGCTTAGTTGAATTTCCGCCAAGCGTTTAAGTCGTTGCGGGTTCATCTGGTCGCTCCTTCAGTTTTCTTAAGCAGTTTGCGGTTAGTTAGGCAGAAGATGTGTTTGTTTGACATGACTTCTGCTCAGGCAAATGCAATAAGGAAATTCCTATCCCATGAATTGTGAGTATAATTGCATTTTTATTGGGGCAAAGTTGTTTAAGTCTGCAGTTCATGAAATAGTCGATGTTGCGAAGGAAAGAGTTGTAAAAAGAATTATAAAAAGGAATGTGGCGACCTGAACGCAAAATGAATAATTTAATGAGGAATTTAAAAATATAATGAATATAATGTCAAAGTTGTTCTGTAAATTTTTAAAGGGAAAACAAAATGGGTAGATACTACTAAAATTATAAAATTAAAATTTCTGTCACATGAATAGAATTTTGAAAAATTAAACACAGCCATATAGATTCTTTGACATCTTATATAGTAAATTGAGTCTTGCCCAACTTAATAGCTTGAATAAGACCTAATTGCTGTATTTTAAAAATAAAAAATTTTTTAATGTTAAATCTTGCTTTGCTGAAATGCTTTTGTTGGTGGAAATCTGATCTTAGCATGCATGTCAAACTAAACTCAAATTTGGTAACAAGAATATGCCGTCATGCTTATAGACAGATTTATATACCACTTGATAATTCCATTGTTTCCATGGGGAATTTCAGCGGAAACCGAGAAACCAGCGGCGCGTAAGTCAGGCAGTTGTGAATGCGATTTCAAATTGACGCTTAAATGGCATTCAAAACGAAAGCAAAAACAATGAAAAACAATCAAAATACGGCGGACGGGTGATGGGAAGGCGGACTGACAGACGGACAAATGACAACAAATGAGCTTTTTGAGTGTTCTGAACTTGTTGTTGCACTTGTCGTCGTTCTGGACAAAGATGATAAATGAGGTGGGCCAAAAGGCGGCGCAAGCGGGAGACTTTTGTCTCAAAAGCCGCAGAAAACACAAACTCATCGTCCGACCAAAAAAACCTCAGAAAACAAATTATACGGTTTAATGGCAGGTGATATGCGCGAAGCGAAATACGCTGGATGATAAAAAGAGGAGAGGAATTCATTTGCTGGATTGAACAAAGTTAAAATTGGAAACGGTTGGAATTATGATGGAGCCAATCAAAAGTTTAACAAGCATTGTAGAAAAATAATACCATCTTATACAAAAAATAATAATAATTTGGTTAGTTCAGGTAGTGAAAAATATTTTCTGTAGTTCTTCTACGCATGAGAAGAGGAATTAATTTGCAAGATTAAACATTAATCAAAAGGTTCACAAGCATTTAAGAGTAGCACTTTGATATCATAGACTTGAAGGTAATACATTTTGAGCATCTTATAATTCTATATGTACAAAATTGTAGGTTTATTATTGACTAGGAAATGGAATAACAAAAGAAATTGTAAAAATCTTTATGTTATATTAACTTTTAATAACATTCTTTTTAAGCAAAAATTTAGATTCCTGCACATTTATATTTATTACATATGTATATATAGTTTGTAATTAAATCCTTTTAATTTGTAGCTTTCTAAATTTATTGTATTGTATATAACCGATTTTATACAATATTAACTTCAGGGATTACATTCAGATTAACAACCATACAAGTGTTTACACAACAGATTTACAAAACAATAGTTGTTAAGGGGAAGTCATCCCCTTTTTTTATTTCTTAACTACATTTTACAATAGTTAAAGTACAAAGTTTAATTGATTCCCACCCAAATTATATTAAATTAAGTATCTCACACCTTGCATTGCAATACAAACAAAACACCCGAAAGCCTATCAAATTATCGGCGCAGACGTGTGAAATGCAACAGTAATCATACGAGTGTTGGCCCAAACAATTTGGCACAGTCGCAGTCGCAGTCACAATACCAATTCAATTTCGCATTTGGGCCCCAATAGCGTGTAAGCATTTGTAATCATGCCCATTTCCAGCCCCAAGTTAAGCCCCTTCCTGTCCCCACAACGATGTCCCATGTCCGAGGGATATTTAAATTAATAATGGCATGCCCTCCGCCGTCTGAATAGATGCCCCTTGATTCATCATTCAGGCTGTCATTAGGCGCATTAGCCCCTCCGAAACATGGCCAAGATCCACAAACGCTGGGTGAACACTTCGGTGAACCGGTGGAGGTACTCCCAGCCAGCCTCACGTGCCCATCTGCCCTAATTGTAGCAATTTGAGTAATCACATACTGGTATTTGGGCTTGGCTGCGAGGCGGACAGCCACTGCTTATTGGCAGATACATTTCACAGCGGATTATTATTGCACCGACTGAATTATTTTAGTAATCAAATGCAATGCCAATAATTACGCTGTTCTACGCGATAGCATCTGAAAGTAATGCTAGCCTCAACAGGTTCAAACGGGTTTTTCTTAAATTTGAAGTTGAATTGAATGTGGTTCAATTTTTTTAAGGAAATATACTGAACCTGGAACCAGAGATGAAACTTATTTTACTAGGAAACGGACCGGAATTAAGACATTGAGTTAAATTGTTTTGTAATATTTTTCGTAATTCAATTCAATCTTTCGGTTATTTAATAGGAACGTAGTGGCAAAAGCACTCAGCTTTGTTAAGAAATTATAGAGTTTTTCCCAACTCATTTAAATTGGAATGGGAAATAAGACTTTCATATGTGCATCTAAAAATATTATGTATGTGTAATAAAAGACTATTTCTTTGTATTTTCTTTAAATTTTGGAATGCAATAATAATAATATAAAATAATAATGTTAATATGTTATTACAAATATAAAACCTTTAAAAATGTTATGGTCTAGAACAAATTAAAGTAAATTAAGTAAATGGTCCAATTTGTTTATTTATGTTATACAAATTAAGGCTATCCTTAAGATAAGTATGTGAAATACTCACTTTGTATTTTACAAAAATTTATGTTTGGCCTTACAGCCCTGGTATTATAATAATCTATTAGTTCGGTTAATAATAATAGTTTTATATTAGTTGTTTACTAACTAATTGACTGGCATTTGCAAGCTTATTTATTACCCATACGCTGTGTTAGGTCGCATCGGCTTTTCTTCATGGAAGAAGAGTTCACTAAAGCCATCCTGCACTCTCTTCCAGTCACAAAGCCAAGCCAAGTCCTAGTTGGATGTGGGCTCTTTTCAATTTAACCAGAGTTGTCATTAGCCCAGCTCATATTACTCTTTCTATTTGCCCGAAGAAGAAGAGCTCCGGAGATCGGCGTTAAAGTGTAACACACCATAAAACAGATGCCTCGCCGGGACGTGACCACAATATAATTACCCGCAGCGAGACGAGCGCGCGCCACTTGTTGGCCAGGCCAGCGTCTTTCGGCCGGCTCTTCAAAAGCCAATTTACAATTTACATGCCGTCGAGCCGGCCCTTCGCTCTAGGCCAGCTCAAAAAAGCTGAACTCACACAAACCAGCTCGCTGGCGGGCATCGAAAGTAAAAGTTTTAACACTTTTCATTTTAGAAGTTGCTGCTCTCCGAGCTCGGCACGTGTGAGTTTCGGCCGTTGTGTGTCTTTTGGCCTCTGTTTGCTTTTCGCATTAGGCCAAAAGAGGATGATGTTCGGGCACATTATCAAGTGGCAGCTGCTGCTGCTGCCAAGTTGGCTTTTGGCTTTTGGCTTTGTAATTGGTCGATCGCAGGCGAGTCACAGTCACAGTTACAGCATAGGTATGTGTTACATGTTTGTCTTATTTCTGGTTTTCTTGGCCACTCGTCAATTGGCTTATTTTGATAAGATCTTAGCGCTGTTATGTGAGACGACTTCGGATTTCTCTTTCTGGGTCATATTTTGTCTAGTGATTTTCTCACTTAATTGGTTTAAGTGCACTTTTAAAGTTTATTAATTAGTTACTGTTGTACTTTTATTGATAACAAATTGTTTGTCTTGACCTAAGTTATGGTCATACGATGTTTTAGGGGCGGCTTGGATTCTCTTTTTAGTGAAAAAATTTTATTTAATTCATGTCATAGTTTAACTTCAGTTTTATATATAAGTGTACAATGGATTCTTTTGGGCTTATATTTGAGGTTTAACTCTGACTTCGTTTCAACTAGATTCTAATATATGTACATTTGAAAATATACATCTAGCATAGAATTATTATTATTATTATTTTTATTATGGTCAATTTCGGTTTGAACAAAGCAAAAATACAGCATGCCATTAGCATAAATATTTAACACTTGGTCTGAATTAGTGGTGGCTAAAATATAAAATATGTAATTAACTGAACATAAAAATATAGAATAATACAAAAACTTTATGGATTGCATTTGTATATCATGACATTTATTCCTTTTCAGTGATCTCCTTTAAGTTCCTATTACCAAACTTGAAACATAAGCCAATTAATTCATTCATATGCACATACTGTAAGCAATGCCCATTCCAAACGCATTGAAGTCCTTTTTAGTTTCGGTGCGTACCGTCTAAGCCCTATCAAAACAGCAACAGTTTCGTTGTGCCCACTGGTCATGGTAAGGCAAACAACAACAAAGGCGAAACACCAGAACCCACAATTACACAAGCTGGGAATCCGCAAACTCATCCAGCATCCAGCATCCAACATGCAGCATCCAGTCCAATTCGGTCCTGGCCAGATTCTGCTCGCCGAATCGTGCTGATGACCACTTAAAGCCGCTTTAAGCTCCCTTCGGTCTTGGCCAAAAATATGTGCCATCGTCATCGCAGTTCATATTCGGGCTTTTCTTTCGATGAACTTCCTTGGGGACTAATTTTCCGATTTCACACACAATTTTACATTGACAGCAGCAAGGGGGCAAACTTCGGTCAGGGTCCCTTGTAAGTTTTCCCAGATTTGCTGTTGTTACCCATTTGACCTGGTCGGAGGAAGTCAAACCGAAGTTGGAGCTCCGGTTTCTGTTTGCCCTGTCCGAGGATTGTTGTCCTTACAAGCCCAGCCCCTTCCCCTGTGTTATTATGCTTATTGCTGCATCTGGAGCACGTATTATGACAGTTAGTTAAGGGGGAAACAGGCCAAGTTTATACGTATTTGTGGCTAGTATGCTGATTGTTGGCCCTCACTGTTTGCACACTTTAAGTGCCGAAAGAGAAACAGATCTAGAGTTTGTATTTAGTTTCAGAATTCATTGTGTATCCTCTGGATTTTCTTGATTAAGCTGGTTATCAGAAAGGATTTATATTTCACCTTTATCTGTTGCTTATCCTTAATAACCCTTTCATTTGAGGCAATAAACTACCAACGACCCCCAATAAAGTGGATTTGCCCCGACTGAACTTGGCAGCAGCCATGGAAAACTTCGCAACGATCTAGTTCGAATAATTTCCGCCAAAGTTATGGATGAAACTTTATAGAATTACCTGGAACACTTGTAAGAAAATGCCAGGCACGCGTTGAACTAGCAGCAGTCCTTTTCGCGTTTGCATATGCCAAAAGTATACACTCATTTTTATTGCCAGACGTGACTGCCGCGCTTTCGGCATAGTTATGGCGCAAAGTCAGCTGGAACTTTAAATTACGAAAATATTTTTCGGCATCAAATCCCATTGGTACACCCGGATGTTTGTATTGCAAATCTATGGCAAAATACAAACGCAAAAATATTGCCTTGGTTGGTTGGTTGTTCTAGGGGTGGAAAAGTTTTTCTAGGATTAAGCCCCACGTAAATGCTTGAATAATGTGAACAGATTTAACTTTTGCCATTGTGGAAAAGTTTTGGGAGGATGGGAAGTTGAGGAAGGTAGTTCTCAGACAGGTTAATAAAATGGCAAATTGAATGCGCTGCAGTCGGGCCGATAAGCTGATAACAGCTGGAGACCTGATAACGATGATAATAATGTATCCGTTTTACCTTTTCGCTGCCTGTTTTAAGCCCTTTTCGCTCTTCGCTTTGCTCCTTTGTTGGACTTCTTTCCTTTGACCAAAGGCGACAATTTGTTGGCATTTTTTACGACTGCCAAGTGGCGTTAAATTAACGGGGCGGAGAAAGTGGCTGTGGGCCGGAAAGGTGAAAGCATCTGCTTCGACCCGCATTTTATTTTATGCCGTTTTGATTTTTCCTTTTCGTTTCCGCTCCTTTTTTTCTGTTGTCGTAAGACTCCATTAAACAATTCAATTAAGCCGCGTGGAACGGGCCACTGTTGTCTTTAAAATGTCAAGCTGGACATAATGCGGGCAGGAAAGGGGGGATGCCCTGCTGCCTGAATTAAAACATTTTATGCAAATTTTAACGCTACTTTCCTGTGCGTTTTTTTTCTCCCATTTTATTTGTCGACCTCCGCCCTCTGATGGCTTTTGCTGTTTGCCAAACGCTTAAAGTATTTACTTTAATTTAATGGTTAAAAAGAAAACACGAAACTCCGCAATTAAAACTGGCAACGCCTAAAAGCCGGCAACAGTGAAAATTATAAAAATAAGAAGGAGCGGTAGCGGAAATTAAAATATTTCCGGTTTGCTGAAGAATTTTTTCCGCTTACGGAGGGAAAAAAAAATATTTTTTTAAAGAGGAAGGGTACAACTGACAGCCAAGCTGCTTGACTTAGGCCATTGTAATGCTAATTGAAGTTGAATCGTTTTTGGAGGCAAATTGGTGGAAGTGGAAGAGTCTCCGGTAGACCATAATAATTTATGTAGTGTAAATAAAAGGATGTTTGAAAACGAAACAAATACCGGACGGAAAAAAAAGTGTTTAAGACTTGACTAGTTTAGTATAAAGTAGTCTTAAGGTCACGCTTGATATTAAATGTATTTATCTTTTTTACGAAAATACCACTTTAAAGAAGTGTGCGGCAAAGAAATAAAAAAGAACTACTTATCACTGTCTTAGTTTTAATAATTCTTGAACCATATTATATTATTTTTTAAGATCCTTCATCTCCCGTTTATTGATGACTCCTGATCGAAAATTTAGCAATATGGCTGATGGCTTTTGCAGTGCCATTGCATATAAATGTCGGATAAATAGTTTGCCGGTTGGGGGCCTGGCCATAAGCCATAAAATTGCAGTGGCGAGGCCAACGTTGCGTATACGCAACGCCAAGAAGACAAGATGGGTGGTAGATGATGGCGTAGAAGAGGCAACTCAACTTCGCTAACAAAGTTATGACAAGGATTTATGAAGTATGCATTTAAAATGAGCAGCTATTTGCCGTTTTGCAGTTGAAGTGTGTTTAAGAATTTGTTTAAAGCTTTAAGCCGGAGTCCCTAAAAAGGCGAAACAAATCTCGGGCTCGCCTTGAAAACATTTGCTATTCCCACGCAGTTGAAACAAAAACTCGAAAACATTGTCTTGTGCATCTGCGTGTGTGCTGTTTGCTTGCCAGTTGCCGGGTGTTTGCTGTTTGCCCCGTTTGTTTGCATACAAATTCTTCAGACGACGAGCGGAGACGCCGCCGCATTTGTTTGCCGAGGCAACAGGCATCTGACAACTGGGAAAAGGAGTTGTCTTTTGCGACCGGGTCTTTCTGTGTTCTCCAGGCCCAGTCTCAGATACGTGCATATAAAAATTCACATATAAATCAGCGACACATTCGCCATTCGTGTCCCACATTTTCCTCTCCCAGTGCCATCTGTAAACATATCGTTATTTATCCATTTACCCCGTTCCACGTGACAGACGCCCAAGAAAAAGGGACTCGAGGAGGGGCTTTTAGTGTAACAATATGTTGGTTTTCCTGGGCGCCCTGGATGCCAGTTAATAGGAGAACATGATGTGGTTGCGGTGCTCAGACGTTTTTCTACTGCTCGGGCAATAAAAGGGAAGGTTGGGCGAAAGTCAATCAATTTCAACAGAATTGTTTTAATTCAAGCAAATGCTTGCTTGTTGGGGAAATGTTTTTAATAAAAATCAACATAAAGTTTCGTAGAATGTGTAGAAATTCTTTGTTTGGTAACTAATTTCAGGCAGCAGTACTTCTGTAAATGCCAACAAAATACAAATTTTCATATAACGAAAAATAATTGAATAAAATATTATTCACTTATGTGTGATAAAAGCAATTATAAACAGTTTAATATTTTGATATTTGATAACTTCCCTTTGTTATTGGCTTTTATAATTATAGTTTGTAAATAGTATATTCCTGAAAGGTTCACAATAAAGTCATTCAGTTATTACGTTTTAATATTATTGTGGCATTTTTAAGGCTATTATTGATTGATATAATAATATTTTATTATATTTTGTATATTTTTATTAATTATATGCGTTCCAGCGATTTAAGTTATTTAATGAATAATTTGTTATCTCGATTTATTATTATATTGATTTTTACTTAGATTCATTATTACATATATGTTTAGTAAAATGTACTTTTGTCAGCAGTTACTTATTTGAAACGCTGTAAGCTTGGCATTCCTTTTTCATGTTGAATTTGGCTCACTCGATGCCGTATTCCTTTTTATAAGTTGAATCTGTTTGCATCTCTCCACTTAATCCCGGAAACCGTGTCCCCGGTGAAGCCATTCTGTGAATGTTTTTCATTCCCACCCCAAAACTATTATCAAAGCATTTTGTTGGCGTACACAACATGAATATAAATCCAGTTCCTTGCTCGTACTTACTCCTTATTTTTCTCCTTTTCGCGCTCAATGGTTCTCATTATCAAGGCGGCGGTGTAGAGTGGGAAATATGTATTTTTATATACACATGATGAGCTCGATTTTCTTTTCATTTTCATTTTCATTTTCGTAATAGTGCTCTGACAATTTTCATGTGAACTGGCGACGATTTTTCACCGTCACTCTGCGGCGAACAGGAGTGCTCTGTGGCAGGACGCAGGAGGCAGGAGGCAGGATGCAGGGACCTTCTGCTCGGCTTGGTTTCTTTCGGGGAACTATCCTCGCCGAGTGCAAGGATTTCACACACAACAAGCGCTGGGCAGGAACTTGAGCAGGAAGCAGGAAAGGCAACGTATCCAGCGTCTCTTACGTTTCTCCATCCCATTCTCTTGCTACGTGACGTCTTTCTCTCGAGACGTCACAAGATTTATTGTATGCAAGTTATGGGTTGTGTGTGAGATGGCCCCAGTGTGGGTGCCGTTTGCACTTGTGTAGGTGTAAATATGCAAATCGCTTTTTTGCCACGCAACTGAAATGTGCTTAAAATTTGCAAAATTGTAGTTCATTTTTATATTCTGTCGAATTGTGTGCTTTTTGTTTCCCCTTTTCACCTTGACAATTGTCCTGGGGCCAAAACTGCTGCACACAAAATACAAACAGGGTATTTTTTCCCCTACGACCAAGTTTGATTTGGCTTCCCCAGATTTACCCGAACGCATCCATTTCTCATTGGTTTTCCTGTGGCTTGTTTATTCTTTGCTTTGTTGTGCCTCTTAACAAGAGTTTGAGTGCCATTTTTCGCTTTGGTTTTTGGTTTATGGTCGAGAACCATTCTCAGGTTCGTAAAAAAGGCAGTCAGCAGGGAAGCAGTTATTCTATAACCGTTTATTCTCTATACTCTTTTGAAGTAGGGAACATAAATCAGTTAAATCTACTAAATTTGATATTGCATTTGTAACATTGTGGTATATTTCATATTAGTAATTTATTTTAGCCACAAATACATTTATATCTTTATGAACTTTCATTCTTATCCCTCAGCTTTAAAAACTGATTGTGTAAGTGTATTTAAATAACATTAACTGCCTTTATATTTTCCCTATCCTTTTTTTCTTTTTGCAATTTCCCTGCAGGCTTAGCCTAAGGTAAATTCCGATTCATACAAATTAAACCCTTTACGTCTATTCGTACCTATACAACTTAATTGAAAATTAAAAAGGTACACATAAAAAATTAAAATTAATTTCGTGCCGTTTGACCAAATTCAATTTGACCTTATCGTAGGGAAAAAGGTTCTTGCTTTACTCCCATTTAATTCAATGGATAAAGTGAGCAAATTCCGAATTTCCCATTTAACATTTAAGCATGGTCGTTTTTAAAAATGCATTTTAGGCCACACCGCTCGTTTGTGGCGGATCTTTTAAACTTTTTTGCTGGGACAGCGCTGAACTTGAACATAATCCAAGAGGGAGGATGTGGAAGATAGAAATCCGGGAGGCAGGGGCTATAAGGCACAGCGTGTAAAATGGCCAACGAAAATTGCAGCTGCCAAGCAAACACATGCAAAAGCCGCAGCAGCCACTTCCGCGAGTGCCAGTCCGGGGAACCCCAGGATCCGCACTTCCCGCCTTCCTTCCCGGGATGCCTCATTTGGCGTCTCGTTGTGGCAAAAGCTCCAAAAAACATTGTACTGCGAAGTGGCTGGACTAAATCATACTCAGGCTTAAATACAAAATGCTTTTAACAATTACAACTGTTACATACATTTTTGTTATGCTAAATTCTTTTAAAAAACATTTGTTCAGCCACTAAGGAGAAGTTTTGGACTCAATACATCACAGAAATTATGAAATATTTAATTATTGATGCGTCTTAAAAGTTTGTATGTGAGTTAACGACAGCTTGAGACCTACTCGAAGTCAACTTTATAACATTTTTATTGGTATAAGAATATTCCCAGCAAACACAAATTAATTTTATTGTAATAATAAAAATTTATATTAAATTTTCCAACCTTTGTGCTTAGTCTAGCATACCCTTAACCATTGCTACATAGGTACTATAACAACGGCCGAGTTAGCAAAAATGTTTAAACAGCTGGTAAAATACAAAGGACAAAAAGGGCGTAGGTAAATTTATGGGGAGGGGTGTGAACCTGTCGGAACACAAAATCTGACGCCTAAACGCAGCTTAGCGATTAAAGCGCTTTTCAAATTTGGCCTCAGGGGGATTTTTAAGCGACCAGAGCTGGGAAACATTTTGTTTTCCTTTTTTGCCGCTCCTCGATGTTTGTTTTGGCTGGGAGAACAGGGCCCAAAGGGAGCTAATGCCAGGGTAGGTAGTGTTAATTTTCCTCCGAACTGCAGCGACAAGTTTATTTTGGTTCGTTGTTTTCGCTTCTGCAGCATGCTTTGTGGCGTTTGCGGTTGTGGATTGGCAATTCCCAGGGAATTGGGGATAAATAGATACATGTATGTACGTACAAAGTGTCTACAAGTATTAAGGTTGCTTAAGAGCTAGTTAATAGAGAGGAGAACTGGTTAAACCGCGACAATTTACTATATTAAACCTAGATTAAACCTATATTAAAAAGCTGTGCATACTAGGATTGTAAACAAAGAAGTTTCTTCCTAATTGATAACGAATTTGATATGTGGCGTCAAATTTGCTTTGCCAATTTTCTTTTCACCACACTTCACAACATTTAACATCCGTTTAACAAGTATTTCCCATTTTCAAGTCATCTTTACTTCTCTGCACCGATCAATTTGTAATTTCTCCCCATTCAAATGCACAAAAACGAATTGCATAATTTCCAATATTTTCTCTGCAGCAGTGTACAAGAAAAACCCTCTCCGAATGCCAAACCCCCCAATGTAGAGCAAGTCACAGTCACAGCTTGCGACATTGGCAATGTTGTTGCTAAATTGTTAAATAAATCAAAATCCGAAATCACAGGAACCAGACCCTCCAGCTAAACTGGCACGCCAAGTGCCAAATGGAGAGGGGAATCCCCGGGGTGGTGTGGGGGTGGTTCGAGTGGGTGGCGACTGTTATTGATGTGCTTTTAATTGAGGCTTGTGTGTCTGGTGCATGTTGCTGTCAGCTTTCAGCACCGGCTCCTCCCCGTCTGGCATTCGAACCCCTTACACTGTCGCTTGTCCAATCATTTGACTCATAACGGAATTTTATTAGTTTTTCAGTTTGCAACACTTACCGGCAGTCGACGTGTGGGCCATGCAAATGGTCAGCATCAAAACTGTCAGACTGATGGACCCATGGACCGCCCACAAATTCCCCCAATCAATCCGCCTCCGACGACCCCGCCGCTGTTGGTTATTATTGCATTTTTTCCCAGACATCTGCAGATCTGTTCCGGAATCCTCCTGATGAAATTCGAGGCAGAGTCTCAGCTGGGATGGCTCCGATTCCTTCTCTTTTCTGTGCATTTCTGTGGCTGCAATACAAGATGAAGTGGGTACTTTGTAATAAAACACTTTAAGCTCTCTAATTATTAAATCCGTATTTATTATGCAAATTATGCATTATTGATTTCCCTTAATTTATACAAAGTCTGCTGCATCAGCCAGAAACTTTGAGAATTAAAAAATGTCAAATTATTATAAGTTTCCGGTGAAAGTTGAAGAGGGAAAGAAGAAGTTCAGGGTTCAACAAAAGAACTAATTGAAAAAAGTCAATTGGATAGTAAGAACGTGATGGACAAACTCATCTGATCCTGGGAAAAAAATTTAATGAAAGGAAGCAAAAATGATTTACAATGTGTTTAAATATGATATAATTCTGATTTATTCAAACAATGCTACTTTTGACATTTTAAAACTCTTTAAATTGGCTTCATCGCTTTGAATTATTATTGAATCAACTTTGTATAAAACAACACAAAGCTCCCATTAATTTGAACGTTCAAGCTCCAGCCAAACGAAATCATATAATTTGCATTTATTAAGTTTTAGCATTCTTAACAGCGCATGGTTAACACAATAAAGATGTTTAATATTTTATGGTAAGTGATTTATGTCAAACATGCCATGAATATTTCATGTCAACATAATTTGGTTAACGGTTAACATTTGTAATAACAAGAGGAATGTGAGATGCTTAATTTGATAAAACGCTTTGCATTCGATCAGATTGGACTTGCATAAAATTACTAGAACTTGCCATTTGTCTGCTAAAAATAAGACAACGAATTCGACTTATGTAAATTAATGGAGAGCGTATTTGACAGATACACCAGAGTATTTGACGGATACAATATTGATATAAAAATACATTAGTACACTACTGAAACTGTGAAACGAATTCCGGGAGCGGATAGAACAATGCAAAGTGTTGTACAATTTGAGGCAAATTAAATATTAATTAGTGTGGCGTGTGCATAAAATTTAATTAATGTTTTTACGCCCTAGGTGTTAATAATTAATGAGCGTGAGTTGCTTTTTTGCTCTCTACACCACGCCTTTTATGTCTGGGCGTTGGGAGTAGCTGTTGATTTACGGATAATTAAGCAGATTGCAAAGTTATGCACAATAAATAAATATTTAATCAATCAATTTACGAGAATCTGTATGCAAATGTATCAATCCATTTGTGGAGCAGAACTTTAAAAGTAGTTTAATGTGTTCATTTAACAGTTTTTTATAGAACTTATTAAAGCTTTCCATGGTTTTTACTGCATTTGGAATTATTTTAATGAATGTTTATTTACCAATCACACATTCCTGGACTTTTGTGTGTTGGGTAATTTTTTTTAATTTCACTTCATTGCTTAGCTTAACGTTTCTCGGCGAACACAAACTTTGTTGCTCTCAAAATTTTGACTGATGTTTAAATATTTTTGCCAAAGTATTGAAAAAATCGAGTAGTTATTTTGTAAATATTTTGTAAAAATGTCTAAAAATTATGGTAAGTTTAAGCCGCTATTTCGCTGAATAAAACGAACATGGTTTTACTGAACTTTAAGGACCTGGACCCGGAGCCTATATGCTGCCCAGCAGCTTTGGACAAAAAGGACCGCAGTTTTCTTTTGGCCGCAGGATTGATCGGGGGAAGCACGGGAAGCTTGGTCCTGGCCCAGCTGCTTATAAGGTGGATAATGTTACTCGATACGGCAACTCGGTGGGCCCCCAGTTCTCCATGTTGGTTGGGAGTTCCAGGATCAAGGCACTTCCCATCAGGTTCGCTTAAAGAGTGGGACCTGATGACTTTTAAGTAACCGTCTCTGCCAGGAAGTCCTTGTGATAGTAAACTCTTATAAAGCTTTATTTACCAATAGTCTTATTATTGAACTTATGCAGGAATTATTTCATAAATTGTTAGAAAATTAAGTTCACTATCATGCAGTTCTAGCAGAAAAAAATATAGTCAGATGGCGCCCCATCTTTTTTGTTAGCCGCGTCAATTGCAAGTGGCTAATTGTTTTGAAATTAAATAACAGATTTTATGAACCCTTAAATATTCCCCTGAACCGGTTCTTTAGGGGACAACCCGCACAAACCCCTGATTTGTATTAATTAATCGGCAAGACATTGACGTATGTACAATTTGCATCCAAATCGATGCCATGGCAACTGGGATTACTAATCGACAATTCCCTTTAACTCCTTAATTAATTCGATGACACATTCAAATCGACCGGGGAGATGGATGCACCAAATGCAAATTGGCTGCGGATGGCGGGAGTAATGACAGCCTGCGGTGGCCGGTGATACGAGTATTGATACACAATGCGGCGACAACCACTTGTTGGTCCAGAAAAGCCTTTTGCCCAGGACTCTCCACGTGGAGGGCTTTGAGGAGGGCTCTTCAGCTGGCTGTCGGGCTTTGTGAATGCCCGACTGGAGGACGTGGAACTGTAATGAAGCCGCCGGCCGAGCTCTTAAGTAACTCACTTTGCAGTCCAGTCGCAATCGCCGACTGAGTGAACTGGCCAAAGGAGCAGCTTCTGGCTTCTTCTAAGCGAAAGCCTGTTATTTTCCCCGCTGCCTGTAATAATCACACAGTAAACAGGCAGCGGACGGAAAACATGACTCGGGTTGGGATGGCACTGTTACACAGAAAAATATATTTTGTTTTTGGGATTCATGTTGAAATTTCGATTTTTTTAGAGGCCAAAACTTGCTCAAAAGATCTCTTTATAGAGCCTTATTTATTTTTTTCTAAATACAAACTGTTTGAAAAAGTCAAACTTTTAAAACCGGATAATTTTTTAAAATGTGGTGCTGATTGGGAAAATTCAGTAAAACAAAAATGTGATTTAGACTGGAAATATAAGTAATAATGTAGTTTTTTAAGATTAATATTTTTGTTCTGCTTACAACATTGGTAACACTTTTAAATGAATTTACCACCAGAGTATCAAACTTTGAGCGGTCATTATACAGTCACTCATGGTTCGCGTTTCTTTCTGTGCACTGGACCTCTTCGTGGGAATGTTCAGAAAGGAAAGGGCTTTGGACTAACTGAGACCTCCCGAAGACCTCTCCCCCCTCACATGATGCGATGACTGCCAGCCCAGTTGTAATTGCAACGTCAACGTAAATGCATGGCACCAGCAGCAGCGACTCAGGAATTTCACGGATGTGCGATGTGCGTGCATTTTGCAGATGCTCAAGCTGACCGCCGCTTGGACATCACGTATTCGCACAGGCACACCGACGGGAGTTCGCATTTGATTGCATTTTCGCTGCTGCAGGATGCGGAGGGGGATCAGGGGAAGGGCGGGGATCTCGGGAACTGGGTAGCTCTCCACCCGCCCCGCACCCAACCCCTCTTCGACCCGAAGATTTATCTGTGCGCGTTTATTTTAATGTTACGTTCTGGCATCTTTGCTCATTTTTGCCTGCCGCCGCTTTTACTCAGTCTTCGTAATATACCCTTTGCCAAGGGTGTTATAACTGATGCCGTACATTTGTAATGTACTCTATTTTTCTTCTTCATATTGTTAGAAAATAGCTTTATTTTAAGTTAAACATAATTCAATTTACTTTAACTTCCTACTTTAACTAACCGAAACAAAACTTTAACTAACAAAATGAGAGAAATGAAAATTAGAACGTCAAAATTATGAAGATAACGTACTTTAGCTTAAATGCAGCCAAAGGGTTTCTAAAGCATCAACAAATTAAATAAGTGTAGGAAATAATATTTTTTCTGAGAGCTTTAAGATAATGCTATAAAACTGATAAGCTAAATTAAAAAATATGGTTCGCAAAAACCAAATTAATTTGAACCACTAAATATAAAGCAAACTAAGGACGAATATCTAAATATAGCCTTATCAAACATTTGGAAAATGTTTTTGATATTAGTTCAATTTTCAATCACCACCAAGGCTAAATTATAGCCTGAAATTGAAGGCTAGAAGCCTAATAAATCTTCGATGACTGATCTTATTTCCAGCCACCGCTAAGAACACCTTTCAAGGGCATCTAATCTTCGGGTGAGTAGGGTAATTGTGGCCGTCTTGCTGGGTTTTTGGTTTGTTTAAGCAGCCTCTTTCGATGCATTGCCCATTGGCTGAATGTCTCTGTCTTTATGAAGTCGTGGCTGGAGGTTGCCATCTCCATCTGCCCATCAGCAGCACCATCATCATCATCCGAAGCAGCAGCAGAAGCTGCATCCCATCCTCGATGGCGTGCCATTCCTGAACGTGGTACGTTGACCGCTCGGAATGTTGATTCATCTTCTTGGGTATAACTGCTGCTGCTAGTTTGCACGGACTACGACTACTCTCTTTTTTTTTTTACAACTCCACTTGCTCTTTTATGTCAATCCGTGAGCTGGCTGCTCCGCGTTTATGGGCCATCATCGTCATCGGTTGGAAAATGGTTGCGTCTATTTTTAGTGGAGCACATGCGTCGCTTTCCCTGCTCTATTCTATTCCTGGCTCGTTCAGTATGTTAGATCCCATGTCGGACTCGGACTCGGACTCGGACTCGGGCTCTCTATTATTCCCATAATAAGCGAAGATTGCCCTTAAGTGGCTGACAGGCTTTGAGCGAACATATAATGCATTCTTCTTTATTTTTAGCACGATCTCAGCCTGTCTGGCCTGTTGCATGAATAATTGCAAGTTAGGTTTGCAGGCCCACATGATCGGAGTGGATAATTGTAAATGGGCATAGAACTTAATTGCATTTAAATGCTGGGAGGTGTGGCTACTGAAAAGCAGCCTAGGAAATTCTGGTTAAGGGGAGGCCTCAAAAAAGTACAAATGCATTTCAATCGTAACTTTAAATGTCTGTCACTAAAAGGATTCGGATGTTCAATTATAATTCCCAATGACTTTAAAAGATTTATAAAAATTATTACATTACATTAATTTGTTTTTTTTCAAATTAAACTTATGTTGCTACTTCGCTTTGAATATCAAGTTGAATGAAATTAGTTAGTCTTTTCATCCTAATTTATTTTGAAGAACATTTAAACAAACATATTATTTAGAGCAGTCTTTAAAGTGTAAAGATAAAGCCATATTTTCATTATATACTATTATACCCGGAAAACCTAGAAGGAAATCATGCACGATTTCCTAGCTCATGCTTAATATTCGTCTCATCCGAATCCATTCGGTTAACTGTCATTAGCAATTCAGGCAATCAACATCAATGAAACACTTTTGGCAAAACAAAACGTATTCGTAACAAAAGATAATGTTAATTTGACAACCCGGGGCAATTGATTCAGTCCATCTGGCAAACACAGGCACGTTGATTGAAGGGTCATTACAGGGTTAAAGGAAGTCGGAGCTTCGGGCTGACCTCACACGCATTTGGATTCATTTATTCTATTTCCGATTTTAATTGATATTACTTAGTTGAGTTGTTGTCTTTGGTCTAACCTCCCCTTGATTAGCCATAATCGACCCTGTTCCACGCACGTGACTTGTTTAAGTGATTGCTAAAAAATATTTTTCGCGTATTTAATGTGCCTGCTAAAATTGGGGAAAATTTCACGAACTAGTCATAGCAAATAAAACTATTAATTTAATAGCTTGGTTTTCGTTTGGTTGACCCAATTGTTTTGGGAAACATCGAGAACCCCGTTTATGAATATGGAATTATTTGTTTCGCTCTGTTTTTGGTGAATAACTTTAAACGGTTACCTTAACTTCAGTCAGCCGGAAAGATCCCCATAAAGCTGCTGAAAGTCATCGTCGGTCAGCTTAAACTAAGCTATCGCATTAAAAGTTTTCAAGAATTTAAGACCCATTTAATGTGAGTCAAAAAGTCAATAAACCCAAACGCTGAACGTCTTCCTGCTGTTCAGCGAAAAAAAGAAGGCGAAAAAACCAAAACAAGAAAACAAAAGTGGAGCAACAAAAACCTGTCACGTACAACAAAAGTGCATTCACATTTTGAAAGTCAAAGCGGGAGAGCGAACTTTTAATGTATCTTCGATGGAGAAGCCACCCCGATTCAGATACATTTCTATCTTAAAGCCGCATCCCACCAACTTTCGTTGTTGGCCAAAGACAAACTCAGCCAATTACTTCATTATGTGGTTTTCGGTAAGTCTGTCTGAATCCTTGGGGTCCTTTCTCCGCCTGTCTGTCTGCTGTCGTCTGTCATCAGGTGAAAGGCAAATAAAACGTCAATTTGTATCGCCAGTTGTGTCCTTTTCTTATTATTCATATGCACATTACACATTCTGAATTTATTCATTCCTTTGCGGAGCAACCTTTTTGTGTCAATAATCATTTACATGTTTATCTAATTTGGGCGGCATTTTACCATCGGCCTTTTGCGGCGGCTTCAACTTGAACTTGGGGTAAAATTGTGATTCGTGGGAATTCAATTATGGCCGGCAAATGTGGGCCACGGCACAGATACACAGATGTCGGATTTCAGATTTCAGATCCCAGATACTCTTGCACTTGCGCTACTTTTGGGCGTCGCTTCCTCTCGTCGACTTGTTGCCACGCCGAAAACGAGTTGATGACCAAGCCGCAGTTGCACTGCAACTGTTGTAAAGAGGCCAATAACTAAAAAACCAAAAAAAGAAAATCAACCGACCCAATGCCAATGAAACGAGCAACTTTGTTTGCTGCTGCTGCTGCTGTTGGCCTGTCGTCGACGTCAGTGCGAGTGTTATGGCAGCAATTATTGTGGTTTCCGTATGCGAATTTTCATTTTGACAGCAAAAGCAAATGAACACAGGATGGAGGATGTTTCGTGAATAATTCTTGGATGGGTGGCTGCACAAATCGATAGAGTTTGTTTCACAGCAGGAAGGAAATAGATAAAACCATGTGCGGTATGAAAAGGGAATCGTAAATTCGGACAGGCTTGCCTTGAGAACATATTTGCCCAGCACACACCAATCACCAACGAACACACACCTGAACAACGAACATATACCTAAACAACGAATCCTTAATTTCATAAATGCCGCCCAATACCTAAGAAAGCATTACAATAATAACTGAATTCTTCAAAGAAACCAAATTATACCACATCATTTAAATACTCAATCCACATAAAGTTTTTCTTTTACCAAAATTAAATAATAAGTAAATACAAAATGTAAAAGTAGGAAATGTATCTAAGCCGAATTTTTAAAAAGTATTCTAAGGTTTCAAGAATATTTAAGAGTCTAAATATTTGCTTTTGTTTTAAGCACTTAAAGGATCTATTTCATTAAGCTAAATTGCTGCCTCGGAAACATTTTCTTTCTTAATATAATCTTTAATCTTTCTCTATAAAGAAGGCAATGTCTTGCTCTAAGTATTTTGGATGGCCTAAAAGATGTGTAAGGACAGATCGTATGAAGATTTGTCTTTCGAAAAATGAACATCATATTAAGATTGCCATTTTGTGTACTCGAATATGTAATTATTACAAACAAGTACCTTAACATTATAATGAGAAATTAAAACTTGATATGGCCAGAAAACGTACAAATCTTATAAAATATCCTATTTGTTTAACCATCCTTCCTTTGGTAGAATTCTGTCGAATCTTGACTATTTGGCAACTACCCCTTATCTGAAGACAATGACTCCATCTGGGTGTGTGTCTATGTCAGCGCCACGTTTCGTTCCTGACACTTTGTTTAAAATGTTTGCTCTGCATTTTGCGACTAGCCGCAAGTTCGCTTTCCAGGGCTCTAAAAGCGGCGGTCGGTTGGTTGGCAAGAGGTAGAAAGGGCCAAGAAGGCTGCCCAATTTGGCTTACATGTGCCGGCGAAACCGTGGGTCGTTCACTTCTGCCTTTGGGGCGGGCTGTCTAAACGCCTTCAAATTTGCGCTGATTTGACACAAAAATGTGATGTAAAGTAGTCGACGCTTTGCTGCTTTCGAGTCGCTGCCTCAAAATGCAAATTGTGCATGAATATTTACCCCTGTCCTCCCGGAAAAGGTTTCTGTTTACGCTTGTTTTGCTATAACTACAATTTGGGAACGGGTAGCGATGGCGGGTTTTTGGGCCTGGTCGAAAGTTTTCCTGCTCCCTGTTATAAATTTTGTATCCACCAGATACTTACAACAGCTTTGTGGCACTTCGCCTACATGTGGATGCTATGGCAACAAAAACAGAGAAAAAAACACCGAAAATCAACAACTTGTAATGCAGAGAATATACTTGGCCCAAAGTTTCCGCAGGGGAAACTTTACTGCAAGTAATGATTGTCAAAAGAATGCCTTAGTGCATTCGATACCAAGTCAAAAGGGCTTTTAACTTACAAGAATTGGGGCTATGGGAATAGTTGATGAATTTGTTTGTTGCATATGAGACAATATATTTCGAAGGATAGACTTTTTAATTATGGTAAGTTCTTTCAAAATATCTTTACAAAAATCTTTTAAGCACAAGGTAAAATTGTTTCTGTTTCCTGAACTTCCGAACCTTTATTGGTAGTTTCCCTTAGCCCTATTGCTATATAGATTTTATGTCCCCAACTGACATTGATTAACAAAAATATCACGCCCTAGCGCTAATTGAACATTTAGCTTAATGGGAATTCATAAATTGCCCGAATATGTTCAGCTCAGCGAAAACCCTCAGAAAGTCAAGACGAAACAAGTCTCCCCAGACGTAAAGGTATTATTTGCGGTTTATAGCGCAGGTGATTAATGCCTGCAATAAATAGTATACTACCAGAAAAAACCCGAAACTAAATACGGATGAGTCAAAACGGGGCTGGACAAACACAGCCCAGCCGATCGATATTCAATATCATTTCAAAATGAGGCCGCCACATGCGAAATATTTTTTACACACGCTTTGGAATTGTTGAGGGCGCCATGGCGATTTTAAATATTTGTGTTTCTGAAAGCAAATTAATTAAAACTACACGTACGAAGGTTGCTGGGCGCCTTTATTGAATTATTTTTGTGGCATTTCGATTTTCAATGCTGGCCAAATGGCGCCACAGCCTCGTGTAATTAGATGCGCATTTTGGCCAGAACCACTTTGTTCAATTCCAAAGTGATCTAAGCTCACAAAATTCCAAAAATAATATGCATGCCCATCTTATTACCGATGAAATGTTGATGTTTTTGTTATGATTTTGGCTTGAGCCGAAATATGGAAACAGGTTTCGCCCAAAAATATAAACAAAGCCCGGCTCAAGTCATTTGTGAAATTTTTTCGTTGAGTTCATGTGGACCCCATGCATTTGTGTATTCATGAATTTCAACCGAAAATGAATAAATCTGGTAAAAGCTATTCTGCAGAATTTTTGCATCTGTTTCGAAGGTTTTCCCTCCAGACTCTCTTAAAAAATATTTCAGATGAGTCAGCAAAAAAAAACACATCAAGTGGTGACCGGAAATTGGAAGTTGCTGGTTAAGTCATCTCAAAAACAATCTTAGCAAAAATTACTCACAGGCAATTCAACTGTTTACCTTGTCGAGGGGCAATTTGTTTCAAAATATAAACGACAATCATTTGATTACAAGCTATAAAGTAAACTGTTTAAAATGTTTTAAAGCAAATATTGAAACAATTTTGATTTGTCTGAAGACATTTATAGTATATCAGTTGATTTTTGGTCGCCCTCAGTGTTGCTGTTTATTTTCTTATCATTAAAAGTTGTATATTTACTTTACTTTTTGACCAACAGTTGTCACAGTTGGTCAGTAAAAAATTGTATATTTTACTCTTATTGGGTTTTAAGCAAATATAATGTCCAGGTGAATCAAGCAACTGGGTATTTTTCAATGCCAGATGTGACGTAGGGAAAAAATTAAATATAAATTCGTTTCCTGGTAACCAATATGCAGCAAAATTAATTGATTTAATATTTAGTGAGCGAAAAATGCCCGAGAGTAAATCCATTTTTTCCCCTATTTATTTATGTGGCTTAAGTGCTTATATTAAATTTATGTTTTCACTTTTTTTATGGGAAGGCAATTAAAAGAAAATTATATGTGGGGGTAGTACCCTGACTTAGTTAATCCAGCCAATTTTTGCAGGCTGTTTTCGTGGCTATTTTGTACGTAAGAGGTTTAAGTTTTGAAAAATGCTCGTTATTTAGCCATGCAAGCCATGTATCTGCGATGCCACGCAATGTGAGCAAAAAATTGGAAGACGACCAACAGCAATTCAAATTCAACACATTTTGCGTTTCATTCATAAAAATTCACAAATATTTTTGGCTATATTGAAGATATGTGCGAGTTTGTCGGCGCTGGATTTTGGTTTTATGGTCTGTCTGCACTACTTTAAATGGGTCCACGTGCCGTGTTTGTGGGCGAGGGGCGGGGCCGGAGGCGGGGTTCAAGTGCCCCTCTTCTTCAAATCGGTAATGAGCGTTGTTAAAATGCGTTAAATGATTTTTTTGCATTTTGCGACTTCTTTCTGGTCTCCGCTTTCGTCGTCGCCTTGTCTTCGTCGTTTTGCAAGCCATTTGTGCACTGTGTTTGATTTGTTTGGCATGCCTGCCTTTTGGTATTTGCCTATGAATGAAGTGGGTATATTTAAAGTGGTAACGGCTTTATACTAGCCATATTGCTTATACTTCTTTCCTGCGCTTCTTTGTTGCGGCTTAAGTTGAAAGCACAAGCATTTGGGTCTGCAGGAAGTCTCAAGTCGAGTATAATAGATATAAAAGTAAGACATAAAAATATCCTTATTCGGAAGTCAGTTAAAAAATAATTATAATAATTATAAAATCAATATAAAATAGAAAGAAAAGCGTATACTCTTGTATAAAAATACTTTCAAGTACCTATCACAAATGCCCCAATTGTTCTGACCCAACCCAACGATCTTAAGTTAAGTTGTCTTCTCTGAATGTTGACAATTTTGCTAGGTGCTTGTGGGCACGTGAAAGATATATAGTCAGGTAAAAATGGAAAACATCGCTGAACTATCATCAACACGCGACATTGTCAGAGCATATTGCTTAATCTCACGTAACAGAAATTATTCTATAATAATTCTCTTAGCTCTACGCGGTCGGACAAAAGATTTCGCATGCATTTAGATGTATGATTTATATTTATTTGTGTGTACTTCAACAGCACACAATTCATTTAAATGGCCATCCTTAACCTTGAACCTCGAGCATTAGTGCGCCAAAGTTAATAATTTAAATCAACTAATTGCGGCCATAATAAACAAATTTATTTACGGATGACTGTGGGGCGCCTGACCGACAACAAGCTGCGAAAATTTCTATAATCGTGAAGAAACGACGCTTAATTTGCAAAGAATCCCCAAATGAATGTGCCAAAAATTGAGGAACAAGATTTCAATACAATACTGGCTGGCTGGCTGGCTGAATTAACACGCTATAGAAGCTGTCAGAAAGGAGAAAAAAACCCACAAGAAAAGTTCACAAGCCACGGCTAAAAGGCAGACACGCGTGGCTTGCCATTTGTTTATTGTTGATTTACTTGCCTCTGTTGTAGTTGTAGTTTGTGGATATAGCTATAGCTGGATAGCACAGCGACAATGCCATTAAGCTTAATGTTTATTATCTATACAGCAAGCCTACATGAAACAGACAAACGGCAGACAGCCAAACGACGGCTGAGGAAAAAATTGTGACAAGTAGCAATGAACCTTGTAAGGTCTGGGCTGCTGCCGAATGGCTTTATTTCATCTGCCCCACACATCATACATCGCACATCGGCGGCAGTGGCAATAATGGTAACAGAGCCCCATACATTTTGAATACATTTCAAACACCTGTAATCGTAAAAATCAGCACTTAGTCACTGCCAGTCGAAATGCAAACAATTTGTGAACGCTAAAAAGTACACAGAAATAAAGAGCAAAATGAAATAGTACATAGTTGGGGGGCTTTTCAATTGTTTGTCAGTGGTATCGCACAGGTAACTGAACTATGTATGTATGTTTACAAGCAAAACAATCTCTTAGACACCTCATCCACCAATTAAGGCGAATTAACCAGAAGTTTTGTTCGAACAGCTTCATCGAATTCAAAGGAAGTGTGGGTAAACATATTTCGAGTATTCCGAGGAAAGCTGATCACCTCAAGATTTTTAAACACCTGAACAAATTTTGTTGTCAAGCTGAAACTATTGACTGGGAATTCCCATCTTCAAGCACTTTGGGATTTAATCAAGTTTTTTGCTTTAGTTCTTAGTATAAATACGTACTCACAAGCCAAAAACTATTAATTTAAAATAATCAGTTATGCTTAACTTTTGGAAATGGAAAAGAAGATCTTTATTAAGAATCTTTATTACAAATATTTCAATTTTACCTTTCTTATATATTTTATTTGTTGCCTATCCTAACAGGATTAATATATTTTCAGGATCTTCTGTTCTTAAAATAATTGTTTAAAATTATTTTAGATTTTGTGATTGGTCACACAACAGAAACGAAATTTAGTGATAGTTCAAAAAGTTAGTTATTAATTATTTAATATATTATACATTTTCAAAAAATTAAAAATGCAATCAATTTCGTGCATTTCATTTAGAAGACTGTTTTAGTCTCGACTAATTCCACATTTTCTTGGCTATTGCACATAAGCTGTATATTTACGGCCAATAAATATTTTGGCGCATTTTGCCCCGCTTCGTTGGACTCAAAATCACCAAGCTAACCCTCCTGAACAAAAACAAATTTCTTGTTCAATAATTTCACTCTTGGCAACCGACAATCAACAACTTTTGTATAAGTTTTGTTGCTATTGCAATTTATAATAAGTGTCCCCTAGTTTGTTGTGCCTAATACTTGCACATATGTAGCTATATAGTATATGGTATATAGTACAAATCGACTTGCACATGCAGACACTTACGTTTTGGGGCCGAAATAAATATTTCGCGCTTTTTCGATTTGAGGCGCGCGATGCGATGGGCTTAAAGAAATATTTTCTGATTATAGCCAAGCTAATGTTGTTGCTGTTGCTGTTGCTTTTTGTCGGTTTCTGCCTCGCTTTTGGCCTTACCCACGTTTCTTGCGTTTTCTTTTGCGTTTTTTTATATTTTACATATATGTTATGTTTTAGTGCTTTTCCAATTTCTTATTCACTTCATGTCTGCGCCCGCACACAATCACACACTCACTGGCGAGTCGTTCAGCATAGGGAATACGCACTGTATCGGAGCTTTTTCTGCTCGGGCCTTTAGCCGATTTTCAGCCGCGACGTCAACGTTGAGCGCTCGAAATCTCGTTACTAACTAAAATAAACGAAGCGCGGTCCGACAAAAAAATCGACATCAGAGTTGCGATGTTTGCCTTTTGTTGTTGCAGCCGTCGGCGGTAACCAAGCTCGCTCACACACACACCCACCCCTCCCCGCCCCACCCTGCCCCGCCCCCCTATGCACGCCCCGGCTTCGAACGGCGGCAAGTTCAAGTCGCAATGTTAGGCTTGAGCGGGGATGTCGGATCGGCTCTTTTCCGGCAAATGTTGATCGAAATTCGGAGTTTTATTAAGGTTTTACAAAAAACATATCCACGCATTCGCACATTTAAAACAAGAAAGGAAAGCTAACTTCGGGCGGAGCCGAAGTTGATATACCCTTGCAGAATATTCTGTAAATAATATTCTCCAAAATTATTCATATGATGCATTCTTAATACTAATAAAAATCCCAACTTCCTAACTTTAAAAACACCAAAGTTATGGCAATTTCAATCGTTCAGTTATATGGCAGCTATAGGATATAGTCGGCCGATCCCTATAAAATTTGGTAGGTCGGATTGATTGGCCAAATATAAAACCCATAGAAAATCCCAACTTCCTAACTCTAAAAACACCAAAGTTATGCTATTTCCTATCGTTATATGGGAGCTATAGGATATAGTCGGCCGATCCTTATGAAATTTGGTAGGTCGAATTGATTGGCCAAATAAAGAAGCCATAGAAAATCCCAACTTCCTAACTTTACAAACAGCAGAGTTATGGCATTTCCTATCGTTCAGTTATATGGCAGCTATAGGATATAGTCGGCCGATCCCGGCCGTTCCGACTTATATACTGCGTGCAAAGGAAAGAAGGGTGTGTGCAAAGTTTCAATTCGATAGCTTTAAAACTGAGAGACTAGTTCGCGTAGAAACAGACAGACGGACAGACGGACAGACGGACAGACGGACAGACGGACATGGCTATATCAACTCAGGAGGTGATCCTGATCAAGAATATATATACTTTATAGGGTCGGAGATGTCTCCTTCACTGCGTTGCACACTTTTGACCAAAATTATAATACCCTCTGCAAGGGTATAAAAAAAATGTAACCAATTAAAACATATGAAAAGAAATTATTAATTGAGTGGTAGGTTGATTAATACCTATTAATTAATTAATTAATCCTATTTGATAAGTAAGAAATATTAAAAAATATGCAAATTGTAAGAATTGTGAATTGAACACGAAGTTTTGTTACCTGAGCAGATTTTTTTATTTATTTCTAGGTTTTAAATTTTACATTTCCACTCATTTCAACATGTTTTTCAACGAAAATATTTTTTTTGTAACTTGGAGTTTCTAGTTACTCAAAATTTTTTGAATTTTAACTTAATAAAAACATTATGTTAAGGTTGGGTTTTCCAGATTTTTTACAGATCTTTTCAGAACTAAATCTTAAATATCAAAAGTAAATGCAGCAAAATTTGGTAAACGACTACCGATATACAGTCAATGGAAAATCGAAATAATAAAAAATATAGCACTCTTAATTAAACTTAAATACATATCTAGCTATTTTTCCTCCTATTAGGACATCACTGTGCTTGAGCCGGCTACGTCGGCGCTGATTTTAAGTTCGAAGCGAACTTTCCAGCCCAAGATCGAAGGCAAAACTTGCAAGCCGGCAAAAATTTAATTTGCTGCTGGATTATTCGCAACATGTTGCTTCCGCTGGGAAGTATGTTTTATTGCCAATACATTTTACGTATTTTGAATGGCTAACAATAAATAGATTTCCTTGATTTCCTAAACATATTGTTTTATTTTGTTAGCCACCCTTAGAAAGCTTGCCAATTTAAAATCTGGCAAAGTTCAACCGAGTCGAGTCCTGAGAATATTAAAAAATTTCAATTTCCCCGCTGGGCTTCGACTTTGCACCTCAGTGGATTCCACAGACTGCTTTTTGTGAGTCCCACCTTTGTTGCCAGCGGCAACTGAGGCTGCCTGATGACGTCTAATTTTTCCCGAACTCGTTTGCTTACTCACACACGAAATTATGTCAGGAATGTTGGTGGGACCCGGGCTATCTGAACGGTGGTTGTTGTGGCCGGCCGAGGCTGACCGTTGAAAGTCGGTTGATTAATTTGGAATCGAGAGTGTATCCATGGGCTGGACTGTTTGTGGAGCGGACCAAAAGCCGGTTAATAGTCAAACATTTTGGTCACTTGGAACGGGAGGCGCGTGCCAAAGACCCTCTCTTGAGTTGGCCGTTGAGAAACTGCATTCCATTTGTTAGTCTGGGCTTATCCCTTAGTCACAACTAACCAAAGTCCCTTAGCTGCTGACTCACGTTCTGGGTAAAAAGATCAGGTGATTTCGTTTACGGGTCAAAAAAACCCAATAAGCCATTGACTTCAGTTTACGATTACCATTTCTGCAGAGTTTAATAATCGCATTTCAGTTGTTAAAAGCAAATTTTAGTGTTTTTTACGTTGCGGTCAGCAAGTCTACTTACCTTTGCCAGCCATCTCATTCGTTCTGATTTCGACAGAAACCGTTGAAAACAGCAGTATTATTCTTTTTAGCCACGCGACTTTATCAATTTCTACCGAATTTGCATAAGTATGATCGGGTGACGATAATGCCAGACAGCATTTTCCTTTACTTGTAAAAAAAAGTACAACATCTTTATAAATATCTAGTAATGACGAAAAAATAATGTCTGACTTTTTACAATTTATTTCCTAGTACAGGAAAAATTATGTTTTCACAGCAAAATTATTTAGCAATAAATAAATTGTATTTGGCTAAAAAAAAGCTTAAAACCCTTATTTGGCAAAGCGTCTTTATTAAACCTTTTGATTCCAATTTCCTAAGCAATATCTTTCAGTTTCCTGTGTTTCTGCCATTGACATATGTCAAAACCTGAAATATGAGAGGAGGCTGAGCTGATTGAAAGAGATACGCGTGCTCTATCTTAAAAAAAAGGGGAAAAAATGTCAATCAGAAGTCAAACCGCGATACTCACTCACTGCAGTAGAAATTTCCGTTAAAAATAGAAACACAAAAACGCGATTCTAAATGAAACGAGGAGAAACACTCCCGTCCCGACTAAGCTAATACTTTTTAAATATCCATATTTATTTTTAGAGGTACCATGAATTTGAATTCATTTTTTACCCAATACCAGCTATGTTTTAGTGTAAGCATATTATTTTTTTTGCGACAGACAATATTTTATATTTCATCTTATTTTCAAGCCAAAAAAAGGAATTTCTCCCTTTGTCAGAGTACCGCACTCCCCGCTGTGTCCGGGGATTTTATACATTTTTGCCATATAAACAAATAGGAATAAGAACAGAAATATGGCGTTTTAATGGACAAACATTCGTCCATATGGCCAGATAGAAGTACAAATACCCACGCGCCCTGCAAACAGCGGGAATACGTATACCCTTTAATATATATGTATACAAAAATCAAACAGAAGCCAAGCAGCGCTCACAATTCAATTTCAGCATTGAAATCAGATACTCCACATAGTCGCCTGGTGGGCTAGTGGTGAGCCCCTTTGGTCGGAGTTAGGATGTAGATGTTTAGAATTTCGCACAAGGTACAAATCTGTTAACGCTTTGAAACCGCAGACAGCCACCGGAATGTTGGCGCAGCCACTGCGCTTTAGTTGCACATGGATCTGAGATAAGAAAGTATTCAAATCAATGGACGTCACTGTTTTTTGACTAAATCTTTTTTGGCCCTTATCTAAACATAGCTTCAATGTCTGCCTTCGCCTGAAAGCGTGATTTAAAACTGCTTTGATGTTCCACTAATTACTTTTTACTTTTTTTAATTAGGTAATTTATTAGTAACTACGCATATCATAACGTTAAAAAATTTAATATTTTTTAACTTAATGTGGTGAAATTTATAAACAACACCAATACCCAGTCCCAACTACAAAATAATTTAATAATTTATGAACCCAATACTCATATTTAAATCCCTTAAACTCAATTAAAACACAATTTTCTTGCATTTAGAACCACTGTTTTGCTGGTTTTTCATTTTATTCAAAGCGTAATGCAAAGTACGGAAGGTAAATATATATGATTCGGCTATTTTCGAGTCTGGCATTGTCAAGTCGGTATTATACCCTATTAGAGACCAAAACGAGTTGGGGAAAAGAAAGTCGGAAAAAAATACATGGAAAGGAAATGAGTATTTATTTTATAAATTGCATTTTCTGCGCCATTTGCCAATCGTAAAATTTCCATTTCCCTTTAGCCAATCTAAGCCGCTTAGCCGATGGCCTTAACTTTGGTGCCGAAATTGGAAATTGCATTTGACTAATCCACACCCACATTTTTTGTAACAACTCGATTAACTTCTTTTTTGAATTGATTTATTTGAAATATACTTTAACATTTAGATTTTGATTTCTGAATTATTTTGTACATAAGAATCAATAATAAAGTGTAATTTATTTAAACGTTATTCATACGAATAAGTAATGAACAAAGCGACAATATTTAATTGCATTTGAATATGGAAGAAAGTAAAGACAAATGTTTGTATTCTTGACTTATTTTAATAAATCATCGCTCCTATTTTGATTAGTTCGAATGTACTTTAGGGCTGGGATGCCATGCGAATCCTGGCCGTGGCCCTCGACTTTGTGTGTATTTCCGCCGTTCGCAGCGTGATGCCGAAGATGTCCTCATGGTAGCGACTTTCATCCTAGAGAAATCGAAAAAACAGTGCAACACAATGTATGTAGATTTAGTGTCATCAAATGTTGGTTTACACTACATTGTTCAAAACTATTTTTATGCTTTCATGGAAAAATTGCTCATACGCAGAGTGTGGCAGGAAGGAAAACCTTCACTGACGGTATTTATAGCTAAAGCTCAGCCCTTACCGCTAAGGATACTTACCCGCAGAGTTAGCAAAAATGTCTCAACTTCCGCCTCGCTTTTCTGCTCTTTGCCGGCAATGCACTTCCTGGCAAAAAGAAAAAAAAATGTAAAAGTTAAAGTGTGCATAGAAAATACGGAAAAATTCTGAAAAAATGTTTATTTATTCGCATAGGGATTTGTAACGTAATCTATAGGGACAGTAAGGGAATAAGTGCTTCAAGATTTATAAAGTGTCAAGTTGAAAGCGCAGCTATGCAGCTATATTTTGAAAAATATGTTAAGGAATAATGATTTAACTTTATCACTTTACTTAAAATATTTAATTATTAATTTAATATAATGAGACTCGAATCGACATTTAATATGCTTACAGTTTTTTGTTTATATGGACATTATTATCCTTTATAATTACCAGACTTAAATAAGAAATTATATGAATTTCCCTGGAAGAAGATCTCTAATTAGCAAACGCAACAGATGAGCTTTTGCCCCAGGATCTTGTCTCGTTTCAATTAAACTAAACCGCTTAAGATTACGAGTAGGTCCCCATTGAAGTCCGTCCTTAAGGACAGCGCCATTATGCAATATCCTGTGTGTATGGATAGAGACAGCCCAGCCCGTATTTCACAATAAGGCACTTAATCAGGAGCTTTGAAAAAATGCGAGCCAGAGAAACGAAATATAAAAGCCAAGCGATGGCAAAATACCTGACCGATGAGCATTGGAAAACTGAGTACTCCCTGTGGTGTTCCTGAGGGGTGGGGGTTCTGTACCCACGGAAAGAGCAGCAAGGCCCACTCGTTGGCCCAAACTCACAAAGGCAATCAAACTTAAGGCAGAGCAAACCTTACCTGATGGTCTGGTACACATGCTCGGCCATTGTGACATCGCCGCAGACGTAGATGTGGCCCCTCTCCTGCACAATCAACTGGTACAGCGAATCGAATTCCTGCTCAATCAGGTCCTGCACATATGTCTGCAATGCACAAGCGATTCGATTCCAAATCAAAACACAAATCATTGTTTAAGCGGGAATTGCTCATAGACAGAGAAAAAAATTACAGTATTTGTTACACATTTTGGTTTTTGTTTAGTGACGGCATTAATAAATTAAACTAACTTTGTAAAACCAAAAAGCTATGTTTATGTTTTTTTTTAAATTTTGTTGAAAATAAATTTATAGGGCTAGGATAATAAGTTAATACTAAAACATTAATAAATTTGAAGGATCTTAAACAGAAAGCTTTTATTTTGGATTTCTGAAAATGGTTAATTTTTCATTAAATAATCAAGATAAATCCTTTTGACTTTAATATTGAACAAATATTATCTTTGATTGGGTTCCTTTTTTTGGGTGACACCAATTAAGTAATTTTCAATAAATGAAATAAATCTTTTTGGGTTAATTCTTATTTTAATAATCTTAAAGCATGAGTGATCTTTGACGAAACCCAAATAATTGAAATGCCAAACCCATTTCACTGTGTATGTCAACTATTTTTCTCTTTATACAAAAGTTTGGTTTGTTAAGTGGATAAAATCCAAGTTTAGATTGCTGACCACTATAAACATACCTTTGGAATGGCCGGCTCCCTGGACAGAGCCAGAAAAACTCGGTCCAGGATCTGATCCTTCTCCAGCTGCGCCTTCTCCTCGGCGTAGAGATCCACATCCCGGTTGCGACACCCAAAGAAGAGCCACATCTTGGGCAAGGCGGCCACGGGATCCAGGTCGCGGAGCACCTGGAAACTCCTGCCAGAAGGAGCGGAAGGGGGCGATTCCCGTGCCGGGACCAATCAGGATGATGGGGCGACTCCGGTCGCTGGGCAAGTGGAAGCCCAGGGCGCTCCTCACGAACATAAGCAGCTCGTCGTCCGCCCGCAGGCCGGACAGGTAGTTGGAGCACACGCCGTACCGCTCGTCGCCCTGGCCGTCCTCGCAGCGGTACTTCACGATGGCCACCGTCAGGTGGATCTCGTCGCTCACGCGGCGCGGCGACGAGGAGATGGAGTAGAAGCGGGCCTGGAGCGGCGTCAGCTGAGCCAGCAGGAGGGGGGCCGGCGGGCGGCAGGAGGGGAACTCCTCGAGCACGTCCAGCAGGTGGGGCAGTCGCCAGTGGCGCCAGTCCTCGTAGGCCGACGAATCGTTCACCAGTAGCTCCAGCCGCTCCTTGTCCGCTGTGTCGTCACAGAATCCCGCCAGCAGAGTGAGCAGCTGTCGCGATGGCGGAGTGGTCAGGTCGAAGAATCGGGCCAGGAGATTCCTCAGAGTGTCCGGCGGTATCTTGTCGTGCGGCTCCCAGGACTTGAATATCCCGTTCGAGGTCTGCTTCTCCTTCAACAGCTGCAGTTGCAGCACCTCGTCGGGATTGTCCACGCCCACCAGGCGATCCAGCAGACCGTCGACCAGCTGGGATCGATTCGCAGGAAAGATGCCCACGTGATCGCCCGGCTCGTACTCCAATCCCGGCGCACAGATCTCCAGCAGCATCGTCGTCTTGGCCCCCTCGCTCAGCCGGGTCAGATTGTGCGGCTGCGCCTTTACCTTGCAGCAGTGCACCTTCTTGTTGTGGTATTTGGACAGACTGCTGTCCAGCGATCCCTTGGTCACCCAGGGCACCAGTCGCACCGTGTTCACGGTCAGCGAGTCGTTCTGCAGCGCCAGCGAAGCGTCCGAGAGACTCTCCTCGGGATCCAGGCAGAAGGTCTCGCAGGCGAGCTGCAAAGTCGGGTTAAAATTATTCAAATCATATAAGATAATTGGGTTATTGCTTGTTGATTTGCCGATAAAAATCGAAATCCCCTTTTTTAAACAAATTTATAACTTAAAGTCCTTTATTTATTTTAAATAATTTTTCTCAAACACGTGTCACCATTCGTTCTTATAATATTTAAAAAGTAAATTAATAATAGTTTTTACTGAAAATCTTTTGCATTAGATCCAATTTGAAATGATCATTTTTAATTATTTGTTGAATATTACATTATTTAATGTGAATGTTTAATGTTGTTTAAACAAGAGTTTCCCCGATGTCCGTAAAGTGTGTTAAAATTTTGATAACAGATTAAATAATAACTGCCCCAGTTTAAAGGGAAAACTCAGTTTCCTCAAAGTATGGTTTCAATCTGAGCCCGTTGCGTATACGCACTGTTGACCACGAGCATTTTTCAATCTAAAGCCGTTGCATATTTCCTCCTGTGCCGTGCATGAAGATGTCACGCATGAAGATGTCACTCCACTCACCTTGAAAACCTCGGGAGCCCATTTCCGGAACGACTGCTCCTGGCCGCACATCTCGTCGCCGTAGGCCACCCTCAGCAGGCGCTCGCCGCCCAGCTCGCCCAGAATGTTGTCCACATACTGGCCGAAGGCGCAGAAATTGGGATAGGCCGAGGAGCCGAGGGCGAAGACGGCGAACCGGACATTGGACAGGGGGCCGAAGGTCTCCTCGGTGAAGGTGTCCGAGGTGGAGCCCCGCAGCGAGTCCCAGCGGTCGATCCTCTTCACCTGTTGCAGCGGCAGCTTCATGAACTCCTGTCGCGAGCTGGCCTTCATGAAGGACTTCGAGGAGCCGATGCTGTTGGTGGAGAGAAAGTGGAGGGGTTTTGGTCATAATCTCGGCCTGGGGAAATTCCTGTTTTTTTCGGCGACAGCCCAAAAGTATGCAGCTCAGATTTTTAAACATCCAACCCAGAACACTCAAATTAAAATGGGGCCTGTTAGAAGGGCTTCTCCCGCCCTCAGATTCATATTTCACAAAGGCCGGCGCAACAAAAGAAAGGTGGGCGTGGTCAAGGGCAGTCGCCCCGCCCCTTCCGCCTCTCTTCTTCTTGTTGTTGTTGCTGTGCAGGAACTAAACAATGAACAAAACACGCCAAAGAAGGCAACAATAAAAGAAGACAAGCAGAGGCTGACAGCAAAGCATTTATTACGCTTGTCATTGGATGTAGCTAAAGAGGAAAAAGAATGAAAAAGAAATGTGCACAAACTGCCAAAATAAAATGAGCCCAAAGTAGGGCTGTATGGCCTGGAAGAAAAGACAAGACTTGAAGTTGAATTCGGACGAGGACTGGGTTTGCGAGCGAGCAATTCACTAAAAAAAGAACGTAATCATCCGCTCGTCATCTGCTCGTCAGTGGCAAGCATTTTCCCAGCGTGTGAGTCTGCTCCCCGCCACTGCAGTTTTCCCCGTTTCACAGCCCGGAAAAACCGCCCAGTTGAGTGATGATTCAACAATGAACAGTGGCAGTTTTTAACGAAACCCAGGAGCGGACGAAAAATCCGCTTTCGGCCAGACTGCTGCCAACTGCCAACTGCATCTGGCCATGGCCCACTCCGAGATAGCTCTATGGCATAGTGCGTTTAAAACTATTTGAGCTCCTGCTGCTCAGCTTGGCTTTGGGTCAAAGTTTATGGCTTTGCGGGGGTCGTAAAAACCTGTTGCCCCGAGCAGAGGGCTCAGGAACCCGTCACGACTGGCTGCCACAGAGCTTACAAGTTGTAAGAGCTTGTTAACAGCGAGCGATGGACCAGACCCTCCTGGCGGGGATTATGGCAAAGATAAGGCCACTACTCCGCATGAGGCGATGGTCATGGAGGGGAATATTAAATTACAGCATTACTACATAAGCGGCTGCATAATGCTAAGCAGATCTTCCAATTCAGGAACCGAACTACAGCTTTAATGAGATTTAAACTTGATTATATGTATATATATATCATGCCTACGGCCATATAATAAGGTTACATTTGTTCATTTAGCAAAAGTGATAATTAATACAGCAGAATAAATATGATTTGTAGACAGCAAATAATAATATTTGAACAGATAACTTGTGTTTCTGTCTTCATGAATTATTTGCAGAGGGAGCAATCCGAATTCATCCAATCATTACCTGAACTTCCGACACCGCTGAAACATTTTAAGTATAAGTAAGTTTAACCCCACTCAAATTTATCTGTTTCCCAAACATATACATATGCAGTTCATCACGGCGCGAAGAAGCACAACTCAACGCTTCGGCGCTTAGCCAAGTTTTAAGCTGAGTGACGCCTATCAACTTAATCACACGCTCCTTAAAGCAGCAACAACGAGCACGGCAAATCCTGCACGCGAACAAACAGACATCCTTTCCCCTTCCGCCCGCATCAGCAGTCCAAAAGTGCAGCATTGCGTGAAAAGAGTGTTGTAATTTACAGCTGAACTACCGAGGGGGAATGAGACGGGGTGGTTGAGCGAAAGAGATGGGCACAGAGCAGGACAGGTGGCAGAGCAAAACTATTGAAAGCAAAAAAACACTAGTGGGGCCAAAGGACGAAGTGGCAGACTGGAAATCCTGGACTCGGAATAATTAAAACATTGCCAAGCTGAGAGTTGGCTCTATTTTAACACTAAAACACTGATAAAAACTAGACTAAATTAAAACTGTGTAATAAACAACAAGTTAAGTATTTGAGCTAATCGCTTGCTGCAAGAGCTTAGTGACTTAGCTTAACAAATAAAATAGTCAAGGTTCTAACTAAAGCATTTGGTGAAACAATAATTAAGACATTAAAGACCAAATACAAATTTCTTGACTACGGTGTTTACAAAGCTGAAATCGTAATGCTTTAAAATTTAAAGTTCAAATTCTTATATTTATTTAAAATAAAACAAATAGGTGAATTCTAGGCTTCCTACATTGTTTGTTTATTTTATGCGCAAAAACCAGTGGTTTTATTAATAATGTGCTTTGCTAAGAAAAATCGTTTTAACAGTACATTAAAACTAGCACCAAAAAAATGTAACCCTCTTAGTTACACACTTAAGCCAAGACCGTCATACCATGCGTATACGTAATATTCGCAGTGTAAGCTAGCAGCATCATAAATTTACCAAGTTGCCTAAAAGCTTGCAGTGCCATTTTCTCCCGTATTTACTCTGTCTGCTCTTGAGTCAAGTGGCCCTATCCAAACAACTTGTACTTGTAATTATTTTCGTGCACTTGAAAAGTCAGCTGAGAGCGGGCATAAAAAAAATGCTAATGATTTTGACAAGCATTTTATTCAAGTGTTTGGCTCCACTCATTATGCAAAGTGGAGTAATTGCGAGCTTATAGGTGGCATCATCAACGTGCAAACTTTTATGGCAAATGCAACGCCCCACCTGTCCTTGATGATGACGTCTAAGGCTGGATAAGTGTCTCATTCCGAGCAGTTGCAGTTTACTGACAACAGGATACGGATGTCAGGTGCTCACACATAAAAACACAAACACCCACCCACTGCAGACACTTAAAAGCACACTCAGAGGCGTTGATGGCATAATAGACTGCAATTAAGAGAGCTAGAGCTGGCAGTCACTTGACTCAAGGCAGGACAAGCTTTGGATTTTGAGATGGATTGTGCATTTTTTTTGATTTCAAACTGCGTACCACAGACGAAACTAAAAGTTAGGCCACAGACATTTTATTATAAATCGCCGACCACACAATTTATTGGCCTTAAAAGTATCTTCTCGCATTTGACTTTTGTTGCGAAACTATTCCGAAACTATTAAGCAACCACTTTAGCTTCAAATTCGGAAAGTTGCACCAGCAAGTTTGCAAGTTCTTAGCTTTAAAATTAAATCAATCGAAGCAAACAATTAACAGCAAAGCAATTTCCGAAGCGACAAAATGCCTCGGGAAAATAAGAAAAGCAAATACACGAGGCAAACGCAGTCGAGCGTTTAAGCAGCCAAAAAGAGGACCTTCAGCAGCCAAGCTCACATGATGTTGATAGCCTCCCCGAAGCGATTTCGGCTTGCTTGTTTAAATTGCTCATACGCAGTGTGGGACAAATAACGAAGGAAAAGCGAGCTCGCCCAAAGAAGCGATTCTCATTTCTCTAATGCTTGGTTAGCAAAAATTGCAATCGATTAAAGAGAGTGCCGTAAATGTTTAAAAATAAATGAAACGATTAAACCCAACCTAGGCTGCCAAATATGAATTTCGCTTAACAATTAATCATAATACAAGTGGCATTCGTGGGCAGAGGGATGCCAATTAACGCAGGCTCAGATCATTTTCTATGAAACTTCCGCCTAAATAGGCTTTACCTGCTTTAACAAGCAGATATACACAATGGCATCGTATAAAAGCAGTAATAAATCAAATTAATTGGTTTTTACAGCAGACAAAAAGATTGAAACCGAAAGTGAGGGAGGCCGGGGTTCATTATTCGACCATTATAATAAATACAAATTAATAAACATCCCACAACACACCAATAAACACGCACAATTATGTCAGATCAGAGATTCCCCCATTATTTTTCAATTAAAGCATCTCCTGCGGCCGCAGGACATTTTTTACAGCCTGACTTTGGAAATATCTTATTGAATTGGCTTCCTTCCGTGGGGGAGTGTGTTTTGGCAGCCTCTGGTCCTTCCGGGAGCTCCAGCCCTATATGAATTTTCAATTTCATTTTCAACAGGCAACTGGCAGCGTGTTTAGGTATAAATTTAGCCACCAAAGACGGGCTGCTTGTGTGTGTGTGTGTGTGTGGGGCCCAAGTTGTCAAAGTTGTCAAGCGGAAATCCCCTTTACATCATAAAAACCCTCCACAGACATACGTGAGGGAAAATATCGAAATAACAAAATTATTGTTATTGTTTTTTTCCGCTTTGGTGGGGGAAAAGGGAAATTGCGCGGATTTGTCTGCTCTCTCAAGCGGCACGCACTTAAGTGCGTGTCTTTATCCTTTGTGTGTGTCGGTATGTGTGCGTATGTAATTTTAAAGCTCTCGGCACGCACACAACGTCAGAATATGTGGGACAAAGACAAGGGCCAATTAATAATACAAAAATGCCAAATATGTGTCAGCAATAATGTGAACATATGAGAAAACCCGAAAATTTGGGAATTAAAAAGAGATACAGTGAAATATTCTTGTTTGATATGTAATTTTATTAATTCCTATTATTATTTATTATCTTTTAGAAGGCATTTTGGTCAAATATTTAACCTAATTAACCATATTATTTTATTCTTTATTATTCATTAAAGAATAAAAAAAATAAATAAATTCAAATAAAATGGTTACAGTTTTCATTTGCCTTTTTTCTATAAAATATTACCATACATTTTTTTAATTTTTGGAAAACTGATTAAATGCATTTCGTAAACGATTTAACATAAATAAACATATTCTTTCTTGCTTTAGTAAACAAATAATGGTTTAAAGAAATAATTTCAAAAGTAGATACGTGTTTTTATAACCAATGTTCTAACATATCCCTGTTTAATTTTCCCTTAATCGAACCACACCGCTACCGCAGCTAAATAATTAATTAATCCAGCTTGTGTCCCTCAACCAAAACCATCGACAAGGGATTAAAATCTCATTGCAAGCCCCACAAGGTATGCAATAAAAATTGATACGGAAAAACGGATTTTGCATAAGCTTGAAATTCAAAGTGAAAGAAAACTTGCCTTAAAAGCAATTCCCATCCATATTTATTATCCTTGCCTCTCACTTCACCGAAGTAACCACAAAAAATTGATTTATACGAAATTTATGCAAAGACCGCGCCAACAGAAAAGAGAGGAGGAGAAATGAAAAAGGGAAGTTATTGACTCACCTAGAATCCTGCAATCCATGCTCGCCAGACTCCTGGACACGCATCGCATACAATTCCTGCGAGAATAGCTGGGGAAAAGTTAAAGTTCACATTTCGGGTCGTTAGGAGGCGGCTCAGCCTAATCCATTAATTAGTTTGATATGATCTGGGGGGACCACTTACCTCGCCGTTTTCTGGGGGATCGCCGTTGCCAAAGGTGGAGGCCACAACAATTAACAATGCCTCGTGCTCAATGGAGGATATATCGTAGTCGGACATGCAATATATCTAAATGAATAAACAATTTGCCGCTTTAGCAGTGCGTATTTGTTCTGTTTTTCTGCAAGGCAATACACTTTTGTGGTCATTAGATACTTAGCATATTCCCCGAACACACGCATCCCAGAAAAAAAGACCACCTAATGAGCCTGGACTCTCTCACTCTCGAATGTATCTTGTAGTTTGTCGCAGGTGTTTGCAGCTTATCTTATTTTGCCAGGCATCCAGCAGATGCTTTTTACACACACATGACCAGGGGACTACTCCACACTGAGTTGAATCCTGTGGATCGGACGAAACTGAACCAACCGGACGACACTAAGCTGGCACAAAAAATGTAAAAGTAAATTTCGGTTTTATGCTAATTTGTCTCATGTGGCGTTGGCCTTTGCCCACAGCCTAAGGTCGCAGGTTAAGTCCAGGGAACCCGAAATGGGGCTAATTTTAGAAGTAGGTTAAAACGTTTTATAATGTCAAATTAGGGATGTCACTTGGCATTATGAAATAAGTCTAATGTTTGTAAAGAGACCTATTTTAGGGCTAATTTCAACAAATTTGAAAATAAGTGCGTAAACTGGCAAGAGGCATTTGGATTTTTACATTTTACATTAACTTCATTTATACTAAGCCCAGTTGTTAATAAGAATAATTGTATCGCTATTTCATCAACAAAAATTATTCATTAAAAATAATTGGAAAATAAATTTAATTTTTATTCAGTCGAACTTCCATAACTTGAACTTCAAATCTCTTTAATAAATGCTTATTTAACTCGAACTATTTATAACTGGTACTTTCAGTTATTGAGCTTTTTAACTTCGTAAAATAGTTTTGTTTACTTTATTACCATGATTACATTACGTCCCTTTTGTCAAGCTTACCTGTGCATTGAATGCATGTCCAAGTAGTTCACATAATTGCTTTGCATATTGCTCGGATTTTCCAGTTTCGGTGGCATAGAGAACTGTTGCCTTTATGCGCTTCGACAAGGCGCGTCCGAATAATTTCGATGTAAATTTCACAGCCCTGCAACGAAGTGAAAACGAATGTTTAGCTCGTATTTGGGCAAATGCTCAAAGAAACACTTAAAGCTGCGTCAGCGGCAGCACGACCATCATCATTAGACCCATAAGCCTTCATGTCGAGGGTAAGGCCATAACATAGAACATAACGGACGCCGGCTGATATAGCCACTTTGATTGACAGGCCATGTAATTGGAAAATTGTCTACAAGTGGAGCATACATATATATTCTTGTGAGGGCCCACACATGGTTAGTCAATAATCAAAGGGGCGCAGAGGAATTTTATTGCAAAGAGTCGGACGATGCGAACTCTCCTCGCGCCTCTCATTTGGCCATTTAAAGTAGCCTCGCATAAAATTTTATTCGCAGCAGAAGAAAAACAAAGCAGGGGGAGATATGTATGTTGGCCAAATGAAAAGCCAACTTATGAGGGGAAAGCCTTCTGTTGCTTCAATGCCAGACATCATTCGACTTTATTTCGCCTTTATTTTTGAGATTTTCATACCCTTTTTGGCCAAAGCAAGTTGGGTAAATATTTTAATGGCAAATATTTAATGTTGGGTAAAATTATGCTAATTTAATGCAAATTAATAAGGCTAGACTATACTTATTAATACAAATTAAACCATATAGTTCGAAAGTTCAAAATTGACATTTTTATCCTTAATAAGAGGGAAGCGAATTAATTTTGTCAAAAGTTTTTAACATATAATATGGCAAACTTGTTGGCTATAAAACATATCTTTCCAGGCAAAACCGATTAAAAAAAGTTTGACAACCTTAATGCTCATGCATTTTGTTTATCAACATTTGTTGAGGAAAAGAGGTAGTTTTATATGTTTCTTAAATGTTTTTTAAGAAACGAATTTTCGATCTGTCTCCGAAATATAATATATAAGGAAAAGTATATTTTTATTAATGTAAAAAAATAAATGTTGCTTAGTGAACAAATTTGAAAATAAGTGTACACTTAGAATTACGATTTCTTTGATTATTACAATAGTATTTTATATAGTATATATATTATGTTTATTTTTTTATGTTCCTTAAAGTCTCAAACTCAGAGATACATTTTCGGGAATAAAAAGTGTTGGCCAAATGTGAAATTAGTCTAGGGTATTTCCCAGTTCAAACTGTCTGCTGCAGCAGTCGTATTTATTATTTTTCTTTCGGATGCCATTGTTTTCTTTGCTCTGCGCCTGCTGCCTGCTCCTGGCATGGAACTACTTTTTGGGATAAGAGGGCAAATGGATGCTGATAGGCAGTTTAAATGTAATTCAATATGTCTGGCACTTCCCACTTTGCAGCACCTCGTGCCAGACCCACTTCTCAGACCCCTGCTCCTCCGCATCCGCATCCACATCCGCATCCGCACGCATTACGCTGCACACTTTTGTGCGAACATGAATATAATTTCATTTTCATAAAGTTGTCGATGTCAGCGCTGATTTAATTCCATTTCATCTCATCAGAGCTAAGAGGCGCGGCGCGTGCTGAAACAATTAAACTTAATTATGTCTACAGCCCGTCATCCCAACGTGGATATATGTGCGAATACATGTATCCTCATAAATACGTAAATACGAATGATTTTTCAGTGGCAGCATTATTTGAGAGCACTGATAAAAAATTTCGTCCTCGAAAGGACTCGATTTAATGGAAACTCGTACATGTGCAATTGCAACAATTTTAATTGATAACTTTTTAATGAATTTCTGCCAGTTATTTGTTGGCCATGCCTTCGTTGTACTGATTGCAGTAAATTAAAATTAATTAGCATGAAAAATACGCCAGCGTGGACAACATCATTAATATGCAACGATTTAAAGTGCGGTCGTTAAATAATCATTATGATTTTTCACGCTTTATTTAACAGCAATTTTCAGATTTCCACTTTTTCTCTCCTGCTTATTTGTGTAATTAATTTTATTTGTTAGGGCTCACCGCATTTGTTTGTTTGCGCATTCGATTAATTGATTGATGCATGAATAGGTGTATGGATTAAATGCCAAGCTGTCATTGTTAAGCATATAATTGCCACAAATTTGCATAAGCTTTTGGTAACTAATAGCTTCTGCTTTGTTTTTACATTTGTTCACAGATTCATTTCTGACTTAATTAAGCGTTTTTGGCCTATAAAAGATGATATTTCACAGTATATTAGCCACTTAAAGTTTACAGATAACACGTGGTTGCATAAACATATCTTATTATGTTATTATTGAAAATTTGTATATTTGAGAGCCAAAGAATCTTAAGCAGTTAAAGAAAATTTTGTTGGCATATTTACAGTCAAATTGTAATAACTTAAATAAGCCTCTAAAATTACAAACTAAAACCTTTAATAAAATTTTTAACTTATCAAACTAATTAAATTTTAATTTTTTTTACCTAGTTAAATTTCTTGCCATAGGTAAGAGTCAAATTAATCAGGCACCACTGAAGAAAACAAACTATTTAATTTGTTTTATTATCTTAGGTTGCTTGTTTGTATTTTCTAGTAAGTTTGGAGCCTAGAAGGTTTAAATTTTACCTTTAAGTTCGTTTCAACATATTCTCTTTTAAAGTAAGTCCTGACGAATTTATCTTTCCAAACTTATAAACGTCTCAAATTTCACCTCGAATAAAATAAGGACGTCAAATTTGCATAACAATCAACTTCAACCACACATATGCTGCTAACTCGACGGGAGATTCCAGATAGAAAGGGCGGTTCAGTATCCGGCAAATAACATTTAAAATAACAATAACGGGCACAACAGACTTGATGCAATGTACCAAATTTTCCAGGCGACTTGATAACAGTAGGACAGTGAGATGTAGACTTCAGGAGCTGTGGAGGAGTCGCCCCTGTGGCAATAAACCACAATCCATGTAATCTACTTAAAAGCTAATCCCTGCTGATGCTGTCGTGTGACACGCTCGCAAAACGACCGAACACACGGGCACAATTACACGGGCAAGGATGCGAGTATCAACATCATCATCAGCCGGAAAGGATAACGTGGTGGGGGATGGAGCGGTTACGGGGGGCGAGCTCCACCAAAGGTCGCCACGTTAACGGTAAGTACTTACCTAGCGATTTGTTTAAAATTGAATTTACGTCTTGGCTTCTTGCCCTTGCTCTCGCCACGCCCCTTCTTCCAGACGTGAGTGCGCCAGGCGGGATCCTGGTACTCGAACGAGGGCTTCAGGTAGTATAGGGCCATCTCCTGGTGGAACACCGGCGTGATGGAGCCCGACAGAGGCGGCACGATCCAAATCCAATCAGCGGGACAGCCGTTCCTGCGGAAAGACGATTCCCCACGGTTGGTAAGTAATTGCTTATAATTGACGAGTGGCTGGGTGGCTGTTTAGGAGGCGGAATCCTTTGGATTCATTTCGCCCGGCATTTGAAATATGGCCATTTGTATTTTTAGTGCCCCAAATGGGAGATTACCATTAAGAGACTTAATTGTGGCTGCCCTGCCTGCTGTTGCCATAAAAATAGACACGTGGCTTACGATTTTGATTTAGTGTCTTGCGAAGGTGTCGGTTTAAGGTGGTGTGGGAGTTTTAAAATACCCAAAAGTAAGCACTTTGGGGTCACAATCTAATAAATGGAAAGTAGGTTAAGGCTAACCACTTAAAGGCAGAAGTTTAACAAGATTTTCTTAATAATTCAGTATCTTTTTGGTACATTTTCTTAGCACATTTTTGCACCCTCAACTAAATTTAAATCCCATATTTCAATTCCAAATTTTCTAAATAGGGTAAATATATTTTTGTGACACTTAGTTAAAGAATTTGCCATAATTATATAAGGATTATATATTTTGTAACAAAACCCCTTTGTAATAAAAATAAAAACTAACAAATATTCAGCTTTTTATTTATTGTTTGCAACTATTAAAACTGGTAATAATGAATGAATTAAAATCTAATTGATACAAATATAATAAAAAACGCTTTATCCTGCACAAGAAAAAAACACTCTTTTCGCAAAAAAAGACAGAAAGTGACACATTTATCTTTAACTCCTCCGCGAAAAGGGGGTTCCCCGTTTTGGAGGGAGTAAAAGTTTGACATATTGTGCGGCATTTATGTGTCTCGCGTGCACTTTACATAAACGCTGGCGACAGCAAATTGGAAACAATAAATTTACTTTCGCACCTGCAAAGAGTTTTCCGCACGCTCCACCCCGCCGGTGAAAGTCAAATAAAACACGTTAAGCCATAAACATGCGGCTGGGATGTGTCATAAATGCGAGCCCCACGCGGCAGTAAACAAACACACAGGATATGAATATAATCGGCGATCGGGGGACTCACCTCAGCTTGGACTCGTTCTCGAAATGCTTCATGAAACTTTCGCTGGCCGTGTGGTGATCCACAATGGTCACGTTGCGACTCTGGTAGGAGTGCAGCACGGCGATATTCATCTCGACGACGGCCTTGTCCTTCCACAGGGATGTGGGTGTCCTGGTGTCCAGATTCATTTTCAGCGCCACTGTCTGCGGTCAGTTAAAAATCAATTTCGATAGTGCGCCTAATCTGCAGTGGTGACTCGGTCTAATCGAATAACGTTGATGGATTTCGATTACAATTTACGGTTTTGTGGCCAGAATTTAATAATTACTAACAACTGTGGTGGCCTTTAAAAGCCTGGGCCCAACAAGTGGCCCGAAGCCTCTACCACTTTCCTCGCACCCGTCAGAAGCCACACCGAACGTCAATTATGGATTTGGCCACAGGCCATCGGCTGTCATGAGTGGAGCCAAAACAGTGGCTGACTCTTGCAACTGAATGGCTTTGATGATGACAAATACCACAAATTTAATGGGAAATGCTTGTCATTGCACCCGCATTTCACACTGAACTATAAGTATAATCTATTCCTTAAATTAATTGAAATATACTGGGAGGAAGTGGAGATTTATTGACAAAGAATAATATTTTTGGTATTATTAAGTAAAATTGGAAAAAATCATAAAACATAATTTGATATCTACATTCCAATAAAAAAAATTATTTTTATTGTTTTAAATATTCTGAGTTCAATTCTTCAATAAAAATTCTGGTTCTACTATTTCACTTTTAAAAAAAAATACAAAATACTGGTAAAAATGATTAAAATTTAAATTTAAATTTATAAACGAATAATATAATTATAATGCAAATGAAATAAGATTTTAAAACTCCCTGTTTTTGGAAAACATAAAATTACTTTCCAATCAAAATAATTTAAACAGGAGAAAGCTATTAAATTTTCCTAACTTGGAAACACTTTTGTGTGCCGATACAAGAGTAGATGCAAGGTGGGAAATGCATTGCTGTCATAAAATTTAGTTCGATTTTCAGAGAAGGGCTATGTCATACTCGTGCTGCTGAAAAACTAATTAGCCGGAGGAGATCGATCGACTATTAACTGCTGTGCTAATGTGTTTAGTTGCAAGTTATATTAAGGTATATCATGTATGAAAGTACTCTACATTTCAGTCTGTGATAATAATTCCCCCATGGAAACTTTATTCAGGCCTTAAAGCCCCGCCCCTTCTTAAGTGCTGTTAACCAGTTTACACCCACCCACCGCCCACCATCAACAGCCAATGGCACATTGCTGGTGGGTTAAAAGAATGCTGGCCCAGAAAAAAGCGCTTTATGCGAGGACAGCAAGAATGGAAAAGGCGGCAGTCCCTGTCTCCTCCGCACATTATGCGGCCTTATAATGAAATAAGCGCCACATCGCGATACAGCGACAAAGACATCAAGGACGTCAGGCAAGGACAATGTCAGGGGGCGGATATCAATACAGAAATTACTATATACGTCTTTTTACTCCAACTTACCTCCAACATATTGCGGCGATTTGTGTCGCATAAATTCCGGCTGCCAATCTCCGTGGACATGTACCAGCCGCTGAATGTGGTGGCCGTAAACTGAATGCCGCCCACATCGAACAGCATCCCGGAAACGGCGGGCAGGGCGTACCATCGCAGTCCCAGCTCCACGAACCAATCGAATCTGCAACGAGAACGGAGAGGGGTGCTTTTATTTGGCCAGTTCGAATGACACTCTGGGCAAGCACTGCCACAGGCCGCGATTGTGGATGCAAATCCTTGGGTATACATGCCATGGCTCATACGGTCAATGTTCAACGGACATAGGCTTAAAGCTAAGCGCTCTGGTTAACTAAACATTTTCGTATTCTCTTAGTCGTAAAATGAAAACGATTCCATAATGTATGTTGTACTCAAAACAATTGTACATCGTTTGTGTAACATTAATAAAACTAAGGCAGTTGTATAATCATTTTAAATGCAAGAATTTACTTTTCAAATACAAAAATATTTTTAAATTTGTAACAAACAATTGTACATCTTTTGTGTAACATTAATAAAACTAAGGCAGTTGTATAAACATTTTAATTGCAAGAATTGACTTTTCAAATACATAAACATTTTTAAATTTTTAGCTTCTAACAAAGTATCTTTTAAAAACAAAGACATATATATTTTAGAAACTATTTCATGGTAATATTCTTTGATACAAATTAAGCTCTTTAGTTAAAAACAGATAAGTATTTATGGATCTCGCCAAGTAATTAATTGTATTGACCTACTGCGAAGGAGTACCGTAAAAAAAGTTGGGTTTGTTTTATCACACTAACATTAAAATTGGTAAAGGGTTAATACAATATTACCTATATGGTAAATTACAATTAGGACCCGTATTTGAGTTCGATTTATCTACCCACCTATGAGCACCATATTTTTAAAAAGGATCTTTATGAGAATGTTTTATGGGTAAATTAAAATAATTCGGCTCAAACTCTTTTGCTCAAACTCGACTTGTCTACACAGCTGACATAATAACGATGACTACAACTAATACCAAATATTTTTCAGGTCTCTTGTTTCTAAACCTACTTATGTGTGCCAAATAAACCAGTAGACGTCATTGAATTCCAGAACTCTTTAGCAAACGGAAAGTTTCGGCACTAATTTTGGACTAAAGCAGGCAATCAAATATGGAAAGGCGAAACTATTTAAATTCCGTACACCTTTGAGATGAAGTCACAGTCTGATTCCAGCCGCAGACATGAGACAGTTGTTAGTTTTATTGGTGCTGATCGGGATTGGCTATTCCGCTGCCAAGTTGAATCGCTTGCGGCTCCACTCGAATGGTAACTTTACCAAGAGCCACGGAAATGTGAAGGTGGAGAAGGCCGTGCTGGCGGCCAAGTACTCGTTTTTGGCGGAATCCACCTCCAGCTCTAGCTCATCCTCTGCGCAAACTGAGAACCTGCAGAATTCTTTTAACAAGGAGTACTACGGTGTGATCGAAATCGGAACCCCCGGGCAGACTTTCAACATTCTGTTCGACACGGGATCGTCTAATTTGTGGGTTCCCAGTGCCAAGTGCCCGACCTCGAATATCGCTTGCCAGAGGCACAACAAGTACCGATCGGAAGCATCCAGCACCTACGTGGCGAATGATACGGAGTTCGCCATCGAATATGGAACCGGCAGTCTCTCGGGATTCCTCTCCACCGACACTGTGACCGTGGGAGGAGTCAGCATCCAGGGCCAGACCTTCGGCGAGGCCATCAACGAGCCGGGAACCACCTTCGACTATGCTCCATTTGCGGGAATCCTGGGAATGGCCTTTGAGTCGATCGCCGTGGACGGAGTCACTCCGCCGTGGGACAACATGATTGCCCAGGGTCTGCTCGACCAGCCCGTCATGTCGTTCTACCTAAAGCGACAGGGCACCTCGGTGCAGGGTGGAGAGCTGATCCTCGGAGGCAGTGACTCCAGCCTGTACGTCGGCAGCCTCACCTACGTCCCCGTTTCGGTTCCGACCTACTGGCAGTTCACGGTGAACTCGATCAAGGTCAACCGCATGGTGCTGTGCAACGGATGCCAGGCCATTGCCGACACCGGCACCTCCTTGATCGTGGTCCCCCAGGCGGCCTACACCAAGATCAATCGCCAACTGGGCGCCGAGGATAATGGCGAAGGAGAGGCGTTCGTGAGGTGCAGTCGAATCGCATCCCTGCCCAAAATAAACCTCAATATTGGCAGTACCATCTTCACCCTGAACCCAAAGGACTACATCGTCAAGCTGACCCAGAATGGAGTGACCTACTGCATGTCCGGTTTCACCAGTATGGGCAGCATCTCCTTCTGGATTCTGGGTGACTTGTTCATTGGCAAGTTCTACACGGAGTTCGATAAGGGCAATGAACGGATTGGTTTTGCCAGAGTGGCCAACTATTAAACGTCTTCATATGGCTTACAAATTAAAAAAAATATGAGTAATACTTCTAGAACAAAAATGCCAATTTTAATTACTAAGTTATTGTAAAAAGTATTTTAAAAGATGATACAATCTGATTTCTTATTTAAGATTTGAACATTTGAAATCAAATCTCATTTTCAAACTGTTTAAATGTGTGAAAAATCCCAAAATCAGAAACGTATTCAGCAAAAATCAGACAAAATCCCAAACTATAAGTCAATGTTTTTTTATTTAAGGCGGAATCAAAAAACAAACAAAACGAAAATTCATATAAAAAATATTGTTTATGAATATTTATGTGATTTTGTGTACAGAGGTCTGTTTTGCTCTGTCTGTTGATTCAGCTTTTGGTAATGCAAGAATTATAACTTGTTATACCATTATTGATAAGAATGTTACATTGAACACAATGTATGCCTATTTCTAGTTCAGTTATAGATTTCTATTGAATACTTTTATGGCCTACATAAGGATGTCTACTCACTTGGGATGCGTCAGCGGCACTTCCAGTATCAATTCGGGCGGGTAATCAAAGTAGTCCGGATCGTGGCCATTGGCCGAGACCACCACCGGCAGGATGTCCCACTCGCCGCCCTTGCCCTTCCAGCCCAGCTTGGTGCAGACCTGATGGATAGGGATGGGATTGGACATCAAACAAATGTGAATCGGAATCGAAAATCAGCATTGGGCCAGGCCAGCCGGCAGTGGCGGACATAAAAGTGACATGTGTAAAAATAAATGGAGATACTTTGGGGCTTGGTTTTATATGCAAATATACATCATTGCCGGAATGGGAACTTTCGAGCCCAAACCCAAGCCCACACCACAGCACATGTTCCACCCACTCGCTGGAAACATCTGCTACCGTATTTGTGTTCGTATTTATTGACAGCTTTGTTGTTTGTTCGGTTTTTGCGTATTTAAAAAGAGATTTATTACAACGAGTTATAGAGCGAACTTGCCGCCGTTGCTATTGCCGTTGTTGTGGGCTCTGGGGCTTTTCCAACTTGTTGGTTCGACAAAAGGTCGCAGGGTTGGTTGGGAAATGGGGGGTCAAAGGGCGGGGGACAGATTTAAAGGCAAAGGCAATTGATGCGTGTAAATATTGTGATGGCTGAGAAAAAATACATATATTTATGCATGTATGATATGTAAATTGATAGCTGGATTACGCAGAACCACATGAATAAATGGAAGCCGTTTGATCGTGGTGTAAATATTTGCGAATCTAGGCTGTAGTTTTTCTATCAAATAAACGGGTAATGAAAAGTCAAGATAAATCTACAAGTTGTAAATTCAATGATATTATCTAGTCACATACAATTTATTTCAAATCACTCACCTCAGTAAACTCAGCATTCATAGGATCGCCAATGATTTTCCCATCCGCCTGCTTATAGCCGGCATATGATATCAATTGGCTGTTCCAAATGCGATAATCATGCTTGGCATCTGTGCGTTGCGGAAATATCGTAATAGCCGATCTGCAGTGATGAAATTTTGTAATCAATTATTTTAGCAAGGCAAAGCCACTAAACAATTTGTGTGCACAAAACGTTGAAGTTCGACAAAGTTCAATGGAACTTTTGCAAACCGCCATAAGCGTTTTACGCCCTAATGTGCGTACAAAGTCAGAAGTGCAACACCAACCGGATGAAAAGGGGAAGTTGAAAGGATGGCGCTTGAAATATTCATAGAATCAAATTGGCAGCAGCCCCCTCTGCATTCACCCTCTCAATTCAGCCAATTAGCAGGGCAAAAACATAATTTGGCCATCACTTTCCGCAAACATTCAAGTGACGCCTGCCACGTAGCGAGTAGATTATTTGTAAATTGGAAATTGTGTGTGCCAAAGAGCATAGGAAAATATTTAAAATTATGTACAGCTTCAATTTCGAAGCTTAATTCGATTAGCGTAGATGGTTTGTTCACCGTAATTACCATAAGCTTGAAATTAAGCTTCGCACGAAAATATGAAATACAATATGATAATTGCTCAAACGAAATATTAGTAATAATTTTCTATTTTTCTAGTTTTATGGTTTATTGTATACATTGTATAATTCTATTGTGAATAAAAATAATGTTCTATTTTGCTTAAATGTCAAGTGCGTGAGTATTAATCATTATTTTCTATAATAATACTTGTTTACAAAATAGTTTTTGTTCAATAATAAATTGCCCCAGCACTTAACAGAGATTTTCAATTACCTCAGGTTGCCTTTATTTGTTGCATATTTAATGTGGTTGCAAATTGCTTCAAACATGCCACTGGTTGTTGTCACATAGCGACAGTCAAATACCTGCAAAATATACATATAAATTATAGAAATATCAGCCTGTCAAGAACGAATCACTTTCCACTTTGGAAGCACATGTAGAAAAGTCATGCCAGCGGAAAAAAGCGCAAATTCCCGCAGAGCTAAAATTACCTAAAATATTCAAATGCTTGCTGCAACTAGAAAAAAATATCAACAGAATTTGCAGACACAAAACTAAAAGTGTAAACAATTGTTTTTTCATGAGTTTTAGGTGCCAGCCCCCAAGCCCTGAAGCTGTCCAACAGTTTTTGTTGCGTCGTCAAACGGGGCGGATGATAAATGTGACATAAATTTCTATGTTACTTCTATATTTGTTTTTTTTTTTCGGGCATTGGGTCGCTTTCGTATAAGAGAGTTGTTCGCAACTTGTTCATACACCGAAACCCTTTTTCAATTATTTCGCTTCAATGAATTTTTTGCAATATTTCTGTTTAACTGTCACACTCCCTCCCCAATTTTCGCTTCTGTTATCTGGTCCCTTACAATTGTTGTTTTTCACACCTGTTTTTGTGGCTTTTTCCCCTTTTGGGTCTAGGCCAGAGTAAAGTGCTTACATTTGGCTTTATGGGATTTCTATGTTTGAGCCACTCGAAACTGAAACTCATTTCTGGCCAAGAAACCCCTTTTCATTCGATTTTCTGCTGTGTTGGGTTTTGTTATGTTTTTTGTAGAGGGCTTACCAATTTAAAGCGAGTTTCCTAATTAAGTTTGCAAAACGATCCAAACTGAACCCTTTCTAAGTGCTTCTGCCACACATATTTCATTTAATTTAAAGCAAAGTTCGCTTTTTTTTCATGTTTGAGTGGTATTAGATAACTTTTCTCAACTTTTTATTTAATTTAATGAAAAGTCAGAGCACAAAAGAAAATTATCATGTAAAATGTTTATAGGGCTTCACATTACACATTGGAAAACATTTCAAGGACACGATCAACGAAGTGTATTTTCGGCAGGGAAAAAGCCATGAAAGTATGTTCATTGGAGTGTGTCATAATGTTAATTTGATTTATTTAGAAGCTAGCACTAGTTTTACTCTATTATTATTAAATTATTATTTTATTTGAATTAAATCTGTGCAAGGAAGAATTCGCCTCGTATTTCAGGTAAATGAATTTGACAGTCCCCTGCAAATACATTCATATATGTTGATATATTATTTATTTAGCATGGCATATGTGGAAGGTGGTTGTACTAGTGTCGCCTTTCACTACTTGTCTTTGGAAATCAGCTTTGCCTTCTCAAGTTTTCCATTCACACACACGCAATTCACTCAGGCGGAAATGCAAATCAGTTCACACATTAGTAAGCAAACTCACAGAGACTGGGACAGCCATTTTGCCATGCCAACTACTGATCATTATAATTTGTATACGAGCATAAGTATACGGGTGCATGTGTATAAATCTCTGCCTTGGGCCAAATTTCTTTTTCGGGTAAATTAAAATTTACGAGGATTTGCATTTCAAATTTTTGGCTTTGTTTTGCCAATTCTCTTTTCGTCTCGGCTTCTCGACTTCGACATTTGTCATTTGCCCGAAACACGCATAAATCTAGAATAATGTTGCCCGACAGAGGCGCATATATTTGTCTGTGATTTGTGCTCTGACAAATTCGGTTGACTACTCCAGCGTTTATTTCACCCATATAATTTTTTGAATTGCACACATTTAAGCCTAATATGCCTTGATGAATTGTTATCATATTTTGTGGATGATGAAAGCTCGTTTCGAGGGTTTGCATGCGAGAGGTCATGAATCGTTGGGATCCTGATAAATTGAGGTTGTCTAAGTTTGATGAATAAAAATTAAAGACTTTGCTTTGGAACAAGTTGAAAAAATCCAACTATTTTTATATAATTTTCTAGCTTTTTACATAAATCAATTTCTTAATCACCCACCTGCAACTTCGACCATTGTATGCGACCAATGCAACGTGAAGAATTGCGCCAGGCCAGTTTGGCTCCATAAATTAGTTCGGTTTCGGTTAGCTGATAATGTCCACTTGTCTCAATGCTCTGGCGCACCTGTTTCCACCGAGTTTCGTGGGCGGTAGATGATGTACTACATTCGAAATGAAAGATAAGATAAGTCACGAGAGTACTGTTTCATTGTTATATAGGTAACTGGAGGTAAAAGGCTCTTGAAAAATAAAAATGCGGTAAATATTAAAAAAAATGTATCTTTGTAATAAATATAACAAGTTATAATAATAAAATAACAAAATGAAATATTCTTAATTTTCAAAAACCATTATAAATTGTCTACTGATAAAATCCCTTTAAAACATTTTATCCATTTTGTTTGATTTTAATTGATGACAAATATACATTATATAGAAACTTTTGATTTAATCTCTGTTTTGAATTTTAAAGTAATAATCAACATTTTTTACAGTTCCAAATTTTCCAATTAGTCTGTAAAATAATATAACTTTTATATGAGAACCCACCGCTTTATCGAGGTGAAATACTGCTCCAGGAAGTCCTTGGCGTGCTCTAGAATTAAATCCGGTTTTCGGGCCTCCACCGCCGCGTTGCCAATGTGCATAATACTGCTCGTACAGGTGGCCTTCGAGCAGGAGAGTATCTGAAATGCGCAGACGGGGGGAACAAATAAGTCATCAAGCCGGGAAGAAAACAGTTAGTCCTCATGTTTTGACGGCTTTAATTATAAAAATGTAATTGCTCATTTTGGTAATTAAATTTTTATTGGCAATTGCCTTGCAGCGACGAACGACAATGAATGGCAGCTTGGGAAAGAGGGAAAGTAAGGAACTGAAGACAGATGAGGGACAGATAGAGAGCAACAATGCTACGAAAATTAAATTGATAAAAAAAAATGAGGAACAGCAAGAGTCCTTGGAATCAGCCCCTGTTCAGAGAAAACGTTTAAAAAGCATTTCACTGTCAATTGCGGATGCTGCCTTTGCCTTTCCTCCTCGGAGTTTCCTGTGTGCGCTTTTCCTCGACTTTTCTTGCCTTGTTTTTTATGATGCGTGTCGTTGTAATTTTCATTTGCACTGCCTCAGCTTACCTCGGATTCTGGCCTGCGGAGTGCTTTCCTTACCTTTCTTCTCTCGGTTTGTTTTCCCGACGGTTTAATTTACTCAACGCCCCGTCTGTCTATTTCACCTCCGAACGCGAATGCCACAATCCGCCCAAGACACCCGCGGTCATAATTAGTTTGTTTTTCCAGGCAGTTGAGCTCTCGAATTGGCTTGGCAAAGTGTGGTATAAAAACTGCTCAAGTGTCGCAAGTGTCTAACTAAAAAATTTCATGCGGCGATGCTCGCTACAATTATGTCACTCATACGCACTGTGTACCGCGTTGAGAGCAGCTTGTTGAAGATTACGACCGAATTTAGTGGGTAAGAATGATAAAAGGAGAAATTAACTGTTAAATTAAACAAGCGAATCTGGGTTCTAAATTGTGCGATGAGCTGGCATAAACTAAACGGATTAAAAGTGTAAGTAGACGAGATGAGAAGTCATTTTCAAACGAAAATAATTAACTATAATGTGCGATGTAAGTTAAAATAATTTAAGGACTGTTGGTGTTTTAATAGCACTAGTTTTTATATACTTTTTGGTCTTCGATTATCGTTAACGTGTCGCCTTAAATACATTTTTCCTGGTTAATAGTTTTCTGTTTTAATCTCTCTACATGTAATTAAAAAAAGATTAAAAACCCAAACCGTCTTTAATAAAATATACTTAAAATAGTATAAATGTTCTAAGCACAACTATTTAATTTGAAATACATATAGTAATTAACTAAATGGTGGCTGTTTTAGAAAAATGATGTCACCTTTTAAATAACTAAATACAGAACTTGAAGCTAAGAATAGAATTTTCTTGTTAAACCTTAACAAGATTACAATTTATAGATATACAAATAGTATTCAAACTAAATGGAAGTTATTTAAAAAAAATTACACCTTCTAAAAATTCGAAAATAAAACAAGAAGTTAGGGATGAGATTTTAAATGATGTTAAAATTTAACACCTTTCAAGGACCAAGATGTTCAGCCAGTCGTTGAGGTAATAAAAGAGTTAATTCTAGTAGATGTGGGATGGGCAGTAAAAGTTGAAAAAGCAATACCAGTCAAAGTAGCACATTTGGCAAAAGGCTGAGGGAGAAATTCTAAGGATTAGTTTGTGCACAGAGCCATAGGTCTCACTTCAATGTTGAGCTGCGATTGCAGGAAACTCACATTAATTTTAGTACTCTATTCCAGCAACCGCCCAGCCAGCCGCAATAAACTGCAGTTGCAACTTAAAGCCAAGCCACATACTTTGCTTTGTATGCACATAACAAAAATTCAGTTCCTCCTGCTTTTCCCTGGTCTCCGCCCGCATAAACTTTGCCAATTTTCACTCAGCTGTGCAGAGCAAATTTATGCACAGTGCAAACAGCAAGCGAGCTAAGAAACCAAAAACAAGAAGCAACCAAACACGAGCGACACATGATGAAAATTCGTTAGTTAGCAACAGGGCGGAGTTATTATTCTAATAAGCCGGAATCAGACGCGGCATGCGTCTGGCTTAGTGGGTAAATTATTATTTTCCGCGGACGAGAAGCTTATGAGGCTAAGAGGCGCCGGCTTTCCATTTTCATTTGCAACTAAGCAAATGAATTTTTTGCTGCCGGGGTAGGAATGCAAATAATTGCCAGCGTGGGACTGGTTAGCACTCAAAGTTGTCCAAAATTGTTTTATGTAAATATAAACAGGGGAACAGAGGAGGGGCCTTCGCAGCGGAACCGGAAATTGTCGCAGCTGCCGAGCGCCGAATAAATACGAAGGAAGGAAATGGGGAGCATTTCCCGCCCACCCAAAAAAACATACACAAGGCGAGGAGCTTAAAGTTTGGCGTGTAAGTTTGGTTTCCTTCGGGCCACGTGCCGCCCAACTTTGGAGGACTGCATCCCCGCGAGAAACTGCACTTTCCCTCAGCGGGACTTGGCCTGCTGAATTCGTTCTTTTTTCGCTACTCCTGGTGTTTGCAACAGAATTATGCCCTTCTGCGGAGGAAAGTGATAGAAGTGCTGCCGGTTTCACCCCGGGATATGTTTTCTTAGACAACAACGAACTGAAAATGTCCTTTCCTTAAATAAATAATCAGATATCTTAAGATGATCATATTTCTAAATAGAAGTTTAATAAAGTTGTTATAAGACTAAAACAAATCTTGAAGCAAAAAGATCGAACCAAAACAACATTATTGTAAAGTTATAAAATAATATACTATTAAGTTGTGTTTGATAATATTAAAGAGCATTTTAAGCATGTCCTTCCACTACTTTTAAATTTTAAGTTAAAATAATAATAATAAATGTTTTGATCAACCCTTAAATGCTTGTAAAAAGAAAATAAATACTTTTGTCCAAAAAAATGTATGTTGTTAAACCAGTTTTTTACAATTACTTTTTTTAGGTGCAAAATCACAAATAATTAGAAGTATAAATAAAATTATTAGAAACTAAAGTTAATAAATAAATATAATTTACATAATTTTTTTGAAAATATTAAAAATACCCTCTTAACGACAAAAGAGCTTAATTGTAATGCCCAAAAAAGATTACCAAAAAAACACTAAAGAATAAAAGTTATTGACGACATGACAAGTGCTTTCACCGAACCATCCTTATAAAAACATTTTCCAGCCAATTGGTTTTCCGGGCAAGCCATTGATATAAGTTTCCCAAGACTCTTGCCTTCTTCCGAAGCAGAGGCACAGCCATGGAGGAATTCAAATATTAACTGCATTTTGCGGCAGTTAAGTTTGTTTTGCCACTTCTGCCTCACCTTTTGGCAACAAAATTGAAATTGCAAGGCAACCAGCGCCCAAAATTAAATGAAAATGCTGGCTGTGGTAATGAAAAATGCAACGAAAATATTTGTTCACAGTTTCGGTAGTCAAGTGCATGATATTAACAGAGCCGGATAAATAATAAAATTACCCAGAACCCAGTGTTTTGTAGCCACAATAAGGTGTAGCCCATGCCAATATATGGATTAACCACACAAGTAGGAAGCCACATTGCGTTAATATAGTTTTATTAACTCTAAAGGAATGGAAACCCTTTCCTGGTGCTCAACTCACTAAATCCCGAGTGTTAAATGCCCCAATGTAAACTTAATGTTTGCAACTTTAATGGCCGGTCCATCGTTTAAGCAAAGCTTCAGTATAATTACCTGCGAGCCGGAAAAGGGAGTCGTTGGGAGCAATTTGCATGTTGTTGGAGTACTTAAATAAAATGGCACACTGGCACATATAAATATGAATTTGTGCATTGCATAATTTCGCGCACGTTAAAACGCAACTTGGTGCGAGGGCGGCAAAAGGGAAATGAAATTTGATTGTGAAAAAGGATTCGTTGCGCCATTTCCGTTGTTGGCGTTGATGCTGACTTAATTAGCATAGAAATTGTAGCTGTAGCTGGGGAACTGAACTGCAACTACCGCTCTGGACTTTTCGGGTGTGCAGGACCCCCCCGCTCCCCCTTCTTGGCTAATTGAGGTTAGGTGTCGCAACTTTAAAGCAACTTCTGACACCGCCTCTGACTTGCCACTTCGCTTATGCAATTTGCACTTGGCAGTCCCGAGTCGGCTTAATGAGGTTCGCCAATCAGTTTTGGCCAACTGAACGGACCCGGCTGTAGGTGTGCAAATTAAATTATGCAGATTGGGGTGCCAGCGCCGCTGGAAGGCATCCAAAGCCATTTCCCTAATGAGCATGGCGAATTTTGAATACTTATAGATAATATGAGCTATTCGCAAATTAAACTTTTCAAGAAGTATTTCAGTTTAATACAATTAAACAGGTAATTTACTAATTAATGGTAAATCAAATCAAAAATAAGAAACTATCCTTTCAATGCGCATTAAAAAAATATGTTTTATACTTTCGTAGCTTGTAATCAAGCTTTTATCAAGTCTTATTAAACAGGAAAGATTCCCACATACGTTTAAATAATTCAATTTTTTATGACTAATTTTAAAACAAATCAAAGCATTGGTTACCAAAATAAAATTGAAATTATAAGCTAGAAAAATTCTTTTATAAATGCTAAAAGAAGACTGGTCACATTTTATAACAAAGTGTTATTTAAAGTACGTCAGCTAAGTCCATTTTGTATAATTTAAGAGTTATATTTTGTACTGTTTCTAAATAAATACACATTCGTCTCCATGATTACTAAATTTTGTCGCACGTCCTAGCTCAACATTTTCCAAAAAAAGGACTCCCATTCACCACATTAGCCCCAAAAATAGTATATAATTTTACACCACGCAAAACAGAAAAAGTCCTGGGAAAAATGAGCCAACTTCAGGCCACTTTATTACGATGGGAAAAGTTTGGTGGTCTGAGAAAAAAAGCGAGCAGCCGGGTCCTTTATTTAATCCGCCATCCAGCCTGGGCACGCACCCGGCTAACTTTTGCATAACAAAACTGCTGTAAAACGCTCCAATTGCAGACGAGCAAACAAACAAAGGGGCAGAAGCCACACATGCACGCTGCACAGACACAGTTGTACAAAAAAGAAACAGGAAAACAGAGGAACAGGGTCAGGACTAGTAGCAGGACCAGGAGCTGGAGCAGTCACACAAACAATTACTTGGCCGACTAACAGCGTCATGAGTATTAAATAACTCCTGCAAGTATGCAATGCTTCTTGCGCTCGTTGCCCGACTCACTTTTTACGCATTCCGAGCTGAAACTTTCTGCACTTAGGCTGGAGAAAAAGCGAGTCTGGGAATTCAGGGAATTGTTTTACTGCCCTTTTATGGCACACTCGCTCGTGCATGGCCCACAGCTTTTCTTGTTGGCCACGTGCAGTGGCTAATTACGGCCAAGATTCCCCTCCCAGTCCCCATCCCCATCCCCAACCCCATTCCCATCCCAGTCCAGTTGCCCCAAACGTGACTCACCTCGCGACCCTTGCAGTGCAGCGTGTCGTAGACCTCCGGCCTGCCCTCGATGTTCTTCAGTCGCATCGGCTTGCGCATCAGCAGGCTGCGTCCCTCGTCGTCCAGGTGCATGAAGCTGCAATTTAGATGGCTCGGCTAAAGTATCTGAGAAGTGTGGCAAAGCAACTGCCGTGCTGCCAAATCTGAAGACCCTCGGATCCCTAAGCTCCACACGTTATTTGCTCGATTTGTCTAACCGCTGGGAAATCTTGCATCTTATCTCTTTCAACTGCTAATAACTTATTACCTTTAAAACGCATTCTTTGCATTGCTCGAATTAAATTCGGATATTTTTTTAGATTTTTTTAAAAGTATTTTTCTAACCCCTGGGAAATCCTATATTTTCTTTCTGTTTAGTACTGGTTACTTATACCCTTTAAAACACATTGAATTCATTATGTTTGAAATAGTTTTTGAATATTTACGCGTTCAAATTAAGTTATATATTAAGCCTGCTACGAATTCTACTATAACACAATAATTCATTAAATTCGACAATAGAAATGACTTAAATAAACCCTTGCTCCGAACTTTATTCGCGTTTTAACGAACAGCCGAGAAATTCTATATATTTTCTCTTTCCACTTAAAAAATGTTTAATAATTATGTTTTATTATTTTTCAAAAGCTTGACCCTTAAAAAGTTTAATAAAAAAAACTTAACTAAAAATAGCTTTATTTTATTTTTTTGGCAAATAAAATGCTTTGAAAGTTTACAGAAATATCAAACATTACTTGCATAAACACTTATACCAAATGGTTTAAGTCAGCATACTTCAATGGAAAGGCATGGCGTAAATAAAATTCAAAGCGCTCCCATATTTAGATTTTTCAAATCTTTACAAGTATGTCCTTTACACCACACAGATTATGTTTAAGTAACTTTTTACAGGTGAAATAAAAATGTTTTACTTCAGCAGCTATACATTTCCTCCAGCCAAATGCCGTTTGCCACAAATAAAACTTGTCTAGCTCCTAAGCGCAACTACCTCTGCTAAGTCCTGCCGTTATCCCTTAGATCCCCCTACCATTTATCAGTTTGGCTAGCACTCGTGTCTCCTATATCCGTGATAAATGCAATCCTTACCTGCCGGCACGCGACCGATAATCCTGTGACATTTTTCTGGGCTGCGGTTGGTTCTTGGGCGACGGGGAGAGTTCCCGCGAACTTTTTCCCGACGCGGTGCCGCTGCCTGAGGCAGGTGCTCCTGATCCCTGGCCACCGCCACCTCCACTGCCACTGGAATCCAGCTCGACCACGATACTCGTGTTGGTGCCACGCCGTTCGCGAATTGGAGGCGAGGCTGTGGAGATGCTGGCGCGTTTGGGGTGCCTCAATGGCGTGCCACTCGAAGTGGCAGCCCCTGCTCCAGATGCTCCTCCTCCCGCTGCTCCTTCTCCTCCAGGATGGTCCACTTCATGGCCGCCTTCTGGAGTGCCGCTCAAGAGCCCATTGCCATTCACCGTTGGCGTTGTTTGAGCTTTGATTTTTCTGCTATTTTGTTGCTGTGGGACACATGTATCGTTCTGTTGCTGTTGCCTCTGTTGAAGTTGCTGCTGTTGATGTTGCTGCTGTTGCTGTTGCTGCTGCTGCTGCTGCTGCTGCTGCTGTTGCTGTTGCTGTTGCTGTTGCTGCTGTGCATTTGTCGTACGTTTGATGGTCACGAAACGCAGGTTCTCGAATATCGATGCGAAATGCTGCGACATCTTGTCCTGGGACTTGGAACTCGTGTCCTCTCCGCTGATTGCTTGCCTCGTTGATTTAAAATGCAGCCAACAGGTGAACCACTTGGACAATTTACCCTCCAAGTTTTTGATTAAATTCTGTTGGAAACTTTCAGCGGTCTTCTTTTTCGGGCCACACTCAATTGGTTCACTAAGGATTGAAAAGTTTACAGAAAGTTTTATTACTTGGTGTAGTCAGGGCTGTTAAAGAACTTAAAAATGTACAGGTGTAATGAGTAATTTAAATCGAGAAAATTCGAATTCTGAATAGGACTCATGTATAGTACACTGAAGTCCTTCAATGTTTAAACTTTAATTTTGTTTGCACTAAAGATATAGACATTATTGGCTTTGATCAAAAAATTGGTTATAAAAAGTTATAAAATTATAGATTCCAAAATTTAAAATGAAATATTGAAATCACCACAGTGTAAGTATTTATATTAATACTTGGGCAAAACAGACAATGGAAACCAAAAGTCAAAATCACTTTGTTTGTTCAGAACTACTACATTATATTTATATAAAATATATTTATATAAATTATATTTATAAATGGGAGCTTCCAAAATTACTGCACTCTACTCATCGTTGAAACTCCAAAATTATTGAACATTAACGTTAAATATCTAATAGTCGAACTGTCATATGTCTTGACAGACAAACGAAATATAAATTTTCAAATATGATTCATTCAATAAATTTTATTTTCTGCGTAGATATACCGATTGTTAGGGCACTTGGCTCAAGAATTACCTTTGGCTTAAGGCTCTGCTATGAAATGTCATCAGACATTATTTTGTTTTCAAGCTTTTCTGCTCCTTCATTTCCACTCGAAATGCCTGAGAGCAACAGAAAGAAAACAATAAAAGGACAAGGTCTGGCTTTTAGCTACAAAAATAGACTTATGCACTCAAAGCCAGCCGGGCAGTTAATTGATTGATTGATTACCAAAACAAAACAGGCATAAAAGCACATGTGTACATGTGCCATGGAAAGCCGAAATTGGCGGTCATTATTTTGATTTGCCTAAGCAATTTTCTAAAGCCGCCATTAAACAAACAGCAAAAACAAGAGCAAACAAACAATGAACGGGTAATTAGAAAGCGATAGCATTTCATTGGACATTCTGTGTGACTGAGTGCGGGGGGGGGTCCCATCAAAGCGAATGATTCGGCATTTGATTTCGAATTTTAATGTGCGTGGGTGCTCATTGAACTCGAATATAAGTGGGTTCGACCAGGTCAGAAATGGGCATGCCACCATGTCAGTTGCAGCCGGTGGCATTGGCTCATCAGTTTTGGATTTTGTGGAGAAGAGGACTAAATAAACATGTGAAAAACAATATAATCTAGTTATTACCAATGATAGAAAATGTAATTCTCACAGCGGGTTACTAATAACATGTAATTTAAGAACAATTTTATATGTTTATTGAACGAACATCTAAATAGTAAAGTCAACTTATAGTATAAAATTATTGTATCCCAATGCAATTATTTGTGTTAACATTGGAAACTAAATACTTTTTTTAATGCATAAACTTTATGTTTAACCAAACAAAAACATAAATTACAAAAATTAAATATAATTTTTAAATGAAAACATTTTTAATAATTTAAATTGTTCATAAGTTTGTTTTAAAAATATTCATTCTTATTTAAGCCCCAAAGCATAAAACTCGTCTAAAGACTTTCAATATATTATTTTGCACATTTCCCAAAGCCACTTCAAGTGGTATAATTTACAATTAAAAAAGTCCATGTCCCTAAATGTCTATTAAAGTACAAAATTTAAAGAACATTTCACGATATTACGAACAGCTCAGCTCAACTGAGGCCGCATCTTTAATATTTTCACATTTTTTTAAGCGGCTAGAGGCCAGACAACTGCTGTCTAACAAATGAACGAGCCGCGAATGAAAATGGCTTTTTGAAGAAAGAATAAGGAAGCAGCATCTGGCGCCAAAAAACAACGTGAAAATTGGCTGCAGAATGAATGATGAAACCCTTTCGAAAGCCGACTAGCGAGGCACAAACGAAGGGTTCAGCAGATGTTGTCTGCAACTTTTCCAACTCTAATCAGATGCCTCCTCACCTCAGTTAAGCGGAGTGTGTAAATAGCTCCACTGCCGACTCACCCACCAAATTAAAGGTAAACTAATTGAATTTTCATAGAGCGGCAAGGACTTCGTCACTTTTTGATTAAGAAAATTTATTATGGAGCGACGCGCGGAGGCGTCTGGTTTTGCGGTTTTTGCAGTGGCAAATTGCCATAAAGATGCTTTTAATTGCTACAAATGTTCGCTCTGTCAGGGAGAAACAGGAGTCTGATTTTCATTTCCGCTTGCTTTTCCTCGTTCCCTGCTTAATCAGCCCAGAGGCAAATAAAACTGCTGGGAATTCTTTGTATAAATTGAGACAGTGCCGCCAGTTATAGTTGCGGCGATTTGTTGTTCGTCAGTCTCGGTTGAATTGAAATCTGATGAGCTGAGAGGAATTAAAATGATACAAAACAATAATCCTGAAAGATAAAAGTTGATTGAATAGTAAAACCAGTGTTTTGGTAAGAGAATTTGCGTTTATGAGGTCAACACTGCGTATGAGTTTATATCATTCATACGCAGTGTTGCACATACATTACCAACTGATAAAAAAAGCAAGCAACATCTTTTAGACTTTTTTATTAAACTGGTATTTTTCTCCTGAACTAGACTTGTGCAGTGTTGCAGTAGCTTCTTTTTTGAATGTTTTTATCTCTAAATAATTCATTTGAATAATCAAAACCTACTATTTAGTTAAATCTAGCTACTTTTCTTAGCTGTGATAAACTTTGTTATCAAACCGAAAATGCATCATTAAATAATTAACTTAAAAAATAAATTATTTAAAATCAATTCATCGAACTCAAGACAACACCAGAGATGACTTTATGCAAATGATCCTTTTGTGGAGGCACAATTTAATCTGAAAATCTCAGCTTTCATACCCTCTCGACACTTCAACGCCTCCGGAACTCCTCCACATCGTTTTAAATCCAATCAATTGGTTTAAAATAAACCCTTGAACAAAATCAAAACCATTGAAAAAAATAACAACGACATTCGCTGAATGCTTTCCGTATTATCTCAAATGACAACACAGCCGCGTGAAGAAATGAAAACCAAAGGAAATTGTACAATTGGGGGACAAAGGCAAACAGTGAAAAAACGAGTGCTGCCAAGCACAATGCAAAACAGTAAAAAACGGAGAAAGGAAACTGAAAACCAGCAAATCTGTTAAGAAAAACCATTTAAATGGGCGGCACAACACAGCCAGGACAATGCGCATGTGGTTTTCCACCCACGCAGGTGCTCGGAAAGCCTCAACCAAATCCAAGACTTGTGGTCAAGTGCGAATCATGACTAGAATGAGGTTCGGATTTGGGAGCACATTTGGAGACACTTAAAAAGCGCTGAGGACAATAACGCGTACGTGAAGGCAATAATTAGAGTATTCTCCTAAATTGCCATTAGGCTTGGCAAAGGCACAAGTAATTTGTATAATAATCGGAAAAATCCAAATAGGGTGTAGAATTTTAAATGACAATTACATTTAAGGGCAATTAAATTATTAGAGTATATTTGCTTTTACTACAACAATAAAACTTTTTCACGACACGCATTTACAATTCACTTAAGTATTTTACTAGACTGACACAACTTTTGTATTACACTTATTTTAGTTTTACATTGATGAAGCAGGCTTCCTATGCCCCCTAAAATTATAATTTCCGGCACAGAAAATTCAATTTGATTTTATTAAAATATAAATTGGCTTCGTTGGTACTCAACATTACTTAACCTGTCATGTTAACATACATTTCTGTATTCGATTTCTAAACCTTGTACTTTTTGGATACAAGCTGAGCTCTGAAATTGATCCGTTTCTAAAATAACTTGCGCTCGTCGGTTAAAATTTATTTTATGCTAATACAAATTGTAAATTATCCCAAAGTCAGTTGAGCAGCAGATACCGTAATACATTTATGAATTGAAAGGCCCCTCTGCAAAAAAACACATCATTTTTGAAGATACCCGCAAAGTGAAGAAAATCCTTTGGCCATCCCTGGGTTTGCTCAGAAAAGGTAAACAAGTTTTATTCCCCAAATGCTGACTAACCGGCTAAGGATTTACATATGAAAGGGATAGTCATGTGAAGGATTTTATGCCTTTGAAAAGGATTGCCACGGAACCGAACCAAGTATGCTCACATCCTTAAACAGCTCGGCAAGTGTGCAAGTGTATGAAATATTCACACATAATGTTTCAAAATTTATACTCCTGTCGTCCTTTGTGATGTCAGCCTCAGCTGCGGTTCGCATTTTGATAGTCAATATTGAATATTTATTTATTGTTATTAGAAAACATGCCGAACACGGTATAATGTATTTTAATGCGTTTCATTAGTGGTGTGAGGAATGGAAGTTCAATCCAAAGGATGGTTGATTGTAAATTAACTTAGGCGTGCATGAGACATGTAAGAAAGAAAAGTCGCCAAATATTCAATGTAGTTATCAAAGAAGGAATCTTTTAATATTAAATATTTTACCTGATGGCAAAAACTAAATTCGGTTAATTCAAAATGCATGCTACTTGATCCCGAAATATTCCTAATGCATTTTACTTAACAAATAAATGTCAGCATTAGCTAAGAAGTCAGTAGTTTTTCCAGTTTGGACTTATTCGTCTCGCTGACTTTCAATGGAAGAGCCTATGCAACTTTGCACTACACAATGGCCTGCTGAGCATCAGCATATTATAATTTTCCTAATAACGAAATGGTGAAAACTGGCAGAGCGTGGATGGGACAGGAAGACGGGACTTGTCAACCGTTTGACATCGGCAGCTGCGACAGCGCCAAAGGAAGTTGGATTCTGCCTCCCCTGAAAAGTTTGCTTGGCACTTAATTTGATGTTATTTTTTACTGCTAATTGTTTTTCAATTTATGTTGGAAATTTTGTTATGAACGTATTTTGCACATTTCATGCTAAAGAGTTAACTTGGCTATCTTTGACAACCTTAATTACCTAATGGGGTATCCATTTTCGGAGTTCAGTCTAAAGGCGTTTGGCCTTTGAGGGTATTTATTAAAGATTAATTTCCATTAATTATTTTCAATGACTTGTTTTCCATTTTTCCATGCTCAAGTTATTCATTTAATTACAAGATAACTTAATTTTCAACTCTTGGAGACATTAATCATTTGATTGCATGAACTAGAGTAGCTTTTTCCTTAGGCTTGACTGATTATTGTGGTCCAACAATTAGTCAATCAATTTTTAGTTAGCATTGTGTTAATCTTGAAGTAATTTTCGCCAGATTTCAAATAAATCATTATGATTAATTGGCTAACGTTTATGGAAATTATACATTCATAAAATAAGTAAAGTCCCAGACTAGAAAAGTACCTTATATTGGATAAGCCTAGGAAAACTCAGTCAAGTTATCAAAATATAATGGGAAGTAGTGAGTGCGTGAAGATGTTTCTGGATTCAGAAAAATTGATTTATACATATAAAAATCGCTTATTGGATATTTCTTTTGTATTCAAAAAATTTGGAAAAATCAAAACATTGTGAATTCCAATTATATTGCATTTGCATCCGAAAATCAAACAAAGTATTTATTATTATTTTTTGTGTAAATATTTTCCTTAAAAGCCTTCATTCTTCCATGACTATTATTTGCCTACAATTTTTTAAAGATTTGTATTCATTTTTTTTTAAATATAAGCGAACTAACTTGCTTATTTTCTCAATTTCCCATGCTCGAAGTATTTCTTTCATTACAAGTTTACTTTATTTGTTAATTTTTGACATTTTATTCAAATAACTTTATACATTGCATTGGCTTTCTCCTTTGGAATGACTGATTATTGTGGTCCAACAATTAGTTAATCAATTCCTAGTTGATATTGTGATATCCACCAAATTTCAATAAATCACTATGATTAATCTGATTGTCTGACGTTTATGGAAATTATACATTTATATAATATGTAAAGTTCCCTATATTGGATAAGCCTGAGAAAACACAACTGGGTTATCAAAATAATAATAGAAGTAGTGAGTACAGCTAAATGTTTCTTGGATTCGAAAAAAAATGATTTATATACAATTGGATACATCTTTTGCATTAAATAAGTCTATGAAAATAAACTTTGTGAATCACAATTATTATACATTTTTGCATAAATATTTTCCGTAAAATATATATACACATTAAATATTTTAAGATCTGAGCAACCGAACTTGCTTATTTTCTCGATTTGCTTATTCACAAGTTACTTTCATTACAAGCTTACTTCATTTTCAAATTTTGAAAATTTCAATAAAATAACTACAAGAATTAGAGTACCTTTCTCCTTAGGCTTATTGTGGGCCAACAATTTGTCAATCAATTCTTAGTTGTTAATCTTTAAGTCATGTTCGTCAAATTTAAAATGATTTTATAAGTTTTCTAACGTTTATAGAAATTATTCAATTTATATAATAATTAAAGCCCCTGATTAGGATAGTTCCCTTAATTGGTAGGCCTGCGAAAACACAGTTAGTGAATCACAATAATATTGCTATAGCCTAAAAAAACAAGGTGGTGAAAACTTCAAATTGCATTCTGGATTCGGGAATACATTTATTTATAAATAAATTAGTTTATTGTATTGGATAGGTTTGAAAAAATCCACATTATAGACACAATATTATTAAAGATATGTTGGCATTAATTATTTTTAATTTTGAGCAAACGCACTTGCTGTTTTTCTAAATTTTCCCATTCTCCAGTTATAAATATCATTTCAAGTTTACTTCACTTTAAAGTTTTGGACACATTAATAAATTTACTACAGAAGCAACCGCATTTAATTTACCACATTTAATATCACTTTGTTAGTGTTTTGTAATATGTCTTTTAAAAAACATTATATTTTTGATTAAATTATCAATTGCAAATTAGAATGGGTTGATAGGTGATTTTGCAGTATAAATAGAGAATCATTTTTTTTGCAAAGTTAGTAACTACAATTTTTTTTAAAAGTTTTGAGGTCTACACTGAATCCCAAAAATCATTTAAATAAAATATCAATATAAGCAAGTAGTTTCTAATATTACAGATTACAGTAATTAAGCTGGTACCGCTCAAAATATTTAATTCAACAATGCTAAGTGATAAATGTCAGCAAACATTTATAAGTCCTAAAAACATCGTATTTTAAACGGATGAATTTTAATCAAAAATTGATGCCGAAAATGTTACTCTTTAAACAGTCAATTATTTGTTGGTAAACACTTTTGTAATACGAATGGCAGGCATTGGTTTTATTATTATTTTTTTATGCACTAGTCACAATTATAGATAAAACCTCGGATGGTAAAATTTTATGATGCAGGAAAATGTTGCCAAAATGTTGGTGCTAAAAATTTGTCGGAAAATTTCGTTCACAAAATCGTTGCACTACTTGCTTTAAAAGGTTTGATTTTAAGACTAATGTGTATAATTTATAGTTAAATTTCACAATATATTTTTTGTAACATATAGAAGAAGCTAAGCAGAGGAAGCGATATTATTGCAAGCCCTACATTAATTAAGGTTCCGATCTTTCCCATTGCAGCTATTTATACTTTAATGGGTCGGAAATAAGTCCTCGGTTTTTAATCGGGCTTAGAAAACAGTTTCTTATATTTAAATTAGAAAAAAATTCTAGCCGTCATTGGGATCATTGAAACCAAATGAAGTAAAATGATATTAGTACATTATATACTGCATTATTAGGTTTCTATAACCAGTTTAGAATCATATTTTACCTCTGAAATAACCTTTTCTTTGATTAAATCGATTTGTAAATGGTAATCACAAACATATATGTAATGTAAATAAATAAACAATGTTTTCATCTACTTTTCGTTGGGCCACTTCACTCTTAAATGGGTTTTAGAATTTTTTTGATTTTCTAGCTTCTTTTGATTATCTTTGTTTGGTCCGAACAATTTAAGTTTTAAGCGCGATCCACAGAACTCGAACGCCGCGCGTTGACTGAAGCTAAGGCCGCAACGCAGCATCCTTAAATAGCGGCTGAACCTCCGCCAGCATCCGTTACGCGTTGTTGAAAAGCTTGGCTCCCACACTCCAACAAGCTCGGAATGGCGCGTGTCCTGGATAAAGCTCCCGATTGCGGGTGCAACTGGAAGAGGATTGGTGGGACGACGACCTTCGACTGAAAGGGAAAACTCAGCCAAGGAAAAACACCAGTTGCTTTGTTTTGTTTTGTTCTGTTTATTTTTTAAAGCGCGATTATAACTCTCACTATCCATGCAAACGGACTCCCATATAGTGCATGAATAATTGAAGATGCATTTGAAAATCTTGAGTTCTTTTCCATGATTTTTCCAACATTCAAGAAAATTAAAAATAAATATAACAGGTAAACTTAACCTAAGAAGATACCTATAATCCTAGTCTATTTATTGTAATTAACTATATATAAGAATATATAGGTTTCTTTTTTACTCCCTCAATTAAAAAAGCACTGAATACAGGATCTTAGCCAATTACTTATGTACTACCCCATAGAATCAAAATCTGTATACAATTTCCTTTAGTTAGACGATTTAAAATTGGAAGAGCTTACAAATGTCGAGAATATCTGACGACTTTTTACTTCCTTTTGACGGATGATTGGTGACGACGGGGAAGACCAGGTTGACTTTGCCATAATCCAAAACGGCGACTTGACTGTGAACATCCGAAGAATTTTCATGATGGCTCGTTCTTGTTGTAGTTCTTGGTGGTGGTGGATTTGATGGTTGTATATATACAGGTATACAATAGAGAGACAGAACATTAGTATAATCCTTTTCAATAATTTAAATAAGACAACAAACATTAAGCCTAAACCTTAAAACTAGTTCAAAAAATGAAGTGATCAGAGGGCGGTAAAATGAGTAAAATAATCACATCGAATCGAAAAAAGTGTTCAGCGCACTGCAGCACTTGTGCTCTGGGAGTTCGGTGATCTGATCAGCATCTGTTCTTGTTCGTCTGCATGTGTATTATTTCGTGTTAGTTTTGTGGGTGTACAGGTTTAATGGAGTTGTTATTTTAAGACGGTCGTGACCACTTTTGGAATTAATTCACTTTAGTTCTTGAGTTATTTATGTTCATTAAGAGGTCTCGCACTTTGGGTTTTAGGTTAAGTTTTGGTTGAATTCAGACGACGTTGCTGGATGTTGTTTAAAAATATATATAAAGAAGGCTGCTTTCTTAAACAAGTGATGTAGATGTAGACCAACGTTGAAGGGACGAACATGCCATCAAAGCCAATGTTATCCAATTTCATATTCATTTAAGAATATTCCTGAATAGCGGCTAAGATTTGTGAAGCCAAAACAAACTATGTAGAGGTTTTCTGCAATTGTTGATCGTAGGTTCCAATGTTAAATTCAGAAATCCGGCATTAATTGAACACGCCTTTTGCAATCCAAGCTGGATCTATTAGAATTTCGGCAAATCCCAGTGCAGCTGTTAAAGATTAAATTCGGTGATATGACATCATCGTTGATAGTTTAAGCTTTGTGAAATCCTTAGTTGAACCATCCGGAATTGCGACTATTCCAATGCTATCCTTTAGGAAATGACTTTGTTGTTATGTTTCATCTGCTTTGAATTGATGTAGAGTTAAGGTTTCCTTTGCAGTTTTCTGTGTCCTTGATTCCTTGTGAAAAATGTTGATCCCTACAAAGAACAGTTGACCTTCGGGGTTCTAAAGCGAAGAATTTACAAGACAATCGATAGCTTGAGAGAGGAAATAAAGAAAAGTCCTAACTGTAAAACGCAGGGGAATCGCGATCTATAAAAATATGTACAAATTGTGTTAAACAGGGCCAGGGGAGTCACATCCGCTTTCGAAAAAGGTCACTAATATCCGAAAACTTCGGAAATCAGGTACGAATTTGAATAGTGGTTCTCAGTAGCTAATCTACTTTCTGTGGAAATCGCCTCAAATGGCAACGGCAGCTGCGTTTTTACAATCGACTTGCGCACCATTGGCGGCGTATGGCAAACTGAAGGTGTCAAGCCATTCTTTGCATTTTTCAGTGCTATCGAAGGCCAGAATATTGGTAATATAGTCAACACTAATGTTGGGACGATAACTGAAAAATAGTGTTATCATAAGTGGCGGTTCTTAACAATGTGAAATCTTTAACTTACGATTTAATAATAACTCGCAAGGCAGCCTTGCGCTCTCTCTCCAGGAACCACTCAATCATGTGGCCAGACATAAGAGGCGCCGTCTTGTACAGAGAAAACAATTTGCAGTAGTTGCCCAGCGACCACGCAGAGCGGAATTGAAGGGCGTGCGCAATGACAGGATTCTCGCGCTGATCAGCCGTAATCGAACGGAGGACAGTAGTTATGTCTGCAAGGCAAAAGTTATGTTAACTTGAATCGAATATACAAGAGAAAAATCAAACCTACCCAAGGTATTCTTTGTAAAAATATAATAGAGTATGCGATAGGCCGTGAACTCCAACGCATTGGCGCTCTTGCCGCCAATCTCCATGTACAGCATCTTCAGTTGCGTCTGGCACTGGTTAAACTCCTCGTGGTCTCCCTTTTCCATGGCGATGCGAGCGTGGGTCTCATACACCTCCACCGTAAACTGATCTCGAATACCCTGGACCTATGGAAATCATTGTTATTATCTTTCTTTTTTACTGCAAAATGAGGTCACTTACAGTCAAATCCTGCCTGATGGACTTCAGCTGATCACACGCATAGTGGTAATCCTGATTTGCACGCCATTTTCCTTTCACATTAACTAGGGAGTGGGTTAGCACTTCGACAGGTCGCACCTCCGTTGGCGAGGGGGCCTTAGTGAGACGCAAAAACGATTTTTCTAGGTCCCTACAAGTGCCTACAATATGCAAATCTAGAAGATCTAAGCCGCCAGCCGCTTCTGTGTCCTCGTAAAAGGAAGTGCGATGTTGTTGGTGTTGCTGCTGCTGCATCATCTTCCTCTTGTTCTTGGCCGTGGTGAGACCAAACGGTGAGCTTGCAATGGCGACGACAGATTTCTTGGCGGAGCTGGAGCTCTGCTGTGAGAATCGTGCCGCACGCTGTTGCAAGCGCGCTGTGTCATCATCAACGGCTCCGCCAATGGACGACTGGTTAGAGTAGAAATGAGGAGGCTTCTTTTTTGCCTGGCCGGAGTTACCTCCAGAGCCAGCGGCCGCTGCTGCAGCTGCGGCTGCGCGCTTGCCCTTCTTCATCAGCATTTTCTGCTGCTTGCGCGATAGATTCGCGGTGAGTGGTATGAAATTTAGGGATTCGTTCGAGCCCGATTTGCGGATAACTTTACGCGCCGGAGGACTGCTGGCATCACTACTGCGGGAGCACGATCGGGAGCGAGGGGACCGCGAGCGGGAACGCGAACGGGACCGCGACCGCGAGTAACGCTTTTTGCTCGAGTACTTCAATGAGTTAGAGGATGAGTGCGAACTGTAAAGGGTAAAAAAAACGGGTTTAGGTTTTATGTTCAACTTGTCAAAGAGAGACCCCAAAACTTACCGCGAACGACTCCTGGAGTACCTGGACGACGAAGAGTGGTGATGGGAACCGTATCCGGATGACGACTTGTTGAACTGATTGACCTTCTGCTTGAACTGATTTACGATACCCGGAGAGGCCTTGGTTGGAGCCTTCTCCGGCTCGTGGTCTCGCTCTCGCTCTCTCTCCTGCTCTTGCTTTTTCTGAAAGTAGTTGCTTCGCTGCGGCTGCGGGGGAGTCACGTTGCTCAGCACCACATCGATGCCATCCCGCTCGCTGTGCACCGTGGGCATGGGCTCGTTGTCCCAGTCCCGCGTCCACAGTTCATTGCGATTGGCTGCCGCTATAATTTTGCCCTTCAGGCATATGTCAATCTGATCCTTGTCGAGGTCCGTGTTGCACTTTGAGTAGCAACGTGCCACATATTGATTGAGTGCATCTGGCCAAGAGTCGTTGGATGCCATTTGATAACTGTTAGGGCGCTTAAAGGTGGAAGACTGCGCTGGAGCAGGAGAAGCGATCGGCTGCTGTTGATGTTGTTGTTGCTGCTGGGGATTCTCTGTGGGGGCCACTATGGCCAAAGGCAGTGGTGGTGGTGGCTTGCTTAAATCCGGAGTGGCCGGTACGCACACTTCGCTGGCGCTAATAATGGGGGGTGGTGGTGCTATGGGTGTGGCTTGTGGTTGATTGGAAAACGGATTGCTATATGCTGTTTGCTCAAAGCTTTTGTTTTTGTTGTTACGCTTGCGCTTCTTTTTGTTGCTGTTGTTGTTGTTGTTGTTGTTGTTATTGTTGTACAATTGCATAACCTGTTGTTGCTGTTGATGCTGCTGTTGCTGTTGCTGTTGATGCTGCTGTTGCTGTTGCTGATGCTGTTGTTGCTGTTGCTGCTGTTGAAGTTGCTGCTGCTGTTGTAGGGGATTGGGGGCACTTGCCAAACGCTTTTGGTTTAAATTCAAATTAAAACGTATTCCCCCGAAATTCTTTTGCTGTTGCTGCTGCAGTTGTTGCTGCTTGTTTTGCCCCGTTGGCTGGCCGCATTTGGGCGGAGGCGGAGGTGGCGGACCCGAGGGGAGGGGCGGCGGTACCGCCAGCGCATTGCTGAAGCCAGGCGGCGCATTTGACGCGCTGACCGTCGAGGTTACCTGCTGTTGCTGTTGTTGCTGCTGGTAGCGCATATAGTACTGGTAGTACTGTTGATATTGCTGCTGGTAGGCGACGTTTTGGTTGGCATACCAGGCGTAGTTGCTCCATTGCTGGGCCAGAGCGGCGGGATTACCCCCCTGTTGCTGCTGCTGCTGTTGCTGCTGCTGCATCTCCTGCAGCTGCGGAATCAGTGGCGGCGGGGCACTCATGGCCTCGGACATGGTACTCCCTCTCTCGCTTCTTTTCTAAAGGTGGCCTTTGACTTGTTTTACCTGAACTTACCTTTGTGTTTTTGCTATTTCAGCCCCTGATTTCGAAACAAAGGGTACGAAAAGGTGGAAATGTGATGATTAGTGTTAGTGTGTGTGTGCTGGTATGTGACGCCATTTTTATTTCTTACCTACTTTGGCCTCCGAGAACTTGCTCTTTTGACTTGAAATTTTCGCGTTTTAAACGCCGTTTTCGCTACGATAACAAAGTAAAACGACTGGATAACGCAAAGAACTAAGTGCGTTCGCACAAAAACACTCGGAATATGCTACTTTTTGCCTGCTTTCATCACGATAACTAAACACGTCTGAACAGATGAACTATTTTTTTATGACGAAAAAGAGACAGAATAATCGATGAATAGAGCTGTCAACGTATTCAGTGTGACCATCGCTTGCTGCGTCAAAAATCCATTATAAGCGGCAATAATGCAAAACAGCATCATATATTTGGGGTATTCTCTTTAGTCCTGAGTCGTTATGTCCTGGCAAATCACACAAAATGCTTACAACAGATTCAAAACTTTAAAATAAAACTATTCTTTGAACACTGACTATTATTCTTGAGATAGGCAATATCATATACGAGGTGTGTTCAAAAAGTAAGGTGACTTTTCAAATTTCGCGAGCAACATATTTTCGATTATCGATTTTTTTGTTTTGTTATATTGGTACACTCTTCCCTAACATCTGTACCAAGTTTCAATGGAACATCCTCTTTTGTTTGGTTGTGAGAGGCGTAAAGTTACAAGTTATTTTGCGAGCTCGGCGGTTTTTTTGCTATCGAAAAATATGGATCAAAGGATTTGCATCAAATTTTGTGTAAAAAATAAAATTAAGTGCTCTGAAACACTTGAAATGTTGACAGTGGCATACGGTGAAACTGTTCTGAGTAAAAAAAATGTGTACAAGTGGTACAAACTCTTCCAAGATGGCCGGGAAGATGCCAATGACCAGCCTCGCTCTGGACGCCCAAGCACGTCAACAACTGATGAAAACGTTCAAGCAGTGACGAAAATTGTTTTGGAAAATCGTCGAATCACTATCAGAGAAGTTGCTGAAGATCTCGGTATATCGCTTGGCTCGTGCCATGAAATTTTTTCAAACGTTTTGGGTATGAGTCGTGTGTCAGCGAAGTTTGTTCCGAAATTGCTGAATTTTGACCAAAAGAACCGTCGCATGAGCATCGCTCAAGAGCTGTTGAATGACGTCAACGACGACCCAGATTTACTCAAAAGGGTCATAACTGGTGACGAATCATGGGTATATGGTTATGATATCGAAACCAAAGCCCAATCGTCCCAATGGAAGAGCCCAGGCGAGCCAAGACCGAAAAAAGCACGCCAAGTTCGATCAAATGTCAAAGTTTTGATCACTGTTTTCTTCGATTACCATGGCGTGGTGCATCAGGAGTTCTTACCATATGGTCGTACGGTCAATAAACAGTATTATCTGGAAGTTATGCGCCGTTTGCGAGAAGCAATACAAAAGAAACGTCCAGAATTGTGGAAAAACAATTCATGGCTTTTGCATCACGATAATGCCCCTGCTCACTCATCTTTGCTTGTGAGAGATTTTTTGGCCAAAAACAACACCACAATAATGCCTCAGCCACCATATTCACCGGATTTGGCCCCATGTGACTTTTTCTTGTTCCCAAAACTGAAGAGACCTATGAAAGGACGGAGATTTGCAACGATTGAAGAGATAAAGACTGCATCGCTGCAAGAGCTCAAGGCTATACCGAAAAGTGCTTATGGGAAGTGCTTTGAGGATTGGAAAAACCGTTGGCATAAGTGTATTGTATCTGAGGGGGATTACTTTGAAGGGGACAACATAAATATTGATAAATAAATTAATAGTTTTTCTTGAAAATACAAAGTCACCTTACTTTTTGAACACACCTCGTATGTATATAAATTCAAAATGTTTGGCTTATTGATTCATTCCACTATGAGACTCACAGAAAAAACAAACGTTTACCCCTAAAATGCATTTTCATTTAAGGCATTTTCAGAGCTTTCTTCTATTTAGAAAACCAGCCTTAGAAACGATATTATCTCAAGAATCCTAATTAAAATAGTTCTTATAAATGAATAATTTTTTTATTTTAATGTTTGAAATGATATTTTTAATCAAATATGCATTTTAACTATTATGACATGTTCAAAATTCCTATCATTTGGGCAATATTACCTCATATTACATACAATTAAAATATGTTAATTGATACTATCGATTTATATTTAGATATAGCAACAAGACAACTATTTTATATGTTATTATCTGTAAAAATAAAATTAAATCTACTTCTAACATTGGAAGTGCCAAGCAACGCCAATCTTGTGATTCCCACCAATCGGATCCACGCCATCAAAAGCCGCATGATACATAATGTCAACATTTTCACCGAGTTTGGATTGATAAACAAACCCGATTCTTGAGTCGTGCCGCAGCTTGGCCTTTATCAATGATCCATTCTGAAAGTCATACTGAACGCCAATTGCGAACTGTTTGACATTTTCTGAATTATAGAGGTTCGATTTGATAGCAAAGGCCCACCGTTCGCCAAGGCGTTGAAAGATAGATCCTCGCAAGTCCTCAAAATTTTCTCTGTTAAATATAAGTTTGAAATATAAGATGTGTTATATCCTGGATTTAGTCAAGCAGAACCTACAGTTTAATGCCCACTTCGGTCGTCCCATTGTTGTAGCCCAAGCACAAAGCGTGCCTATCGAATCCCTTTTCATCCATGTTGTAACTTGCTCGACATCCCAGCAGCCAATTTTCGATTGGAGCTACTAGGAGGTATCCCAAAAGAAAAGGTTCCTTGTAGAGGGGCACCACCAGTTCCACTTTCACAGGATTATGCTCAAAGCCACACTTAAGTTTGCTTTTAAAGGTCACTCTATAAAGGAATTAAATTAGATAAATGTAATATGGTAATAAGTCTTTGATATATCTATATCATATATATGTATCTTAGGATACACAACAAGAAATGGATGATGGGTTAAGGAAAATATTTTATGTCTTAAAATAGATATAAGTTTTTAAAAAATTGTTTTGAAAATAAGGAATAAAATACAATATAATTATTAAAGGTGCAAAATTCAAAAAGCAATTATAAGGACGAGCCGTAAAATATCCTTATGTATATCTAATCAAAACCTTATATAGATATTACTTACTCGTCCTTTGTGCCAATCATCGACTTGACCAGAGCGTACCACCGGCTGCCGAGGCCCATGCCACGTACTCCGAGCTCCGACACACATTCATTGGAGGTCAACCAGCCGAGGGAGGCACTCCAATTATCGCTCTCCTTGTGAGCCTCCACACCCCCAAAGACGGAATCAACGGTCGGATAGCCCTCGCCGAAGGTGCTCAGGTAGAAATCCTGGTTCGTCTTTGTGGTGCACTGCAGCTGCCAGGCGCCCAGTTTGAATCCGGTGATGAGGCAGTCCTTGGCCGAAGCGCCCACGTGGAAGTAGGAGGGCATTTCGCCCTCTGCGAGAGGTAAGGGTATCTCTACATCGACCTCCTTCAGGTCCTCTTCAGCTGTTCCCTTCTTATCTTTCCCTTGATCTTCCTTATTTTCTTCTGGGGCAGGGCGGTTCCGCTTTCTGTTTCGGCGAAACCAATTTAGTATTCGTTGCTTCAATTTTTGCATTGTAAAAAAATATAAGACCCAAAAAAATTCAAACACAATTTGAAATTTTAGTAGAAATAAATCGTTTTGAAACTTTAATCCACAGCTACTAGTTCATGCCAAATCTAAACAGACATGTGTTTGCTGAAAAACTTATAATACAAACAAGTTAATGATTAAAACAATAGAAAATAAAAAACGTACAACGTAAATAAGCAGAAACACTATATAATTTATCGTCTAGAGATTAAAATACCAGGAAGTGCCGAATTTATGTTTACCATTAATCGGATCATTTCCTTCAAAGCCGACGTGAAACAAAAATTCAATATCCTCACGAATTTTCCGTTGAAATATAAACCCTAGCCGAGTATCCCCTCGAACTTTGGCCTTCAGCAATGTGCCCGGTTCCCACTCGTACTGGCCCCCAATGGTGATGCTCTTAGGAGTCACGTTTCCATACAGGTTCGCTTTTAAAGCAACGGCCCACTTTTCTCCAATGCGCTGAAATATCGATCCTCGAAGGTTCTCGAAATTCTCACTGAAATATTGGGATGTAAGTTGGTTAAATCAGCCGGGAATCACCTACAGTTTCAGTCCCACTTCTGTTGAATCATTGTTATAACCCGCGCAGAAAGCGTTCATGACAAAGTTCCTGTCTTGAACATTGAATACCGTGCGGTAACCTAACAAAATGTGGTCGGCAGGCTCAGCCAGAATGTAGCCCATAAAGAGTGGCTCCTTGTAAATAGGAACATACAGCTCCACCTTTCCGGGCTTATATTCATAACCACATTTTAACTTGCATTGAAAGTCACATCTGCAAAAATATAAATATCAACTAAAATGTAAGAAAGCAAGTAGCTTACAACATTTGACTTCCTGTCAGTATCCTCTCAGACTAATTTAGCATCGCTAAACTCCTTTACAATTTTAAAACATATTCGCAAAGAATAACCCTCTTATATTTTAAGATAATAGTCATTATAGACAACGTATGGCATTTTATTAGCGGAATTTTAATAATAAAGTTATGGGTAATGGGTAATGTAATATTTTAAAAGTGCCTAGGTCCTTTTTTATGCACCTTGATACAGGAAGGTTTTCTGCGTCTTTAGTTACGAAGTTATGAAGTTAATTTTATAGAAACATTTATTTAAAAGGCTAATTTTTGATCCTTAGCAATTTCAAAAGAAAAATACTCGTTTAGACAAAAAAAATGTTGTATATTTCTTGTACCATTTATAATTGAAATTTATGAATACGAGGTGTGTTCAAAAAGTAAGGTGACTTTTCAAATTTCGCGGGCAACATATTTTCGATTATCGATTTTTTTGTTTTGTTATATTGGTACACTCTTCCCTAACATCTGTACCAAGTTTCAATGGAACATCCTCTTTTGTTTGGTTGTGAGAGGGGTAAAGTTACAAGTTATTTTGCGAGCTCGGCGATTTTTTGCTATCGAAAAATATGGATCAAAGGATTTGCATCAAATTTTGTGTAAAAAATAAAATTAAGTGCTCTGAAACACTTGAAATGTTGACAGTGGCATACGGTGAAACTGTTCTGAGTAAAAAAAATGTGTACAAGTGGTACAAACTCTTCCAAGATGGCCGGGAAGATGCCAATGACCAGCCTCGCTCTGGACGCCCAAGCACGTCAACAACTGATGAAAACGTTCAAGCAGTGACGAAAATTGTTTTGGAAAATCGTCGAATCACTATCAGAGAAGTTGCTGAAGATGTCGGTATATCGCTTGGCTCGTGCCATGAAATTTTTTCAAACGTTTTGGGTATGAGTCGTGTGTCAGCGAAGTTTGTTCCGAAATTGCTGAATTTTGACCAAAAGAACCGTCGCATGAGCATCGCTCAAGAGCTGTTGAATGACGTCAACGACGACCCAGATTTACTCAAAAGGGTCATAACTGGTGACGTATCATGGGTATATGGTTATGATATCGAAACCAAAGCCCAATCGTCCCAATGGAAGAGCCCAGGCGAGCCAAGACCGAAAAAAGCACGCCAAGTTCGATCAAATGTCAAAGTTTTGATCACTGTTTTCTTCGATTACCATGGCGTGGTGCATCAGGAGTTCTTACCATATGGTCGTACGGTCAATAAACAGTATTATCTGGAAGTTATGCGCCGTTTGCGAGAAGCAATACGAAAGAAACGTCCAGAATTGTGGAAAAACAATTCATGGCTTTTGCATCACGATAATGCCCCTGCTCACTCATCTTTGCTTGTGAGAGATTTTTTGGCCAAAAACAACACCACAATAATGCCTCAGCCACCATATTCACCGGATTTGGCCCCATGTGACTTTTTCTTGTTCCCAAAACTGAAGAGACCTATGAAAGGACGGAGATTTGCAACGATTGAAGAGATAAAGACTGCATCGCTGCAAGAGCTCAAGGCTATACCGAAAAGTGCTTATGGGAAGTGCTTTGAGGATTGGAAAAACCGTTGGCATAAGTGTATTGTATCTGAGGGGGATTACTTTGAAGGGGACAACATAAATATTGATAAATAAATTAATAGTTTTTCTTGAAAATACAAAGTCACCTTACTTTTTGAACACACCTCGTATATGAATGGACTGCAATAATATATATCGTTAAAACCAGTGAAGTGATTTATACCATATAGTAAGTTTTGGCAAAGATTTTGTTATTTAGAGTATGTTATTTTTAGCATGCCAAAATTGGCTTGCCAATAAATGCCCCAAGTGCTTAATGAAGCGCATGTTCCAATAAGGACCACCGGCTTCAATGGTCTACTTTAAAAGAATACAAGTCTTCTCCGACTTACCCTTCACCCGTGCTGACCACAGACTTCAGGACCGCAGACCATATACCGCCCAGACCATTGGCACGTGCTCCAAGATCGGACAGCCAGTCCCCGTCCGACAACCAGGCGAAGGATCCGTGGAAAATGCCCTGCTCTTTGTAAGCTTCCAAGCCTCCGTAGACGGAGTTCATAGTCGGATAGCCCTCGCCGAAGCTGCTCAGGTAGAAGTTCTGATCCGTCTTCGAGGTAGACTGCAGCTTCCATCGGCCAATGGTGTAGCCGTGGACGAGGCACATCTTCGCCAGGAGCCCCACATGAAAGTAGGTGGGCATCTCGCCTTCCTCCGGCGGAGGCGGCAGGATCTCCACATTGTTTTCCTTCTTAGATGGATCTTCGTTGCTCTTGTCCTGAGTATCATCACTAGTGTCGGGAGCATATTCTGATTGCAAACGTTTCCGTTTGTTCTTCCTGAACAAGTTACGAATCCTGTGCCTCGTAGGCATTGTGCAGTTTCGAATTATTTTAGCACTTGGAATTTAGAGACGGTTAAATTTCTGAAAGCAAGTTCAAAGAGGCTCTGATTAGAGTACAAGAAAACGAAATATATTAATTTTCAATTCCTTATCCTAAAGAGGACCGCGCCAAGGAAGATATGTTTTTAAAAACGTGGCTTACTAAACAAAAACTTAAAATTCTTTGCTTGCAGATTTCAACAAACATTTTTGACGATTTTTTAAAAATGTTTTTCAAAATGAAAAACTTGGTAGTTTTTGGTTATAATATTAATATAACATAACCCTAATTAGCTTTCATCACACTTCCACTAACTTATTAGCGAGTCCATTTCGATTTCATTTAAAATATTTTTAATAATTTTTGTTGGCGGAGAACATCATATTACTATTACTAAATCATAATCACATGCGTGGAAAAGCAAATATATTTCATCTGTCAATGCAATTAATTTATTTTCGATTTATTTTTAGTATTAAGTTAAACAATAGAGTTACGCTTTAAAAATGTACGTTACATACATTTTTTTCGGGGTTTCAAGATTGAAATACTCCTATATTCTTTTCCGGTTTTGATTGTTCAATAAAATTTTAAAAAAAGATTTTAAAACATTTTGAAAATATCAAAGAAACCTGTTGATTATTCTTTAATTCCGCACATTCGTCTCTATTATTCCATTCTATAACATTAAAAGAACTTTTACCTTTGATGATGAAAAACTAAATATATTTGTCATTTAAATAAAGATAAGCCAATTTGGGAAGGAAAATCGTTGATTGACTGGCGTCTTGGCTCTCAGCACTGCAGGGCCACGCCCACCCCGAACCGGTGGTTGCCATCCTTGATGTTGTTGCAGTCCAGCACTGCGGATATGGAGGCGGTGATACCCTCACGCAGCTTCTGCTCATATCCCAGACCCAGCTCCACTATGTTGTTGATCTTGGCGCGGATGAGGGCGTCTTCCTCGAGGTGGTAAATCATGCCCAGGCTGACTATAACATCTCCGCCGCCACCCTCCTCGGCCTCTGCATTTTCGGCACCATCTTGACCGCCGGCGCCTTTGGTGACCTCGGCACCAACATCGATCTTCTCGCTTGCCTTGTAAAATAGTGAGGCCAGCCAGGTGTCACCATTTTTCCTGGAATGTGAGGGAAATGAATAAGTATAGCTCTTGATCCAAACCTCTTTGGAACTTACAGCTCGCCATGGACGGTGGCTGTTTCGTTCGTCCAGCCAAGGGCAACCTTCCAGCCTTTGAATTCGGTATTCCCGATGTCGAACTCTGCGCCCACGCCGCCCAGGAACTCCTTGTGACCCAAAACCAGAGAACAGTTGAGTAACGGCTCCGAGTTTAGTCCAATGTCGGCCAGGAAATTGAAATTATCCTGAGCAAAGCCCAACTTGAACTTGCCATCCGCCTCGCTGTTGGCGGTAGTTAAATTATATATATTTAGTTAAATTATATATATTTTATATTTATATTTTTTAAATTAAATATATTTTAAACCAGCAGTGGAGTGCCACGAGTATAAAATACTACCATTATGCCCTTAATAAATGGCACCACTTGCAATTATATTTTCGAAGCAATAAAACCAATTTACTTCCTTTCTAAATAACTTCTAAAATTGTTGTTCGATTTGGAAAAAGACATCTCTATAAATGTCAAATTAATCATGAAACCAGAAAACAACCCTACACTTCACAAAGGTAATAATAAATAGATAAACGCCCCTACGTACTTTGTTCCCGGCTGAAGCTTGGCTTCGAGGGCTAGCATCAGACCCTCGGCTAGCTTGTCCCGCTGCATTATCTCGCCGAAGAGCCAGTTGTCCGTGTTCCATCGCTCCGTGAGGGTTAGTCCCTGGTCCTCGATTTTGTACTTGCTCTGAAGGGAGCCAGACACCTTGCTGTTGTCTTGGCTGGCGAAACCTGTGGTGAAGAACTCGATGCCCGAATTGGTCAGCGTCTTGCAGTCGATCTGCCAGATGCCCGGATGGTAGCCGCGCTTGAAGAGATCGCGGGCCAGCTTGCCCAGGTCAGGATATACCGGCGGTGGAGGCATTGTGGGCGGAATGAAGAGGTGGTATGGTATATAAGGCCCGACTGAATTCGGAATTTTTTACACTACGCTTTAACAACCTTGATTAGCCGAAAATTTGAATCTAATGCTGTCTGACCAGTTTCCAGTTTTATAAAGCCTAGAAGGCCTTTGAAACTAAATGCATGGTTTCCTGAGCTTACCATATTATGTACTTAAGATTTTTTAAGAATATGCATTTTATCTAGATATTTTTGTACCAAGCAAAAAAAAAACCTCCTTTTAATCACTAATTAATAAAATATTAGGCAACATCAAACAATTTTTGTAATCATGGTAAACATCTTTTACCAAAGTTTTTCTTAAGCAATAGCAATTTTTGACGCTAAGATACGACCAAATTTGTACTATTGCCTTGAATTGCATATTGCCAATTACAGCAGTTAGGAAGGTCGAATCTTTTTTATATTTTTACATCCACTATCACCATCCAGTTTACTCGCGCATCGACTTTCTTTAAAAATAATTAAAATGTTGTTATAATAAACTTGTGTGACATTAAACATCAGAAATAACTAACAAAAGTTGCATTCTAACCCAATATCTTATTTTAAAATCGAATTTAGCTTTTAGACCCATACCCAATCTCTTCGCCGTACTGCATCAAAGCTGCAATCATGACATTAATTTCTTCTCGATTTATTTCTCAGGTAAATGCACAACGAAAAGATAAAGATTGTTAATAGAAATATGGTTTGGGGTTGTGTGTGTCCTAGTTTCGCCGCCAGTTGTTGTATGGGGTTATCCCCAAAGCCCTGGCAACTAAAAAATGCAATGCTTTTTGAGCCATAATATTCCTTTTCAATTTTGATTTCTTTTTAATAGGTAAATGTATTTTACTGTCTTTTGCCAACAACAAATTTGCTAATTTCAATGCACTAATCAAAGCTACATCCAACGATGACGAACTGGCCGACCAGCCCATTCACCAACCCACCCCTTGCATCGTTTGTTGGCAGTGTCTCTTCTGCAGATTCGGGTGGCTGGGGCAGGGAGTGGGCGGATCTGGTAATGGCCGGGTGATAACTGATCCAAAGTATTCGTTAAGATGTGCAGATTCCCTTTATATTTGACTGTGTGTTGTTATTTTCGAAGAATATCTTTTCTCTTTTATTTTTTGTTTTTGTTATTACTGCACTTGTCTTGCTGTTGTTGTTTTTGTTGTTGGGCGTGTGGGGATGTTAGACAACGTTCAAGGATTCCTCGACTGGCGGGAAATCATCGACTTAGGCCTCCAGCTCCAGACCAACACCGATCTTGTGGCCGCCGGCATTGAAGTTCTTGCCATCGACCAGGGTGGACAGGGTCAGGGTGACACCGTCGCGCAGCTTCTGCTGGTAGCCCAGACCAACCTGGCTGGCGTTGTTGACCTTGGCGCGCACGCTGGCATCGTCATCAAGCTGATACTTAGCGCCGATGGCGAACTTGGTGTTGCTGGTGCCGCTGGCCCACGACAGCTGTACACCCACATCCAGCTTGTCCGAAGTGCGTTGGAAGATGGAGCCGCTGAATTCCTGGCCGTCGTTGCTGATCGGGAAAACGAAGATATTAATTCTAATTTATGTAAAGCAAATGGCTAAGTAGTAATACTTACACAGCTGTGTGCAAGACAAAGTCCTTGGTGGTGTAGCCAAGGGCAAAGTTGTTGGTGGTCAGCTTGGACTGTTGTGTGTCAAATGCGGTCTGGTAGCCGGCCAACCATCCCTGGTAGCCGAGCACGGCAGAGGCATTGATCAAGGGGCCCTTCAGATCAATGTTCACGTCCGAATCGGCCTTGACGTTCTCATGGCCGTAGGCCACCTTGAACTTGCCGTTCTTGTTGCTGTTGAAGATGCAAGAAATAAATAATGAGTGATTTGATTAAGTAAAAAATTTTGAATACTGGAGATGTTTTCCGAATCTTTTAAATTTATTTGTGGAACTTGGACCGTTTTTGTTTACAAATACATATCTTAGTAGATTTCCAACCGCGTCAAAATCAATTATAATGTTGTGTTTAACTAATATTAAATATTAATGTGTTAAATTATTTTATAAAATTCAATTTCCTCTCTTGGAAATTTGTTGATATAATTTGAGGGCCTGTATTAAATTTCTAAATTCTTTAGACTGGATCGAAAATTGGATTAAAAATCTTGATAAAAATTTTAAAAACATACCCCCAAACATAGTATTGTAATTTCATAAATGAATGGTTAAAATCTATTTTATAGTGGACAAAACTAAAACGTTGACCGCTTTCCCTTCATTACATTTAAACGAAAATAATTGCAGATATATTTACTAGTTTTAATAAATGTCTTACCCAGACTGGGGGGCGAAGTTGCCCTCCAGGGACAGCTTCAGACCCTCGAGCAGCTGATCCTGGACAGCGACCTCGGTGAACAGCGTGTTGTCTGTGTTCCACTTCTCAGTCAGGGTCAGGCCATAGTCCTTGACCTTGTACTTGGTCTCCAGGGAGCCAAAGACCTTGCCAGACTCCTGGTTGGAGTGTCCGGCTGTGTTGAACTCGATGCCCGACGAAGTCTTGGTCTTCAGATCGAGCTTCCACAGGCCGAAGTTGTAGCCTTTGCTGAAGACATCGCGAGCCTGTTTGCCCAAATCGCTGTATGATGGAGGAGCCATCTGGAATGAAGTGGATTTAAACGCGCCGCCAATTAGTTGGTGAATAATCGATAGTCGTGACGATTGGGGGAATTTATTGCGAAATCATTTCACTGCCCAGGCCAATTATTGCGTGTAACGAACGATAAGTTTAATGGACGAGGCTGGTTTAATCTTATCAGTAACATGATAATTACTTTACATTTGATTTGAATTCGAGGTGCTCTATCGCCCACAATAGAAAAGTGAAAACTACAACTTAGGGAAGCGAAAAAAAAGCATCAACATGGGCAAAGAATTTCACAGGCCATTTCCTCTTTTCACTTTGGCTAAATGTCAATTTTGTACGGCGAAAATAAATAAATCAATTTAAATTAGTGTTCAAGGCAGCCTGAGGGACTGAGTTACCAACGAGAGAGGGGGTCAATGCACGTCTGGGGCAAAAGAAATTGAACGCGAAAAGTGTACACGGTGATGCAGTGTGACAAATAAATGTTAGAGATCTTCTTGTTTTTATTAGACAAGCCTAAAAAAAACATTATATTGATTAAAAAAGTTTTTATAATTAAAGGTGTGTTCTAGATTTCCACAGGAGTATATTAAGCTTTTACTTCGAAGGCGTAAAGGTCTATTCTACATATTTTTTGTTAACTCTATTTATTAACGACTGTTGTTTTATTTTGATGATGAGCCTGACGATTGTACAAAGAAGTGATGATTTTTTTCACATGATTTCAACTTAAGTATATTCGTTTTCTCACATACACCAAAGTGATAGCTATCTTTGAATCTTAGTTTTATGTATTTAAGCAAGTGTTAACTTTTGAAGGATGAAATAAAAATAAAATAAACTTCTGATCACAATGAAAATGTGCTAAAAATTCAGTAACTTTACAAATGTATGTATATGATTTACCAAAATACAAAAAAGTAAATATGTTTTTTTTTAAGTGGCTGTTTTGAGGACCGCTGATATTAATCTGACCATGGGTGTAAGCTTCTATGTTTACGTTCCGTACTTGTTTGCATTAATTGGTGGTCAGTTCGCTAGGCAAGCGATCATTGACACAGAAGCTAACTGCACATTTTCAGGCTCTCCTTTGGTCTATTCTTCGCTGTTTCTATTTGCGTGACGTCAGGAATGCGATCCACAGTCGCCGTCCAATTATTGAGCAAAGCGCCGGGCAAACAGACAAACTATAGCTCCTATTATAATGTAAAATATACATTTTTGAAAATATGGATTGAACATTTTGTACATAAAAATTTTTTTCTGTGTAGACAATGAAATTCACTCAAGGCAATCAAGGCGGAAAATTATGAAAAGGCAGAAAAAAGTCGTTATGGCCAGCAGCCAAACGGGGAATGGGATAAATGTATTCGGATGTCAGGTGATATAACCTAGTCACTAGATAAAGAAAATGCTGGCCGATGGATTTCCCGGTGAAAAATGAATCAGCATCTCGCTGGTGACCTTGACGAGGAGGTTATAAAGTGGGAGGGCATGCACCCCTTTTTTCGCCAGTTGCATAACACCAGGGAAATCGATGGGGCCAGCAATCTGAACAGCACGAATAGGTGTCACAGCAAGGGGTATTGATTTTCCAGGTGACGTCACGACGTTAAGTACCACCTACAACTAAAATTGCACCTCACATGACCACAAACAAACAGTGATAAAGAACCGTCGAGAGAAAATGTTTATTGAGCGAGGTGGATAGTGGATGGCAACATGGCGATAACGAACGGAATTGATCAAAACAATTGAAACGAGAGCACTGCTACTGTTACGTAACAGAAATTCGCCAGGCCTTTTCCATAGTTTTTTTCTGCTTCGTTCTCTTTTTTTTCGCCGGCAGCTGCTGCCAATGAACTGTGCCTGCACTGGTGTGTGTGCGATAGTATGTGTGATGACTGACCGGCAGAATTTTCCCTTCGATTTTTGGTTTATCAATTAATTATTGTGCTAAACACTCCTCGTTTGCTGATAACAAATCCACTTTTTGTTACCCAAAAAAGCGCTCAGCCCTTTTGCGTTCATGCGCGTGTCCACTTGCAATTTTTTCGTTTCGAGGTTATGAAATCACTTGCACCGAAAATCACGATTTTTCGTTCTTTACAGGGTTTAATTGCTATTCCCTGGCTTCAGGGGGGTCTTAGGGCGGGCTGTACTTACTTTTGATGAGTTTAAGTTTGGTTAGAGTGTAATGCGAAACGCAGAGGAACAGAGACAACCACGACAAACGTACACCACAAAATTTTGAAATTTTGTAATTTGCCTGCTGGCTAGAGGTGGTAAGACATCGATGTTTTCGGAACATCGATCATATCGATGTTTATCGGAGTTTCATCGGTGTTTTTCCATCTTTAACGCCTATCGAAAATCCCACTGCTGTTCTTACGCACTGTTAACGATTCTAACCCAGTTCTTAAGCACTCTGTTAACTTCCACTGTTAGTTTCCCCTCCAGTTATAACGCCCTTTTAATTCCTTTCAAATGGACCTGGATCAAAGCAGTGTTTAGAATGTTTGTACAAAGTATATACAAATATTTATTCATATACAAAATAACACCACAAGCATTACATGTACCAATCGAACGCTTAAGTGAATAACATAACCACTGTGGAGAATACTCAATACTAATATTTTGATCAAATTTTTTTTTAAGATCGTTAGGGGATCGATGTTTTCCGCCAAATACGTCAATGCTATCGATCGGTCCCTTCGATTGCTGCCGAGTCTGTCGATGATTGTCAAAAATCGCGGTAAGAATGTGGTCACATTCTTAGTAACGGACGTTTATGTTTTAACGGTTATTTGAAATTGGAATTGTTTAATAAAAGTCTATTCATTATGTTTATAACCACTAAACTTAATCTCAAAATTTAATCAATATATTTATTAAACACAATTTAAAAATGTAATAATTAAGCTTTTACTGATCAAGCAATGTTCTTTTTACTGACTTTGAATGAGTGTAAGGGCCTAGGAAAATAAAATATTTTTAAAGAAGTATGTATGTTTAGGATAAACACTTAAATTTTATAAAAATATACAGAACAAGTAGCTTACTAACTAAAATCGAGTGTTTATAATACGTTTATTTTTAGAAATCGCATGCACTCTTGCAGGGCAACCACTGCCACTCAGCCGAATCAAATGGGCTCGATTCTGGGCCAGAGCATTTCTCGTGCGGCGACGGCATGTTAAAGGCCCGTCTGGAGGAGGACGCCGTCCTGGGACGCTGTTTGGCCACCGCGTCCTCCGTGGAGCGGGGCGACTTGGTCCTAGAGGAGCGGCCCTTTGCCCGCGGTCCAAAGCGCGACAGCGGGATCGTCTGCCTCGGATGCTATCAGTTCCTGCAGTTCGGGGAGGACGGCGACTCGCTGGACCGCTGCGAACTCTGCGACTGGCCGCTGTGTGGATCGTGTGCGGATGAGGATGACGCCACCGATCACGGCGGAGAGTGCCAGGTCTTCTCCGCCGCACGTGTCACTTTCGCCGGGAATGTGAGCGATGACGGCGTCTGCCCGCAATTAGATTGCATAACACCATTGAGGTTAGTGCGACGGGGCTCCAGCGGGGTAATGGTGGTGCTGGGAGCTCTGGGGGACACGGGGGATCTGGGGAACCTGTCGGAATATAAGTTCTGGCAGCGGCGGCCCATTTCTCGGAGATAGCATGTCGGCCGGCAAATAACGAAAACTCATTGCGACGACGTCAAAGAAGGCGGTGGATCAACAACAATGTGTACCGCACAGTAGAGCAAAAATTGTAGAATATGATTTTACTTATTAAAAATCATTAATTATGTAGCTTAATAGAAATATCAATCTTACGTCGTAAACCTTGCAACCCATTTTTACAAGCTTGTATTTAGAAATTCATTTTATAAATTTAGATGTCAAATAATTTTATTTATGTTTATGGTAGCAATCTTAAAATGCTACATGAATTTAAAAGCTGTACGTTAAACAATTAATAATCAAAATATTAAAACTTATATTGTTTTAGTTGTATAAGCTTCAAAACGTATAAACCTACGGTGTGCGATAATTGTAATGCATTACCAATTTTTAATTAGTTCTTAAAAAAAGAGTATTTTTCCACAACAAGAAATAAATGTATAATATTAAATAACAAGAAAGCTCGGTTAATACTTGTCCGATTTTTTCTCATTTCCTTTTACAACGTTTCCGTTTAAAAACATTCGAATTATAAAAGCGACATTTTTAAATCTGATATATATTTAATAAAAACATAAATTTTTTATAAATTTCATCCTATAATTATGTATTCTAGTATTTTAGTAACCGTATTGGTTTGATGACAAACATAAAACGTAAACACTGTGAGCTATAATTTGTAGTTGTGTATACTTTAATCCACCGCACATTTTAATATATACTTAGGGACATAGTAAATAGAAATAGAACAAAACAGTATCCATCAACTTAGGATATGAGTATTAGGGTGGGCCAAATATAAAATAGTTCCTTTCTTTCCTAATAATAATATTAAATATTTATGGGCTATGTTATAACTCCTCCAATGTTATAACTCCTTGTGCACGGGGTACATTTTGGTAATATAGTGCCAGTGGAACTATTTTATGGAAATAATTTGTATAAAAATCCCACATCTTTGGTTTGTAACCACTGTGCCCCTGCAAATATGATGCTTTATATCCGAGCAGGCCAGAATTTTGCTCTGTAGTGGGCCTTATGGCATCATCTCTGAGGTTTGCCCATGATCTGTGCTCGGTTAGCCGGCGTCAGTCAGCGAAATGACATCGACGTCGCCGCCAACGCCAACGCTGTCGGTGACTCGCACGTCGGTCCAATGGAGTCCGGTCTGCGGACGCTATCTGGTGGCCAAGGGAGCGACCCTGGGCCACGACCTGCTGATCGAGGAGCTCCCGTTCGCGGTGGGTCCCAAGTGCAATGGACCGGTAGTGTGCCTGGGGTGCTATGCACCTGATCCCGATCCGGAGGAGGAGCACTGCCTCGATTGCGGCTGGCCGCTTTGCGAGGAGTGCTCCATGAACGAGGATAACCACCACATCCAGCTGGAATGCCGGGTGCTCAGGGATGCGCGGGCACGATTCTTCCCTCTGCCCAGTGGGAGCAGCCATTGTCCCCAGCTGGACTGCATAATGCCGCTCAGGTGAATCCCAGCGAGAGGAACAAAAATAGACCCAGGCCACCACTCGCATTTTTCGGGGGTGTCAAAGTAATCTCTAAATGTTCTCATTTCGACTGTATTAAAAATCGTACATGAGAAACATTGGTGATAGTAAAAGTGAATATCTTTCTTAAAATGCTCATGTCATAAAAATAAAATCATATAAATAAATATAATTTTAAATTTATATTAAAATATGTATATACATATGTTTGCAAATATCGTTTGGATATATTCAAATGTCATATTATAACATGTCCAAACGACATTTTTTTACATTATAATTTAAAATGATATGATTAATATAATATATGAAAAGTTATTAAATTAATAAGCTATATTAAAATGATCAAATTGATGATAGTGTTTACTATAAATTATTCTTTGTGCGTGACATTATTAGGGATTTATGTTTGATTTTATTTCCTGTTGTTTATCGAATTAATTATCTGATATGTTTTATATTTTCCTCTCTGTTAATTTTCTGTATCTCTGACTTCCAGGGTTCTGCTGGCCAAGGAGGCAAATCCCGGGCGATGGGACAGCGAGGTGGCCCCGATGGAGCATCACGAGGAGGAGCGGAGGAAAGATGTTGATGTGTGGCATGCGGATCGGGTTAACATTGCTCAGTATTTGCGGGGTCCCTGCAAACTGGCCTCCCGGTTTAGCGAGGAGCTGATCATGCAGGTGGTGGGTGTGCTGGAGGTGAATGCCTTTGAGGCCAGGAGCTCGAAGGGTTATCCCTTGAGGTGTCTCTTCCCCTACACCGGAATTCTGGCCCACAACTGCGTGCCCAACACATCCAGGAGCATCTATCCCAGCGAGGGCTACAAGTGAGTGGAAAAAGAGCTATAGATAAAACTAAAATTCTTAAAAATTATCCGTCAAAAAATATATTTGCAACAGAAATAGGCTATAATCAGAGTTTACTCTTTTTAATTATTAAAAATTAATTAAAACTTATTTATTCATCTTCTACTTAAGCTGAATTTGTGAGCATTCATGTGAGGAAAATGGTATCAACATTTTAGAAAACATTTACCTTCAACAATTTGTATTATATTTTTGTCTATATTTTTTATTTTTTTATATTTTTGTTCTATCCAATGAATCGATGGTCTATATGAACATTTATATTTAAACTGACTTAATATATGTACAAATATAAGTTTATATGGATCAGAAATGTATCAGCTTAGAAGAATAGCAAATGTTTTGCCCTACAATTTAAAGTAAATACACAGCTTTAAATTATATCTGAAACTCATTGCTACCATCTATTATTTATCTTTATAAATCGATGGTCATAAAATGTTTTATTCTCGTCTGCCCCGTAGAATCCGCCTGCGTGCCATGGTGGACTTGGAGGAGGGTCAGCCGCTGCATCATAGCTACACGTACACCCTGGACGGCACTGCCCAAAGACAGAGGCATCTCAAGCAGGGAAAGTTCTTCAATTGCAAATGCGATCGCTGCCTGGATCCCTCGGAACTGGGGACACACTTTTCCAGTCTGAAGTGTGGTCAGTGTGCAGAGGGATACCAAGTTCCCAGGGAGCCGACGGGTTAGCCCGAATATTCCAAAGAAATTGAATTAGCTTATCAAGTCCACTTTTCGCCTTACAGAACCAGACACCAGTTGGAACTGCGGCAACTGTGGATCCATCACCAGCAACTCGGAGGCACAAGCGATGCTCAAGTCCCTCCAATCCGAAGTAAATGCTGTGCAAGCTTTGGAGATGGGAGCCAAGCGATTGGAGGAAGTGGAACGACTGCTGCGCAAGTACAAATCCCTGCTCCATCCGCTGCACTTCATCGCCACAGGACTGAGGCAGCTGCTCATCGAGATGTACGGACGGGTGCAGGGCTACGAGATGGTCCAGCTTCCGGATCACCAACTGGAGCGCAAAGCGGAGCTCTGTCGCCAGGTGCTGCGAGTGCTGAACACCTTCGAACCGGGTCTGAGTCGAACGCGGGCGATGAATCTGTACGAACTGCATGTTCCTCTGGTGCTCCTGGCCAAAAGTGGGTTCATAGCCGGCAAGCTGAACGGCGGAGAACTGCGTGGCCGGCTCGTGGATGCCATAGATCTGCTCAAGGAGTGCGTGGAGATCCTGGAGTTCGAGGACAAGAGCTCCCAGGAGGGAGTGCTCTGCGTGGTGGCGAAGCAGGCGCTGGAACAGCTCACCCTCAGCGTGGAGGGCCTGGGAAGCGAACTCGATTGATTACTTATGCATATCGGATAGCTTTATTGGGAACTGTTCAAGGGACACAAACTGCGGATGATAGTGTTACATTCAAAATCTTGTTAGTGCTGGTTGATGGTCGTAAATGTCAAAAGAACAATACACTACAACTAAAAAGTGATTACAATTATTACGAACTATTGCTGCACAGTATGTTAAGTGTGTTTTTGTTCTCTTTTTTTTTTTTTGGTATATGCGTCTATCTTCGGGTATATCGTAAATGCTTTTATAAGGACTTATACCCTAGCTCGGTATATAGCTATATAGTATTGTATACAGTTGAGATTTTTTTCATGTCTCGAATCAGAATGTGCTGCTTAATTGGATACTGGTAAAAAATACCCCGGGTGGCCGAAGATTTCATTGGTGTTCATACATATAGGTGTATAAATGACCTAAGCATGCATTTTTAAACAAGCAGTTGCAAAAAGTTCCTTATAAAATATCCATGTTCATTTTGAGTATGCTCTTTCTTCCCTCGTGGCTGCTTCCTTTATATTTATAATTTCAAACGATTATAAACTAAAGCATAAATTAAGTTGGAATCTGCATATAATACACAATACGAAATACGAATCAATTTGACTGGCTGTGGGTGGGGTGTTGAGGCTGATTAAAAGAAAATCACACAATAATTAAAAACTAAAAACACTCTCGGGCAGTTTTACCCGCACAATAAACACAGGGACAAAATATAAAGAATATGTCCGGGCCCTAGACCTCGTGGCTCAGAAGAGGCGTATCGTGGTACCGCGAGGAGTGGTTCAGACTGGTGCAGGGCAGCAGCCACAGAGCCGGATGTCCGCGTCCGAAGACGTCCGCCAGGAGCTGGTACTTGCGCCGGTTGGGCCGGTAGGTGCCCTTCTGCTGTATCGCCTCCACGGCCGTCTCGTCGTACAGAATCGCATGCAGCTGGTCCACCATAATGGCCGTCACGAACAGGCCGAACAGAGCCGACACCAGCATCAGGATAACCGAGTGAATCCTGAAAAGGAAGTTGGATAACAGCTGTTAAATATCATACTATTAGAGAATACAGAAAATATTTTTTAACTCATACCACAAGTATTAATCTTTTAAGCTCTTTTATGCCTATGTGGCCTTTCCCAAGGCTTAACACTATATGTAACGAACTAATTACCTTTTCCTTAACTATATTTACAACCCCCAGAGCTCAATAAAAGCAACATTTTACATTGGAGGCTTGAGTGGGAAGGCATAAATTAGTCGCCGAGTAAGGTCACAATTACCTAGCATTCGAATTGGCACCACGTCATCGTATCATCAATTGTATCAGAGCATATTTAAATTTGGATCAAATATGTATGTATTTTTATGGGAGATCTATTCTTTTTTTGCCACGCTTGCATAAACCTCCAAATCTAGTTGTATACGTGTTTAGAAATTATATATACCGAATTGCTGCTCTAAGATATATCTATATCGATATGTCAAAATGGGACTAAAGCATTTTAGTAATAATTCAATGGAATACGTCAACTTATCTTGACGTATTCAAGAGTGTCATGAAAACACGATAGTGAAATAGAAGTAATTACATATCTTTCTTTTAACTAAGAACTCCTCCCCAGCTTGCAATGAAATAGATTCGCACTTTGCATGCAGCTCAGCGCACCCCAAATAAGGCTGCAGTGCACCTGCCTCGGAGACTTACATTCGCAACTGGGTTTCGATCACGTTCTGGCTGCACTCCTCGCAGGGCCACACCCACGAGCCGACGATAAGGGCGATGGAGTAGAGGGAGAGCAGGGCCACGTAGATGAGGAACTGCAGGAAGTACTTCTGGTTGCGCTCGCCTACGCAGTTGTTGATCCAGGGGCAATGGTGATCCATCCGCCGGATGCATCGCTTGCAGATGCGACAGTGGTGGGCCCGCGGCGGCCTGTAGGTTTCGCAGCGGGTGCACACGGTCCACTCGCTGCTGTGGCCATTTCCCGGCGGATTGTTCTTGTTGGTGGTGTGCAGGTCGGAGAAGTCCAGTCGGTTGGCGGGGAGTGGCACGGTGCCCGGATCGGAGAACACGGCCTTGAAGTGGGACATAGCCAGCAGGAAGACGACGGTGTTGAAGAGAACCACATGGAAGGACATCCAGAGGCTAAGGGAAAAATTAAACCATTAGATAGACTTCTATATATGCAATGTAACCATATTACTCACCTGCCCGGCATCGTGGTCAGGATAATCCAGCGGATAACCACATAGTCCGCGTACAGAACTGCCCCGTAGGTGACCACCAGGCAGGCGATGCCACAGGGATCCCGGATGAAAACCATTGCTAAGCTCCCTTGTGTTCGATTATATTGAACCGCTTGGGGTATTATTGCCTCTCCCCCTTTTTTTAATTCAATTAGAAACCGAAGGGGCTGATGTCCGTAGCCCCCTCCCCCTGAAAATCGACGGGCGAAAAATAACAATTGTTGCTGTACTCCCTCGGCCCGTTTGTCGGCCCTCGATCCACTCCTGCGTGGGATCAGAGGCTCCTGGCGGCGGTCTCGTCGGCTACCGCACTTTGCCCACTCACTGATGGGTGTACAATTCACAAATCGAGTGTTTCATCGACTTTTTAGGGTTTATTTTACGCTTGAAATTGTCATTTATTTATTTAGGGTGACCGTTCGCAGAATAATCGAAAATATTACACTGCAGAACAAATGGAATACCTATCTCTCATGAGCGCAGCACAATAGATTCAAGGGGGTTTTCGAATACAAAAATAAATTTAAATCTGGGAAAACATAATTTTAATATTAATATTCACAAAATATACCCCAAAAGATATAAGTTTTGACAGAACACGTTATATCTTAAAATTGTTATTGATATTGTAGTATGCATGAGCCTATTAAGTTTGTTTTAAATTTCATCCTTAATTAAAAAGGAAAATAAATGTGGTACCCAAGAAAGAACTTCATATAATCGCTTAAGCCGTTTATTAAACATAATAGTAAAATTATTAAAAAGTCATTTAAAAATGCACACTCAAATGTACTCAATTCTTGGCTGTGTTTTCCTTGCCGCGCTCCAGTTTTTGGAGCTGCAGCTCCCTTTCGGCCATTCCCTCCTTTACCCAGGAGTGAGTCATGACCTCCACCAATGTAATCCGGCCGTGGCTTTGCTTGCGAAGAAGCTGTAATGAGTAGAATGTGTCAGATAAAGGGATAACGCCTTAAAGACACCCACTATCTTACCCCGCCAATTAGCTCCTTGCAGCCCTTTGACAAATACGGTGGATAGGAGATCTCCATGCGCCTGATCTTGCTGTAGGTGCTCTCCGTGCTGTTCGACTCGAAGGGAGGGCAGCCGACGACGAACTCATAGCACAGGATGCCCAGGCACCACTGGTCCACCGAGTCGTCATAGGAGTTGCCGTCTACCATCTCTGGCGGCAGATAGTCCAAGGTGCCGCAGAGCGTCCTCCGCTTGTTGTTGGGCGTGTGCGCCGACCAACCAAAGTCGGCCAGTTTTAGATCGTCTGTGCTGGTCAGGAGAATGTTCTCCGGCTTCAGATCCCGATGGATCACGTTGTTCAGATGGCAATAGTTCAAGGCATTCGCCACTTGGTAGGTGTACTTTGCAGCCCTCGGTTCATCGAACCGGTGATTGGGTGCTCCGCGCAGGTGCTTGAACAGTTCACCCTCAGAGGCGATCTCCAGTGCCAGGTAGATCCGAGATTCATCGTGGAACCAGGTGAGCAGGCGCAGGATGTGCGGGTGCTTAAGCCGGGACTGGATCTCGATCTCGCGAAGGACCTGTCGCTGTACACAACCTTTGCGCAGCTCCTCCTTGAACATGACCTTCATGGCCACCAGATAGTGAGAGTGGCGCTCCCGAGCCAGGTAAACGCGTCCAAACTTTCCGCGTCCCAAGTGGGCGCCCATATCGAAGTCGCGGGCACTCCAATCGTACCTAAGGAAACAACACTGAGTACGGATTTTCGAATTATAGGGCTACACTCACGGCTGGCCGTAGGCGTCGTGGGACATCATCTTGAGGCACATATTCTTGATCGGCTCCTGGTGCTCCTCGGGCACCTTGGCCAGCAGGTGCGGCAGGTGGTTGCGGTTTGCGTGCTTCGTGCGGGAAAGCGTCATGGCGCTTACTTATCAATTAAAATGCAATGAAAACAAATAATATGCTATTTTTTATCGTATTTTCCTTTTGGCGTCCCTTCAATTTGCGCGTTTTTTTCGAATGCTGAGATTAGAGTGACCGCATACTACAAACGACTCATTCTGTGACTTTTCACCGAAACGGTGGGGTGTTGTCACAGACTTTTTTTAAAAGTGTGTGATAAATTTGTATAGTATCAGAAATATTTAAGATAAGCTTTATTTTATTTAATTAGGACATTTCAAACGACTAAATTGGTGAATCGTTTTAAAGTCAACAAAAATGTTCACTAAGAAAACGACCAAAAATGTAATTATTTTCAAATTTTTGAGACTCTAAATAAATTTTTTAATATCTCATTTTTAGTGACTATTCAAAACTCAAGCTATATTCTTCAATTCGATATTATAGAAAATCGTGCGTTCTGCACTAGAAATATATTGGTTTCACCGTTGTTGTTTATTTGCAAACAGTATATTGTGATAACCTGAGTAGTGTTTTAAAAGTCTCAAATTGTATTTCCGGTCCCTGGCTTAAGTATATTATAACTCTCAACGGGTTGTTTTTTAGAATAAATTTACTAAATGTTATTACCGAAAACATTTGAGACACTAAACTTTCCTAGTCTTGTATCAAACATATACATTGAAAAAGTCATACAAGACATATTGTTAAATGTCACTTTGATGGTAAGAATATTAGCTTAATAAACAAATATTCCAATCGAAGTGTTTTTAAGACTCCTTGGGTAGATTAAAAATTTCACATATATTTGTAGATGACGGATACCCCTAACCAAGGTATCGATACTTTGATGCAACCAAATTGTTCGTCTTTTTGCCTCTTCTGAGAACTGGGCACACTTGCCATTAGTCACTTTTTTACACAATAAACCAAAATTATGCGAATTTGTAAGCGCATTTTAGCAGCTTTAAATCAGATCGAAGAGAATTAGAAACCAACAAGCCATTGAGAAAACGCGCAGAAGGTTCCTCCAGCCAAAACCAAAGCAAAACCCGTATTTTAGATCCGTGACGCACCAAAAATCGATTGCCCAGGGAAAACAAAAGGGAACCCAGACAAAGATAACACTGATTTGGATTTTATTGACCCCGGGGCAGCGCAGATTGTTGGCAGATAGCTGAGCGAGCGTTTGGTCATTAAGATGGGCATCTTTGGGCAGTCGTCGCCATTCGACGCCGACGTGGGTGAGTGTCTATCGATAACCGAGTGGGTGGGCTGATTGGACGAGGCGCATTTGCAATTGGGTTGCACATCTGACCATTGCATTTCATAGTTTTCTAGTTTAATCTGAGGTTTCAACCCCTGCACATTACCCTTTTTCCCCTAGAGCACAGATTCCCATTTAACCAGACAACAAAGAAAGTCATGTGAGATGCTGTGCGCAGCTCTGCGTCGTTCGTTGAACTTCTTATTGGAGTTTTCGTCTGACAGTCGCTGACCTTGAGTGACGTAGCACGAATACCACCCCCTTTCTCTCACCCACCCCCTCCTTTAATGAAATTTAGCGCGTTCCCAAGTTGTATTGATTTTCTAATATCATTGCAATCGGTGTTCAAACTGCCTTATCTTTATTTGGCATGAGTCAGAATAGGATTTCTGATATACTGTTAAGCTAATTTGGTTTCTTTGTTTCTCACATTATAGAAAAGGCCACCAGCGAGACTAACACCAACGATGACTGGTCTCTGATTCTGGATGTCTGCGACAAGGTGACAACAAATCCTCGACAGGCCAAGGATTGCCTTAAAGCGGTGATGCGCCGAATGGGCCACACTGATCCTCACGTGGTCATGCAGGCGATCACACTGTTGGACGCCCTGTCCAACAATTGCGGAAAACCGCTTCATTTGGAGGTGGCTTCACGGGACTTTGAGACCGAGTTCCGCCGGCTGCTGTCCAAGGCGCAGCCCAAGGTTTCATTGGTAAGTACAAGAAACCTTCGCTCTTTTTCTTCTTTTAAAGTCTTTTCTATGACCCACAGAAAATGCGCCAAGTGCTCAAGAACTGGGCTGATAACGACTACAAGAACGATCGGGAACTCGACTTGATACCCGCCCTGTACGCCCAGCTGCGCCAAGAGGGCTACGACTTCAAGAATCTGGGTGATAAGGGCAACAAGACGGTCGCCGAGAAGGCCGCTGCCCTACCCAAGGATCCGAATGTGGTTAGCAGCCAGCAGGAGGAGGACGACATAGCGAAGGCCATCGAACTGTCGCTGAAGGAAAACAAGGGCAGTCCCAAGACCGGGAGCGGAGCAAGTGCCGGCACCGCCAGCACCTATCCTTCGTTGTATCCTTCCTTCGGTGCAACCACCTCTAGTGCCCCGAGCAGCGATGCAAATGCCACTTCTGCTCCGGAACCAAGAAAGGTTCGCGCCCTGTATGATTTTGAGGCGGCGGAGGAGAACGAACTGACCTTCTTCTCAGGCGAGATCATTCATGTGCTGGACGACAGCGATCCGAACTGGTGGAAGGGGTACAACCAGCGCGGCGAGGGCCTCTTCCCTTCGAACTTTGTCACTGCCGATCTGTCCGTCGATCCCGAACGCCTGGACATCAATCAGCAACATAAGACGGCTGCCGCTGCCGGGCAAAGGGAGTTGGACTCTGCTGCGGCGCTGCAGCAAAAGACTGAAGCGGCAGCAGCTGCCGCCGCTGCTCAGCCGGTGGAGATCGACGAGTCAAAGATTGACCGGCTGCTGCACTTGCTGCACGAGGCCAATCCCGAGGATCCCTCGCAGGATAGCAACGAGATGCTGCAGCTGGAGCAAGAGGTTCATCAAATGGGTCCGCTGATCGATGCCGAGCTGGAGCGTGTGGACCGCAAGCATGCCCAGTTGACGCAGTTGTCCAGCGACCTTGTGGACGCCATCAACCTTTACCATACTCTGATGCGAGACGATCGGGTTGCGGCTGGACAGTTTTCCGCCGCTGCTGGTGGCTTTATGCCTGGACTGGCTGGCTTTCCGGGTGCCGCTCTCTACGGATCTCCAGGTTATCCCACACCGGGTGGTTTCCCTCCATCCCAAAACTACCCGGGCATGCACTCGCTGCCATATGGCCCCGTATCTAACCCTCCCACTGGCCCTCCATCTCAGGCTCCTGGAGGTCCTGGTGGTTATCTGGGACAACCGCAGGGACAGGTGCCACTGCCCTATCAGAATGGACATGCTGCACAGCTAAATTGTAAGTATAGAGAAAATTTTAGTAAATAACAAATATGTGCACTTAATTGGCTGGACTTTAAAAGTTATAAAAATCGTAAGACTTTTAGGTGCACTTTCTAAAAACGCCTACAGCAATGAAAATGTTCGAATTTTCAGATGTACTATTTCTACGAAACCAATCTTACATTTTCCAATTTCTATTTTAGCGCTGCCGCCCCATCTTACTCAGCCCGCTGGTGGTGCACCCGTTCCCCAGCCCCTCTACACTGCTCAGCCCATTCCTGTGAACAACCAACAGCAGCCAATACCCCAGCATTCCCAGCAGCCACCGCAGCATCCCCAGAACAATTACCACATTGAGCAGCAGTCGCAGTACGCCCAAGTTCCGCCCGCAGTCCCACAAATCCAACAGCCGCAGCAACCGTCAGCTCCTCACGCCTACATGTCGCCACAGCATCAGCAGCCACCGCCTCCACAAGGATACCAGCCTGGACCTAATCTGTATGCACCGAACGGATCGCCAGCCGTCAACCCACAGAGTTATATGTCACCACAGCAGCATCAGCATCAGCAGGCGCAACAGCAGCAGCAGCACCCACCACTCGATCAGTTCGGTCAGCTGCACCAGCAGATGGCCGCCATGTCCATGGCTGGGGGGCCGCCTGTTGGGGCGCCTGGCTATCACATGCAGAACGATGCTGTCAAGAACAACATTCCTATCTACCAACAGCAGCGGTAAGACCGCTGGAGTAAAATAGAGCCCTTCACCTGGTTTGCTTTAGTTTTCCCCAAAACAAAGTTTTCCTCCTGTCTTTCAAAGGGATGCACTTTAATTTCGTACAACTGATGAACAAAAGTTGTCAAATTTCTTCTATGTATATTCTGTGAGGGCCGAGAGAAGCAATTGTCAGTGAACCAAAAAATTCGACTATCCTTAAATAGAATGAAAAAAGCCAAATTAATTTAAAAAATGTTTTCCCTCACATTTTTGGTTTTTTAATTTTTTATAACATCTTATTTTGGCCAAAGTGCAGCCAAACAATATGTTTTATGGAAGAAAGATAATCGATATATATATACCATATAAATATTCTATATTCAACACCATGTATAACTTTGTATTTAGAGCAGGAGAGATAACTATTATGTAATATGTTTATTGTACGGATTATGATATGATAAAAATAACGAAACGAATCACATTCATTAAAATCATTAAAGTATACTAAGAAAACAATGTCGTCATTATTGCTTTGAGAAAATAGAACTGCTGAGCAAATACATCGTTTGCCGTGAGTGACGGATCTCTGATTGACTAAGGATTCGGAATTTTTAAGTGAGTTGGCGTATCCTCATGTCTATGAAAATAATACGAGATTGGGACGAATTAAATGATTAATTTTAACTCATGATTATGACTAGTCACAAAACTATGCACCGAGCTTACTAATTAAATATTCATTATTTCCCTACACTAAATATTTATCTTATAATTTATTTTACCATTTATTTTTAATTTAAAAGCTTTAAGAATAGATTTCCAAGTCGATTCAAAAATATATTTAATTATTTATAAAAAATAATTTAATAAAGTTTTAGAAAAGACTTGGAATAAGATTATAAATCTCAATTTCGGAGCTAATAATAATTAGTAATCGATTGATTATTGCATTGCACTGGTCTTATCGTATACTATTTGCAGTGCATCAAGTGTTGACGCTTTCCACGGGCTAGCGATTTCCTTCTTAACGTGGTTAACTCCAATCAAATTGGCTTATGCCCTTTAAGCAGAACCCGAAATCCGTGTCGGTGCACTTTTCAGATAGGATTCAAATATATTTCGAGCAATCCTTGCCACATGCCAATGTCTCGCATGCCAGCAAACATGCAACAATTCAGCAATTCCCATCCGGCGTTCAATGGCACAAATATCCTATGAAATAAACTGTCAAAAAGCGAGACAGTCTGAGCTTAGTAAATAGAAAATGTCAATAAATGCGGAATGTCACAGCAGCAAAACAAGGCAGAAGACAGACGAACGAACAGGTTATGCAAATATTTGTTGATTCCTATGGGCTGGTAGTGGCCGCATAACTGCAAGAATGTCAACAAATGCATGGATATTTTTTAAATTAATTGATTTTGCTGTCCTTGCACCCCTTTTTATCGGCGTGGGCGTGGTGGGGGGGCGTGGGAACACCTGCACCTTGTTCGTCCTTTGCCCTTGGGCTGTGCAGTTGTGTGTTGTTTGGTGCCTTTGTGCAGCAGCTTCCGTTCGTCGTCAACTTTGATGCCGTTTTGCTCAGTTTCGTTCTCGATTTGATTATTCCGCCGGGTGATTTGCATTTTGTGCCGTGCTCCGCTGCATCCTTCAAGTCGGATGGCATTAATCAGAAACAACTGGCTCAAGGACGACCCTTCATCCGGACCTGTCTGCTCCTGCTCCCCAGAGTTGGCCTGCTTTTTTCCCAACACTCGGCAATAAAATCAAATGATGCGGGCATCGTAAAGCTTCGCGCCTTTCGCGTTTTCTATGTCATAAAAGTCTACACGTTACCATTATTGCGTTATGTATCGTATTGCCATTTTTGTGCCCGGCTGCAAATCCCCGGTACCATGGACCACGGACTACGGACCGTAAGGGCCAAACCCTGGCTTTCAGGCCTGCGGATTGTGGCTTTTAAAGCGGCATAAATGATTCCCTTTTTCAGCTCTTCATTCGCTGCGAATGGCACCAAATTTTTTCCCGCCATGTGGAAAAGCGGTGAAAATGTAATAAAAAAAAATTGTTTGAAAAACCAGGCAGAAATGGGGTAAAGAAAAAATATTTATGGCTATTTGCTTTTGATATTTATTCAATGGTCTATTGTTTGCCGATAAGCTGTGAATAGTTTTTGGTTTGTTCAGTTTTTTTTTCCGACGTTGTTTAGTCAACAGTTAGTTAGGTTCTGTTAAATATGGGTTATTTAACAAGAAAAATTGAAAGGTGGTCGTCAAGCAGGATTCTAAATTGATGAATAATTAAAAATTCGCCGAAATGGGATTTAAAGCCTTAAATTTCGATGAAAGTTTTTCTTTTCCATGTTTAACAAATGACATTCTTTAAATTTTAAAGATTTATTTTATTGCACTTTGTTTCTCATTAAAGTGCATAATGGGAAATACCAACATTTTTTTGACATTTGAAAAATTGTTTGGAGTCTTAAGAAATTTTCCTTAAAAGCTACTCACCAAAGCAATTTTCTTAGCATATGTATGTAAGTGGCATGTTGACTTGGCAAGACTATTTATTATTCGTAAATTTTCAACAAGGTCACGATGCATCCTGTCTAAGCTCTTTTAAACGTCTCGTTTTTCTTTAAATTGTTTTCTGCAAGCATATTTTTAAGCTTAACGGTCATGAGCTAGCAAAGTTTTTCAAAAGAAAAATAAAGTGCTTAATATTGTTGAAAGACATACATTCATTTTAATATACCCATTTTAATTGTGAGGCAATCTTTTAGGATCCTCTTCATTTATTTCTTCTCCACCCTTTTTTTGTTACTAAACAAATAAATTTGTTTTTTGCGATAAGCCAGTTGATTTTCCAGTCTCTTAAATTTAATGCAGGCCAGAACCAGAAAGTCGGTATGTGCAAACAAATTCCGCAAAACTGTTTTTTTCGGAGAGGGAAATGAAAAAGCGCAAGCAAAATGTCTAAATAGAGGCGTGTATAAATTTGCATTTTCTTTGTTCAGTTTTCCCTTGTCTTGTTTTGTTCTGTTTTTTCCTTCTTTTCATTTTGCACAACACACATTCCATGTGCTTACCGTGCCCCTCCAGTTTATCATGCATTAATTAACGATTCAATCCAACTTCCATGGCAGCTCTCTTGAGCCGTGCGAACAGCGAATACACAAACTTGAGCGAACGGCTTGCAATGCATTTGGATAAGTTGTACTCGAGCACACTACAAATACCCAGTGATGGCATGAGCACCACTTCTTTCAAGGTGGGATACACTTGGCCACAAAATCTACCCGCTTTTTATTATCCTTTGAAGATAGGATGTGAAAAGAAAATGTGTTAAAATGTACATTTTAAAGAAAAATCATTCTTAAATTAGTTTATGTTCCAACTGATGTTGTCAAGGTGCACTGAAAATGTATTTGCCATCTAAAAAGTGTTTGTCACAGGAATTCACCATTTTTTAATATTAATGGTAAATCATTATAGTACCACTTCTGAAATCTGAAAGGTTAAGCCGCAATTTAAAAATATTTTTATCACTTTGCATTTTAAAAGTAATCCTCTCTTTAAAAATTACTTAGTCTAAGTCTTACTCTTAGGTAAAAGGGTCTATAAATTGAACTTGTTTTATTGGCAATAAAAAAAGTGGTATAAATCGTATCTACAGTTTGAAGTCTGCATAACTGGTTCTTTCTAATATGTCTTTAAAAGTAATATTTATCCTAATTTCAAATATTTTTTCAAATGTTTTTGACATAAAAAACAGATTGGTATAAGACAGATCAATTTAAGGTATTAAATATTAAGAATTTTCACTAGGCCGACTTCAATTTTTAACTATTCTGGATAGAAACTTTTACAAGAATACTTTAAAAAAATGTCAAAAGGATTCTGTATTTGATACCATGTGTGTCTTAATTTTTAACATTATATTGTCATCATGTTCTTACGGTGTAGTGAAAATAAGCATCCATGGATATGTGCCTAATGGCCATCACTGGAATTGGGTGGTGGAGTGGGTCGTGTTGTTTCTAAATCACAAACACTGGCACACACTCGTTCACGCAGCTGCATATTGACTTCCGTTGAAGTTGGGCGCGTGATTGAGCCAATGAGTGATTGGAGAGCTGTGAATGATTGAAGGCCTTTGTCGGAGTGTAATTTAATTAAACAAATCAAAGTTGTGCACCGAATGGGAGGCGGTCCCGTGCCATCCGAGTGTTTTTCTGTTAATTGAAAATGCGTTCAACGAACGCGAATAAATATGCCGACAGCTGGAGGAGGGGCATGGGGTGGGGTTGGGTGCTTTTCCCGGCCTTAAATAATTAACGGGGAAATTTGCACACTCGCATGGCTGCCTGTGGGTTTTCCCACTGCATTCGCTGCCGCCTTTTAGGCGCTTTATTATTTTACTTTTTGGGGGAATTTGTGTTTTGTAATTGTGTTTGTTATCGCGTTCTATTTGTGTTTAATTATTTGCACCATCACCTCAACAAAATGTTATAAATATAAAAGCAAATACTTATGCATGAGGTGTATTTCTTTGCTTCCGGTCGACGACCAAAATTAAATGTGTGGGCACTTAAAAATATACTCATTTGCTGTGTAAGCACTTAGCTTTATTACAATTTTGTTTTCAAATAAATACGAAAATGAGCATATGACGTGAACAATGTATGTAGTTTAGGTGCTGAACAATTGGTGAATATAAGATTTAAAGCCAACACATGGAAGTTTAAACGAATAATTAATTTCCTCTCACAATGATACTTATTCATATATAGTTGCCAATTAGAGAATCAATATAGCATTGAAAAGTAGAAGTTATTGTTGCCTAACTGCAAACTAAACTGTTATTAAATAATAAATAAATCCGACACTCTAAACAGTTTTAATTGATATGGAATTTCCAATTGGGCTACATTTTTGTATACATTTCAGCAACTACTGTTGCACTTTTTATAAAAATTCTGTTCTTTATGAATATTTGTAGTGTGCTATTAAATTTCATTTATATTACGTTTTTTTTTATTAACCCAAACGTAATGGAATAATAGTGGTTATCGTGTAATTGTGATAAAAACAACAAAAAACGCCTATAAATGTAAATGGAGTTTTTAACTATCTTTGTTTATTGTTTATTTGTTAAATTATAACTTAAAGAAAGGGCTAAGTGGCTTTCTCAGCAGTATCTATTGCGCAACTTTAAGACATCTCTCCTTTCGAAGCCGTTTATATTTGTGAACATTTGTGGCATTGTTTTCCACTATCCTGTTATCCTGCCGCCGCCTAACACATTTTCCGAACACGATAACTTGGCTTTGATGCATCCAGCCACTTGCAGCTGCCGTTGACACATTTTCCGCACACATTTTCCACACCAGTCATTAGGAAAGTGATGAAACAAAAGAATTTGTTGAGCCCGGCATGGGTCCATGCTCGAGCCGCTTTATTGAAAACTTATTCGCCAGCAGGGCTGGGCCTGCAATTAACAGCTCGAGGAAAGCAACAGCAGTTTGATGTACGAGTAGATGGCGACAAAGTGGATTTAATGCCGAAAGGGTCCAAGGCAAGTAAGTTTTATGCAAATTGCATGTAGCATATACCCCAGTGGACGGGGCGCAAAAAAGATAAATTACTTTTAAAGTGCGCAGAGGCAGAAATGGTCTATCCTCCTTCTCAGTTTTCAGTTTTCAGTTCTCAGTGCTAAGTTCCCGTCTCGGCATTCCGGTAGTACTTACTTCTTCATCGGGCCGAAATGCAAATGGGGCTTGCCGTTTCCCATTTTCCATTTCCCATTTCCCTGTCGCCCTGCACTCGCACTCGCACTCGCACTGCTGATGATGACTTTCTGATTTGCTTTGGCGAAACAAGTTTCCCATGTGCAAGTTTTTAGATAGTTTTGCCCTTTGGGCTTTTCTGTTTGGCAGTTTGTATATTATTTGTTAATTGATATGTCGCAAAAAGTTTGCGCCTTGCGTGTGGGTGGTGTGGGAGTCCATTTGTTATAAAACTTTGTAATGCCCAAATCATTGCAAAGCTCTTAAAAATCGCCTGGTCTTCTTCCGAGCGAATATAGTTTGGTTTTACAAGCATTCGATTGGTAAATACGAAATTTGATTTTATCAAAGCCACTTTGCTTTTCCCATAAAATCCATCTATTCTATCTTACAGTAATCACTTTATAATTTCGCATATGGCCAAGGCAAGAATAATCAAATTGGGATGCCGGAGAAACAGCATTTCTCCACAAAAGTTATTGAGCAAGGTGCTGCTTGAACCCGAACCCGAGTTTTTCGTCGACATCAGCAGAAAGCCAAAATGCTGGGAACACAGGTGCACCTGGACCATGTTGGTCGTGCTCTGCATTCGGGTTTGTTTAACTATTTTCTATTCATTTATGCATTTTGCTAATAAAAATTTCATTTTTGCTTAACTAAGTGAAACGAAAAGGTTAAAAGCAGAGAAAGGAACTCAGGGAAACGGTCTGCGAACAATGGAGGCTTTTATCTTGGCCGAATGCTGTTTGGTCAAGCCTTTCCGCAAGTACAGTGGTCCCTGGCTATGTTGGGCGTGGTATTCGAGCAAAACTTGGCTGTGAAGGCGGTTCGCCTGTCCCGGATTTCAGTTATGATAAAAAGAAATCACTTGGGCTATAATTTCGTTTTCCTATCACCCACAAAAGTATTTGGCAAAGAGTCCTTGCACTGTACATCCGCTTTTGTGCCCGTTGTCTTGTTGCCCAGATAACATTTCCGTCATTCCCTTTTGTTGCTCCTTTTTGGTTCCTGTTTGTTTGCAAACATTTTTTAAATTGTTTGCTGTAATTTGTTTCCGGACCCGGACAACAAAAAAAAATAGGCAAATGGCCCTAGCGCCATTTTTCGAGCTGTGGCAGTAGTGGGCGACGGCCACGCCCACTACTCTTCTGGCCAAAAACGAACTAGAAATATTTCTGTGCAGTCGCTGTGTATGTTTTATGATTAAAAAATTATAATTTCAATGTTTGTCTGCCGCTTGGCTCAGCACGTTTGCTCCTTTTTTATGTATTTTTGTTTTGCTGTGCGGCGGCGACAGCTGTAAATCTGCCCCTGCCCTTGCCCAATTAATCGGGGAACCCCCCAGATACGTCCACTATTACTACCCCAAAATTCAGCAGCCCCAATCAACCTCTGCACGTTCCCATCACTTTTATTAGTTTGACTTTTTCGGCGAGGATTTATGGTGGACTTTGTATATCTATGCAAATGTTTTCCAGCTGTGCCACCCAAATGCGTTATTCCAGTCGGGTATAAAAATATTTTTTGTTTGCTTGGCTTGTTGCTGCTCAATTATTAACAATAACGCTGTTTTTAAATTTCAAAATAAATGTTCCATCAATGGTGGTTAGCATATCAAATAAATTGCATTTTGGCAAATAAATTAGATGTTTACTTTAATTATACTGAGTAAATGATATATCAATTACAATGTTTATTTAGTTTAACTGACTGAATTTTATAGTACAAAATATCAATCTCATAATTGCTTTTGAAGGTTTTTTATTTCAAGGCTTAATGTACGTCATTTCTCAATTGCCTTAAATATTTGACGGCATACTTTTTACGTCATTTCTATTTTAATTTATGAACAAAATAAGAAATAACCGAGTAAGAAATAAAGTTTGCCGCCTTAGTTGCCACGTGCTGCAGTCGAAAGCCATTGAAACGCACGTACCAAAGCGGACTATAAAAATAACAAAAATATCATCATTTGCAATGCAAATAGTGGTAGGAAAATCTAAAATTTAATTAAGTTCGTAATTTGACAAAAACTTATAATTTGATAAGTTTCCGGTCATTTTTCAAGCAATTATTTTGCGCATTCGGTTGCAATCAACTGAATAAGCTCTTAGCTGTTATTTGAAGAACTGGGCACATATCACGTATAAATGTTTGAACATTTAAACGTTTGAACGGGTTTCAGTTAAAAATCAAATTTGCTTGAGCACAGACGCGAATTGAAAACTATTTGCAGGGGAACTTTAACGATTGATTTATAAAATGAGATACCAAAATGTTACATTATTTCTGCTCAGTTGTTTGTTCTATTGCACTCAGCTGCAACCGGCGCCTTTTTCTGATCTCGAACCTTTGGCGGACAATGAGGTCTTTTTCACTGGTTTGGAGGACGACGTGGACTGGAGTGGAGCAAACTGGAAGCTGGTGATCCCCTGGCTGATGGAGCGCCAGAAGCTGCGTTTCTGCATTTCCCTTGCCAGATTCGATGAGCAGTTGGTGCCCGGAACAGCCTGCCAGGCCCTGTTGGCCAACGGGCCCCTCATGGACAACTGCGACATCGGAAACATCGAGGACCTGACCATGACCATGCGCTACGCCTTTGGTGAAATCCTACTCGATACGGTGCGAAAGTGCAGGCCGGGCCTGGAGCTCTTTGGAGTTCGCTGCAGGCGGATGGCGTAACTGCAAGGAAGCCTGTGGAAAACAAATATTATTATTCAAAAAGCGAAATTGCATTTCTTTTATACACGGAGTAGGTCATAACAAATGTCATTGTATTCAATACGGGCTTAGATGGCCAAAGTTTAGTATAAACAGAGAGTATCGACATAACAACATTAAATAGTTTCATATTTTGACTATTTGTTTTCACAAAATCGCTTTCAATATAACAAAAGGTCAATTAAAAAATATCATGTGAAAATCCGCCAAAATAATATTTATTAAATCAACTAACGCTCAATTTTAAACAAATAGAAACATTCTAGTATAGGACATTTTAATTTAATTTTCAGCTGAGTTTTTCAATTTACCTTTAATTTTGTATAAGTACTTATTTTATATTTAACAAAAAACGTCACAGAAATATACTTTTTGAAATATGCAAGTGTGTCATAAATCTGGGTAAAATTATCCCATAATGTTTTCATTGAAAAGGTGGTTTTTAATGGAATTGTGTTACACTTTTGTTTGCTGCTTGACCTAATAATTGTTCTATGCTTTATAATATAAAATCGAGGTATTGGCCAAAATGATCACATTAGGTTGTCTCTGAAAAATTAGTTTTTAATGGACAAAAGTTGATTAATATTTGTGATATTTTTGCTAGCTGCCTGCCCTACTAATTGTGCCCATTTCGTCTCCTAAGTGCATTGCTAATTCACTTTATTGAGCAATTTTTCATCGTCTGCCCCGCCTCTGTCCCCTGTCATTTCAATATGTCAATAAAAATCAGAGAGGAGCTGAAACTGGGTGAAGGACTGAGTCCGAGTGGCGAGTCCTTGTCGAGTGCAGTGCCTCCATGACAAATGACGATTATAATTTGTAAAATGCGCCCATCTTGTTATCCCCTCAGAAATCCTTGCCCCGCCCCCGATATGTTCGACTTGTGGCCTAGATGTTGCCGTCCGTCCGGCTTTTCCCCATTTCTATTTCTGCTCTCGGATTCAGTTTAGTTCATTGCAATTGTTGTTGCAATTAGCAGAAGTGAAAGTGGGCGGCAGGGGTAACATAAGCACAACTGATGGTTTCAATGGGCTAAATTGCACAGCGCAAATGGCAGGCGGTGGCTGTGGATAAAGCCGTATTGTTGCTTCTGGCAATTACCGGGCAATGTTTAAGAGTTCAGTTCCCATTGAGAATTTTCACATTTCAATGGAGGCGGTGTTATCTTCCCCACCGGCCTTCGATCGATTGGCGAAGCACCTACAAACATGGGAAAGTGTTGCACTCCCCCAAGCGATGCTGTCAACAAAATAAAAGCTTTCCAAATCAGTTTCCGAACTGAAATTGATGGAATTTGTGCTTTTTGTGCATCAATGCTACACTAGGCTATTATTATGCGCAAGACAGAAGTCTGTTTAAGCAGTACATAAATCGTATGAATTTAAAAAATATCTAGAACCGGTAAACAGAATATTAATGGTAATCTTCGGGCTAAAATTATGTTTGAAATAACCTCCCTTTCAAACTAAAATTTTTTGTGCTTGAATATTTCTTTTTTTATTATTAAACATTATACTTCATAGGGTCTAGCAAAATTAATGAACGCATAATATAATAAGCCAAAAAAAAATAATTAAATGAAAGGGTTCTTTAAAACAATTCTATTAATTAATTATATTAACACTTTGAACAATTTTGTTTAAAATATGTCTTTAGCTCTGCTATGTACATTTCATGTTGTGTTTTTATTTTTTATTTAATTTAATATCAAAGATTTTTAACATTACCAAAAAAGAGAAATTAAAATGTTCCAAAAAATCAAATGCTTATAAATTACTTGATTTATAAATAACATGCCACCTTCGTAGAGGTAATACATGTACTTCCAAATTCAACCAGGCGGTTTGAATTAAACATGTACGCAATAAAGTTCCACTTGCTTTGGCAGGAAGTGTAGCGAGCGTTCCTTAAGCGTTTATCTGCCACTTCCAAGGACTCTTCAAGCTGCTCCCCAAATTATGGGCAACTTCTCTGCAACATGGCCAAAGCTAAATGTAAATTAATGAATTGTTTAAAGTACTTAAAATATTTACGCTCAAAGCAAGTGGATGAGCACTGTCCCGCCCCCCGTGGACTAGCTTCAATCCAGGATGCTGATGGGCGTGGGCTGCTGACCAATGAATATGCAAACGATTCCACCACCCACGGCCACTCCCAGCCCAAAGTTCGTTAAAAACGCAGCATAAGGTCAAGGAGAAGCTGGGGAGGAGTGATAGACAGAGGAAGAACACTGGCACCGAAATAAAGACTGTTGGACTTTTCGACATAATTCTAAAATATATAAAATTTCTTTGCAGAACATTGGGGCATTTCTTATATTATCTGATAAATGAATTAAATAAAGTAAGAATTATAGCGAGCTTAATAAAGAAGTTCAAAACAATTGTCAATACATACAAAGATTTTTCATATTATGTATTTAGGTTATATTTATGAACCAAATTTAAAAAAAAGGACAAGTATAGGAATATAAATAAAATTAATTAACGCAGTAATGTTAGAACTTAGATAAAATTAAAAAGATATCATAAGGAAAAGTCACCATAATCACTATGGTCTTGAAATCACTTAATAAATTGTTAAAAGCTGCATACTATTAGACAGTAATTTACGATGCTATATCTGTAGCAACCCCTATGAATTAATATTTAAAAAAAAATATTATATTTTTGTAGTCAATGAATTCAAAGAATTTTATTTAAAGACTTTTTAAAAAAGGCAACTCATAGCCTAATAATGAGGTCGTGTTTAAACAAAATATTCATTCATGCATGGAATACTCCTAGTTCCTGGCACCATCTGTCCCACAGTGCGTATACGAGATGGTGTCGAACGGTCATTAAGGCGGCGAATAGAGAGCTGAGCTCGCTGTTTACGCAGCAAGGAAACAAGAGGAGCGGCATGAACGGCAGTGGCAACAGCCTGTCTTGCGACTTCTGGTGCCCCCACGATTTCCAGGCAGAGGCATCCTGTGGAGCCCGTTCCTCCTCCTTTCACCCCATCGCTCTTCCAACTTGTGACTGTTAATGTTCAGCCCCCTCGCTCCGTAAAATATGCATAAACAAATGAAACGAACTGACTTTGCCACTTGCGCACCGCCACTGCAGCTTTTGATGCGATGCAGCCCTCTGTTCTTTCGACTTTCGGTCCTGCAGTCAGTTGAGCTCGAGTAATTAAATTTTGCTCGGAATTCCCGGCATTTTCTTCTCTGATTTCGAATGAGCTACCAAATTTACTAACAGATTCCTGCACGCTATTTGCACTGAAAGAATGAAAAATCTATTAATGGAAAGGGACTGGCAATAATTTATGCAGCAGTAAGCCGATAACTGAGGTTCATTTGATAAGGCAGAAGGTCCTTTAAATTGGTCTTGGCTGTTGGCGGTCAACATGGACCGGAATACGGGGTCAAATGTCTTCGACGGTTCGTTGCAAATGAGATCGAACCAGATTGCAATCTCGGCACAGACTTCCCTTTGCATTCTTTGATTTCTGGCAGACTGAAACCAAATTGATTGCATTGAGAAGACAAAGGAATCGACCCATAAAAGTTCGATGCTTTTGCGAAACAAATTTAAAGGGTCATATGACAGTAGTATACTTATGAAAAGGAACAAAAGCTTATAGTGTAATTTCACCCGACCAAAATTTTTCAAGCACTTTTGCTTGGCATAATTAATAATAAATATACAATTTAATGTTTGGCATTTTTTTGCTATAAAATGTGAAATCACTTAAAATTCGAACAATTGAACCTAACTGGTTGAAAAGGTTAGTGTGTCATTTCATTCTAATGTATGTTAGGGCTAAATATTTTGTTTAAACTGGGTAGTTCTCCAAGTGAGGAATTGGAGTATAGCGGTTTAAATTTGCAATCAATTGACGGCATTTTTTTGTTTATAATTTCAAGGCAATTAACCGATAAGAAACGTTTATTAGTATTTGAAAGAACTAAACCAGAAGTAAGCTAGTTTCCTATAATTAAAATCTTACCAATAACAAATTGTTATTTCTTAAATGGGGTTTCATTGATTTCCAATAAATGAAATAAATAAATCAGATTTCTAAAATTAACTTTCCTAGTTCGTATAAAATTCTCACATTCTTAGATCTCAGCTTCCAAATATTTTCCCTCCTTTTCAAAATGAATTATTCTGTGCATGTTTTCCGAGATTATCGTTCGTTTACCTTTAATTTTTTCTCTGCTCGGGTGAACCGCTGGAAGGCATCATCCATCGCCGACTGGTGTGTCGGGTGGGCATCCTGGTTGGGTAGCATCCTGGCTGGCAAGGATGTGAGCCCGTGTGTGCGATCCGCTCGGACCGGCTCTTCAAGGCTCATTTATGACCCTCATCGCTGGTCACTTTTTATGCATTTTCCCACGCTGTTTACTTTGTATACAAACGAGTGGCACTTACTTATTTTGTGCCACATAATGAGCGCTCCTGATGGCCGCTTATAAATTATAAAGCATACCCGCACACACACACACACACAGACACACACGCTGCCCAATAAACTTACCACTCACACCCACCCAATTTGATTTGTATGGCTTTTCAATTTGTGCTCTGGTGCTCTTTAGTTGCTTTCTGCTACCCTCTTTTTTCCTCATTTTTACCACATCGAGCTCGTATTTCCTTTTTGCTGCATTTGCCATTGTATAAATTTTTGGTATTTTCGCCAATTTCATTCCAAATTGAGCGCTGCCCACAGTCGTTTATTTTTAATGCACCCGGACCCAGGCCATCCGAAGCGAAACGAAACGAAGCAATATGGCCAAAACCATGGGCCGCTGGTCCTCGAAAGGGTCAGGTGGGGATGGTGATGGGGGTGGGGATGGGGAAAGCCACGGCATCAGAAGTGGATTTTTTCTTTACTTTATTTCCCATTTCTATTGTGGACTAGCAAAGGGATTTGAGCTTTATTTGGTTATATGCTTTTAGAGCGGAACATGTGTTGATGTGGCAGACACAGGTCCATAATGCTTTATCTTTAAATGCCACATATTCGTTGCAACTCAATATCAATTTGGGTATTATTTTAAATCTTTTGTGGTAAATTAGGATCACCGAGTGAGACTCCCTAGTAAGAGCATCCGAATGGCGTTGCTCCGCCCACATGAAATCTCATTTTTTCCCAATTTAGTCCTTTGTATTATTTGCAGTGTGCATTTTGGACATTGTGCTGCCGGATGCCAAACACTCGCTGCACAGCAGGACACTCAGGCGAATTGCAGTGGGAGGAGCTGGGCGGATTCTGGGGCAGGAGTCGGATTAGTAGGACCAAAACGGAGCCGAAGGCGAAGGAGGGCCCCAAGTGCGCTCAAGATTTATGGCTCATGGTCCTGCTGCTGCGGTTGGGGGGCCACTACATTGGAGCTGTAGAGCCATCAAATACAATCAAATTGATTGCCTTTTTTTTGCCCAAGGAATGCCAGGAGGGCTGGCTGACCTATAATGCGATTTTGATTTTTTATTAATTCCTTCATTTGCAATTAGTTAATGACTGGCCGGGTGGCGGGTGCCCCCTCCGCTTTCCACAACAAAGATTCTACCGAATTTCAAAAGTAGAGCGGGCCCAAATAAATAACAAAATGGCGTTCTTCAATATCCGGCGAGCGGAAATTTCAATAAGGATGCCGGGCCTCCGTGGGTGTAATCAGGATATGAGCTCAAATGACTGGACGAAAAAATGTGTGTGGCAATCAAACTTCGTATATGTGCGGGCGCAACCGAATGGGGCGTGGCAAGTTTTGAATTAGTTGCGCCGAGAAATTCTGCATAAATCATTTCCTGTTTGTGTCAAAGGAACCAAAAAAAAAAAAAGGCACAAGATAAAAGAGTCGCAAAAACAACGACGGAATGGAATAAAAAATGAAAAGGCGAAGGAAGCTCCAAAATGACATGACAAAGTCAAAACGACGAAGCAAAAATAAGAGCAAGACAAAGCAAACAGCAACAATAACATTAAATTAGCATTTTTTATTACTTGTAGTTTTCTTTGCCCTTTTGTACATTCCTTTGTGTGTGTTTTTTTATTCCGTTTCATTGCCGGCTATTTGCATAAGTTGACACAAGCTACTAAGTAATATTGCGCATTCGACATGTTGGCCAGCGACTTTAACCGTCAAATCGGTCAATACAGGGACTTAAAATTTCCATTTAAGTTGGATGTGTATTTTGAAAACATTTTTATAATTGAAAGTATTTGTTTTTTTTCAAACTACATTTTACTTAATATTCCTATAATTACTTTTTATTTTTCTTGTTCTAAATGAAAAAAACTGTAATTACATTTTGAAATATGCATTAATAGATTTCCTCGTTTCTATGCTTGAATTGAAAATATAATATGTAGGTACTACCATTTAAAGTAAGTGCAAATTGAATTGCCCCAAAATAGAATTGGCAAAACTGCAGCTCTTCGATTTTCCATCTTCGGAAAGACGTAAATGTTCCCTGTTGTACAATAGTTTGACTGTTATGGTTACTGCCTTACCACCCCTTCCTTTGACGGCTGCTGAAATATGTATGAAATCTTACACATTTATTACAAAAGAGCGGAGAAAACAAAAGGCAAACCCAAGAAACCGGGCACATCTGCATGGATTTCCACAGCTCCACATCCCGCCTCACTGCTTCACGTATAAATTTTATGTACACTTACTTACTTCTGCAAACAATGAAGGCTCCGTGACGTGACTTAGTCCGGGGCTGGACGGCTAGAGCAGGAGCTGAAGCCGGAGTCCAGGACGAGTCCGAGTACGAGTCCGAGCTGTCTGCCATTGTCCATTGTCTACTGCCCGCTGGCCACAACTCCTGCCCATCCTCGCCATCCTTCCCAGCCTTCCGTTTCTGGGTCGTTGGCTGCCAAGTGCAACGATTTCGGTTTCCATTGGCATTATGTAGTTTAAGATTTCACCCGAACGGGTATGCATATGTGTACTTTGTATATTTACATACATTTATTGTTCCTGGGGCTGGGCTAAAGTGAGGCATGTCCTGCGGCCGAAAGAAATTGTAAACATCAACGACATTGTGTGCAAGTGGAGCACATGTAATCTTTATATATAATTGAAAACTCTGGGTACTTGGTGACTTTTCAATAACCCTTTGAGTTGAGTGCGTGTCAAAAAAAGTCAGTTTGAATTTTTTAAAATATCAATAAATTCAATAAAATGTATTTTCCGAAATAGTTACTTGAGTACAAGTTATAACAATGCGTTCATTGTGTAGAATAGATACTGCCTGAAGTTTACAAGTAATTTAAAAAATAATTGTTATAACTTTGTACTTTATTTTCATCTTAACAATATAAATAGATTTATAAAGTCATTCTACGCTAAACAAAAATATCTTATAATGAATACATCCATCTATCTAAGATCTAATGTTTTCGTTTGCCATGCCTTGGCAATAAATATTAATTTACCTCCCTATCGCTGAATAATTGAATTTGTTTTAGCTTATTAATTAAATCGCATTAAGCAAATTTCCACTGCAATGAGCTCATCACTCATCGCACACGGTCATTAGATGGCTTTAAGCCGCAAATAAGCTTTAAGTAGCCACTCGTCCAAGTCCCCACTGTGCCCCAGTCCCAGATTCCCAGATTCCAATCCATCTGAGACAGTGTCCTGGTTCCGCCCTTAACAACACTGTCAACATCGAACAAATCGCTGCCATCAGTTCTGGGAGCATTGTTTAAAGAACATTTTAAAATTCAGCATCAGCAGCAGGAAGCAGCAAACCGCTTATTGTTGTCGCTGCTGTGGCACGAACATGTCCTTGGTCCTCTTTGTATATTATTTCATACGCACGCTTCTTAAGCATGGCAATAAATTGTCGTGCGAAATTTTCATATGCGTCGCCGTCAACCCGAGGGTCTCAGCCACGCCCCCATCTGACCCCAGCCCCATCCCCATCCCCATCCCCATCCTCCCACAGGATGTCCGCACATCACGCGCCTTGCGGTTTCTCCGGGACACAACGTGGCATTCTTGAAGGCGCTTGTTGAAGGTTGCGTGCTTGTTTGTTTCGCTTTTTGTAATTTTCAATTTAAGCTACACAACGTGTTGCTCGCCACATTGCCATATGGTTACACTGGAAATTAAGACCACTTTGTTCTAACATTGTTAATAACAAATTGGTGTTCTTCCATTTTTTCCAAAAATAGAAAGAGTCAGTTTAAACCAATTTCTTATAATACTATTACTATTTTTTCAAAAAATATTAATTTATAAGTATGTTTTTATTTATGTAAGCTACTTAAAGTTATAAACAAACTAAAAACAAATGTAGGATAATGCTTCCGTGTATTGAGTATACTTTTTGAATACCTTAAAAAACCTAAACAAATTCCGTAATAACTCGGGTAAAATAAGATATAATTTTTTCCCATGGAGGAAAAATCGAGCATTTATATAATAGAGTTCATTTCCAAGTGCAGTGCCCCCTTTTTTTTACCACTCTGCCGTCGTCTTGGGGAAGCCATTTAGTGACAAATTAAGTGCCGTCGTATGCGTGTTAATTTCGCAACTCTTAGCAAATGACGCATACGACACGTGTGCCCCGGGACAAGCTTAGTTGCAATTTATTAAACGATTCGGGTACAAATTGATTATTTTGTTCTCGGACTTTATGATCCCTATTACCGCCCCTTCAAGTGCCGATTTACGAGCCCAGGAATCGCATTCGCTCCTTTTTATGCGACACCGAGTGAATTTATCGCCTTCGCCATGATGACCTCGAGCGCACACAATGTAGTTGCTGCTCCGCTCTTTATGATTGCCACAAATCGCATTATGACTTAATTTTTATGCCGCCACGTTCATAACCTTTATGTAGTGTTAAAAATACTCACATTTCGCCATTCGGCGGGCAACATAAAATATTTAATTATCCGCAATGATCTGCCGCTGTGGCTCGCAGACACAACTTGTTGCTGGTCACGTTGCCTGTCACCTGCAAATTCGGTAAATTGCCACCTGCCAGCCTTGCACTTGTCATTGTCACTTGTCTTGGCCATCTGCCTGGTGGGATTCGTGGATCAGGGATGTGGAGGTTCAGAGGTCCAGGGGTCCAAAGGGCCAGCTACCGTCGCTTAATGTGCCTGCCAAAATAGTGGTCGCAGATGTTGCAGCTGCAACTGCAGGTGCTGCTCGTATTAAGCCATTAACGAAATCCGACCAGCCACAAATTGGTCTTTGCCGGCAGTTGCAGGTGGGCTGAGGTTTTCCCCGGGCAGACCGAACTGGCTGGGGGCTTGCAATTAACTGCCATTTGGGGTATATTTGAGATTTTTTGAAGCACTTTTGCTATTGGAAACCTGTGTATTAGTGATTTGGTCAGAAGAACCTTAAATGGTTTCCTATGCGAGTCAGGAAAAAAAAAGGAAATTTAAGGTTCCTAATTTTATTGTTAAAGAATAAAACAATTATGAACATAAGAATTAGAAATAAAATAAGAGAAGATCTCAAAAATGGAAGAAGATATAAATGCGATATTCGAAATAAAATAAAAAAAATTGGGAAACCAAATTTAGAAAAACTATAGAGATCCAAACCAGGAAAATCCAGTACTACGAAATATTTAATTTAAAAAATTAATAACTACCTAATTGGAATCCGTTCTTTTAAACCAATGGGGCAATCAATATGGTTTCCTATAAATTGTTTTTATTTTCTTTGTAATTTGGAAGGCTTACTATTATTCCTACTCTTATATATATTTTATCATCTTTTATTTTTATGTATTTAATTTTCTGATATACTATGAATATCCATACAAAATTTCGGAATTCAATACTTCAAATGTTGTATTATAATAAGAACAAGCCTTGTCATGTATTGTAAAAATAGTTTGTTGTACTCCCTTTAGCCACATGAATTGCTGATACCCTAAGTTAGGCCTTGTCGCCCCACTTAACTTCTTATTGCATCCGCATACTGCATGATGGGTGCTCTGCGCAATTACGCAAATTAGCAAAGTGGAATTCAATATGGCAGGGCAGGCGAATTGGAAGGCAAAGGAGGTCTCCAGGCGCAAATTATCATTCCCAGCTCTTAGCACGTGAACTTGCCATTAAATTGATGTGATTGCATAAGCTCCACAAAGGCTCTTATGCGAATCACCGATTGAAAGGCACTCAGTTTACAAAATATGATACAAAAGTATTTTATAGTAATGCACTCAGCAGAGGAGAAATATTATATGCATAAAGTAAATATTAGAGATTTGTAAGTATGTAACAAAATTAATTGTTAAATAAGTAGTGGCAAATCACTTTAGTTTAGCTCTCAAGTAACTTTGAGTTGGAGGCATATTCGGACGGTTTCCTTTACTATTTACTTACTTTTTGTTTGATATATATTGGACACTTTTTTGTTTGCCATTTATTTGATTTATGTGTGTAACGGCTGTAGCCGAGGGCCCTATTTTCTTTTTCCTCTATTGTTATGGGGCACAAATTTTCTTATCTCTAACCTTATCAGCCTGACCGTATTTTATGCCTGTTTTGGCATTGCTGGTTGTGCCAAACAGGTTCTCCTATTTATGCTTGGCAAGCAAATTGAAAACAAATTGTAGGAAAATTAAAGTGTTTAGTTAACATGCGCATAATGGCAATTAATCGATTTTTGATTTTCAAAGATAGCAACACCCACTGAAAATTGCGAACTTCCTGGATTTAATAATCAGTAATTATCGACATCAACTCTGTTGCTGGGTTATTAAAAAAAATATATATAAAATGGGCAAATTTTGGTTTGGGCTCCATCCTTATTTTGTTGTTTGTGTGTAAAAATCCCTTTTATGTTCTCAAGTTACAAAACCTATGGCTTCAAGGCGAATGCCTTAAAAAGGCAACGTGACGGTATAAGAAAAGAAAGTTTAACACTTGCTCATACTTCAGTGTTTCTTTTCAAGGTTGGCTTAGGAACACAAAAAAAAAGACTGACCGTCATTTGTTTTCTTGACACTTCTGAAGGCTTCTCGAACAACAGGCGACTTAGGTTTTTTTTAAGGGTTCGAAGCAATCTAAAAATTCTCTTATACTCTTTGCTTGTTTGCATAATGCCGCTTTCTGTGGGACCAAAGGGGTTTGTCACTAAATAAGTCGCAAGTTGATATTAATAACATCTCATTATCGCCTCGTTCTAAATTTCAGCGCCCAGATGAAATATGTTCGCATCGTCAATTTATCATAATGAAGACAAACGACGCCAAGGGAAAAAAATTATGATTCGAGTTTTTAAGTTGCGGGGATGGTAATTGATGATCTTTAGATTGGTTAAGAAGCGATTAGCGATTAATATTTGAAAAAGTTTCTAGTTTTAAAAGAGGAGTACTTAAATAATTCAGTTCTAGTCTATGAACACCACTGTTTAAAATGTCACCTGTTATTGTCTGAAACTTCTTTTAAAAAAAAATTCTATATAATGATTGTTAGTGTGAATTTTCCAATTGACTGGGATGAAAGGCAACGAGACAGTGATTTCAAAGACGAGACCCAAAGTGTCTTATTCTCGGTTCACTGACCAGTCTAGATGATTGACTTCATGCAAATGTTCTCGTTAAGCCCCATGTCTGGTTGGAAAATTTGCATTTGGCTTGTTTGACCAGTCTGGATACCACTGAAACAAACTCGAAATTGTTACCTCTTCGAACATTTCAATTTAATTAATTAGAGTAAAGTCAAAGACAAGAGTCTGCCCTTGTTCAAATATATCTTGTGTTCTTCCTGGATTCCGAAGCTATTAATGCTTAAACAAAACGAAGTAACAACAAATACGCAATCAGTTAGTTGTATAAACCTTGTTTGAATGCTCCTCCCTCATTGTGTCTTACGCAATTAAAGTTAGTTAACGTTGCAACGTTTTGTCTTAGTTTAACTTTATCATAAGAATCTCAATATAAAGTGATTATCTAAGCATTATAATAAAATGTAATATATATTTATATAATTTAATAAAAGAAAGATGCTAACTTATATGCGAACTAAATATATTGTTAAATATTATTTATTAAAATTTAATATAACAAAAGCGCTTTGCTTTAGATTTTGTGGCGAAACATAAACCAAATATTTTAATGGCACAGAAAAGCCCATTAATTTTCAAATTGCAGTTTTATCGATCCGGCGAGTCTATATCTTTCGCGACGCGTTGACACCACCAGACGCTCGGCATTATTGAATTTATGCACTTAACGATAAAGTCAGCAGAGCGTATCTGTTCCGTGGAGGAAACTGTGGCCGCGACTGCAGTGGCAACTGTGCGTATACGCAATTATAATTGCAGTGTCTTCTGGTCCTTGTTGAATTGTCTGTGCGAGAATGCGTTAAAAATGACCGGAAATGAGATTGTTGCGGCTTTAATTTCATCCAAGTGATTTAAGGTGCCCAGTAAAATGAATTGAGATATTTTGGCAAGCATCAAATGGCAAAGCTAGCATACCTTCAAGGGATTTTGGGTTTAAGCTTGATAATATTTTATCCCTGGTTTAGTTGCTTCTAGGGAAATATTTAGTATTATTATTATTAAGCAATATTTATAAGTAACACTTACCTTGCAACATTTGCAGAGGTGGCGAAGCCTTCTTTAGACAACATTACGTGTGTGTAAATTAAACAAAAATTTTAAGTAGAAGTACAAAAAGTGGTAAGGTCACTTCACATTGCGGCTGCTGCGGCAGATTCTTCGTTGGCCACTGTGATGGCCTTTTCGATGGTGCCCTTGAGCTTCCTGATGTCGGCATCTAGGTAGACAAGTCGCTCGTACTTGGTTGCCAGCTTGTTGATAATTCCGCTGAGGTGATTCCTGAGTATTTCCTGCAGCTCATCCTCGTTGGGACCCGTGAACGACTGGCCCCTCAAATTGCACTGGAACTCGTCCTCGGCCAACGCCTCGGCCAGATTATCCTCTGTGTCGTCCTGCTTTTTGCGCAATCTTCCCAGTTCCCGATCCAGTTCGGATCGCTCGGCGCTCATGGTCTCGAAGGCGGCTATCTTCTGATTCAGCTCCGGATTGAGCACCACGCCCGGATTTATCAGGCGGGCAAAGCCCTTGGGCACTCTGGACATGGCTGGACAATGTGTATTTAAATAGTTTTAAAGGGCTTGTGAATATTTAGCCAGACTAGTTACTTGATTTTATTTAGCAGTAAATTTGTTTCTTAAATCCGAACGGTTTCTAGTTACCTACTTAGGACGCAGTCATAAGTAACAATTGATCATTGTTAAATTATGATCGCAAATGCAAGTGGAACAGGTATCTGCATTAGTTTTAGCAAATCGATTCCAAAACAGAATTAAGGGATTGATTCCATTAGAGATTGTATACGGACTGGAATTGTTCTTAAAAATTAAACGGTTATTAATTCTTTCACAATAATCATTTGGTAGATGGTAATTGTATTATTAATGTGCTTATGAAAAAAAATTATTATTTTATTATTATTTATTATTTATTATTTTATTATTTTTTTTTAATTAAAAAAATTTAAAAATGTATTTATGTAAGATGCTTTTTCCACAAATGACGGGGACTAGTTAAAGACATTTGTTTCTATGAAGTATTGTAAGAATAAGAAGTATCATTGAAGTTTTCTTTTTGCCCGTTTGGCATTCTTATGCAAATAAAATTTTGCAATCAAGGAAAGATGGCTGAAAAAATGGCTGTGCATTTAAATAACAAAAAAGCGCTGTCCCTTTCACGGTTCACGTGTATATGTAGAGTGGAGAATATTAGAGAATAAATATAACTTAGGGCGCGTGTCCTAATTAATAAGACCACCTCGACGCCATCATTGCCATTTGAGCCCAGTAGATTTTTCCTCCCCTTTTTTTTGGTTACACGAATTTCCCAGCGGCATTTCGCGAAATGCAAAAACAACAAGCAGACACACCAAGAACACAATGGACGGAGTGTAGCACAAAATGATGAAAAGAAACAAAGGAGAATAGAGATATCTCATTATGGACAAAAGCGGGCCAAACGAGTCCAAAATAAAATGAAAAAATTATGCAACCGAAAAAAACCCAGCTGGCCTGTTTATCTGCCCCATCCCAGCACAACCTCATCCACATCCACATCCGCATCAGTATCCGCATCCGCATCCACATCCGCCCCTTGACCAGTCTGCGAATTCTCGAATTTGTTTACAGCACTCGGAGTGGAGTTCCTCGCTTTGAGGCCCCCGAAACACGCGTGCCAGAAATAATCAAAATATAATAAGCAGACTCTTCAAGGCGCTGGCAAATGAGGCATGTAATAATTTTTGCCTCGCCTGAAAGCCGGTGTCCCTTCCTTTTGGTCAAAAGATTTATGGTGGGTAGTGTTGTTGTCTGATTCCAGGGTAGTAAAGGTATGTTAGCCTAACGAAAAAAGGAGAAATCAAATAATTAAGACTTGAATTATGGTTATCCAAAGAAAATTATTATTATCATCTACTTTGATTTTATTTGTTTACAAGTATATTATTAATATAAATTTTGTAGGACTACTTTGTTTAAGGTCTTAATCAGAAATAGCCGAGCTAATTTAGTATTAGAAAATATATTTAAAAAAATGTAATTTGGAAATAATTCTCATTAAAAGCTTAAGTTTGAAGTTAGGTATCTTTATTGATTTGCCACCATCGAGAAAATTGTTCATCGTGTTGTATATTTTGGAAGCATGTAAAATTAAAAAAAATCCTTTATTTGTTAATCATTATTAGCCACTAAAATTATTTATTTTTTGTGAGCGTATCTGAAATATGTAAAAGTAAAAAAAAAAACACAAAAGGTTAATTTGTTTAAATTTATCATTCAGATGATAAGAACAATAAATAAATAAATTATTAATAGCTAATTGAAATATTAAAAATATTAAATTGCAATTTTAAAAAATCTCTTCCATTATTTTGAGATTTTAAGAACATGCACAGTGTAATTTAGTCGGGATACACAATTCGATGTCCCGTCTCGTCAAATTAAGCAATTTCCAACTCAGTTATGGAAGTTACATTTTTACGAGTAGTTCACAAACAATTCTATCTACTGGGATTTTTTCATTTATTCGTTTGCTCATGCCTTTTGCAGCTTGATAGGCTTTGCACACTTTTAGGTTATCATCAGTCAGTAAGTAAGCTGGATTACTGAAGGATTTCGTGGGTTTTCCTCAACATTTCTCTATTACTCGGCTTACTCTTAGTGGAATACAATGGGAAGGCAACAGCCATAGGCATCTGCCTACGGTTATGCAAATCGCTTGCGGGAGAATTTGCTCGAGTAACTTCTCAGGCCACAAGGTGGTCAGCTGAAAATTGCGAACGAAAGGATAGGCCGGTCGTCCTTGGAAAGGCGAACGGAGCACCTAGTTTGCCTTAATTTCCGCTTTATTCGGCAAATATGTGCGTTGCCAGGCGAGTGCTTTTTAATAAGTTAGTTGCCCGACATTCGCGATGCTCTGTTTTTACCTTGGTGCTCTGTGTGCGCTCGCATAATTAAAAATGTACACACGTGCGCTGACACGAAGACCACGTGTTAGGGGGTCTGTGGTAAAGGATGATGAGTCCGTACTCCCCGACTCCCGTTCTCCCTCACTCCGGACAGGTAATATTTACTCGCCTCCCAGCTGCCTCGCTGAAAGCTAAAATATAGAAACCTTCGCATCATCATTGTTGCTCGGGGCGTATACTTAATGCTGAATAGCGCACACCAGGAGATGAAGTCGTCGGGTAAGCTGAAGAGCTGATGCGGAAAGCTACAAGCAGTTTATAAAAAAAATAAATGACTCTTCTGACCATAGAAAAACTATATAAAAACATTAAATAAATCTTAATTACTTTAATATGTTGTTTACAAATAGTGATGAATTGTTCTATTTTATTAAATCAATGAAATGCAAAGAAACTTTGTTGAAAATTACTAGCTTTTACGATTAATTTTTTTTTCAATAAATCATATTTAAAAAAAACATACGACAAACGGTCGAATATAATATTTTCTCTTTTTTCTGTAGACCTAATGACACTTTGCTATGATAGATAGCGTTTTTGTAAGCATATTTGTCACTACACTTATGCATCATTAGCTCTGGTATCTATTTTTATACCCGTTACTCGTAGAGTAAAAGGGTATATTGTATTCGTGCAAAAGTATGTAACAGGTAGAAGGAAGCGTTTCCGACCCTATAAAGTATATATATTCTTGATCAGGGTCACTAGCCGAGTCTATATAGCCAAGTCCGTCTGTCCGTCTGTCAGTCTGTCCGTCTGTCCGTCTGTCCGTCTGTCTGTCTGTCCGTATGAACGCTGAGATCTCGGAAACTATAAAAGCTAGAAGATTGGCATTTTGCATGCAGATTCTAGGAGTTCCTACGCAGCGCAAGTTTGTTTCAAAAAGGTGCCACGCCCCCTTTAACGCCCACAATCGCTTATAAACGATTTTAAAAATTTAAATATTTCGGAAAAGTAAAAATGCAGTTTTATTGTGTTTATCAATACCTATCGAAATGTAGAAGAAATTTTTCAAATCGGACCATTCGTTAAAAAGTTATGCGTGATCAAAGTTTCTATCTCCATCTCCCTCGCACTCCCTTTACCTGAGTAACGGGTATCTGATAGTCGGGGCACCCGACTATAGCGTTCTCTCTTGTTTTGTAATATTTTTGTTATTTATTTTTTTACTACTAAAAAATCACATGTTAAGTTAATTCTTTTAATCACGTTTTTTAGAATTTACTAAAAAAGTTTAGAAAGCTTTTCGGCTTTGTCTTTTTAAGTTAGGTAGAAGTTAATATACATAAATAATAATATAACTGTATTATAAAAACTTAATTTATGAATAGCCGTATAAAATAAAATATTAAATATAAAATATATACCACTCTAAAATCTCGATTTTTTTTTTAAAGCTAAAAAAAAACACAAAACCGAAAGCAAAGTAATATCACTATGCTATATCTTTTACGTACCCCCTCCTTGTTTACCAATTATCTGGATAATCGCAATTGTTAGCAAACATTATAGCAACCACATGTTGCACATCTTATGTCCTATTCATCAAGGAAATTGCGTTGGGAAATTAAGTGCAAACAAAAATCAAATATGTGGGCCGTTCTCCGGATTCCAGAATGTGGAATTCGTACTCTTGAATCCGGAACCCGTGCGTGACCCTCGTCAGTGTGAATGAGAAAAGCCAACAAATTTGTTATGAAAAATTCGATGTTTTTGCATTGACACCCAATTGGTTTTATTGATCGACCTCGAATCGTTGGAATATTTAGTATTTTTTCTCGAATTTCGGGTAACTTGTTTTTAAATTGTTAAATTGGGAAACTAAGAGCAAATTATCATTATCAGCTGAGGTTCTTGTGAAGTTGTGAATTTTTGGCTCAAAATCAATTAAAATTGTCATTCAATAATTGTTTCACGCACAGTCGTTGCAGAAACAAATGTCATTAATTAATTTTAATTTTAGCTAGCCGTTGGGTTTCAGGCGTCTGATTTACCAATTTTAAAGTTCATTTCAGCTGTCATTTGGCGGTTAAGTGTGAACACTTGATTAACACCGGTTAATTGACAGTTTGGAGACTGGCAAACAATTGTGCATTTCATGATTTTAATTAATCAATATTGTCAATCAACTTTTGTACCGCTTTTCAAAAACGTTTTTTGTTTCAGTAATAACGATTCCATTGGCTTTAAAAATAAAAGAACGTATTAATTTAAAGTTTAAAAAATCGTTTATAACTACTTTGTGTTTTTAGCAAGTCAAGAGAATTTTGTATTTTGAAAGCTATTTGTATTCTATTGCAGGTAATTTATAAGTCGGAATGGGTTGGAACAATCAGAAAAACAAATAACTTCGATGTTTTTTTATTTATATGGATATACTCCGAAATATAGAAATTATTATCAATTACATAATTAAAGACGTATCATGTAGCAGTCATAGGAAGTGTTCAGAAAATCGAGCTTAAACGCTTAAAAATCAAAATATACATTATCTTATTTTGTAACAGCGGCAAAAGTTTTTATATTTTTTTCTTGTTTTTATTAGATTAAAAAGTAATACTTCCAAATGAATAAATAAAGAACTATAACTATTAAGCTCAGTATTAGTAATTCCTTTTGGCTTCAAACCCAGAAGATCTTATCCCAGTACCTGTATTTGCCCATAACCTATGCCCCTACTAAATGGAACCACCTTCGAAAATGTTCGCATATGGCTTCTCCATGGGCTGGCAATTAAATATTTTCGCGCAGTTTAATTAAATGCACGGCTTATGGCGGCTTAAGAGGGCCATAGAAATGTTTTTGGCAGCTGTCAACTAGGCCACTAAAAGTGCGCATAGACTTTTCATTATTGGAGCGACGATCGGGGAGGGAAACCTTGAAAATGTTGAGTGCGGATTTAGCAGCTAACCGTGTCCGTGCCACGCCCATATCCCGTCCATATCCCGCCCATGCATAATCCATGTGTGTGTGGGCGCAGTGGGCGCAATGGGCGTGGCCGGTCAGCACTTACCGCCGCCGCTGATTGCGCGTGACAAATTTCTAGTCAGCAGTTTGGCATTTTAACGCACTGGCACAGAAAACTGGCTAAAGTTGGGAAATGCTCGCACATCTCCATAAATGTGGCGCTTAGGCACATCAATTTGGCTCTGCACTGGCCATCCGACATGAAAACCCTGCCCTTCTGGTCACCATTTCCCGGCAGAGCCAACTCAATTAGCGCCTGGCCAAGCTTTTAGCCAAACTCAGTTATTATTGCCTGCGGTGTTGAATTGAAATGTTTGCTGAAACTGCAACAAAATACATTTGAATTAGCGTGCACATTACGCATCGCGAAGTGTGCTCAAATATTAATTATTGAAAATCCACAATTTACTGCTCTTCGCTTTTGTTTGTTTTACATTATAGCAAGTAAATACAGCCAGGATTAACAGATCCAGTTGATAGATGGCAGATATAACTGAAATGTCAGTCGAATGGCCGCATTTATTTGTTGTCAAATTTATATTGTCCTTGTGGTCTTAGAATTGGATATTAACATGTTTCAGGTTTATAGTGTTTCGGAAATCATTTCTAACGAAGAGCGATCGGAATTTGTATGGACTTTTGTTTTAAAATTACCTTTAGATAGATAATATGAGAAAATCAAGTCTGTTTTCTCAGTTTGAATGCATTTTTGGAACAATCAAACATGTCAAAACTTGCTGGACTAATTAATTTAATAATTTATTTATAATACCAATGTTTTTTTATCTAACTAAGTTCGTGTTTCAGGTATAATCAGGACAATCAGGATGGATATATGCAAATTTCAAGCATTTCCTCAAGCTCAAAAATGGAAGCAAATTTTTGGTATATGCATGTACTTTTTGAATATCGCATTAATCGATTTTCATACCATTCTTCGCGTCGTTCTTGGCAAGCAGCCTCGAAGACATAAAGCAGAAAACGTGCCTTAAAGTATGCCAGGCATTTTAATTAAAACTCGTTTTTGCCTCTCTACCCATTTATACCGCTCCACCTCCGCCGGCCCCAAAAAATGGTAGCACCCGTTATTCCAGCTTTTGCTTTACCTCAACTTAATGGCAGCTGCTGTCGTGCTTGATTACCCAAGTGCCACGCCCTCGCCTTCGTCCCCGCCCCTCGCCGTGCAGCACTTGAAAACTTTTACGCTTGTCATGTGCAACATGTCCAACTATGCCGTAGTCGTCCGTCTCCTTCTGCTCCTGGTCGTCATCCTGCCTCGTCCTGTTTCGTCCTTCCTCGTCCTGCCTCATCCTACCTCGTCCTTTCTCGTCCTTCCTCATCCTGCCTCAACCTACCTCATCCAGACCGACATACAGCCTACAGGCAACAAATCCAACACAATACACATGTAGCTGCCGAGGAGCGGAAATGAAAAATCAAATAGAACAACTCATAATGGCAATGGGTCTGGTTGGCCGAGAATCAGGGTTGCAGATAAATAAAAATGGCAATAATCGGGGATATTAGCCACAGGATCGTACATAGTTAAGGATTACTAGTTCTCAGTTCAAAGTTCTGGGCCTCAAAAATAAAAGCACCATTTATGGTTAAGGGTTTTTCTACAATTCCAAAGTTATATCCCCTTAGAAATGGGTGATTTCTTCCCCCTGCTTATTTGTACACTTATTTGTGATTAACTCTGGAATCCTGATTGCCCCAACTTCTTTGGGACCTCTTTGCAGCCCTGAAGAGCAACTCTTCCGCCGGTTGTGGCAATTTTCTTGAACATTCTTTCGTGTGCCTTCTCCTTGTTGCTTCTGCATCGTCCACTTGGCAGCGTCGGAATCGTCTGTTATGTGGCACTCAATTACACTTTCGTTGTCACTAAAACATCTTGCCGAGCATAGAGGAGATGGGAAAGGAAAGTAAGGCTTTGCATACATGTGTGATTGTGTCCCCCGACTTTGACACTTGAAGTGGAGAACTTTGCAGAGCAGGAGCTACGAGTGGATGGCTGAGTCTAGTGCAAAGAGTGCTCGAGTGTGTGGGGCTTGACATCCAATAAAGATTACCCACGATTGTTAAACACAAATTGCGCTCAATGATGAGTTATCTCTGGCGGTGGAAACCCAGCCTTCATTCGTACCTTTTTTTGTTGTGGCCCAGCAATCAGCTTTTGCAGCTCGACGTCCTTTGGAAGCCATAAGGTATGCTCCATGCGTTTGCCATCCGGAGACTGACAAAGTTTCGGGAGCCACCTTTTGACGAAGTTGTCAAATGAATTCCAAGTGCGGTTGCCGCATTATCAGAAAATGAAATTTAAAACGTTTTTGTGTTTGCCAGAGAGCAGGCAAGTTTATTGTACTTTTAGCTCGCAGAAATGGGTGTATGGGTGTATGGATGGTATGATGCCATTCGCCATTCGTGCCAGGGCATGTAATTCATCAGACGGGAGATGAATGAGACGTACTCGTATGCATATCACCCATTCGATGGGTATTACTATCTCGGCTCCTGTCGCTGGATTTTTACGGCATACTTCGCGGCTTTGCTTACCGGCGAGACATTCTGCCTTGCTTTTGACTTTTATTTTTACGACAGAGTTCTCATATCAAATTCATAATGATTTTACTCTGCTTTCAAATGAATTTCGGTGCTCATATCTCAGATTGCAGCACGTGTTTCAAATTCTCTTTGTTTTTCGCAGGTACATGTTTCTATTTATGTATCACAAAATCAGGAATTTCCATTTGCACAATCGAATGAGTCCAGCACTCGCAGCTGACTTTTTCTCGTATGTTCATTAGACGTGGCTATATGCAAATTTTCTTTCTTATTTCGGACCCCATTTGTGGCATTCTCAGTCCATTGTTCCTCATGTTCATTACAACGTTTGGTTAAGCCAACAATAAGAGCAACCATTGTTTGAGGTTCGTTCCAGCTGACTGAGCCAAATCTCAAATAGATTTTTGGTTATGCATTCTGCTTAGGGGCATCAAGCCAAACCAATATTTTTTCGTAACAAGATAGACAAATAAATGCAAATGAATGAACTTCTACGTGAAATGCAAAATTTCAATTAAAGCAACCATGGGTTTCCCGACAGGAAACTGACAGTTGAACTTCATAGAAATCTTTATACTGCATTTTATATTATTCAGAATACTGATTTTCGTTTGAGCTGCCATTCAAATAATTTAGTGAACGCTATCTGTGTGCCATTAAATCAATTTGTATAAATTAATCTTGCAGCATATCAGTTAAATGGTTGGAATCAATTTTTGTTTGAGTTTCATTTATGCCTCCCCCAATTTTGACTGTAGGGTTTTGTGCCCTAAACACAAATTGGGCTAAAAGTTAAATATTAATGTAAATGTGTCGAATTAATATGTTTACTTAACTATTAAGTGTTTCTAATTACAGAGACACATAAGCCTTAGATTTTGTATATTGCAATATTTAACAGAGATATTGTTATTACTTCGGCTTTTGATTTGATGATTTTTGCTCTCATTTTGCAATTTCACGAAAATTCTTGTTGTTATAAGGTTAATAATATAGTTATGTTTGCTTAAAACATTATTATAAAATTGGAAATGCATTTCCAAATTGACACTTATCTGTTATTTCTATTTTAAATTAATAAGTTATCATTATATAACCTTAAATCATTGAGAAGTAAAACATTAGTTTTACAATAAAACATATTTATCAATATTAAATTATAGTTATGCATACTTAGATAAATGTTAAAGGTTCCCTTTATATTCATATTTAAATGACTTTTGAACAAATCATTGTTACTCTGTGTCCCTTAATTAATTAACGAAAAATGCAAAAAATTCGTGCATGTTCACAAAGTTAATTTTATGAGAGTGAACCTTTTAGCCTAACTGCGAAATGTTTTGAATCACATTGAAGCCTGTCCTCTGGCGAATCCTTTATAATTTGGACAGCAGTAACACGAGTCTTCGCTTTATTCTCGTTAGTTTTGCGACGCCTGTGGGGCAGTATTGTCGTGGCCATTACTTTAATTAAATTATATTCGTCGTACGGCGCGGCGTCAATCGTAAAACCAATACGCTTAATGCATCTGTCAACGGAGCAGCCACAAAAAGTGTGTGTAAAAATTTCAAAAGCAAAATCACGTACTTAAAGGCAATAAGCATTTTATATCCCACCCAAGTTTGGCACGGGCAAAATATTTAAAAAACTCAACCGCCAAAACATACCAGCCAACCAACCCACCCACCCACACTCAGTCGCACAAAAACACATTTCTATTAAAAGGCAAATTTCAACAGATTATCACACAGACCACGGATATCGGAAGAAAGGGACCCCAGCGCGTGTCATTCGCCGTGTAACAATTTGAAACTTTTATAGAGCTTTCTCTGCTGAACACCAAAAAATTTCCATCGATGGTCGGCGGACAAGTTTAAGAACACGTTAAACTTTTTACGACTTCCGTAGATGAGGATTTTGTGGGCCGAAATGTATGCGGAAGTTTTTCTCCACGGAGATAATGCAGTCAGGAGTCGAGGTTGAGGCATAATGAAATTTAAGGCAGCAGCTGCCACTAATTAACCTTCCCGTTTCGTAGTCGATGCCGCCGGTTTGTATTAGTTAAAAACTCATAAAAAAAAGTCGGCTGATTGAAAAAGCGCCAATACGTTGGGGGATTTAAGCCGCTCAAACTTCATTGCATATTTATGGGACCTAGAAGCCCCCCCCCACACACACACGCACAAAGAGTTTTGCCGCTTTTGAAATATTTAAATTCCAGCTAGCGTGTGGGAAACCAAACAGAAGACAGGCGCCCATCTGGCATAAATAAATAGACTGTCCTTTTTCGTAAGTCGAAAAGGTGAATGCCGCAGTAAGACAATGGACTGGGGCTTAAAGTTTGAATGCTTTCAGGCGCGAGAAATCCATTTAAATTGAGCGTGAATTCAAGATGCGGCCCTCCTGCAGTTCTGCACAATGCCGGCATAATTTAAGTTTCCAGTGGAAATGCAATTAAAGTGTAGTTGGCCAAATGTGCGATGAGTTTCGGGCATCAAACGAACATCTCTGTGTGTGGGCTGAGCTCTTGTAGCACTTTTATTTAACTAGACTAAGCGGCTTTTGCCTAGACAAACTTTGCCGCTCCGAAATCCGCTTGACTTTGGGTCGAGTCTTTATTGCCGCGCCTCCTTGCATGGACTTATATACATAGAACTTCTCAAGGACTCAAGGACAGTGTGTGGAAGCGGGTCCTTGCTAAATATTAATATGGCACACATAAAATACGAGGAATGCTCCTGCGCCACTATCGCTTTCTGCTCAACAGTTTCGTAAACGGGAGGGCCTTTTTAATTGGTTATCTTGTGCTTCTTAAAAAGAGGTAGTCATTGGACCAACAAATATAATTTGCTATGCTAAAATTGTACGTTTATTTGCTGGCCATTGCCTTCTATTTTTAGTTAGTATATAAACTTAATTTTGGTATTTAGTTTTTACTTACTTACCAAAACTTTAACGTCTGCTTTAACACACATTTTTAAACACAAAAATTAATTAATCAATAAGAAAGAAGACTACTATTTACCAACTACTACTCTACTATAAGTTCGTTCCCAGAAATTATTAAATTATGAAGAAAAGAGGGGAAATAATATTTGACTTTCTCGCTAAAGATTTTAATAAATAGTTAAGATGATTTTGTTGTAAAGCAAACGATTTCATTACATTACGTCCACACATTTTTGAATATTGATGGAGCAGTTTCCTCGAAATAAGTTTCTCCCCGTCTTGACGACGAATCTGGAATGCATGAAAATCTCATTTTCGGAAGCCAGCCGACAATCAAAGCCGGCCACAAAGACTGGCCACATTATGTGCTCATGAGCCTATGCATATGCCGCACAAAAGTTGAGCCCAACAAAGGAAGCCCAACTGCGTCAGATCTTTTGTACGGTTTCGCGTGTAATTTATTTGACAGTTTGACAATTTGGAAAAAATGAGTGCTAAACAGCGCAGGCGACCTGGGGAAAGCGCGTGAAAGTGGCCGCGGGCGCACAAAAGGTTCCAACGCAACGATGGCGAACTGTGGAGAGACCCAGGAAAAGCAGGGGCAAGACGGGGGAAAACAGGGGAAAACCGTGGAAAACACCTCGGACCGCTGCAAGGCGCTAATGTTGAATTAAACGAGCGCTGACAGCGGCATAAACAAAGGCCAGACCGCGACACCAAACGCTTGGCAGCGCCCAACAGGAGCAGGATTTATATGCCTCACATATGTATGCGCATATATAGTATATTTGTGTATTTGGCCCTATATGTGCATGCATATTTATGATAAATTGTCGCTGTAGGAAAACGTGTCGCTGACATTTTGGCGCCTACGAAAAAGGACACAAACACACAAACATAAGCGAAACACCGAGCGAATGAAAGAAACAAAAACTCAACACAAGTCAAAGTCAGCATGAATGTTTGTATGAAATTTTAATAACCTGGCAAACTGGCATTATTATTGAATTGGCGAACATCGCCACGAAATGACTTTGTAATGCGAAAAAACGACGAAGACCGAGAAACGAATTTTTATGAAGCTGAAAAGCCGTTTAATGTCACGCCACAGAAATAATCCAGCTCTGGAGTTGATTGGAAAATGCTTAAAAATAGCAGAAAATAAAGGCGCATAAAATGGAATTCGGGTGGAATGGGACTGCAGATGCCTCATTGGAGAACCAGCTCAAACTCCATCACCATCTCCATCTCCAGGTTCTCTAAGCTTTATTGTCTCTGTCGCTGCCATTTGCACACGCTCAAATCTCTGGTCGCATTCAACCTGTTAGCCGGCGAAACATATTCGAGCCCACTTTTCGGGGACAGCTCTTTGCGGCTGTTCAAATGTAGTCGTAAAAGCGCTTTTACGTAATGCTGCCACGATGATACGATGTAGCTGGAACCGAGACGATAATGGTCCCCCAAGAATTGCGTACGTGTGTGCCGGCCTTGAAGTGGAATTTACAATGCTCAGTCTTAAAGTTAAATTCTGAGGGATTATACATGCGGCAATTGGTGGCAGAACCTACCAGGCAAACTCCTTTCCTGGCCAATCTCATTAGGCATCGATTTGCAGTAAGCCCTTTTCATTCGACTTCAATTTACTGACGGGTATTTTATTTAAAAAGCAGGCTTAACCATTTTTAAGAAAGAAAGCTCAACATGAAAAGATTAACAACTAAATTATTAGCCAATGTTGCAATGTTGAAAATGCTTAAGTGAATATAATTTAAGCAGATTTAACAACAATTTCCATTTACAATATTTTAGAATATTTCTTGTAGTTGTGGCTTAAATTTAAGGGGTAAAAAATATAATTGTTCTAAAATAAAAGACATCTAGCAATGGCCAAACAAGTAAATCCATTTTCATGAATGTGCATTTCTTGCAAATGTGTTCATGCTAACATTGTTTATATTTTTCTGGCAATCTTAAATTGTTAGTAACATTTCCATCATAATTTAATTGAAATATCTTTGTGGGCCCCTCTTGAAAGTACTTAAAAAATATATTGTATTACTTATGGTATTAATATATTAAAAATTTAATAAGAAAATGAAGTGCTTAACTTCGGACAAAAGCCTTTTATAAGCTATCCCAGACAGAATTCAACTTATGTACCACACTGTTCTCGGTTCCTACTTGTTAGCTTAAGTTGGTCAAATTAATTATACACATTTATTTGGTTTAGTTCCTCTAACTGACGAATGCTCTATTTGAGCTCAGAATTATTTAAGCAGGGGCCATTCAGCTCCAGATCGAGTTGTATCTTCTGCTCCAAATCTGAATCCGACCCAGGTAAATAAACTTAAATGCTTTGACTCCGGTTTGACCAAAGCGTCGACAGTCTGACGGCATGAATGCAGCAGCAGCAGCTGCATACATTTGTGGATTTTTGTGTGTGTTTTACTTATGCAAATGCCGTGCGACTCACAGCACAGTGCTCACTTTACTCACACACCACGCACACACGAGCCTTTTGTTGCGCTGTTTTAATTAAACCAGCTTCAGGATTCCTTGTTGTTGCACTGGCGTTTCTAATGCCCCATGCTGCAACCCAGTTCGCCATCGCCATCGCCATCGCATATTCCTCCTCTCTGGGCGAAGAGGTCTGCGTCTTTTTTATCCATATCCATATCCCTGGCCCCAACTATTATTTTATTAATGTTGCCAGCGAAAACTGCGTTTCTGCATGCCTTTTGCGGGGCTTTAGCACCGACAGTGTTTCACTTAGAAAATTGCAAAAAATTGCTCTTTATTATTTTGCATGTATTTATAAAGTACTTTGCCTAAGATCGTGCGAAATATACAATGACGACTTAATTGCATTTCTTTAAACTATCTCACAGCTCCGTAAATGGAATAAGGCGAGCGAATAAGTAACTGAATAAATAAATATTTGCAAAAATACGATAATTTATTGAACTGTGGGAAATAAAAATGGTAACCATTTAAAAATGATCCGGAATTTATGAAAAAAAATAAACACAAATATTACTCCAAGAAAAATTTACTTTAACTATTTATAGTCTACAAAATTAAAAAAAATGTTAAGAACTAAAACAACGCCTAGAAATCGGTGTATTGTAAAAGATAGCATGGCATTAAAGTTAATCTATTATTCATTTTTTAATTTTAACTATGATTTTTATTAAATAAAATTGTATGAGTACCCAATAAATAATTAATATTAAGAATTTTCTAGATAGTGTTCATCAAAAACAAAAATGTGTTTATATTTATTAAAATTCTTTACATTGTATGAGTACCCAATAAATAATTAATATTAAGAATTTTCTAGATGGTGTTCATCAAAATCAAAAATGTGTTTATATTTATTAATATTCTTTACCTTTAAAAATATGGGTCCTAAAGAATTTCGATTTGGTATACGAGCACCGGCGGTTAGAGCTGAAAGCAAAGTAAAGCGCTTCATCCGACCGTTGACCCACAAACCAAATTGAAGGACGCCGTTTTGGCTTATTGGGATATTAAACAAATTCCAAATGTAAATTTGAAAAGAACCAAAAAAAGTTGGCAGGGAAACTGCTCGCTAAACGATTCACCCCAACGGAAACTCCGATGCGAATGCAAATATGTCAGTTTCCCTCTTGTGTGCTCTGCACCCACTCCTTACAGTGTTACACCCTTTTATTGTCGGATTCAGATTATCCGCTTTCCTGGGACTCGGCCGCTCACTTGTTTATCATACTGTCAATTACTTTTAACGTTCGGATCTCGACGGCGAAATCGCAACTGCTTTCCAATTAAGAGTAACGCATTGCGGGTAAGTAAAAGCAACATGAAAGAAAAGTGCTCCGGCATTCGTTATCCATTTTCTGGGCTGGTTTTCCGGGCTGGTCAACACTCGGGAGCTGCAGTCGGAGCTCACATGTCGTTGGCATCGCTGGGGACACTCCTCCTCCTCCCTCCACCCGTGAACCGCTTATGCAAATGGATTTCCAGCCAAGAGCGAAGGTCACTGCGTCCTTTGCGGTTGTTAAATGCATGCCTGGTTGGTATCTTACCGCTCGTTCCTTCCCCAGAAACTCATTAACGGCAGTGTTTCCTTTTAAGTCGGCTCCTGGCTCTTTGCCCCTTGATGCCCGGCTAAAGTCACAATAATTAAGTGAAGACGTTGCGACTGGGATAAGGGAATGAAATGTTTTTACTGCCGAAAAGGTCCTTCTACATTTACTTAATCCGCTCAGGGACTCCACCCGTTTATTCGGGAAAGGTATTCTGGATTCGGTGTACTAAGCTTCAACATCAACATGCCATTTTTTTTTTTCCTGGTAGACTGGCACTTTTTTCCATAGGCCATTGTCAGAAAAAATATCCAACATCCCTGTTCGAAAATCTACTTTTTTAAGAATCTGATATAAATTGGTATAGATATTCATTTACTATGTGAGGTTTTAAGCAATTTTAATGTGTATACAAAATGTATGTTAACTCTGTTAAAAAAGGAATGTGATGTGGGCATAGTTCAGTCGGTTATTTAATTAATATATACGCAATTACAAATTCATAGAAAAAAAAAATAATTATAATAATAAAATAGTGCTAAAGCTAATAAAGTAATACTATTTATACCTTTTAAAATTTAATTATCCCCTTTTTCACGATTTTTTTTAATGCTTGGTCCCGTTTTTTAGTTGGCTGCTGCCAGCACTGTTTACACTGTTTCTTTCTGATTTTTCTGGCATTTAAAAATTGTACGGTCTCACATCTCTAAGCTAGTTTCAATTTTCCTTTTCGAGAGAAAAAGCTGTGTAGAAAAGCGAGTGGGAGGGAAAGCCTCTTAAACGCAACTCGAGTCTTTTAAATAATTCGTCGGCTGAGGCGCGAATCAAAGAGCATTTGGAGTGCCCACTCGGATGCCGAGAGGCAGGTGTACAAATAGAGATAGAAATAAAAATAAGCATTAGCCGTCGGCCTATAAGCATTTCCCATTAAAGTTTATGTAAATCCCTTAAACGTTGAAAGGCAACGAGGAAAAGTAAAGATAGGGCTTCACAGCTCAATCTGTTGGAAAACATTCACTATGCCGGCGCCTGCCCCTTGACGATCCGGTAGTTGCCCTTCTTATCCCACTTCTCGCCATTTCTGTTCCTGAATCCATCGATGGACCACTTGCCTCCGCCCAGCTCAGAAAGCATCAGGAAACCACCAATTTTGCAAAACAGTAGGGAGAAGTACTGCATCGAAAGCAGCCTATCGTTCCAGCCCCACAACATGCTCCAATGGTTGCTGAAAACATCGTGATATAGCAGGGCGATGATGGTCAGATAGGTGGACAGTTTGCAGTGAAAGCCCACGCTTATGAAAAGCAGAAGAACCACTGACACAATGCTAAACATGGTCTGGAAAAATATAGAAAATATGTTTATCTCACTCGTATAGAAAGAAGAGTTACTTACCTCCAAGTTCTCGTCCATCCACATTATAAACAAACTGCACAGGCAAAGCCTTCCCCCCAGCAATAATAGTTGATACTTTGACCTCTCAGTATGAGACCATTCCTTTTCATCTCTCAGGTTGATTTTGGCGGCCATCAGCATTAGTAGGGAGCCCACATCCAGGCTGTCGTTGAAGAGGAAATAGAAGAACACGGTCCATATCGAGAAGAACAGTCGGTGGATGACTCTGCCGATGAGCAAAAGGGTCACTCCACTGGCCTCCTTTCGCGTGGCGAGGATGAGGAAGATGGCCACAATGGTCAGCAGGACATCGAAGCATGTATAGATGTACCCAAACACATCGGTGACATCCATGACAATTGCCCGTTCTCTGCCCACAAGATGACCGTTGACCAGTGAGTAGAGCACCTCCATGAAGTAGTACGACATAACGCAGTACGGCATTACCTTTAGAATACAGGGCCTGATTTCGCGCTTAAGGCCTTTAACTATTTTCGTAACCATTATTGGTTCGCTTAAAGATCACAATTTGAAACTATATACTTGCGTTGCCGTAACTCATAAATGTACGTTTTGTTCATAGCACACTTTGATTGTCTCTGAATAATAATATGTCCTAGCTAGCGGCCTTTAATAAAATGTTGGTTGCTAAAAAATATATAAATGAAGTTTGCGATTACCATAAACAAAAATGTCCTGTCAAAAAAACACTTTGAATACAAACTTGGCATTTAGAGCAATAAAATATACAAATATCCACATAAATAAATATGGTTTAGAAATCACTAACATAAGTTAAACGTGGTCGTTAAAAAAAAAAAAAGATTAAAACCCCTTATCCTTTCTAGGACCATCTCAAGTTGGATCTAATCGCCCAGCATCCCCTTTTTAATTAGTTCATTATCGGTAAACCCCAAACAGCCCGGGGGCATTGTAATACGCATAATGTTTGCGGCTTAGGACCAGAGGGAATCTTGATAATATGATGAGACGCGGACATACAAATCAATGCCGCGCCTAATTGTCCCTAATTGTTGCTGATGCCGTGGGCAATCCGCAGCCAGCACATTTGCTAATTGCCCGGAATAAGGCGGTGGGACATCTCTCCATGCCCGATTAAGTTTCGAGTTCCCGTACGGAGATTCAGAAGCTAACTTTATGCATTTTATTTCAAAAGGTCCCGATTTAATTTCTCTCTTTATTGAAAACCCAGCTCATTGACAGGAATGTCGATATCAATAAAACCGAAGCTGAACGGTGAGCCAAAGTGTATTTTTCATAAAATAAAATGAAATCAAAATAACCAATACATAAAGTTTATAATGGTCACTACCGTTTGTACAGATTGGCTTGTTTAAGAAACTGAAAATTAAACATAACCAGAAAGTAGTTTATTAACATAATACCTCGAAAACTATATACAATTTGATTTATAAACTTTGAGCAATAAAACTTTTTTGCTATAAAGGAAGCTCAATACATTTTGTAAAATATATATTTGTAAGCAGTCAAGGAAATTTTAACAGCATTACTTAAATCATAATCTGACTACGTCAACCCACACAATCTATAAAGCGTTTAAGTTTACTTTCTGATTCCTGATAGACACCTCCACTTGCTCTCGAAGAATAAAGGTCCAGCAAAGTGACTGGATTCCATTTTGATGCCAATGACTGTCAACAACTTTTGACATTTTGCAATTTATCTGCTTACACAGCAAAAATTAATGCCACAAGTGGAAAACATTGATGCTGGTTTAAGGTAATGAGCACTTGGAAGGGGGTCATCAGAAAGGAAGAGAAGATTATATAAAAGGAGAATATGAAAAAATCAATCCTTGTTGTTGACAGCGTTTCTATATCCCCTTCCTTGTGAATGAAAAAAGGTATTTACCAGAAATTACCGGAGGTCCTTGAAAACAAGAGGCAAAGTGCCATGCAAAGAAACAAAAACTTATTCAACAACAAAGCCTCTTTGATTTTCTTATGGACTTTATTGTCCAGTAAACATTTGACAAAAAGAACAACAGGGACATAATACGTAAACAAGAATATAACCCTTAAATGTGAACCAGAAATATTCATTATTTTCATCGTGACAAATTGATCATGGTGAAACGATATCCTGGAGCCCTAATTACTACCAAGATGGCAGTGAAACAAATGACAGCACCATTGGCCTTGCCATGGACTTGGATTGCCATTTCTGCTAACTATATGTTTACCACTGGCCTTCGAAATAAATGAGCTGGAGGAAAAACTTGGTAGTTACCAACCATAACAAGTTCCCCTGCCTGAAGAAAGTTTATTAATTGAGCCTATTAGTTGGCTTCTTCTTGTTACGAGGAAAGACGTGATGAACATTTTCCAAAGCCAGTTTGAGCAAGCCAAGGGTATGGCATTTTAATGGAAACTTGCATATTCTTCACCAAAGATAGCTAATTTATAAAAAATAAAAGAACGTTATATTATAATCAAAAGGAAGTAGACATCTCCATTATATTTCCGTTATAAAATTCGATATTTATTCCTAGAAATTCCCTAAAAGAGCATATCAAACGGTGGTTTGTGGTGTTTGCTTAAACATTTTGCTGGGCAATCAAATCAGCAACAGGACCTTGAGGCGTGAGAAGACTGAAGGATAATCCGAGCAGATGAGGGAGGTGGTGAAGGAGGAAGTGGAGCGGACACAGTTCGTTGATTTTGTTACAAATAATTTAAATCTATGTCAACATTTGGAACGCAACGCGATAATAATTCATTTTTGCTTTTTGCGGCGGTTTCGTGACAGCTAATCACTAGACAGAGACGGCCATAGACAGTCAGACAGAGAGAGAGAGAGAGAGAGGGAGGGAGGGAGAGATAGAGAGAGAGAGGGAGGGAGGGAGAGCGACTGACGGACAGGCGGAAAGGCAAATACAACCATTTTGAAAAATGGCGTCATGGCTGCCCGATTTCCGCTGGCAAATGAATTTTCCCTTTTGACTTGCTTTGTGTGCTAATTTAAGGGCCCTTTTTTCATTCGGTGGTTAAATTAAAAACAACATTAAACCAATAGGTTGCTTATTATGACTGGTCGAAAACGAGGACTTTATCGCGTTGAACATAAATTTAATACAATTCGACATCATGATTATTGGTGTGTGCACATGCGCGACGCCATCAACGGCAATTGTTTATTTGTTTCGATAAAATCGCTTTAATTTCATTAGTTTCCTCTTTATTGTTTGTTTTGTTGTCCGATTTCCCCATCGAGTTGTTTTCATTCATTTACAAGCGCTTAAAAAATATTTATATTATTTTTTCTTTATCTGTGACAAATGTCAGACATGCGATTTTATCTTAGCTGTTCAATTGTTTTGGATATTGTTATGAATTCAATTATTAATAAACATTATGAATTGTAGTTAAGGTCTTCATAAAAAGTGTTTACAAAATGAATTCCTGATTGGCAGTGTAAAACATGTTTTTTTCAATTTATTAAGTAGTTTGATTTAATTAGGCAAAATAAAGAAATATTTTATGCTCATCATGGAATGCCCCTGGACTATGTTTCACTATTACATATTCCGATTGTTGCGATTATTTGTATACAGACTTCATTTATATTAATTTAATTTTCATACTTTTTTCAAAGTTCCGCCAATTAAATTCAATTATTAATAAACATTATGAATTGTTCGATTGTAGTTAACGTCTTCATAAAAAGTATTTAAAAATGAATTCCTGATTGGCAGTGTAAAACATGGTTTTTCTATTTATTAAGTTGTCTGATTTATTTAGGCAAAATAAAGAAATATGTTATGCTCATCATGGAATGCCCCTTGTCTATGTTTCACTATTACATATTCCGATTGTTGCAATACAATTTGTATACAGACTTCATTTATATTAATTTAATTTTCATAATTTTTTCAAAGTTCCGCCAACTAAAATAAACGCACGTCTACTTCAGACGACTATTTACATGTAAGGAAGGACAATGACCGACGTCAGCTTCCTGTTCTGTGGTTATCTTAAAACCTTCGGGGTCTTTCCATAAAGCAAACAATGCAACCCAGGAAATCCCAAATAAGAGCAAGAAAATCTATTATACTTTAGAGCACAGCATATGCATAAAAAAGAGTACACTCTGAAAGTTATAATGAATGGAAATAATGGCGCCGCAGGTGAATAATCCGACACCATGTTTGTTTCTTGGGCGCAAAATTTTCCTCCTTTCAAACTTGTCTGTTTTGCATCCCAATTTGCATTGTGAGTTTTTGTTTCAAGACAATAGTAAAAAATATATCCAGCCTTTTAGTTTTTGTTTCTCTCGATTCCTGTCAGCATATCAAAATCAGTCACAGTTGCGATTGCACCTGACAGCACAGCTGGAAAGCTGTATGTAGTAAACGTTTCAATTAAAACATTGAACATTATCTTTAATTTATACTTGCATTTTATTAAACGCACTAACCAGAAAAAATGTATCATGTTTTTGTTATATGTTAAAGAATTCATTGCATATTTTTTTGGAAATGGTATGGACTTATGGACAAAAGCAGTTAATTTTTAATAGAAAAAACCTATCTTTTATAAGAATACAAGCAATGAATTTCCTGCCTGAACCTTGCTTCAGATGTGCCTAATTTGTAATATAACCCTCAGTCTTACAATATTTTTGTACAAAAAAGGAGCAATGGGTATAAAACTCTAAGAGGAAATGGGATTTCATAGATGCAAAACAGGGAATCACTTTTTTTTCAATTTGTTCGCGAAACCTGGGCAGATGTCAAGAAGGATAATGAGCCAGGATTTGGGAATGAGGAAATGCCAGTAAGCTTGGAATTTGCCAGCGTGGAAAATCAGCTTAAGGCGTGCATGATATTTGAATATATATACATAATTTGTGCGGTTGTTGGGTTCACAATGACTTTAAGTTGAAATTTTCGCATTTGACTAAGAAGCATAAAAGCCCATGGGATTTTTATAATAAATTGAAAAGCATTATTTAAAGAAGTGAGACTATATGTTTGCATATACATATATGTATAATGCTGTTTGCATTAAAATGTTATTATACGAATAAAGTTTTGGATAATAGTAAAAGGAAATAATCAAACAATATATCTGCGACCTCTTGAACTTATACCCCAACATAATAATAAATATAAATAAATATATATCTTTTCGACTTTAGCGGTCGTTAGCCTTGGCCAAATCAATTAAGTGCGCAATTTTGAATTGTCGGGAGTGTTATGAATATTCACTAGCCGTACGCCACGAAATTAATAAATAAATAGTTTGAATACAAATGTGTTCCATAGCTGGTGACGCCAGGACCTCCAGCTGCTAATGTACTTTAGCAGGAGAGGAGCTGGATGGCCCCCAAACCAAAAGGTATTCAGCCGGAAAGAGTTTGCTAGCGAGATACATGCCCACGGTCCACGTCTAAATTAACATCTGAATTATTTAGTGCCAACACTTGTGTGGGCCATGTTTGGATTAGAGCAATGTGAATTAGGTGCGAATGACCAGGCGGGGATTACCCTAAATGCGAAACTGTGTAATTTGCTTAAAAGCGTTGCCCCACGTTCTACTCTTTAATATGGCGTTTAATTTGGCACCTCGTTTTTTGGTCTGTTGGATTTGCTGAAAAGAGAATATTATTGTACATTATTACATACAAGTTTCATTTTTATACCCTTGAGGGAAGTTTGCAACGCAGTGAAGGAGACATTTCCGACCCTATAGTGTGTAAAATGTATTCTTGATCAACATCTATGGCCATATCCATATAACCATAGAAACGATGGCAAAATGCAGCGCAAAATCGACATAGCTTCATCGATTTTTGTAATAAAGGCATAGAAATCGAAATAGTCGTTTTGTAATAACTGCGAGTATTTAAACTTCGGCTTGCCGAAGTTTGCTTCCTTTCTACATCGACTCTCCTGGTGATGCTGATCAGGAATATATATATATATACTGTATAGGGTCGGAAATGTCTCCTCCACTGCGTTTCTAGCTTTTGACTGAAATTATAATACTCTCTGCAAGCATATAATAATATGATTTATAATACCTTAAGATGTCCTTGATCCTACATCCTGGTGTCAATCTAACTCAGATTGTATAACCATTAATCATCTGTATCCTCTTAAGAAGCACACACTCACACTTTTTGAAATCCGAGAGAACTGATTTATGAGTTGCCACAGCCCATAGATCATAATTTTTTGGCTAGAACTTATTGGGAATTATAATCCCAAGAGTTAAAAACTTACCTTGACGATGACAGGGCCAGTTTTACATCGATGTTATCTAACATTTACCAAGTGTTATGTTGACTGTTGAGTGTTTATAATAATTGATGATTCTTGATTTTAATTGTTTGTTTATTGTTGATAATTTATTGTAGACTGTGTATTGATAATTGTTGATTGTTGAATGTTGAATGTAGCTTTTTAAATGTTGCATGTTGCCTGTTGAATGTTGAATGTTGCATTTTACATGTAGAATGCTGTATGTTTAATGTTGCATGTTACATGTTACATGTTGAATGTTGCATGTTGCATGTTGCATGTTGCATGTTGCATGTTGCATGTTACTTGTAGAATTTTAAACGTTGCAAATTACATGTAGAATGTTGCATGTTGCACGTTGCATTTTGAATGTTGCATGTTGAATGTTGCATGTTGCTTGTTGAATGTTGCATGTTGCTTGTTGAATGGTGCATGTTGCTTGTTGAATGTTGCTTGTTGAATGTTGCATGTATGTTGTATGTTCTATATTGTTATTTTTACATGTTCAGTGTTGAATGTAGCATGCTACCTTTATTTTATTAATTATGTTGTATGCAGTATATTTTATGCTGTATATTGTTTGTTATTAGTTTATAGGGGAAGTGCGCAAGTTTTGGGCACCGCCCACATGAACGGTAATCCACGTAATGACGTATCAAAACTTTTGCTTAAAATATATTTTTCCAGCCTGACCTTATTCTGGTCATCGAAATCGAAATATAGAATATTTAATTTCAGTAACAGCTGCAAGGATATATAAACTTGGTACTGGCGAAGTTTGCTTCCTTTCTTGTTATATTATTTATTAGATTTATTTGGTACATTAATATATTGTTCATGGACATCCCTTTATTTTTCTGTTGGGCTTAATAATCAGAGGTTCTTAAATTACAATAATACAATAAAGTTACCTTTTATTTTAGTTATTGATTTATATTGGTACTTTTGGTAATTTAAAGTTTTCTGCCCTTAATGTTTTGCGGTATAAGTGAATTCCAATTTTGTGTCTTAAATTCAGAGTCAAAACCTTTATGCACCTGTTTCCGAAGGTTCTGCATTGTCTGTTTGCTGTAAGATTCTTTTTTCTTTTTATTTCCCAAAACGACTGCGACAGCTGTATTTTGTTTTGCTTTTCCTAGAGATGGATATGGATGTCCGTTGAGCAGCTGTGGCAGAACAATCCCAGTCCAGTTTCTGCTGCTATTGTGTGTGCCCAAAAGTGTCAACAAGACAGTGTTAGACACTGCAATGCAGTTAAGCTTACTGGGTAATTTTATTAAATGCGGTCGAAATCGAAACAGACATTTTTGGGGGCTATTGAGAACTGAAAACGATTAAATCAGGGAAAGTCATTTGGTAATGCTGTGCTGCCGAGCAGCGCGGTGAAGCCAGCAATTGTCAGAAACATGAATATTGCCAAGACACTTCCAGCCATTAACTGCAAAGGCGGATGAGTATTAGTTTTATTTATCAACTTCACAATACTTACGAACTGGTAAGGTCTTATATTGCCCCAACCCGCAACAATGGTGTTCGATGGGGCACTAACGGGCAGCAAATACTGATTGTGCAACGCGGTGGCGAACGGCAGGGCAAAGTTACCTCCCTGAAATGAGATATTTATTAAGAACAATATTTATATATTTTTAAAGGCGCTTATATAGACGCTTCTTTTATAATAATAGTTTCTTGCTTTTACAGTTCACTAATAATCAAATCAAATAAATAGTTTTACTTAAGCTTCTATGTTTTAAAAGATAATTTTGTAATATATTATGACTGACTGAAATTGCATGCATTTGAATTAATTAATTAAATTTCCCATTTCTTTTTAACATTATATCAATAATTATTTGTCTAGGTATTTTTAAAAGCTGGATTTTTTAAATCTGGATCCTATTTTTTTAATGTTACACAGAATTTGTTAAGGTTATCAAAACACGGTATACGACAAAACGAAAGATTCAGAATATTGTTGTACATAAGATATGTTACACTTCTCTTATAGTTATCGGTGTGTTGAATGTAAGTAAGTATTTTTTTAAAAGGCTGACGTGGTGGAACCGAAATCTACTAGTAAAGTATATTTTCGTTGCTGGAGAAAGGTAAATTTATACTTTTGAATATATTTTATATGTATATATTCTTTGTATTTTATATTTACATTCATTTTTTGCAGAAGAATCACTCACCGCTTTCACCATGGTGGGCAATGCGATCTTGGCGGTGGTGGTGGCCGGGGACAGGGTGGTCAGCAGAGTGCCATACAGGGCGCCGCACACAAATTGGAGAGGTCCTGTACCTCCTTCCGGATCGGTCATGGCCCCAGCTATGGCTTCGTTCATGCCGCATTTCTGGGCACAGAAGACGCAGCTGAAGGCGGCGCCCAGCATGAAGATGTCGGCCCAGGGCGTATTAGTGTTCACCGCCTTCCAGGCGAGGAGCGAGGGGCTGGTGCCCTCCTTCTCCGGCGTCCGGCAGACGTAGTACCTGCAGAAGAAGTAGTTCGCCGGGATGGCGAAGAACAGGATGGCCATGCCAATGCCCGGCACCGAGAGACCGGACTCAATGCCGGGCTCTGCGTGATCCCAGCCACTGTAGATGCGCGGTCGTCGAGTGGCCGTCAGTAGGAAGGTAATGAGGATCAGGACGAAGGCCAGTATGGAATATGTTGTCCAGGGCCCCATCGCCTCTTTCTTGTCGGCGATTGTCTGTCTGAAACCAGCCCTATTGCCCTCCGGTTCAGCCTGGTCACGCCTATTAAAGCCACCGAAAAGTCCGAGGAAGAGGATTTGTATCCAAAAAATCATTACACAAAGTCCCAATAGGGTCGGTGCCACCATGAGCAGCATCATGTGCGCCATACTCAGAGATCTGGGAAGAAACAGGATCGTACTTCCCTTCTGAGCAAGGATAGAATCTTAAATACTCAGTGAAACCATCGCAGATGACACCATTGGGATTCACGAAGGGGGAAAGAGTGCCTGCCAGTGTGGCGGCGTAGCAACAAGTTATATAGATTCCGATCGCTGGTCGAGTCGGATATTGGTTTCTGCAGATAATTACATTAGCTTAAATTGCTACACTATAACCTAATACTCACGATCCAGGCTCGTAGCGGCTTTCCTCAGAGTACATTCTAATAATGCCAGCCTGAAAAAGGAATGGATTATGAATAAAGGAATAGTTTTAATTAGTAATCATTGGCAAGAAACAGTTGATTTCAAAAGAGCTTAGCTTTAGCCAAAATTTGTTTTCTTAAAATCATATTTGGATTTAGAATTAACGTATTATTGAATTCCCAAATGGTTGAAAGGGATGTGCACCAAGATTCACAAGTAGAACACTTAACAGTAAAGACTTCACTTAAATTTCTGGCAGTCCTCAAACACTTTGTAGTTTTTGTAATACTCATATAAGGTTACTATAGTCATTGGTAAAATAATTTGTTCCTTTGTATCTATTTTGTAAGCATTTTAACTATGGAATTGGTGAATATATATTGTTCTGTGTATGATTAGAGAAAAGGTTTTAAATATATTCCGAGTTTATTACATACATTATCGTATTCCGTTATCACAGCTTGGGACACTTTCATCCAAAAGGCAGCCGCCATCGTAGGATTCACGAGGAAGGCAAGTAAAAACACGCCAAGGGCTATAAAAATCTGTAGACTACGGAATACATATTTTTCTAATAATTGAATGTCAACAATTTAATCACCTAACTTACAATTTCAGACTTCCACCCACAATGCCGATAACACATATCCCCAGCCGTTCACTGAGCCTCGAACTGTCCATCATGACGCCCATGAAAATAGCGGCAAACACCAAGAATATCAGATCCGTGTAGTAGGACGTACTGACCTGGCCCGAACCAGCTATCCCCGCAACTGGGATAAATGTGATGTAGAGAAAGGCTATAGCTCCTCTGGCCATCAAGTTGAGGATGTAGATCAAGTACAAACATAGCGATATATATATGAAGCGACAAACCTTCACGAATATAAATGGAATATGAAATTAGTGCTATTTTTAGCAGGGTTCTCACAATCTTACCAACAGTGGATCTCCAGCTAAAATGGGCCCCAGTAATATAGGTATGAGCAGAAGGAGAACACCCTTATAGTGAAATTTGCAGAACAGTCTTCGATCATCTTGCTCCTCCAATGGAACATCGCCAGGTTTGTAATCTTGAGTACTTGCGTATAGAAATAACTTTTGATATTTTGTTCTTTAGCTAATAATAATATACTTACGCGGCCATATTTTAAAATTATTTAAGTTTCACAGAAGCTAAATTTTGTTTAAGGGAGCTCTATTGATTGACGTTGGAATGGTTGCTATGCTTTTATTCCTTATTATTCTTCTGGAAAGTTAGTTTTGAAATAATACAAATATTTAGGTATCTTAACTTTTGCTGATAGCTTGATAAATATTTAGCTAATCGTTGGAATTTTTATTGGCAAAGTTTTTTTGGTAATAGCCAAGTTAACTCACGTAGTAGGTCAAGATTTGTTCACTGACTGAAAACTGCAACGCGAACAGCAGCAGGGAATTTGGCCAATAAAAACTTTCGACGGCAGTGCGGTGGAAAATAAAAGACACTGGGACTGCGACTGAGACGCATTGCATTGTGGGTCGACTCCGGTGGCAACTGCAACTTTGTGGGACCACGTGGCGCGTAACAACCCGCGGTCGTCGCCAATTTTGCGTAACTATTCGCCGTTCTGCTTCGTTAGTGCCTGAACAGGAGTCGCAGTCCTTTCGCCGTGGAAGCGGCTTAAAGTTTGCCAGTTGGACGAAAGTGGGATGTTACTGCAGATAGCATTGAATCAAATGTTTGAGCATTCTTAACGTAAGTCAAGCAACTGTCATTACTATTCTTCGTACCTTACATATAGGGATTGTACTTGTACAGAGGGAATATTTCATTTTAATTTAATTTAAAAAGAACCGGGAAAATCAATTTTTTAACAGCGTCTTACTAGTTTTCTCTGAGTATATTCTTTATAAAGCAGTTCCTCATCCAAAAATGCTCTTTACCTTTTCCTTAGTTTATTAAATTTACAATTATGTTGTAGATGTTAAAATATAAAATGTGCAGAATTAAGATAAAATTGTTCACAGTTATGAAATTTATTTGGAAAATCAGCCCAATTTTGTCCATTAATAAATAAGTTTGAAAGAAAAATTTTCTGAACAATTGATTTTTATACCATTACAAAGGGCTATTTTAATTTCAGTCAAATGTTTGCAACGCTATAAGGTATATATATTCTTAATAAGCATCACCAGGCGAATTGGACGATTATTTCATATAACTCTCGTAGGAACGATCGGAAAATCGAATACAGAATATTTAATTTTTGTAACAGCTGCAAGGGTATATAAGGTTAAGCTTGACGAAGTTTGCTTCCTTCCTTGTAAATGATAAATTCTAGATAAAATAGTTAGTAGCGAAAAAAAAGTAAAATACGTTAATTAATTGTTTTCTCAAAATTTCCTTGAATTCGTTCTCACTTATTGATATAATTTTAAACAGTTATTAATTTTTTTTAAAGTAATTTGCATGAAGAATTGTGCAATGGCTGAGGCTGATAGCCTTACACATATGTATGAGCACACAGTGAAATAATATATCTGTTGTAACCAATAATTCGATGAAATGGTGGTGCTATATCCCGCTGTCATGTACGCTATCGCCAGGTATTAAATTCCCATCTTTTCAGCATAACAAAACCACTCATAACACGGCGTATTTACGGGCGCCAACATTCCGTTACGGGTTTTCGGATTGACACTCGGTGTTTGGGCATTTTAGTGGCGATGGCAACCATGTGGAACACTAAAGGAAAGAATCCATAGACTAACTGGCCAAACAGCCGAAAAAAAGGCAACGCCAAAGCGGAAGTTGATTGACTCCTTTGGAATTTTTTTCCATACGGAAGGTTGATAAACAAAAATGGCCGGCAAGGCTCTTTCAGCTTCATCCGTCGGCTATTGTTGTTATTTGCCCAAGGCGGGCTGACAAGCCAACATGACGTATATACACATAACGAACCATTTCTTGATTACGGTTACCATACGAATATATGATGGATGCTTGAGTTTTATGGCAGGGAGGCTGAAATCAAGTCAAAAATCTGGGAGCTCTGAACAATTTGCCATTGTGTACTTTATTTTAGTTGGAGAATTTACCTATTACTCTGTATGCACACCTTTAAGACTTTGAATTCAGGCTAACTTGCGGCACCGTCCTGCAAAGAGCTCCCATCCGGACCAGCATCTCTGTTGAGTCTCGAGTAGCATTTCACCTGTCAGTGCGAGCTGGTTGTTCAAAATAGAGGCACATCCAGTGTTTCGGAGCGATATAAGCAGTTTCCGCTGCTGGAGCGAACGGCAATAGGCCAACTTGTCTGGCTGTTCCTGAAGCTCCAGTTCTATTTGAGCCGACCAGTTGGCTGTTTGAGTATCCTGCTGCATCAGAACCAGAGGCAGGAATACTATCCATCCAAATGCGGTTCTAGTGGACGCTTTCATGGCGACAGCTAGCAGGCAACTGAGCTTATAGGAAGTTCTGTGGACACTCTGGTTGTGCATTTGACCAGTTGGCCAGCTGTTGATGATTGTTCGCATTCTTGAATTCTTTGGATTACTATTTCGATTGCGGCTGGAAAAATGTCCCCTGAAAGTCATTCAGCGTCTTTGCAGTTTTAGGTTTAATTTTAAATAAGTCACTTACTAAATCCCAACAATCTGTTAAGCCCAAATAGGTATACAAAAATCTTATAACCATTGCAATATTGTGCTACCAGCAAAACATTTGTAATGCGCACATTTTTTCTGCTCTTAAATTTATTTCGTAGCTTGACGCCAAATTTGATTCATTTTATTAATTTTCAATATGTAATTTATCTATTTTCGCGGACAGCTCTCACAATATATTTATTATGTTACACCGTGCTACGATATTGTTCAATTTTTATCAGACATATTTGCGACTAAAGGCCTAATTGAGTAATTATTTTTGAAAAGTATTAATTTTCAATCTCAAAAATCAAAATTAATTTTTATATTTCATACTAAATTTTACTACAATTTCATTAGCGTAGAAATATACACAAATATTTAGTTACCGTCGAATACAACAATGTAATTACAAAATTAAATACGTACATATCTCTTCCACCTGTAGGGTAATTTATTTAAAAACCTGTCTTACAAAAAGTATGTAATTGTAATTTCGGTTAATTTGCAGCCTAGTGCTTCTACAAATTATTTCATCCATTACCATTTTTTAGGGCTGCAAAATTTTAATCAAATTTTTTTCATGATCCCAAAGCGAAATCCCCTTTAATATAGCATTCCGCGTTCCCCCTTTCCACTCTTTAATTTTGCACAAAGTTTTCGTTTGTTTTTAGCCCCTTTCAATTGCTTGTTAGCCACTTTTTCCTTTGTTCGCCCCTTTCATTATCGCCACCTCAATTTTTTTGACTCCGTCATTCTTCTGGTTGAAATTGCATTCGGCAAAATGAATGCCCGGTACTGGACTCCTCGTCCCTTCGACATTTTCCCGGTGCAGAATCGACCTCGAATGATGCATGCAATCGAGTGTAAATTTCTCCGTTTTATTATTTAATATCGTGACTGAGGAAGTAACTTTTACGCTATCTATATGATGGTTACTGTCGGTTCGGGGTTGTCATATTTACGCGCCCATTTCCCTTTTTTTTGCCTCCCCCAGTCAGGCTATATAAACAAATTGTCTGTGTTAAATGCAAGTGCAAATTGGACATCTGAAATAGCACTTTGCCTGTGAAAGGGCAATAGCGAGAGGGAAAAAGTAGTTTTACCATTCAAACATATTCTGAACTCGAGGAATTTGAAATTTATTTCTTATTTTGATTGACGTTAAATAAATAATCCCCCTTCTGCTGAAAGCTACGCCGTAAGGTAGACAAATCCCAGCATGAAATTCATTCGGAATTACGCAGGGGATTAAGGTAACTTTTTGCAAAGGCCAGTGTAACGGGTTCAGATCTTTTTTACACACCGTTTGCAGCTTAAGTGAAGTCTGGCAGCCATTGAAAGTAAGTGCAGTTGGAGGCCTAAAGCGTACTTAAGCATTTAAGTAAATTTAAAAACTTTTTTAAGCCCTATAATGAAGCGATTTCCAGCTGTGCCTAGCACCCCAATATTCTTTGGGCACTCGGTATCTAGCTTTTAAACAACGATTTTCACAACTTTTATTAATTAGTTTTACTATTAAATCAGATGACAAGGTTAAGCCAGACCTTTAAGACGCCTTGCCCCTGCTAATGATGTTTGTACATCACGGTTGAGCCTCGGTAATGGCCCAACCATGTGCCAAAACATCGATCCTGGCCCCAAAACAACTCCATTAGGGCCAAAACAGACACACAAAGGGCTGTGAATAGATGCCAAAGAGCCCACCTGCTGGTTCGCTATATTGTTGATGTGGGTAGCTGCTGAAATTAAAAAATTCTCAACAGAAAAATTCAATTATGCCTTTCATTTCTGTCACTGAGGTGGCCTGGGGCCTTTGTTTGCTTAATTTAAATGAAAGCCATGGTTTAATCTGTGTAAAAATTGCAAAAAGGTATGTTCAGATTTTTCACGAATTTCATTCTATTTCGATTTAAAGCAAATGAATAGGCTTCATTATATTTCTGGTATCCATACGACAATGCTTTTTAAGCGAAGTAAAAATGTTTTATTTCAATTTGAATTTTAATAAATATGTTTAACATTTAATTTGATTATTTCAAATATGCCATCCCATATTTTTGTTACCAGAGATGACTCTTTTCTGTAGTTTGTTTCTCGAACTCGGAGTGGAGTCCGAAGTACGCATCGTAGATTAGTCTTAGGCTCTCCACATCAAACAGGCGATATCGTCGATATATTTCTGGTTTTCAACGAAAATGTCTTGGCCTTCTACAAAGTTTAATAATTTCGCCAGTTATTAAGTATATTAACAGGCTCATCTTGACTTTCAGTTACAATGTATGAGTACTGCAGCATAGCATATGGTGTTGCCACTAATGTCGTAACCTGGACTAGGATCATGGCCTGGAAGTTCATCGGTGAGCAGAAAGTAGCCCCTTCCTTTGGGAACAGGCCCATTTAATTGCTCTAGAACTCGGCGCAATCGGTGCTTCAGAACTTTAAGCTGAGCCCTAGCAAAATCCGGATCTGTTTACAGTTCCAGATCGTTGTAGAAATTGGCGACGAAGCGACGATGGTTAACATTGTTAGGCACTTTGCCCACTGACACGGTCTTAGCGAGCAGCTTTCCAGGTGGTCCAGGTGGTTCTCCTCCAACCTGGTCATAAAAGTATGGGTCACAGCTTCGAAGATCCGCTGAGCTTCTTTGGTGTACTCCTGTAGCTTTCCGTGTCCCAGGTAATGGTTCTCATTTGAGATGCGACGTTTCGGTCTGCCTTCCAAGGAAAGTACATAGCGAAGAAACCGGATCATCAGGTAAGTGGCCACCACTTCGGAGTCATACTTTCTTACGACCCCGTTGATACCTTTTAGGTATTCTTATTATCCACCACCACTTCAAAACTGGGCTCAAAGGAGCGGCCGAAGACAATCTGCAGATCCAGCTGTAGATTTGTCCGATTCTGAAGGTCTTCCAGGGTGGATAATCAGAATTCGCTTCTATCTTGGTCAGCTCCTTAAGATCAGAGTTCGGCTTAAATAAGCACCTTACCAGAGGACCTGCCCGGAAAGAGCTGACTCCGATGCTGTTCAACAGGTCCTTTACATCAATTAAATGTTCAGTTGGCGGAGCGAGAAGACCTAAGCGGAACTTGTTACTGTCCATCAAATTAAGCTCTATGTTTTACCTGATCAAAAGGTCCACCAGTCCAAAACGTCGCAAGATTGCCAAGGACCCCAGCCACTGCAACTTTTGCTTGGGCCACTAAATTCCTTGGGGAACGAATGACGGCCACGTCAAATTCTGGAAATCCTCACAAATTTTTGTTCTTTGGGATTACGTAATATTTAAATACTATTGAATTAAGGTTTTAAATAAATTAAATTCAGACACCTTTATCATATAGCTCCCACAGGAAAATATACAAAAATTAAAAAAAAAATTTTAACTTTATTTTGTTGTTTTTCTATTTATTAAAATATTTTTTGCGATATATTAATAATTTACTATATCAGAATTACACTTTTAGTTTTGTCAAAATCGGACAACAATATCATATAACTGTCAAAGAAACGATGGCAAAATGCAGCGCAATATCGAGATACCTTCATTGTTTTTAGTTATATAGGCATAGAATTCTAAATGTTGTCGTTTTTTAATTACTACAAGGGTATATAAACTTCGGCTTGCTGAAGTTTGCTTCCTTTCATGTTTTAGATGACAATACAAATCTTTATAAGTTTCTTGAAAGCGGATACCAAATGAAAATATATATTCCTCTAACAGATGACACAAAGAGAATATAAAATATATATTGATCTACCGCTGACGTTATTGGCCATGTTAAACTTAAGATTTTAAAAACTACTGCACCCGCTGCCCGCCTTTTTGGAATCTTGAGCATTCATTTGACAATACACGAAAACAAGGTCCATCCTTGTTTGACGTGTTCAGCAAATAAATAAAAAAAATGTAGGAGCTACTAAAATATTTATTCGATTTGGTAAATTTTCCATCCAGACATAGATACTATTAAATTTCTACATTTTTACTCCACGGGTAATGGATAAAATAAAACATGTTCTTTGTTTACAGACTTAAAGTTCTTGTAGTCTAATGAAACCATAAATTATAACTAAATTTTTCAAAGAATACTTAACTATTAATAAGCAGCTCGAATTTTTTAGGCCGTACCGGTTCCCCAGTTCCGATTTGACTTAAACTCTATAAAGTGAATATTCCTGATTGACTCTTTTGAATCATGAGACCAGCCGAGTTTAATTTATTACGAGCATTCATGCTCAACTCTGCGTGGCAAAAATAGAGCGAAAACTAATGACGGGCCATAATTACTCCCTGCAAATTACTGCAATTATTTCCACGGAAGATGAGCGAGCTGCAGTGAGCCCAGTGGCAATCGCAGCCAGATAGTAGTAGTAATACGCCGACACTCACATGCATATGTCTAATGCCCCATAAATCTTCATTCATTCGCTTCATCATGCAGAAGCCACGGGGCGACAATGTGCGCGTCATCAACATCATCGTCGATGTCGACTTATCCGCATCTTGCCGCACATTTGTTTCTCTTTCGCCCATTGTGCGCCCGGGGAGGCGTCATTTATCATTTGAGTTTTGAGTCCCTTACTTGTCATATTTCCACTGCAACTGGGTGCCATTGGGTCCAGCTGGGTGCGGAGATGATTTTTCACTTCCCATCGACAAAAGTTCGCCCGACAGTCAATCGCCTCAGATGAATAAAGGACCATAGCCTGATTGGCATCAGACATTAAAGCCATGCATCGCACATCCTTGCACATATAAACACATACATATGTATATTTGGCGAGAATTATGGCACCCACACAAAGTCGAATCTTAATTTCCGCCGGAAATAATATCATTTAAAGAGTGCACTTTTGAGCCCCAGCTCCACGCGTTATATAGTAATTGTAATAACAAAGGAAATGAGCTCGAAAACAACATCCCCATAACGATGGCCATTGTTAATAGTGAAAATGTCAACACGCGCCTGCGTCTCATAATGCAATTTGGACACAATTCGTTTAAAGGCATAATTAGTTTGGCCTCCCATTTCAGCTTCTTTAGTGAAAATTCGATACCATATTGTTGACAGAAAGGAAATGTCGAGTGCTTTATATAATAGTGGTTGTTAAACTAAATGGCAGTTAGAAGAACGCCTTACGCATGGACCTTAAACTATTTTAACTCAACTATAATTTAAAAGATCATGGCCATCTTGCAATACACACATATTAATCATTTTATACACACCCTGCATATTAGCCAGTATACCCCACTTACAGCAAATGAATATTGTGTACAAAATGTTTTATTTAAGTGAATATTAAATGCCATGAAATTGACCAACCTACTTAGGGGCTCAACACCCTTTTCTCTGTTTGGTAAAACATATTTAATTTTCCATGCGGGTCCCCTCGCTTTAACAAATTTATTTACCAAGGTGCGTGGCTAACACGCCCACAAGCTGGTAAATATAGACAGGCCGAAGCGCAAACAAGTGGGAATATAAGTTGGCAAATAGGTATATTTATGTATTTGCCCATACATGAATGCTGACTGACCCAGCCGCACCAAATAGGCAAACATACGTAAAAAACAGCTAAAGAGACTTTGGGCCAAGTGATACCCACTACATTGAAGTCAAAGTCGAAGGACAATCTAAATATTTACATGAGATTTTCTTTAGTATAAATAGTAATTGATATTACTGGAAACTACAAATAATATACTTTATAAAACTAACTAAACCAATCCTTTTAAAAATCATAAGAGTTTCTTCTTTTTAAAAGCACATGCAATGTTTTAACCTTTTCTCTAATTGTAAAATTTATTAATGAGAATTAGACGTTTTTTCTGTAAAGCCAGAAATGATATGTTATGCACATTTTTGGAAAAAATCTTAAATCTTTCTGTCATTTATGATAATTTTTCAGACATTACATACTGGGTACTATCAATTTCAACCAAATCTTCTGCTTTCAAGCCCGCCATTTGGTCCTCAGCTCGAGAGCAGATCTCAAAATACAGTGTGTACGTAAGACAGTGTGTGTGGCCTTGCTGGTGATGTGTTTACCCTTTTTAGCATGAGTTGCTCTTTTTCAGTGGTTGAACGTGTAAATTTATAATTAAACGCCGACACTTTTTTCCAGGCAGGGCCCGAAAACTTGGACTTTGAGCCGGGCCAGGCCAGAAATCCAGCCGATGCCGGCTGTTTCCGCCTTCGTTTTCAATTTTCGTTTACATTGTGTGTTCTGGCCATTCCGGCATTGTGTCCCTTTTTGCTTTGAAATCTTTCGTGTAAGCACTTAATTAGTGGTAAAAGTTAAACAGAAACCGGCGCAAACATGCCAAACAAGAACAATAACAGCAACTGGGTTGTTAGTCCCATCCCGCAAATGGGATGAATTTATTTCATTGGGCGCAGATTAGATTAAATCGTACAGGCTTTTGCATTTGGGCCCGTCCAAGGTGGGTACCACATCGCCAAGTAATTTGGAGGTTTTCCGCCCACCAATTCTGTGGTTTTCCAGGCAAGTGCCAACGTCAGTGGTTTTCCCATTTATTTATGCGATAGTGTGGGCCAGTTGGGAAGACACTACTGGCTGCACGGGGTCAGCACACATTATTGTTAATAGATGGCAGTTTTTTGGCATGTAATTTATTTTTATCAAGTTAATAATGCTTTTTAATAAGTGCCTTGTTATGCAAAATTTCCTGGCATACACAATGGTGTACCCAGATGCATGCTTAGAGATGGTAGACTGTGGGTTCGTAAATAATTTTCATGGAAAGATATAAATTTAACTCAAATAAATGTTATTATTTGGAAAAAGGTATTGGGAAATATTCATTACTTAAAAATTTCTCATCGAAATTTTGTATTAATTAATTGAGATGTTAAAAACAAAATTGTCTTGCAAAATTTAATTTAACTGAATTAAGACCAAAATAATGAAAATATATTCATAAGCGCTAGGATTTTAAATAAATAAAAAAAAAATTATTGAAATAGCTGTTCACAAAAAAAAAGGCTTGATCCAATTAAACAATGCGCAAAGTTCTGCAACTATATAAAATGGTACAGAATAGGACAAGAATTCTGTTACGTTTCACTGGTTTAAAATAAAATACTATAAAAATTTGTACTCTTAACTGAAGTTTTTTGTTAGATCTTATACTCTTTTGTAATAGTTATTTAGCTATAAAGAACATTTCTCAAACTTAAAATCTTCTTTGTTATTTAATTTTCTTCGACTTAGCGCTTATAATTCCCAATTGGTTCTAGCACTCTTTGGGATTTTAAATAAATATTTTTCTGAAGTTTCTGAAATGATTTCCCCCTGAAAGTTAGCCCACAGTTCCACAGTGCAGTTCGTATCCAACTTAACTGGAACTCACACAACGTAATGATTTGTATCTCAGACCCATTTGCACGCATGCAGCAGGGTCGAATTGCAAAGAAGGATGTTCCACCGGCACGCTCCTTTGCACAAATGAAATTATGCTCAAAAGTGACTTACCTACAACTCCCTTTTCTCCGTCTATTTGCTTGCGGTGCTTAATTAACTTTCGCAGTGTAATTGCTCCGAGAACTTTAAAACGATAAAACTTTTTATGAGCTCCCGTTTTTGGCCCGTTTGACTTTTGTCTGCCAAAATTACAATATGAAAATTTAGTTTCGCATACAACCGAACACAATTAAAGTTGAGAAACGCCCGCACATAAAGCAGTGCCGCTCTTTCTTCCCATCACTGCTGACGTTCCGGATTGCATAAATGTTTGCCTTTGATGACAGCAGGACGAAGCAGCAAGTAGGAAGGATCAGGAAACAGGGGGCAGGGAGCAAGGAGCTGGGCCCGACGGGCAGACAGGTGACAAGTTGGACTTTTTCGTCGCTTCTGTCTCGTTTATTGCGGCCCTGCGGTTATTTCTCCGCAAGTAAACAACAATGGCAGCGGAAAAAGAATCCAAATCGACTACTGGACTCCATGTCGAGCTGGGAAACTTTTTGACTTGCCGTGCTAATGGTTCAATTTATCTGCCCGAGTTACCCCGACAGTTTACAAAATATGACAACGACAACAGCAGTACAGAGGCAACAACGACTACAATTTAAGTTGCGACGAAACTATTTTCAGATTTTAATTGCAGCCGCTCACGGAGTGCCGAGTTAAATTAACTATAAACTTTATTTGGCTTTCGTTTTAAATTTTCTCGAAAATAACAGGGAAAACATTGGGACGGCTAATGAAAGTCGCTCGCTGCACACATTTAAAAGTGACAAAATTAGATGGTAAATAGGTTTTTAAATTAATTATATTTACCTGAAACTAGTTAGCATTTGCATCACTTTCACCCAGTTGCGTTTTATTAAAATACAAGCTCGCTGATTTAAATTCCGCGTAATGACATTAAGTACAACATTTGTCAGTGTGTCAAACCGCTTTCAAATTACCAGCAAAGTCAGCTGAAACATGTATCAATCAGTGCGAATTGCGTTCGTCTGGAAAATATTTGCACACAATTAAGTGAAAGGCCGGCGAGCGTGTGCGGATAATTTATGATTTCATTTAAGCGACTCAACTGCGCGTAATTATGCGCACTCACAGCCCAGCACACACTCCCTGCGGTAGCTGATAATCGCGCATACGCCCCGTGTGGCTGGCGCAGCAAATTAGAAAGCGTAACGTATTGTTGTTGACCAACGTGACCCCAGTCAACACAACAAAACCCAACGAACCCTTGCTCCCTTACAGCGGTGGATAGCCTTTTTTCCAGGAACGGCAGGCAGGCAGTCAAGTGGAGCAGGTGAGGTCAAAGTTCGAAATTAAGTATACGCCGCGGTGTGCCAGGAACTGCGACTGGCGCCGGCTTATCGAGATCCGCTTAATTCGAAATGCTTTAGCCGGCACTGCCTGGATTAGACTTTCCGTGTTTTCATGTCAAGGCACGAATTAATCGAAATTAAATTAGGTCCACGCACATTATCAAGCATTTAACTATGTAATGATTCGACAAAGGGCATTTTCGAGTAACCTTAACTTACATAATTACACAACTCTGGTGGCAGAGAAATTTAATTAGTGCGATGGAAAATCGATACATGTACAAAAAAAGGCAGATGAGTTCAGTAAAGGTGGTTAAAATCAAGTTTTTATTTCAACAAAATACATTTTATTGTTTCTCATTGAGAAATTCGATATATATGGTTACAAATCGTTCGTATATCTATAACTAAATTGAATCGAAATTAATTGTGGCCATTTCGTGTTAATGCTGATAGCGCAATTTTAATTTGTTTTTTCAACGCCTGTCGCTTTAATGAGAGTTGAGTTGAATTAGTTTTCAAGTGTTTTCACAGTGACAAATATAATTAGATAATTGCAATAACAGAAAACACCCGAATAATAATATTTGCATTCCGAAATTAACAATGCAATGCATTTGGTGGCTGTTATCGCTAATGTTTGTTATTATCGGGCGTATTTTCGATAACATTTGATAATTACTTGGGCACCTTTTTTTTTATTTCCATGGTTTTATGAATATTTACGCTAGGCATAAAAATTAGCATTAAATGTAGTTATAGTTTAGTTTACTGTATGCCAGATGGGAAACCACTTCAATTCTGAATAAATGCGGAAACTGGAAATGTTTCAGAAACATTCCAAAGTTTGATAACCAAACAATAAAGTCTAGGAGGAGGGTGAAGCAGTAATTTAAACTAGTTATTTCATAATTGTACAGTTTTCCCATCTCTCATGTCTCGGATTTACACAAATAATTATGCTTAACTACGAATTCAGTTGTATATACAAGATGTTTCAGAGTGGCAGCTACTTAATTATCATGATTCCGCCAGCGCCGACCCCTGACATCGATGCTGCCCCAAGTGTCTGGCTGATTTTGCATGCAGGCGGCTATAATTGATATGCAGAGTGGATAAATTCGAGCAGGACTCGCGACCGCTGTTGCCGCCCATGTGGCAGCCACCGATGAGCCATCGCACCACGGAACTTGCCACCATGGCCAGCAGGAGCACCATTCGACATCCGCGACTAGTTCCACTTGTTGTCCGGACCGCTCTGCTCTTCTGCATCGCTGCGGGGCTCTCATCTGTGGAGGAAAAAGACATGACAGCCGAGAAAAGACAAACAGAAAGTGTGGCTGCATCAGATGCTCCGGTTGAGTCCGGTCCGCTCTTACCATTGATGACATTGACCACCACGCTGGCCGCTTCCGCTGTGGTCGGCATGCACGTATAGTTGCCCGTGTCCAGCAGTTGAGCATTGGCGATGCGTAATCTGGAAAACATGGAAACCAAAGCACGGAGAAGCTTAAGGCAAACGTGCAGCTTAATTGCGTCAACTTTGTCCCCTCCCCGATTAAATCAACTTCATCGATCAAAGCCCGGCATTCCAGCCAACAAGCAGCTGGAAAAACTCGCACCTGATGGCACGTTAAATCTCCCCCAGCATTCCAGCTGGGAAACTGAGGGAAAATTTCAACACTTGAAAGCTTTCGCTCAATTGCCTGTTGAATCAGTAGTATGAGGATTACGTTTTCCAATTCCACAAAAAGTTATATTTTTTCTCTGTTTCTTTTTTTGTCAAGCAATGAATCACAAATGTTTAATACTTTCGTTTAATTTTCTTACTTAAGTTAAGGCTTTAAAAAAATGCAAATAAAAAACCACATCAAAATACATTTTAAACCAACGTAAAGCCTCAGTTTCCGTAAATCAGCAAGAAAAACCCAAAAAAAACTAGAACCATGTTCAATTTTTAAACCTCTTATTCGAAAAGATAAACGGTATAATCAAAAAGTAGAAAACAGGAGCCTCTATTGTTTTGTATTTTTAAAAGACTATTCTGCTTTTTAAAGGTTTTTAATAAATCAAATTATTTTGTGATAAAAGTTAAGGTGTGTTATAGAAGAAATTAAATATAGCCAAAGAGACCTCGAGTTCAATTAAACTTTAATTAATGTATTCATATAAAGTTCATTAAATCCAATAAAAAAATATAACCTTGTTGGTACTCTAAATAATTTGTACTTTAATTAATTGTAATCTAATTTGAATTTAAGTTGAATCAAAAGAAAATCTGCAGTTCAAGGCAATGAACAACTTAGAAGTCTTCCTTAAATGTTTGAACAATTCAAAACTTCAAAGTGATCTAAATTCAAATGTTCGATTTTCCCAGTGCATGTATCCAAACCCATTGTCTGTCCCCTAAGCTCACCTGCTCTGCAGCTTCTCTGCCAGCGTGGACTCCATGGAGATGCGCTGCAAGTCGATGGCCGCGTCATTCGGATGGGCCACGAAGGGGGTGAGGATGTAGGGGCCGCGGTACCAGTAGATTGGCCCAATATCCTGCGCGGTGGTCGCCGGCTGCTTCACGAGGCATGTGAGTGTTACGCTGCTGCCCACCTTGACATACAGGTCCGTCGGTCCGGCAATAATCGCCTTGGCATCTGGCGGCGTTACTGCGATTTGCCGTGGAACGGAATGAAACGAGCACGAAATTGATTAATAGCATTTCCAGGCGCTCCAACACCCTCCAGGCTCCAATTATGAGGTCGGTTGGTGGGTGTGGGTGTAGGTGTAGGGTGTGTGTGGCAACTGCATCTAATCATGCGTCCGGCAAACGCAGATTTCAATGCGTCTCAATTGATTGGGTTGAGGAGGGGATGGGTTGAGTTGGCTTGGTTTGGGCTGGTTTGAATTGGCCGAACTGAATAGCCGGCAATTCCAGTAAAGCCAACATGCAATCCGCCCTCAAATGTGAATGCGAGTGCATGTGCTTGTGGTGGAGCTGCATGCTGGACCGGAATACCTCCAAGGTACAAAAGCAGGAGCCCAGATTTCGACTGATAATGAGCAGCTACTGGGCAAACTGAGACCGAGTAGAACATTCAGCTGGGGGCCCCTGTTGTTGGCCGAAACGAGATCTGACTTAAATTCAAACATAATGTTCAAGAGCAGGCTCTTGTGTGAAAGATAAGACAGTCTTGGCAGTTAACATATTTCGCCGGTAGCAAATACATTTCCATATGGCTCATAATTGATTGTTTACAAGTTTCAAATTCAAGGAAGCAAGAGGTTTGATAACTAAATAAGAAAATCAATGTTGTAATGTTATATTCAGAGCTTTCGTTTGTTAGCTGACCAAAATCCTCTAAAATTAATTTAGAACCACTTTGTCTTTTAACTCAACCATACCAAAAATTAATAATTCAATTCAGTTATTATTGGAATTTGAATATGAATGTAAAAAAAAACTTATCTTAAATTTATCACTTTTAGCTCTTAAGTTTTGAACAACATAGAAAACTCAGTCCTGTTTGATGGGGATATAAATTCAACCAAAAATATTTATGTCGTGAAATGAAATGAAACTTAAGAAAATGGAGCTCGATTAACCTACATCTTTAACACTTATAATTTTATACCACAGTCCCTTGAAGTAGTAACAAATTTTCGTGTTTTTGAATCAAATTTTCATTCTTTGGTGCACAACAAATTTTATAGTTTTCCACAGTAGCAAACGCTTTATTCCCCGATCGTGTAAAAAGCAAGGACCAAAATTAATGAAAAAACTAACACATAAAAATTTGTTGGGTTTTTTGATGGCCTTGGCTTTCGGGTAACTTTCCGGCTTGCCATATCATTGACCCATTGTTTGTCGATGAAGCTGTTGGTTTTGGCTGGTGGTCTCGCATTTTACACACATTTTAAGTGTTGTTAGCCGGTTGTTATTGTGAGCCAGCCGGTGGGCCGTTGTATTAGGAACCCCGACTGCGGACTCGCCATTAAATGTTGTTCCCGCATACGGATATGTGTGTACGTGTGGCTTTTCTAATATTGGCGCTGGGTTTTCGGGAGGGGGGCTAAACCCGACAGCTGCCGCAGACATAGACAAATGTGTGGGACAGGACCTCCTTTAGCCAGCAGCCTCCTGTTACCACTACCACTTCCCCGTTATAGGCACTGAAAATTGGTTTAATGTTTTTTCCGTGCGTCGACCGACCGTTTTTGGCCAACACAGCAGCAGGCAGTCAACAAAGTCAAATGTTGACGTTGTTAATGATGTGCGGGGAGGAGCAGAGGGCTGGGCCAGGACCAGGATCAGGACCAGGACTCGGCTCGACTCGACCAGGAGGAGGGCAGTGGCAGTGGGGCATGAAAGCGGATTGCGGGCACCCAAACAACGTAGGACTCCAGCGCAGTGCAGTGGGTTCAGTGGCGAGAGAGCGATTCAGTTTGTTAGTTAACTTGGCATTAGTGGATCCCATTGACGCCCTCGTAGATAGCGTCTTAAATGCCATTGACTTTCACAAGTTCTGAGATTGGAAATTGGAAATTGGAGGAATAAACACGCGTAAATGTTTACTATTTTATACGAGGGTCGACGGGATCATATTCCTATCACTTTGTAAACGCTTTAAACTTATGTAGATGCTTAAGTTTTTTTTAGTTTATACAAGCTTAAGTATTTAATTAATTTATTGATATTAAAAACTATTCTTAGAAATTGTTAAGATTATAGAATTAATTCAAAATTTAAAATGCCAAATTTTACAACTTATAAACTTATCCATTAAATGAAGTATTTTAACACATTATGTTTTTATTTATGATCATTAAGTAAGTTCAAACTAAATAAATTTAAATTAAATTTTCATTCGAAAATACAATTATTTCTCCCATGTTGAATATTTTTATTGATCTTTTCTAACACATAAAGATTTAACAATTGAAAACTTTTTGTATAAACTTTGACCCCTAAGCATTTTATTGCGTTTTAGTTAAATTAATATTGTATGAGATGATTCCGGCATAAATCAGATGAAAATATTTCCGTGGACGCCTCAGGTGATTCGCGTGACGACAGTGAAAATATTTATATCACGATTTCATCGCAGTCGAGCTCTTCTGGCGGTGCAAATCATTAGCATAAATTCCTTAACTTGGCCTCGCGATTCGCCTGAATTTTGCTTTTTCCCGGGGACCAGCATGGCTCTCGGCTTCCTGTCGCCGATGAACTCCGTTCCCCGAAAGAAGCGCGGCGAAGGATTACTACATCCGCAGTGCAGTTCCCGCGCGGGCAGGATGTTTTCCACCGCCAGGTTGCAGACGAGCAACGGCGGAAGCTGAAACGTTGATATGACTTCGGCTTTTGATGAGATTTACACCCCTTGAATCCAGTTCTTCGTTATAAACTGGAGCCATGCAGCTCGCCGGTGGCAGGCAATTTGTTACTGGCAGTCCTTTATCCTTTATCCTTTATCCTTTATCAGCGGGGGTATACACCCATTTAAGATGGATTTTCCACCGATGCTTAAGGGAATTATATACTACGCACAGGAGAAATCAAAACCTTTGACTTGATTTTACCATCTACTATTTAACCTATCATTATTGTGTTTTATTTAATGTGTTGGAGTAAAAAACTTTTGGAAGTTTAGTCAAAAAATAAATGACAACTATAAAATAATATCATCCCAATAGCCATTATATAATATTAAAAAAACAAAAAAAAGGTTTTTTTATTTATTTTGATTCTGAAAAAGTGAAAATACAGCAAGATATTTATATAATACTACAAAGAGTAATTAAATCTCAATATTAGAAAACATAAATATAATATTTTAAATAATAAACAAATTTAGTGTATTAATCTCCAATTAAAATTATTGCCCTGAAGACGGTAGCGAGTGTAAACGAAATATATTGGTAAATAAAATAAAAAGATTAAATTTATTGTAAATAAATGAAAATAAAATATTGAGTAAATTTGTGTCTTGTTTACGTGTCTAGTGTTGTTGTTTCTTGATTTACGTAGTTATTTTCCTCCGTGTAGATTAGGGTTCTTTGCGAAGAAAACATTACATGAAAACATTGAAGTAGAAAGTAAACCAATCACTGCCAAAGTAGCAAACTCCTCCCGATTATTTCAATTAACTTTCACGCTGGTCAAACAAAACTTTCCGCCGTCCGACGATGACGACAAACGAGGAGACTATCGTAACTGCGTGGGAGGACGAAAGACGCAGGACGAAGGACGCGGGACGCGGGACGCCGGAGATTCCCTCCATAGAATACTTCCTTGCTCGCTTGGCTGCCCGGGCACGGCGAAAAAGTTTCAAATCAATTTTACGTACATGAATGAAACATGAACGTGCATGCTTTGTGGAGCAATTTATAGCAACACACAGCCACAAACAAACAGGGTATCCGCATCCTATCCCAATACCCCGACTTGCGTCGGATCGCAAGCGGAAATCCATTGTAGAAAACTTGTGAAATGGCAGAACAATGAGGGAAAAGGAGGGTGGGGGGTTCACCTCAAGCCAAGGGCGTCGGGGGGCTCCGCACCCCCCCGCCGCACTCCCTGGTGTGTATTACAACAGCCAGCATATGAATTTAGTATTGAATTTAAATGCAAATTGCGTTTGCATGCAAAGCGTGTAGAAAAATAGACAAGCGGAACATTTGTGGGGGGTAAGGGGGATGAGGGTGGAGAGGGGCGGGGAGGAACGGAGAAGGGTAACAGGGTTGGCAGGTGCCAACAGTTGTTATTCTGTTGTCTGACCTACAGTCGGCAGGCAGAGTTTCCACTTCACCTTTAAAACTTAACCCCACAACACTTGCAAATGCCTCTATGCATACTAAAACAAGAGAGAACGCTATAGTCGAGTGCCTCGACTATTAGATACCCGTTACTCAGCTAAACAACTTAATATAAATACGCCTTCTTGTATGTTTTTCGCCGCTCGAGTTAGCTCCCGATTTTTATGTTAAAATCTGTACCCAGGGAACACCTCCAATTTGGCTAACTTGATTTGATTTGCATAGTTCTTGGGATATAGTTCGGTATTGTCAAATGAAAGCCATCGCAATTTCCTTTAATAGAAATCCTTATCGAGAATTAACGTTGACTCTGTTGAGCACCTTGGCCAGCTGTTCCAAAGTCATCCGTTAGATGGCGCTATTGTGCCATGAAAGGCGGAAATGTAGGCGCTAGCCAGGCTTAAGTGTTTAATGGGTTTTTGGGCGTTAGAGTGGGCGTGGCAAACTTTTATTTGGCCAATCGATAGGTATTGACGAAACAAATACATATAAAAAAATTTTTCATAATAGCATCAAAACTGTGGCCACAGCTTGTGGCTTGTGGGCGTCAGAGGGGGCGTGGCACCATTTTGAAACAAACTTGCGCTGCGTAGGAACTCCTAAAATCTACATGCAAATGCCAATCTTCTAGCTTTTATAGTTTCCGAGATCTCAGCGTTCATACGGACAGACAGACGGACAGACGGACAGACGGACAGACGGACAGACGGACAGACGGACAGACGGACATGGCTAGATCGACTCGGCTAGTGATCCTGAACAAGAATATATATACTTTATAGGGTCGGAAACGCTTCCTTCTACCTGTTACATACTTTTGCACGAATATAGTATACCCTTTTACTCTACGAGTAACGGGTATAAACAGGAATATTTGATCAATTTATTTGCGATTATTTTTACTTAAACGAGTCTCACGAGTTTCGGTATGTCTCTGTTTTATTTTAGTTTTTAGTAGGAAGAAATATTGAAGATATTTTGTTAAACGAAAAATAATACTTTTTATCATTTCGTAGCTTAAGCCATGGGAAATAAGTTTTTAACTTAATTTAAAATGTAAATAGTTCAAATTTAATAGTTTTAAAATTGATTATTCGTGACAAAAATTACTTAAATTTTCAATGAAGGTAATACATTTTTTATTGACGAGCTATTATTTTGAATTTATATAGAGTACGACTTCAATACATATGAAAGAAAATCTGCTTAAATATTAAACACCCAATAACGGAATATTTAATAAGCTATTCTACTTGAATGAATATTAATAAGTCGTTAAAACCTCTACGTATAACGATTTCAGAAGCAACATACTGCCGAATTCCGAATGCCTAACATTTTCTGTTGGCATTAAATTATTTTAAACTGTTTTTAGTAAATCGAAAAATCAATCAAATCTCTTTCCCTGCCTTGGTTTAATCGGCCAGTGATATCCCAGTCCTGGCCAAAAGTGCCATGATGGCAAGGATAAACTATTATGACGCACGGCCATCCAGTCATCGCCATATATAGCAGAGGAGGAACTTTTGCTCCACCAGTAGATCTTGCCAAGCCCCAGAAACTAGCAAAGTTTACGGCCAATTTACAAAGCCCTTCGCCGGAGAGAAATGCAGAGTGTATAAAAAGTTGCCATTGCAGGTCGTGCGAATGCCAACGAGTCGCTGACAATGCGTATGCAGCTGTGGGAGGGGGCGGAGGGGGTGGGGCAGGACGAAAGGACTTGGACCTGGACTTTATGGGGACTTGGGGGAAGTGGGGCGAACGGGGCTGCTTTACTCACCTATGACATTCAGGCGGAATGCCATCGAAATCTTTGGCTCCGTATTCACTTGGCATTCGTAGATGCCGCTGTCACGTGGCTGGGCATATTTCACATGCAATGTCCAATCCTTGGAGTCGGCGGTCCGCACCACCTGCTCGGGTTAGAGCGAGACGGAGCCAGAGTAAGGGATACAGATAGAGAGAGACAGAGATAGAGCGGGTGAAACTGGATGCCAAGATAAATCGTTGCTGGGGTATGGGACTGCCGAGTCCTTGGCAAATTTAATCAATGCATACAAGTTGCTTGGCCCGAATTGCATACGCAATTAAGCTGACTTTGCGTACAAGCCCAGTGGACATTTAATAAGCTACCCGGGCCAAGCGAAAATTGCGAACGGAGAACAGGGATGGTAACTTTAGCCCAGATTACGTATACGCACCTTGAAACGCTCATCAGATGTGTAGGTCAAAATGCCTGCAGTCAGAATGTGCAAATCGCGTTTTCTTATCCAGGATACCTGCAATAGAATAAAAAAAAGGGACACCAAATGCTGTTAGTGCCAGTGCTTAAGTCAATTTTTTTAAATTGCCTCTGGTGCTGCCACTCGGCTGCTCAGGAACTCAACGAACTCGCTTCCAGTCCCAAGTATAGATACGAAAATTTAATAAGCCAAGCGGCAAAATGAACCAAGCAGCCAACTCTTAAACCTGCTGAAGGTTATTGCAAATACAGTGGGGCCCAGGAAAAAAAACCTCACTGCTTTCAACATAATCTCACATTCTGAAGAGTAACTGACAAAATGACGTCCTTTTTTTGGTTTTAGGAAACTAAATCGGATACGATAATTCACTAAATGCGATTACACAATCAAATCGAACTGTGGACTTGACTCGATCTCAACTTAAAGCAGATTCCACCGTATCCCACACAAGGTAAATTGTTTTAGCCAGTAAAGGGATGGGCTAAAAAGAGCAGATGGGGAAGAAAAATGGAGACAAGTGCGTGCCCAAAATGTCAGCGGCTTAAAGTTGCCAACAGCCCCGCAAAACACCAGGCGAATTGAAAGGAAGCCCGGCGCTACTGCAGCAGGCAAAAAGTAATCTCCCAGACGGCCTCGGGCAAACAAAACTTTTGCGAAGCACCGAAAGACGTAAAAACACGAAAAAAGGAGGCGGAAAACGGGGAAACCGAGGAAAACCAGGGAAGGTATAAACGAAACTAAAAGTGTCAAAGTGGCGAAAGGGAACAGCGACTCAGACGAGCTCGTGGGAAATAGATGGTCGCACTACGGCGCGATAGTAAATCTGGATCAGACCACGCTGCTAGTGAGCAGGAGATGGATGGTGATTGCGAAGGATGGAGGACTCGGACACGTTAGCTGACGGCACACAGAAACACGCTTAGATTACCATTAGCCAAAACATATATCCAGTTATCTTTACAAAAGACATAACTACGAAGTGGCACCTTCAAACTTAATGGTTTATATTTGTATATTTTGCATTTGTTAATTTTGAGCACAGAAAATAGTTTGTAAATCGTTAGCGTTTTTGTCAAGAACAATATTTTTCTTAAATCCATTAAAGAAATAAATATGGTATTAAACTTAAGTGTTTTAATTTTTCTACTTAATTTCAAGTAAAGAAAATAGTCAAGAATTTATAATCTTTGTTATCAATATGTTAAAAAAATGTAAATATTGTATTAAGTTTTTAGTAACGTTTTATTTAAACTTCAATAAAATAATAACTGTTCAGTTCTACTTTCATAACAATTTTTAGTTCCAACATATTTTATTAGAAATAATGAAAGTTTAAGTGGCGATCGATACCAGTTTTCAAACTAGTTAAGATTTTTTTGGATTGACCAAAAAAAGAAATATCTACACATTTAATAGACTCAAATATAATGTACCCCTGAACTCAAACAGAAATGGCGGCGATATCAAGCTTGAGGAAAAGGAAAACAGGGGAAGCTGAATAAAAACAAAACGAGTTCACAAAGTAAACTCGGCTTTGGTCAAAGGGCAGACTGGAGGGGTTCAGAGGGGTGGCAAAAACTTTGTCATTGAATCGGCAATACAAGGCGGGCCAAGATCCGTGGAATGGAGGAGAAAGCGATGGAGAAGGCAGATGGAAGTTGGTCGGAAAACTGCATGAGAAAAGTTAGCGCTAACTTGATTTTCAGCTTGACTGACGTTCCAAATATTTTCCTTAAAAATGCATTAAAATGAAAATCCGGCGGAGAAAAATCCATTCAATGATAAGCTGGCAAATGCAATCACTTGACTCACTCACCGATTTATCTCCCAGATTGTCCACGCGGCAGTTGATGGCCGCCGTGTGTCCAGTCCTGGTCGTTATGTTCCTGGGCATCCCAAAGTCGAAAATGGGCGGCGGATAGGTGGTCTCATCTGGCTGCTGCTCCTCGGCCTCCTGCTCCTCGTCCAGGGCATTTCCGAACTGCGGGAATTTGCTATTGACAGAAGCAATGTAGACGTAATCATTATCAATGGTCGATGGCGCAGAAATTATGGGCAACAGGTTGCTATTGCCGTCCACGATGTTTGCTGCTGAGGAAAAGAGAATAATCTGTTAGGAACATGAAAATATTCGAAATTGATATTGGATACATTAAATATTTATTATTTAAAATTCTAACACCAAAGTCTTTAAGGTCTATTTAGTTGCATCATCGCACTGAAGTTTAAATGCCTTCCTTTCTTTTTATCTTTGTCTGTGCATCACAAACTTTACCACTAATCCATTCGAATTGCAAGTTGCGAAGTAAATTTTTCAACTACTGAGCAATGGCCAAAACATCAAGATAAACACAAACAGTTTGAAAACTACGCAGTCCAGCATTTTCAGCTTATCCTTTGGTTGTTGGGTATAAAAAAAGGGAAACGAAGAGTGACCTCTTCTCAGGACAGCGGAAAGCAATGGCTCAAAAGGGAAAACATTAATTAAATGCCACTCAATGCCCAGTAAAAATGCTCCTTCCTCAGGACCAAGAACTATATTTCTGAGCTTGAAAAATGCACGATGACATGCCATTTTACGGCTCTTTAGGATGGAAGGACAAATAGCGCCACAGCAATAAAACCAAAACAATAGGGAAGTGGCACATAATAATTAAATATGTGCATCACATATGGCAAGCAATTAAACTATTTCCTGACTATTTCAGGAAGGAGGATGGATTTCAACAATGGAAATTGTTTTTAATTAAAGTTAGTAAGCGCTTCTAAGTGATTTTGCTAGTGGAACCTACTATAAACCGTGTAGGAAATACTCCAATTACCGGGAGATGCGAACATGAAACACCTTTCTGCTTACTGATGAGTTTAGGAAAGGAAAGCTATCATATTTTCTCACAAGTCGAAAGGAGTCAACTCAACTTTAAAGATACATAGTTTCTGTCACTTCTATTTAAACCTAGTCATTGCCAAACCATAACGTGCTCGGTTCAGCAAAGTTCAAAGTTCGCGACTACAGACGCGTATGAATTATAAATCATTCAGCACCAACTATGCAGCGCAGTGCGGCACGGATTATCTTCATTCCCTGCGAACTGCAATCCACACCTCACCACGTGCGGCACACCCATTTGCACCTCTCGGCGAAAAGCGAAAAATCATGTTTTCTGCATTTGAATTTATTTGACATTTTAATGAGCGCATAATGGCAGCAGAGCAGTCGCCAAACAGCGACGCGACTCGCTTGCTGATAATGGCCAGGTAGTCGACGGCTTTCCATAACTCACAAACTGGCAGAAGCTGCCACCCATCCACATCCTATTCCACATCCCATTCCGCATCCACATCCTCATCCACATCCAAGTCCACGTCCTTTCCTCCTGTCACTGCTTCCAGTCTCTAACTGGGTCACTCACTTTGCCGGCTGCACTTGAATCTTTTAGGCCATTGGGGTGGCACTTGTGCATGTTAGACACAAAAATCTAAATTATTTAAGTGCCCACCCCCGCACACAGGCACCCTCATGCATACATATGTGGACAGAGTGGGGGGAGGGGGTCGAAATAGCCACATAGAGACACAGCGATTTACAGTGGCTCACAGGTTACGAATATGCATTTTTGGCTCTCTTCTCACACAAAAAGGAATTTGAAATCAACAGAATGCCGTTTACTAAATTAGTTTAAAAATATTTGCTTTTTTAAAATATTTATTATTTTAAACGTGCACTAAAATATGTACCCTAGCGCGGTAAAACATTTAATATTGCGCATACGCCTAGGTTGCCGTATTATTTAGTCACTTCTAGATTAAAAGAACCAATGTTTTGAATTTAAGTTCAACTTTGAAATGTTACTTTTTTAAATAGGAATTAAAAACAAATAAACATCATTAACGCTTAAAAGACTAAGGGAACTAAATTACTTTATCATCATTTAATTTATAAAGTCATAGATTTATATTTGGTTTAATAAGAATTTAAAGCCAATTTATAAATTTAAGCTTAGAATAATTTTGATATAATTAGTACAGCTTATCCCAAACTAATTTACAATCAATACGAATTATATAAAGTTTAATAAATTCATTTTTCCCATCTTAATTGACTTTATTACAGCAATACTTGTTTTGCATATTAAAAGTAATTCAAGTAGGGGTAAATAAACATCAAACTGAATTACGTTTGAAATAAATGTTGTATTGGTCTAACAGCTTTCATTATTATAGATGTTGAAGCAGACTTTCACTTGTACAATGCTCACTGTAAAGCATATTCGGCAAAAGAACTCTCCGCTTTTATGGAAAAGTAGTCTGAACATAAAAAAAAATCTAAAAAAAAAAAAACTAGACACGAAATGCCAAAGTGAGTGCAGCATTTTTTGCATCTGCAGCGTGGCGCTCCTTTCTTCTGTTGGTGTTGTTGTTGTTGCTGCAGTCCTGCACTCACACACTGATACACTTTCAGTTTTGGCATCATTTAGATGCTCGTGGAGCAACTGATGCAAATTTAATTTGGACACCTCGCAAAAAAGCGGCGTTTGCGAGGGGCAAAAGCGAAAAAAAGGGGCGTGCTCGATGAGTTTGGATGGGCTGGATGGCGACTATCTGGTGGCATAACTTGCACTTGAGTGTGTGTGAACTGCAACTAATGATGTTGCAGGCACTCGCATGCGGCTTTTTGATTTAACGATCGAGCGCAGTTCGCTTTTTCCCAACTCTTTGTGTTGTTTTGGCCAAAAATGTTGAGTAGAGTGCCGAGGAGCTTAATGGCTCGGTTTGGTTGGTTACCCGATTGCTGTGGTTGATGGCCGTCATCCTCTCGTTTTTTCCACGCTCCTGTCATAAACTTCTTGCTTTGTTTCCTTCCGCTTTAACGGCTGTGAAAATATCAACAGCAGGCAAAAAATATTTTACCTCCAAAGAAGGGTCATAAAAGACAAATAAAGCCTTCAGTCAACTCCAAAAAAAGGGCGTTGATTGTCGCCGAAATCGATCTGCTGCAGACGGAAAATCGGCTTTTCTTTTGAGCGCTAAGATTAATTTGGCACTCCTTGACAACATAATGAGATTTGAGACGAATTTGCTTTTCGGCTTTAGTGTAAATGTATAAGCGGATTTGACATTGACTGGATTTTCGTATTAAATGGACTCAATATGGTCAAAGGTGAAACAGACTGTAAATAATAGTGTTTAATACATATCTTAAAAGGGCAATTTTGCTTTAGTAACTGATTAAATAATCAAATCGTGAAGGAGCCCAAAACCTAAGACCTTTAACTGCCGCTGTGACCCCTAATAAATCATACAAGCACCTTTTTAAATTGCAGCCAAAGCTCTTTAAAATCACTTGGCTTACAACACTTTAAGCCCATTCTCCTCGGGGGAGTGGCTAAAAACAGAAAAGGTCCTTTGAAAAATTCAATAAGCAGCCCGTTCCATCAATGTCCTCGAGGAGTTTTCTAGTTGTCTGTCTGCGCTGTTGTCAATGGCGAATGGGTGTGTGGGGAATATTTATTAAAATCGTTGTTCACAATTTTTATTTTGCATATCAAAAGGCGTCCGTGGGCCATATCCTAACATTCTTGTGCGGAAGCATAGGTCCCATAGGTTTTCCAATTCTGTTTTTTTTTCTTGCTTATTTTTCTTTTCTTTGGATATATTTGTTTAAGCGGAGTATCATTTTGCCACTGGGCAGCCAAACATATTTGAGGCTTAGGCCCATTGAAGTTGGCTCCGGCCAAAGCAAACGGGCCTGCGGCTAGGGAATCTCGGCTAAATGGACTCAGCCGAGATGGCCCAAGATTGTAGGGTCTGCTTGGAATAGAATCCAACACACAACACATCCGCTCGCGATTTTCATTGGCTCGGACTCGGCAACGTGTTGAAGTTGAAAGTGCACCATCGCCAAAGGCTGTTGGCAAATGTCTCGCTCACATGAATTTCTATGTGGCAGGAAGATTAATGTCCTCAGTTTTCACAGGCGTCGAATGAACATAATGGCTCATGGAAGCAAAGTGGAGCGTTACTTCACAGCTGCCCAGCGGCTATTAATTCTTAAGAGTTCTCTTCAAAAATTGAGTTCCATCTTTTTATATTTAAGTTGAAGTGCAGTTTTTGAGTTTTATGAATCTACAATAAAAATCTTTAGGCAGAAACTAATGAGTCTTTAAATATTTATTTGAGATATAAAAAAACATCAAATTTATGACTTTTCTTAAAAAAGTTCCATTTATAGTAGTTGTAAAATGGGAAACCATTACTCAAAGGCTTAACTTTTATTATCATGTTAACTTACCCGACCGAAACCCATTCATGACCATCACGACTAGACTTTCGAAATCCCTCCGTTAATGAAAGCTCGCCAGACCAATTGATTTGAGTCCTTCTCCTTGCTCCGCCAACAAAGCAAAGTTTCAATTTAATTTCATTAGCAATGCAAGGAAAGAGACTCTTTTGCTGCCTAAGTCCAAAGTGGAAATTTGATAAAAATCGGTCTGCCATCGCCAGAATACAGAGATTGAGCTGCTCCCTGCCATTGCAGCTAAGTCGCACTGAGCTTTTTGGACACATTTCTAAGCTCGAACATTGGCACACATAAATATTTACGACTATTAGTTTTTACTCGGAGATCAAAACTTTTTCGATTTACTTCGGAGTCACTTGGACTTGGCCAAATTTGCATATCGATGTGAACAGCACCAGAAAAAGACGAAGGACGGAGGCGCCAAAAAAAACAATTAAAATAAATTTTACATAAGTCTTGGCACATTGCTATTACTTTGTCGAAATGTTTTCAATATTTTATGCTAAATCTTTGCGAAAACAATTTTGCTGCACGAATTGAGCCGGGCAAAATGCAAATTAAAAGGCAAGAGAACAATTCGAGCATGAAGCACCGTCTTGAAGCCTTGTAAATCAAGACCCGAGCCAGGGGAGCATAGAAAAGATACTTCCACGTATACAAAATCAGCCCAAAAGGTCCCGGTCCCGAGTCCCGAATATGTCATGTTGTGTGTATGTGGGCCACTGCCTGAGCCTGTATATTTATTATTTATGTAGCTCAACTAAACGTTTTGCCGCAGGAATTATGGCATAATATGTCAAAAGGCAAGCCGAGCCCCACGCCTTAAATAACAAGGAAAGACAGCCTTCCTGCTGTTTCCATGGCCAAAATGCGGATACTCTTTCGCCAGAAGACAAGGGTTTTTGTGTTCTTTTAATTGGTGACCCAAAACCCGAATCAGACCACTTACATATCCCCGGCAAGACTGGGAATAGTATCGCATTACAGTTGTCTTATTCACGATACCATCAGGCGGCCAGAAGCGGCATAAATTTTAAGGGGCAATCACTTCGCTCCTAAGCCGTCTGGCAGTCCGAAAACTCTATAAATTTTAAAGCCGCTATTAGCCGAGACTTAGAGGCCGTAATAGCAGCAACGGCCCCGGCAACAACTCATAAATGCTAACGAAGACCAGGGCAGAAGTGGATTTTTGCTGTCTGGCCTGAATTTAAATGTGTTAAACGAGCCACATCGCAACTTGTGGCGGCTGTCCGGTTGTGGTGCGAGTTCTTAAGCTGCCTCGAACGGAAAATCACCTTTAATCATATGATTGGAGGCATCATTTAAGGTGCAAAAAGTTTCCATTTATTGTGCGCGGTATTTTGAAAGAACTTTCCTAGGCGCTGGAAAAGTTTTAGTTCCCCACAAAAGTTGTGAAAGAGCGTAGGCCCCACAAAACAGCAGAGTCGGCAAAACTTCCCGGCCTTTTAAATCATCGCCTGCCAGGAGCACAAGACGCACAATTGAAAATCGTCTGCACACCTGTACAACCATGGAATAAGGCAAATAAAATGAATTCACATCTCGATACGCGCGCTTGTATAAGAAAATAAATGGCGAAAAGAGATGGTTCTTGAGTCACTTTTGCTTACTTTCAGTGGCCCAGGCTTTTGTTCTACTGCTTTAGAAGGGGTTTTCGTTTTGTTTTTACAATCCAGACTTTAAAAGCTAGTGACAGCAAATTTAAACTATCAGAGGGGAATGCATACCGAAAAGATCAAGTTCCAAACATTACATGGTTGATACAAAACTATCAGTTAATCAATTAATACTAACAAGATTTTAAAAGTAGAACAAATAAATAGCTTTTGGTCATAAAGTTGTTAATATTGCAGAAAATTACATAAATCTAAACTGTAATTTATATTTTACTTAATTTTATAAACATGTTTATTTTTGCCTTTACAAATTTATCGTTAACTGCTTTTAAAAAGGCAACGATTTTTTTCTAATTTATCAATAATTAGTCATATAAGCTGATAAAAACCAAATAAATCTATTACAAAAATGGAAATTTTGTTCTGTAATAGCTAGAAAATTGTATGCTTGCGTTGATACGACGAAATGTTGTATTTTGTATAATTTTTCAACAATTTTCTATGAGAAAATAAATGTATGCGAGCAAATCTGATGGCTGATAGTAACATTACATTACATTATATTATTTTACTTTTCAATAAACAATTTATTTTCATTTAAAACATTAAGGCCTTGCACAATTTGTATCCCTGAAATTTAATGCATTCTAACCTTTTTTAATGTACCCATCATAATTGTACAGACTTACATCGATACTATATCGGTGCATCAATCTTTTTTGTCACACCTTAGTGTATCTGAATTTTGTGACTTTGCACAGCTCAGCTCTCATCTCTAAATTTCATATATATCGAAAATATATTTTGGAGTATTGGCATAGGCGCAAAATAATGGCTGGCAATTTGTAGAGCCTACGTTTAGCCCACTGCCAGACAATGAAATATTCCTTGGCAAACACACGCTCGCACACACGTGGCACACGTTTGTTTTTGCACATATACGTATGTATATTCCCCTAAGCACCATCATCAGTTGCAAGTGTGAACAATAAATTGTCATCAGCTCGGCTCGAGTCGACTTTGCTTTATTTCTTTTCAGTCAGTCTCCGCTCACCAATTTATGGCGGATTTCAATTTGTGCGGGACAGGCTTTCTTCGACTGCTCACATAAGTATGCTCTACAAATTGGCGCACACACACACTCGCACACCCGAAGCGGAAGTCCTGGAAAAGGAAGTCGAACAAAAAAACATGTGAAGTTTTCGTTTGTAGCTGACATTTATTGCGCACATGGCGGCTCTTGCCATTGATTTTTTATGCGTTTTTGAAGAAGTTCGGGGCACTTGGAGCCCGAATAAGTGGGCTACAGTTTTTCAATTTCCATTCTATTGTTGGTGTGTGGCTGCGATTATCAGTTGTACGACACACTTTGCTTTATGGTGTCGCATATTCTGCGTCCCACTAATGTTGGCTGTTGCCGAGTGCTTTTTAATACGGTTAACGTTCGGCCGGAAAACTAATAAAAGTTTGTTTTTCTTTGCCCCTCTGGGATGGCGAATGGCATTGGCGATGTCGATGATGGGAACACGGGAACACGAACGCAATTGACAGGCCAGGGGCTTCGGCAAATAAGATTTACAAAGTTGAAATGCCTGCCAAAGTAGTTGCCCATGAATTTCCCATTATATTTGACTGACATTTCAAAATTGTGTTTTCATCTTGCTTACAACTTTTTTTGGCACCGGAAGGAAAGACGGGGATTTGGTACAAGGCTGGTATATATAAGGAATTGAGTACAGTAAGTAGTGTTCCAGTCATTCTATGATTATAATCGCGGAACATAGAAGCTCTTCAACTTAAAAGAAAAACATCCAGCAGTTATGTTTGAGTTTTTGCTCCATTTTATTTCATTTACTACCTTTAATATAATATTTATTGATTACATATTTGCAGGGTAGTGGTACAAATACATTTTATATGCAGCAAAGATTTTGTCATATAAATATGTAACATATATCAATGTCGTTGCAAAGACTCCTTAAGCATATAATGTAAAACACCCAAAATAAACCTTTATCGCATTATCTCACGATATTTTGGCACCAAAAACTTAAATAATCGCCTTTTAGAAGCTCGAAACATGAGAACTCGTTTCATCATCATTCTCAATCCCGCCAATTTGCTTTTCCTTCGCTTTTGGAGTCTCGTTGAACTAATATAAATGTATGTGCGACACAGACACGAAAGGCGAATGAAAATCAACTGGGGGCAGTCATTATGGCGGCTTTCACTTTCGCTAATGTGTTATGAGAGGCGAAAGTAGAAGACGCAGCCAGGCGTTTTCCAAGGGAGCAGCTCCTTGCTCGGGGGCGTGGAGAAGTGCAAAAGTGGGCTGAGTGCCAGTTAGAGTGTGTTTAAGCAAATAGGTCGGCACACACAACACCACTACTAACCACCAACCCACTGGCACACACACACACCCACACACACAGTATTCTTACTTTAACGCGCCGCAGCTTACATTGTAATCTGAAGAACGAAAAAACCACAAGAAAAGACGCAAAGTCTAATTTTCAGGCTCTCAAATTTCAAACACCCTTTCATTGCGGAATGTTTTTCTACCTATGAATGTTAACCGCATTGCAAATGATTAAGTCGCGTTTATTTGATCAACAAAAAAACAGGTGTTTAAAGCTAAGGTCAAATTTCGAAGAATAATGATTTCGTTAAATTACCATTTTATTAACTAAATTAAATTAATTAAATAAAATGTATAAATTTTAAATACCTTTAACATTTTGTTGTATTTGGCTTCACTTATCGGAATACTTTACAAATTTAAAATACCCAATTTTATACCCTTTATATACCATTAATGAAATCGTACAGTAAACTCTTTGAAATAACGATAATTTAAAAAATAATATCTGTACTATATTAAGAATTGCAAGATTAGGCTTCTTGCCTTAGGAATGTATTTAAATAAATAAATAATTGGGGACAAAAATGTTTAAGATACATTTTTGAAGGGAGAAGCATACAGAGAGCTCTTTAAAAATGATGTAAAACTTCCAAAGATCCAAACAAAAATCATTTTTTTTTTCATTTTTGGTGACCCCACTGTGTTTTTGGTGTTTTGAGTGTGCATTGCAAAAGTCAAAGCAGGAATTAAACTCGAGCTTAAGGCAAAGCAGATGATTTTTTTTGGGGTGGAGAGGCCCAAAGGGGGTGCATCCTCCCTCCCCCATCCCCCCTTGGCCCTCCTGGGGATAAAAGGCATATAAGCAGGGCCCAACTCACACACATAAGCACTTGTATTTAATCAGATGCGCATACATACATATTTGAGCGAGCATCTTGGGGTGTGCGTGTGTGTGTGAGGCGAGTGAATTTTTGTCGTATTTACACTTATTTCATTTCGCCCAACGCTTTGTTTACTATTTGCCTTGGATGCGGAAAAAGCAGCACATCTTTCCTCTGAAGTGAAATGTGTTCCCTCTGCCGGATCTGCCAGCTCTCAGGCTATTTCTTTGGCGCCACGGAGCGTATGAGTGATTAAAAGTTTAAGCATTAAGCAAATTGCGTCTAAGCCTGGTCTTTGCCCGCGTTCTTCTTTTTTATTTTTCGCACTGCCTCTGGTGCGGAATCCGTGTCGATGTTATGCTAATTATATCACGCCTCAATAAACAGCTGACAAGGAAACGTGCCAGGCCAATCAACAGAGATTTGACTTCCCCAATCTGGTGTATTATTTTCGGTTTCCGGCTGCCCTTGCCCAACTCTTGTTGAGTTCTTCGATCCCTGGCATTTCAAGTCGCCTACGAGGGCGCCTATCGCCTCCAATTATTATGCAACAAACAAATCTCATTTTTCCATTCGGCAGCTGTCGGCTATAAGTTTGACTTTGCCCAGCTGATAATGCCCTGGCCACCCCGAAAAGTTTTTAATCGATGAAAGTTTCTCCAGCCGACCAACATCTTGAGATTCGGTCACGTTGATTTACGTGATTGAACTTTAACTTTAACCCGATTGACTACAGCAGCTGCTCTCGTATATTTTTTCAAATATTTCAATTGGATTGGTCCTAATAGGCTCATATTTATATATGCCATTAATTAATAATTAAGTATAAGTAATAATTAGTAATTAATGGCAGAAATAAATATGAACCAATCCGATTTGGGGTTTTCCGAAATAGTCTTTTTAAGACTGTGATATTTGTTCTGAATCTTTTAATATATTTATTTTTAATTTTGTCACCAGCAAAATCAGCCTAGTCTCTTTTGAGACTGTGATATTTGTCCCCTAGGCATTTTAAGATCCCTGTGTCATTTGCTAGGGGCTTATCAATATTTAAATTCCATGTGCTGGTTACAGAAATAGTCCCCACATATGCCAAAATATTTCATTGAATTCATTATATCGGAGACATGAGCAATATTGCTGAAATAGCTTTGTAGATTTCGTTCGTAATTTACTTACGTAGACATGCATATGTTAATAGCATGCCAATCCAAACCAGACTTACTTACTTTTATCAGATGTGTCATATAGATTTACTGATGATTCAGGCACAGGCATTCAAGTGGATAATTACATGTAATAATTGTTAGGCACACGCACACAGGACACAGGAGCAAAAGGATGAATGCGAGTCTCCGAAGAAGATAAGCGTCGACACACCCGCACACTGTGACAAAGCTCATAAATAATAATTAAATGCGTGACTAATTACTTGTGTAATATTGCTATTATTAGGACCGAGACAGGGGGCGCAGGATAGAAAGCCGCAGAATAAGTAGAAAACTGACAAAAGAAGGCATACCCATTAGACACTCCCACACTAGCAGACAGTCTGGCGTAATGAGCTGGCAATATGTCGTGTTATCGCCGGAAAAGGAGTTGAAATTCCACTCCTGGAGGCATTGAATGTGTTGTCCTGACGATGATTAAGTTGACATCGACTGTCGACTTTGCTTTGGTGCACTGAAATGGGCGAAATCGCACATTGGAGCACAAACAACATGTGTCGTCTTTACCTCGAGGCCTCTAATGAGCCCTGATTTATTTCATTGCCTTCCCGCGTCATCAGGACATCAGGACGCAGCGACAAGGACACTCGGCGTAGGTGGCAGCCTATTGAGCTCGTCGCCGTCTATTTGGGAAGCCATGGGCATGTGTGATTGCAACAATTTGGCTTATACCTCAGCGACTAATAAAGACATAATTACTTAATTAACTCAATTTGAATACACTCAGAGTGTCTAAGGACCTTGTGGCTTGTTTGCAACAAAGAAAAAATACAAATTCATTTGCTAATTAAAAATAAACATTCCCGCTTTCAATTAGGTAAATTTAACTGTGTTATGCATAAGCAAATTAGCTGATACTCAAATTAGATAATCAAGTTACATAATTTTATTTCTTTGAATTTGCCTAAAATGTAATAATAAATCTGCATGTAAGAGCTGCAAAAAAACAAATTGACTTCAAATGAATATTACACTCTGTAAACCAAAACAAGAGAGAACGCTATAGTCGAGTGCCTCGACTATTAGATACCCGTTACTCAGCTAAACAACTTAATATAAATATGCCTTCTTGTATGTTTTTCGCCGCTCGAATTAGCTCCCGATTTTTATGTTAAAATCGGTACCCAGGGAACACCTCCAATTTGGCTAACTTGATTTGATTGGCATAGTTCTTGGGATATAGTTCGGTATTGTGAAATGAAAACCATCGCAATTTCCTTTAATGAAATCCTCGATAATTAACGTTGACTCTGTTGGCACCTTGGCCGCTGTTCCAAAGTCATCCGTTAGATGGCGCTATTGTAAGGCGGAAATGTAGGCGCTAGCCAGGCTTAAGCGTTTAATGGGTTTTTGGGCGTTGAGGGCTGGAACTTTTTTTGGCCAATCGATAGGTATTGACGAACAAATACATATAAAATTTTCTAATGCTAAACTGTGGCCTTGGCTTGTGGGCGTGGGGGCGTGGCACCATTTTGAACAACTTGCGCTGCGTGGAACTCCTAAAATCTCTGATGCCATCTTGCTTTATAGTTTCCGAGATCTCGCGTTCTACGGACGCGACGGACTGGCTGATCGACTCGGCTTGTGATCCTAAAAGTATATACTTTTGGGTCGCTTCTCTTATGTTACATACTTTTCGATTTTTCTAGTACGGTATAAATACTTTCTGTAACGCAAAGCTATTAAAGTTTTTATTGTGAATATATAACCTAATTTTACCTATATTTATTTGAGTTTGCATTACATTATAAGTAATTTTCTTGGTAAATGGTGCTTAAGCTATTATTGTAATTTTCTGGCTCTCAACTACTTAATTGCCTTCCTCTTTTTGGGTATCTGTATTAATCTATACACAAAAATGAGAATTAAAGTTTTACGATTCCGACTTTCGCCTGTTTCATTTTTTCTTAAATGGCATTCCCAATTCTCATTCAATGTTTATTTGTCTAAGCGCCATCCGATGCTTTCATTTTATTTCTGGAATTGTTTACACTTGCTGGCTTGTATTTCACGTGGCGCTATATCTGGTTTATTTACTTTTACACTGCAGCAGCTTGAGCAATAAGCTCGGTTATGGTAGCTTTTCCGACTTTTGTTTGGAGTTTTTTGTGTCTCTCGATGCGAAAAATCAAAATTCCACCAGATAAACATATTCCTTGTGTGTACCCAATTCGATTCTGATTTATAGCCAAAACGCGCTTTGCTTTTATTTGTTTATATTCATGGAAAGCTGACAAATGAATTTTGAATAATCAACAAATATTGAAATGGGGGCCTAAAGAAAGTTTAAGCAGCGAATTTAATTGCAATATTTTAGAAGTATTTTAAATAACAACGCTTCCCCGAGAGCAGAAGATCATAAAGTTATATTTCAGACAAATTAATTTAATACCCATTGACAAATCGCGTTTTCAAGTTATCAAAGCAGGTTTAAATCCCGTGATTAACTTTTACTTTAAGTTCTTTTATTTTATTCGAGAAGGATGTTTTCTAATCGTAAACTAGCGATTTCATTTGCAATGCACTTGCCAGCTGAGTAAGCATTTCGGTTTTGACTACGTGTCGAAACGCTACACTTCTTGCGCGGATCGGGGGCAAGTTGGGGGGACTGTGCGACATCGATGAGTGGCAACGAAAATAAACATTCCGCAGGCCTAGATGGGAAGCCTCGGGAAAGCGGAGGGGGGGAGGGGGCTGGGGGTGAAACGAATCCACTCACACCATGCATAATGTAAACAAATTGCAGGCCAATAAATGGTGACGAGTCGAAGCTCCGAAAGCGAAGACAGTTTGCCCCAGACCTCCGACGAATCCGCTTGCCAAGCTGGAATCAGCGCCATGAATAGCTTCACATATGCGGTCGAGTTTGCCCACGACGAGAACCTCTTGAGGAGTCATGCGAATGTGGTAAGATCCCAGATCCGATTAATTATATTTGAGCTTAGCTCCGTCTTTCCTCCAGTCCCACCTGTCGGAATTTCTGGCCTTGCTCACCCTAAAGTCATCCGAAGAACACGATGAGGAATTCCATATTTTTCACGAGAAACTTCAGCAATTTAAGCGGGAAGCGGATCAACTAGACTCCAATTTCGATTCACCCGATTATTACACCAAGAAGGAGGATTTAATCTTCAAGGTCGTATGCGAAATTAAGGGTATTGACCATCAGCAGTGGCTGAGAAATGAACAAGGATTTGTGGACGTCGCTTCGCTAGGCGATTTTCTGGAGAACGAATTTGTTTGCGATGACGTTTGACAAGTCGCCACTTGAATTTAAGCTCATAGATCGAAGCTTTTATTAATTTTAATAAACATTTATATTTTATATGCAATCTATTTCCCCACTTCTCGAATGGCTGGACTTGCGGTTACCTAAATCAACAAAGAACCACAAATCCGCAAATTTAATCAGCTCATCACTTGCTTACCTTCCTTCCAGCTTTCCCTTGAGGCGACCCTTTTTCCTTAAGCCAGCAGCTCAGCCCCAGGTGCTGCACAAATTGTCCTGGTTTAGTCAACAATTAATGTTTATCTGACAAAACATTTTAATTTAGGTTATTGCTCCAATCGCCTCACATTCGCCCTCGTTATTTAACCCAAAGCCAAATAAGTGAAGCCCAAAAACACGACAAGGGATAGCGATGTGATTGTGCATGCGGGCTGCCTGCCGTACCTTGTCCTGATATTAATTTAAACTAATGCCACAAGACAAAACACAAACAAACACCCGCTCGAACAAATGAAAATAACCGAAGCATTCAAATCCGAGACGTGTAATTTGCCAGGAAAACGGGGAGAAGGGTGAGTTGCAGGTCGGGTTGGCGGGTTGTTTTGGGTTATTGGGATGTAGGGATGTCGGGTTGTCGGGATGTCGGGATGTCGGGATGTCGGGATGTGAGTCCTGACGACAAAGTGACTTAACATGTCAGCCCGCCTGGCTGATTATTCCGTTGACAGTGGGAATATGCCAGAGCAGAAAGATTATTTGCTAACATCGATGGGCGGGGCTCATCAATGCCTTTGCCAAGTCAATTTAGAAGTACATTGTGAGAAATTCATTTGATATACAACTTACAAAAGCCATCTATCTGCGAAAAAGAGCCCTGATGTAGATTTAAAAACTGGCGATTTAAAATTTAAAGTTTATATTAATAAAGATATACTTTGCCCATAGGTTTCGGTGTTCTGAATTTAAATTTTGGTCACGAGAAATATCCCCTTTTGAGAAATATCCATTTTAAGATAGAAATTTGTCGAAGTTCAACTCTAAAGAGATATATCTATCTATATATCCAAAGTTGTTAGAGATTTTTGTGAGGAAGAAAAGTCTACCTAATTTTGTATACATTTCTTTAAGAAACATTTGTATGCCAAATAAGGTAGTCGTATTCTTTTGCTAACAACCCTGTTTAATAAAATCTTAAAAATGCTTGAAAAGAAATATTCAATATTATTTTAATCCGACATTTCAATATTTTAAATTACAAAAAAAAAAAGAAATATTATATTTTTATATCAACGTGTTATGAGTCACTAGGCATTTTCCATGAATTTTAATTTGAACAACCTACCAAGTATTTTCTCTAGTATATAAGGTAGTTCAAGCCTAACAACCTTTGGTAATTTGCCAGTTAAACATGATAAGGTGAAAAGTGAGTTTTTTGTATTGAAATTTCTGTGAGCTGACAGGCAGACGGAAACGGTCTTAAGATGTCTATGAAATTAGCCACTAAATTAGAATCCCTACTTCATTACCATTTAGTTAAACTTGTGTGCTTTGCGCATTTCAATGAACTTGTGGCAGAAGGAATTTCCTCTTATTTAATTAAGCCACCTCTTGCGGCACAGCCTGTGACTTGGTGCTATTTCTGTGACACATAAATTGCGATCGAATTTTAAGCAAATAAATGTAGAGCAGTAGCAGTATCTTAAACGTGAAACGAGGGTCTCCGTGACGTTCGAAATTAAATTCCCTTCGAACTGCCTCCGTTTTCCCCCACTCCGCGCGGCAACCGCACTCGTCGGGTGTCTGCTGCGGATAAGCCGTGTAATTAAGCAAAATTCGCCGTCATTTGGTTGGCGGTTTTAGGTGCGTGCGTGGCACTCGAAGCCCCAGCGTATTAATAACGTCAAAGTGTTGCGCATGAGAATTTATTAAGATGCCGCACCGTCAACGGCAGCCACTTCTCGTCGACCCCGTTCGCCCCCTCCCTCCCCCAGCTCAGCTGTTGCCATTCTAGTGGGAATCCAGATCCAGCTCAGTTTCAACCCGGTTCCCCAACTCAAGGACCGCCAGTTTCGGAGGCCATTGCGTCTGACGACTTCGCGTCCATAATTTAGGCAATTTATTAACAACACGTTGTATAAGAAACGTTTAAAGTTCCCTTTTCAAGCGAATAGGCGCTTGAAAATGGGCGACAAAATAGAGACAGATTTAGTTCACATAATGGTAACATTTATTTTAATTCAAATTTTAAGTCATATTAAAGTTTTAAATTATAAGAAATATTTGATCTATTTATAATGTTATTCTTCCTTTTTCCTATTTAAATTATAATCCCTTTCAACTGTACGAAAAAGTAGATATAGAAAAGGATAACATAATAACATAATAATCTTATTATAATTTTAAGTCTTGTTATTTTGTTTTATGTTATATCAAAGTGCAATTAATCTTTTTATATTTTAAAGAAATATTTTATCTTTTTTTACATTTTTTTCCATTGACTTTTTCGATTTTAAATTATATTATTTATTTGTATTTGTCAAATGCTGAATTTTAGTAATCTCGAAGTCATTATTTTTGCCATTTAGCAGCAAGAGAAACCGATACACATAGCTCTCCATTAAAATGTCCAGTCAAAGGGGAAAAGAGGATTTTTAGTGTCTGCTCTGTGAAAATCTGGTGCACGACTGTAAAATATTTTATGGGATACATTTGGGTGCAATACAGAAAAGGATCTGAAACTCTGCTGCTGACTACTGGCCTTCGGCCTTAACTGTTGGCAAAACGGCTCTAAAACTTTTACGCCAATAAGTCACCAGGCGAAAGTAAGGGGTGAGTTCGGGAAAAAAGCTGAAAAGACGGAATGATGTGAGCCATAAAACTGTCCAAAAGTCGCAGTAGAGGTTCTTTGAAGAATGGCAGGACGTGTGTGTCTGGGTGTACTTAAAACATACATTTCATGGGAAAGGAGCACAAACACCCGCGTGAACAAAGCCCCTAAATCATACATTTAAAATTAGCCCCCCACAACATAAAATACACAGCACGCTGAATAAAAATAAATAATTATTTAATTATTTTATTACCTTAAGCCGTATTACAAATGAATAGAAAGCACGCGCCAACAATTAACAACACAAACAAAGCAAAAAACAACCATTGCACCAGGGCGCATACATAAAAACACAAAAGGGAGTCAACATCCGTTTACTTACTATACTTAAGTGGAGAAACAACCAGCTAAAGGGGCATCTGGCGGTGACAGGAGAATAAGGGGCGATTTGATAGAGCAAAGAATAGTTGGACTATTTGAATGCCTCTGTGATTTTACATGCTGTATTCTTATTATAAAACAAAATGCATTTCTTAAGTAAATTTTTGTATTTAAAGTAGCTGAGAGATTTATGTTTATTAGCTTTGCCAATTGTAAAGGTTGAGAAGGCTAACAAAACCAATAGAAATAAATACTTTAGAACAACTGGATTTATTTTAATGTACTTTGTAATAAAGTATTCAATAATTATTTTGTAGAAAATTAGTAATAATTTGTATTGCACTTTCTTAACTGATTAAGTGGTTATTAAAGACTTTACAGTGTACTCACTTGGTCTGTTTTTGTTTGGGAAATGTCACAATTGCGCTACCAAAAGGCGTCGCCGCAATTACCCAGCCATGAACGCAAACATGAGCACAAAGCCGGAGCATGTGAGTGCTCGCATACTTTTTGCCGGCACTGTGCCCGCCTATTATGCCAACAAGAAGTCATCGCATGGCTCTATTTCAGCACGAACTCGAGGGCGGATGGGGAATCGGGTAATGGCAATGCGAACACTAAGCAACTGTGTGCGATCATAGTTGTGGGGCCAAATCACAAAGCAAACAACAGAAGCCTTTCCTTCTCCTGCACTCTATGTACTGTATACTATGTACTTTATCCCTTTCATGGCAATGCCTACTTAAAACGTCAGAGCTGAAAAGTCCGCCAGTCTGTGGTTGAATGTCTAATTGTTGTGGTTCGAGGCTTAGGTTGTTTAACTGCCATCGTTGCATTTGTCCATATATTATATTCTATTACAATTAAATACATTCTCCCCTGGGAAACGACAATCGAAGGATTACAAGCTAAACAAATTGAAGCCGAAATGCTTAGAAAATCTATACCAAAAACAAAACTCTTAACAAAAGAACAATTTCTTTGCCAATTGCATTCCAATGAAAGGGTAACCGTTTAAGGAAAGGGTTGAGTAAAACAAAATAACTATGCAGGCATTTGAATTTATTTTTATGGAAAAAGACCCCATAGAAATGGCTTCAGAAATTCATACGATAAATGCTAAAAGTTTTCCCATGTCCCGTAGCCAAAGCGGAAACGGAAGTCGAGTCGCCTGGACGTCATGTATGCGAAAAGGTCGCCTGGATTTTGCTAAAAGCTCATAAATTTCTTTAAAATATGTGTATGAAACCACAGTGTTTTATTTGAACGAGTTAAACAACTGGAAATCGGGCATCTTAAATTCATATATTCAATCGCATATTTTGTTTCGTTTTCTCTGACATTGTAAGCTCCTTGATTAAAAATATTTACCATTATGCAAACGTCATAAAACCAGAAAAACTTTTCCAATGGCTCTGATCAATCAAGGAAAACATTTTAAAGGCAACCCCGATTTCATTACCGCATCGTCAGCAGAAGCCGGCCATAAATACATACTATATCCCAAGGAAATATGGGTCAACCAGATTTATTCCGAATGTATCAATTATGAGCAGCGTTCAATCAAACGAGCCCCCAGCAAATCGACCCAAGGGCAGACAAATGGGAGCGAGCTGCTGATGGTTAAATTGGCCCAGAAACACCCACCAAGATGGCCAAAAGTGGATGTTCGGACATACGTAAATACACATACGCCGGGTGGGCATTATAAAAGCTATTATTACATACCGACGCGGAACCCCGGAGTTAGAAGCCAAATCAAAGTGTGAAGGCATATCAGCGCTTTTCCCACAAAGGCGCATCTTGACCATATCGGGGTTCTTTGGCCAGGCCACAAACAAATTTACTGAGCGGTCGGGTCGGAGCATTTTATTGTTTGGCCACAATAAAACTCCGGGAAAAAGGGCGGAAAATCGTTCATTATTCATTATAAGCATTCACCCACAGCAATAATTTTCCGCAGATACACATAGTCAAATATATAAGAGCATATATAAATATTATGTGCGTAAAAAAGGAACTCAAGTCATTTATCTTGACAGGAGTTTTTCCGTTGGGCTGCTCACTTGATAGTTAGAAAACGAGAAAACCCAAAGCTGCTGGGCCGCAAACTTTCATCAATCTTTCAATAATGTTTTAGAGGCAGCGAAGAGTATTTTGGGAGGGGGGGTGGTTGGTGTATGGTAGGTGGAGTGGCAGGTAAGCACCTTTCAGTTCAATGTCATGTAAATTTGTTTGCGCAGTTGCACGTAGCCAATAAAATACTCGTGAAATGTTTGGGAAGAAGGCCGCCATTCGAACCACAAGTGGGGGTCAACAACTTGCCGTGAAAGACATTCAAAAGTAAATAAATCATGATGGTTTTTCCTTTGGTCCTTGATCTGCTTACTCCATCCAAGTCCCACCGAATTCCTTTCTTTTTTTTTAGCACTTTCTCGTCTTTTGACGTTGACTTTTCTTGGGCTTTTTCGGTAAGCTATCCGCTTATTGGTCCTTGTAGCTGGCGATTTATTGATTAATTTCTCGGGAGAGCGGAGCTATAAGGAATCGTGTCCTTTTCCGGATCTGATATATCGCGTGCACCCAGCTTGTCGCTCCAGTGGGCCTAATGAAGTTATTGCTCCCCTCTTTTCGAGCAATATGTTTTCATTATCCACTGCTGTTTGTGGAGTCGGGCCCTTTGTATTTCGTGTTTATCTTCCGGCCCAGGCAGTGAATATTATTTTAATTTATTTAATTGGCTAATGGACGGCCAAGTGCTAGCTTTTCCGCAACGCTTCATTAGCCTAAATGAAGCAGATGGCCCCATAAGAATGAAATCGTTGTGTAATTTTTGGATTACTAATTCTAAAAATTATGGCTTTAATTTACGGTCTCCATTATGGGATTCTGAGCCATTAACAATATATGTAAGTGCGTTTTTACGACGACCACTTGCTGGAAAAAAAATGACTGAAAACACTTGTCTACGTGAGAATTTTTATATTGATTGTTTTAATATTTTTTATTTTATAGACACTAAAATGAGCGTGTTTTAAACTGCTGAAAACAACTTTTAATATTCTTAGCATTGGCATAAAAGGAAATGCATTATTCATTATTTTTCCTTAAAATAAGAACGAATTTGAGCTTGTATGCATGGGAATTATTATATTGATTCTTTTAATATTTCATTTTATTTAAACTGATAATTACAATTTTTAATATTATAAGCTTTGGCAGAAAAGTAAATACATCCTTAAATATTCCTTATTCCTTAAAATGAGATCGAATCACTTCCTTCTTTTCCACTTTATTATTTTGAACAGCTTCTCCAATCGCTCTACGAATTTTTTGATGAATAACTTCCAGTTCAGAAAGACTCGAGTCATTGTCTTCCTTTTCGAACCAGAGGAATGTTGTATGGGTTTCTTTGTGAGACATTGCCGGCTATCACTGATATCACATAGCCAAATGCGTATTGATTTAGTGCCAGGCGATCGAGAAACTGATCCACCAGACGGTCTGTCAACGGAAATTAAATTTTCAATGTATTCGAGGAATATTTGAGACGAACGATTCATGGCGACCAACAGCCAGCAACTGCTGCCAGTCGACTCCAAAGGGTTGAATTTATACAAACAGTCGTTTGATATCGGGTAGTGGACACGATTGCTTATTGTGTGATTGTAAATTACTTTTTGTTTTTACCTAGCTATTATAAGCTATTTCTTCTTGATTTTTTTCAATACCTTAAGTTAGTTACTATTAGTATTTATAATGTTACGTGAATTCCGCTGAGTCTTATTGCTTAAAATTTAAATAAGTTTAAATTCACTTCTTTCATGAAAAAATACGATACAATTTTAATTCTGTTTATTTAAATAACAAAAAGCTTTTAGGGTAAGAGTACGATATTTTCATTAACATTTGCTACGAGTTCTTGAGAAATAGCCAATTCGAGGAATTCAAGCAGAAATGTATTTAATGTTTTAATTTATCAAAACGCAAGTGCCTTTAGCAAATACAAACAAAGAGAAATGGATGAAGGCCTACAAAGATACTTAAATTAATTTGTACATTGAAAGATGGCGGTTTAAAAAGAGGCCCTTATATGATATGTTATTGTACAAAAGCAGGCCTATAAATTGCGTTAAAAAATGAATTTTAAAATATGAATAGAATTATGACATTCAGAAAAGTTTCGCCGAACTATTTGGAATCTTAGTAGTCAAAATTGTTGTAAGAATGAGCGATTCAGAGGCAATTAAGCGTGCTGGCAAGCCGAATCTTTTAGTCGGCAAGAGACGCGGCAGGAAAGTAACCATTGCATTGGGTCGATGGGTGAAGACCTACAGCCCGAATTTGGGCGTTTGTATGCGACCCATTAAGCCCTATTACGGGCGCTACGTAGCAGGTGGCTGTCCTATGGGTGTCCTGGCGGAGATCCTGCGGGAGGCGAGCGGCACCTCAGATCTTAGCCAGCTACTCCTGCTGGTGGCACCCGGAAGCCGCTCCTTTCCGCGCAAGATCCACTGCTTTGGCAAGAAGACGCAGACGCATCTCGGAGTGATCGGCATTACGGAGTCCGAGGTGGAGGTGCTGAAGAAGTACGAGAACCTGCTCAAGTACGAGCTGATCTTCTCCAATCAGTACTTTTCCGCGAAGACGATGACCTGTGACAAGGAAATCATTGCGAAACTCTTCGAACGGAAAAGCGGTGGCGACGGAAATGAGGAAAAGCCGCTTTTCCAGAGCACCTTGAACCACTGCAACACTCCGAAGGAATTCTGCAGTGTTGGCGTTCAGACGCAGTTGAGCAGACCGCAGATCAGAGCTCTCAATAACCCCAAAATACCTGTTCGCCTGCGGAATCTAGAAAACATCCGACGGATGCAAACAATTCAGGCGCTATCGAATGTGACCCAGATATCCTAAGCTGGACATTGTGGCCATTGCTTTGTATTTTACTGTATGACTCCTAATGTCGAGTTCGGTTAATCTTGCCTGAAATTCTATAAAGCACAATCTGACTTTCGTATCTGTTTTATTACCATTTCAATAACATGTATATATAAGATTTGAGTAGTTTTAAAAGCAGATTGCATATGTTTATGCAGCTGAAAAAACACAACAGGTAAGCAAACATAAAATAATTAAACGCAAATGGAAAATATTTAATAAGACTTTTTTCTAAAGTAACTACAGTAATTAGAATCCTGAATTTCAAACATAATTAGTAAAAAGCCGTATTAAAGCACAGCTTATCATCCAACATCAAACAAAATACCTCCACCTGTTTCACTAGTTAACGTGAACTTTCCACTCTTAACCTGCAGCGATTTTGTGGCAGTTCTTCTGGATTTAGCAAATTTCAACAGCATTTCGCCCGAAAATTCCTGTCGATGAAAATTATAAATATTGCAGGGAAATAGTGTTTAAAATTGCATCGAGTAATCCAGACTGCGTGCCCCAGGTTGTCGGTACACGACCGTATTTAACTGCACCGTGTGTTTGCCCCTTCACATTGCACAGCGATTTCAAACCAGTTCACCTACGAATTCCCTAATCCCTGTGAGGGTCTAAATAGGCCCACAGGCATGTGTTTGAGCCAAACAGACCACCATTTCCATGCTAATTTGCATTTAATTATGCTTGACGCAGCGCATATCTGGATTGTCCACGCTGATTAGTCTGATGGCAACATACACGTCATCTGAAAAGCAGACGTTTTGCGGAATGGAGACTGGAAATAAATTCCGTCATTTCATTCTATTTTAGTCTAATTTCAGTCAAAATTTGCAACGCAGTGAACTGACCCTATAAAGTATATATATTCTTGATCAGCATCACCAGGAGAGTCGATCTAGCCATGTCCGTCTGTATTATTTCAAGTAAACTTATTTTTATTTAGGTTAGGATCATGTATTATTTTAAGTATTCCAATTATTTTTTTAAAAATTAAAAACATCTAGGATTCAAGGAAAATAAGAAAATAATAGCTTTGGTAAGCCGATGTTTATATACTCTTCTATAAAAAGTAAGTATGATCAGATCGTTTCTATATGATAAAATTATCCGAAACGTATACAAACAAAACCTTAAAAGTGAATTCAAAAACCCTTTCAGAGGTATACAGGTAGAAAATACTGTTCAAATATTACTTACACGTACCACAACTTACGCAGAATAGTGAAATACATTGCATTCTGCTTTGGAATGATGTAAAACTTTATTAAAAGTCCTTGATAATAGTATACAATTAAAAAAAACTTTTAACAGAGCTAAAAAAATGTATTTATAAGAAAAACAAACTGTATAAAATGAAAACAAATAATTGGTGCCTATAGTTTTTCAGAAAGTTTTGTTGTTATTCAAAACTGAAGACACATTCACTAGAGATAAGGAAAAAGATGAGCCAGTGTTACACAAGCAAACACAGCCTGTATCTCTTGGGTTATTTTTCTTAGCTCGAGCAACTTGTTGCAGCTAATAAACTGCAAAACACGCGAAAATAAAAGACAGCCAACTGTGGGCAAAGTTTCGATGCATTCCTCAGATCCCATGTAATCGAGACCTGAAGAGCATAAGCTCGAAATTAAGCAGGGCACGTAGTGAAACTTGGGACACGTAGCCATACATCTGTGGCTAGCACATACGGGTATCCCTCCCAACTAAAGCATGTGGCTGGCAGCCAGTTAACCAGCTCCTTCTTGAATTTCCCGCAGCTTTTCTCGATTCCGGTTGACGCCAAAGGAAATCATTCTGGTGTGAAGTTCGCTCCTCCATTTTCCGTGGAGTGTCTAGCTCGTGTGTGCCGTCACATAAGCCAGTGTTTCCAGTTTCCACTTTCCCCGAGTTGTTTGTTTTGCCAGGCAACTAATGAGGCGCATATTGCTTAAGTGTTGCTCAATTACATTGAGTGCTTAGACGCCTTTGACGTTCCCTACTACCATCACTACGGGGATCCTCTATTCGGGGAAGATGAGAGCGTCTTCTAAGTAGTTTACCGACACTACTTACCTTTAAAATGCTGAAAGTTTTACCCTTGCATTATAGTATAACTCCATTGAGAAGGTAGCAGTAGTGGCAAATGGTTAAGGACTCTTGATTTAGCATTTCGAATTAAAAACATTTCCCAGACACTCTCAGGAAAACTTTAAAACAATTTCCTCCATTTGTCAGCCGTCATTTCACTTAACAAACATTTCAATCTCAAGAACTAACACAGTAAGCAAACATTGCTTTTAATTGATTGCTTTTGGAAAACTTCCCTGGCTGAGTTTTGGCACAAAACTGTGAAAGACGTCAAGGGAAACTCAAGGAATTGACAACATCCGACAGGCACGTAATCGAAACGAAAAACTTAAATATAAAAGGGATTGCAAACACACAAGAAAATAACCCTTTTATTAGCAATAGACTTCCAAGAAATTCTATTTTAAATCAAACCTTTTTATGGAATAATTTAAAATTGTTTAGATTTCCTATTGAGTTTTTTTTGTAATAGAATTTTATTTGATTTTTTAGTGCATTTGAAAAGGTAACTTTTTCTTTCAAATTGCCTTAGAACTGCACTTTTTGGTTGCACTTTTCCTTATTGACAAAAGTTGCTTAATTGATTTAATTTCAACAGACTTAAATATTTCTTTTGGGCCATTTATTTATAAGTTTAGATTTATTTATTGATTAAATTCATGGACATTTTAATATTTATACAAATAATAGAATTGATAAAACAAGTTTACTTTAAGAATGACTGTAGAAAGATTATTCAATATACAAATAAATGCAGGGGCCGAATAAAAAAGTTTTTTTAGTCTGTTAAATAAAATTGTCTGCAAAAATTGATCAAATTTGTCTAGGTTTGCAGAATGATTTAATTTTATACACACTGTCGATTCATGCAATAAACATGTAACCCTCAAGGGAGCTTTTATTTTATACGTCAGAGAATAACTGCCTTCAAAGATTTTTAACATATTTATATGACTTTAAAAATACAAATCATCGAGACTTTTATTCAAATAAAAATAAGCAGTAAATAATAGGGACATGTACTATTCCTAATAAATAAATATTTCATTTTTATAAATTCATATAACAATATTGACTTTAATTTAATTTAAAAGCTCCAACTCCCGGCCTTTTATTAAATTTCAACTACAATTATATTATATTGATTTGGTCAGAGTTTGGGATAAAATTACAGGTGTGAAACAACTGTTAATGTTTTATTTTTAAGGTAACCTTTAGCCCTTTGCACCTACTGCCACCACCTTATGTCTGCAAAGTTTTTATTGATTTAAAATGAACTGAGTTAATATTTGCCCGAAAATCAACAGAAAATTGCAGAGAAAATAATGGCAATAATTCGTTAGCAAATAATACAAGGCCAACTTTCTGACGGCGCTAATTGAAAAACGTCTGCCAACTCGACAGCGACAACTTTTCAAAAATGCGGCAAATGAGGCGGGAACAATCAGGTGAATCAGACAGATGTACATAACTGATAGATCGCGACGGGCAATGGCTTGTCAAGGACGATTTATGGTGATGATTTATAGAAAGGACTGCGACGGTGGCCGTATGTAAAGGGATGTCAACGGCACTGCGAGGCGCGTTCAATCACAATTCTAATTACCAAGCTCCCCGAGGTAATTAACTTTGCATGCATTACACAAATTACACAAACAGAGCGAGTGCCGCACCGAAGCTTTATCAACTCAATTAGGAACGAAGGGGGTTCCCCCAATGCACTGGGCCCTTTCTGTCCCTCCTGGCAAGACTGCCTTCGCCGTGGCCTGAAAGTGTCACAGAGATGCTTTACACAGATAAACAACAAATAAGCATTGTTTGTAATTTAGCGAAATGGTTGTTGGTTCAGCTTTTCCTCTATGCTCCGCCCAGGGCTGCTCGCGACCTTCCCCCACCCCTCCCCCAGCTCCTCCAGGAGCTCACTTTATCAGCCGGGAAGCATCGGGAGTGCGGAAATGGGTCCCACAAAAGGTTACTGCCACTCCGGGGACAGTGGGCATTCGCAGCTACTACATTTCATTTAATTAGTTTGCGTGGCTTCTATAGCTTCCCAGAAAACCAGAAATACCGAATGGATTTTATTTAGTAACTATGTTTAAGTTGGCACTCTAATTATTTCAGCTTAATTGCGATCCAAAAATGAAATTAAAAATAAACAATATATTACTAAAGCTAAAACTGCAACGGCAATATTTGGATATAGGAAAACTGTTACAAATTAACAAAAATGTTTGAAGACTTGGTGTTAAGCATTATAAGAAAGTAATTTTACCTTCTTCACATCAAATTTTAAATTATAATTCTTTAAAGAATTGCCGTTTATAACTTGTTTGTCTATTAAGAAAAGAATTGTCTTCCAAATAAACTAGTTGGTATTTTCAAGTTACATATTAATATCGAGGATTCACTGTACAACTGATTGCATGTGTGTGCTTATTTTCGTATCGTAAACAGCCAGCTTGTTTGCTCCTACGTCTTTTACACACTGCCCTTCTAGTTTTAAGCCCAGATTCATTTTCTATTTTTGCAACTACTACAGTTTCACGTCAAAATACTTCAAGTTAAATTCCCTGATAGGATAAATTGTATCTATGTATTTATGTTTTTGTTGGGCATATCAGAGCATGTTCTGCTGTGTGGCGTAATAACAACTTCCTTGACAGTTCCAACAACAATGTTTTCATTTTCTAACACAAAAACATTAGTTTTCTTGAAAGCCTGTTAAAGTCAGAATTAGAAAAACAAAAAAAAAATGTGATTAGCTTTTATAATTGCATCAGCTATTTAAGCAAATTATTTAAAATGCAGTCTAACATGGATGTCTCTAAAATGAATTCTCATTTTTAAAAATCCAAATTTTCCTAACAGGAACTTTATCTTTCCCAAAAACGTTAATTACTTTATTATATAAATATTGTGTCTTTATTTAATGATACGAAAGAATTGTGGATAACGAATACTAAAATAGAATATGATTTATAACCGAATTTTTATTTACAAAAACTACAATATTAATATAAGAACTTTATAGATACTTTCTAACAATAATCTATATCTTAACTGCCGAATGCCACGCCCTCAATCGGTATGCATAACACTAAACTAGTATCTAGTACCCCCGCAAACATAAACCTTTCTAACAAAACAAACAACAACTCCAAACAAAAAAGTTGCATCCAAAGTGAGAAAAACGTAAATAAATCTAACAGAACGGCTTTAGTAAAATGCGACTAGGGGCCTTTCACCCCAACTTCCGCAAAAAACCCACGGAAAATTTATATCCACATATGTTTGTGTGCCTTGGCTTTTGATTTCAAGTTTCTTTTTTAGCTTATTGTCACAAGCAATACAGACTTTCACATTGTGGGTGTGTGTGTGCGCCGTCTGTTACATATGTCAACTTTTATGCCTCGTAAGGGTAATGTTTTCACAGTAGAAAAGATTTGTTACAGATTTTGCCACACCAATAAGGAATCCAAAACCAAAGCCATTGTATTCGAACATTGAAACCTGTGGAACAATGTCCTCACACACATTCAGTCCCATCAAATTGTTGGGTTTCAATGATTTTGTATCTTTTTGGAAACTCTTTTTTATTAATTCAGAAATTTGATTAGATGGTATTCAAACTATAAGATTGACAAAAAGAAAAAAACTCATCAAGACCCAAATAAATATTTCGTGGTGAAACTCACACATGAATCAGTATACCCAATTCGATGAAAAAGTAGCAATACTCAGGACAAATAAAGTTTGTGGGTTTTGTTTTAGACATGCCTTAGGTGAACGCACCCAAAGCTAATATTTTTTCGAGCCGAAATTTATGTGTAACGATTATTTCAGCTGAACGAATATATCTCACCCCACCGACCGCAGAACAAAATCATTATTTACACATGTACTGAAATTGGTTTTTTCCTATGGAACTCGAATTGTATAAGATTTCGTCGTAATTGAGCATATGCTCATCTGCATGAGTTTATCAAGTCTTAGCTTAACGAAAACATGCATCTATTGAAAATGCTTTAGTCTGCAAAAGCTTATTAAAGCTTATTAAATAGGAATCTTTAGTTGAAGAAAGCACGCCGATACTTAAAAAATAATAATCTTTGGCCGAAGAATTTGAGAACTATTTTAAAAATTTTCATAAAGCTAAAACCTAAAATTTGGGGTTTTTCATATTGTGATTTACTAGATTTGAGCTATTTTAAGGAAATCCTTGGACTCATAACTACTCTTGTCATAAGCTTTAAATCCAATGAAGAATCCGTAATTTCAAAGTCAAATAAAATCAAAATCAAGCCTGCAACTGATTTTAAACTCAGCCTCTGTAGAGCATACATTTTTCCAGAACCTCTAAAATAATCCTTGTTTTTAATTAAGAGCAAATCTAAATAATTTTGAATTTGTTCAACTCCACGGAAATACCAGGATGAGCACATTCCGCTTATCTGCATCTCTGATTGCAGGAACAATGTTTCGGGATCTAAAACATGTGCAACTTTCATTTATTCCTGAACCAGGAACAGTGCATCCGTTGTTTTTGTGTGTCTGATTCATCCCCTCCGATAAGTCTTCCAAATTAGATTGCATTTTGGCCAACGTGCTTGGCATATTCGTTTATTCCGAAACTGCGACTGAAAATTAGACGCAACAAAACATACGTTCAGTCAACTTTTAAACTTTTCTGAAAATTTATCAAAATGTGGCACAGTTTTTTCTTAATTATGGCTACGACGGAAAACAAAACTAATATGTCATTCGTAAACATTAATTTAAATAAATAAAGCTTTCTTATTTTTACCTTTACTAAATTATATTTATTCCTATTTTGCTTGATTTAAACATTTTTTTAGGAGCAGCCCCATTAATTCCTTCATGACATATTGCAAAATAAATATTAAAAACATCTGGTCTGACCTACAAAAAGTGGTACGTACAAAAAGGACAGGACCATAAGCCACAGTTCAACACAAAGGACATGCAGCCATGATTTTTATGAGCTTGTATTTATATGGTTTCCTTATATCCATGCCGTAATAGCCAAGGGTCCTGCAACCAGGACTATATGACAACACACAAACAACAATGGCAAAAGGTTGGCCACAGCTAAAGTGGAATATAGGATAGGAAATAAAATCGCTTTCTCGTACACAACTTTAGTTTGTGTCTGCAGCTAGTATTCTTAGAAAAATAATTTCCTGTGCCATCGCTTAATTTGAAATTCTACTTAAAATGCAAGTTAATGACAAATTAATCCATCACGTTGGGTCATTAATATAATTGTCCACTTTTCTTAGGCCTCTGATAAAAACAGGCTTATTTTATAAAAACAATAATTAGGGGTCCTTTAAATGAATCTTTTGAAACATTTAATAACACCGTGAAACAAATTGCAGGAAAACCCTTTTTATTAACACTTTTATAGCTCTTTTCAAATGAGGCAACAATAGTCGGAATGGCCACTCTTCAATCTTCTTTGTTGCTACAAAATAATCGTAACTTTTATTAATTGACACGACAACTGCTTGTGCGGAATTTTTGAATTTTAAATAATTCTCTTTGATGGTTTAAGGATTTTTCACAAATTCAAGTTTAATTGTGCGGCCAGACTGGAAGGCAATAAAATTATTTTACGATCAATTTCCAGTTTCCCCGCTTTTCTTTGTTGCACGTTCGTCGCCGAAGTGAAACAACAGGAAAGTTTGAGTTGATTTTTCCGGACTCCTCAGTCAGGTGGCTACTGAAGGTCCTTGGGGACCTGGGGGAGGTTTCCTGCCCATCGTCCTCGCACTTCCTTCGACTTTCTTGTCTCTGTCTGCAGTTTGTGGCTGACTTTCGTCCGAAAAGCGACAAAGTAGGGAACTGCCGGCTGGGTTTCCCTTATGACAGGCGGCCATCTGGTATGGCCAACATCATGAAGTCACTGGCAACAAAGGTCAATACTCACCAGCCAGCAGGAGCTTCAGAGATGGAACAATGATGGAACTGGGGAAAACCGTGTACAAATGCAGGTGGCTTACAAATAGTGCAGAAAGAACACTCGTAAATTGTTCCAACTTTTGGTTTATTGAGCAAATGGAAGAGAAGAAGCAAGTCGACAAAGCTTCTTTGTTTTTATACCCGTTACTCGTAGAGTAAAAGGGTATATTGTATTCGTGCAAAAGTATGTAACAGGTAGAAGGAAGCGTTTCCGACCCTATAAAGTATATATATTCTTGTTCAGGATCACTAGACGAGTCGATCTAGCCATGTCCGTCTGTCCGTCTGTCCGTCTGTCCGTCTGTCCGTCTGTCCGTCTGTCTGTCCGTATGAACGCTGAGATCTCGGAAACTATAAAAGCTGAAGATTGGCATTTTGATGCAGATTTTAGGAGTTCCTACGCAGCGCAAGTTTGTTTCAAACAGGTGCCACGCCCCTTTAAGCCCACAATCGCTTATATACGATTTTATTTAAATATAAATTTAAATATTTCGGAAAGTAAAAATGCTTTTATTGTGTTTATCAATACCTATCGAATGTGGAATTTTCAAATCGGACCATTCGTTTAAAGTTTGCGTGTCAAGTTTCTTCTTTATTCCTCCTCCTTTTCCTGGTAACGTTCTGTAGTCGGGGCCCCTTCTTTTTAAACATATAATTCAAGACATAGTTATTTTGTTAGCTTTTATTCTTTAAAGATTGAACGGAAATATCAGGGAAATCGATTGGCAAATTTATCAAAAAATGCGGATTTCTATATTGTTAGTAAACATTCAGGCAAATAGACTTTACTCATCATGTAGTCATTTTATGGAGTAATACATTGCGTTTAAAACTTTAAGGGTGTATCAACTTCAGCTTATCGAAGCTGACTTCTTTTCTAGTCGTAATTAACATTTCAAAAAGTACATGCTCTCACATGGGTTACTTTAATCCAGGCGTTTAGTTTATTAAACTAAAGTGGAAAAAACAAAAAAGTTTTTAGACTAAATACTAAAAAAGCCTAAAAGTAAAATTTGTAATTAAATAAAAAGCTATTGGTTAAGTATAAAACTATTTTTTCAAAATAATTATTTATTAGAGCGACAGACTTAGAGACATTTTTTTCTATTAAATGTAAATTATTATTTGTTAAGTAAGAACTTAACCATTTTTCTTCTATTAAATGTAAATTATTATTTGTTAAGTAAGATCTTAACAATTTTGATTTATTAAATGTAATTTTACTATTAAATGTAAATATTTTTTACAAGCAACACCTTAAAATCATCTATTCCATGATACTCCTAACAGATGTAGCTCATCCCCTTTTTGGCCCTCAACGATTTCCCAGCGCTCTTGTTGCGTGTTTGTTTGTACAGAAAGTAGGCAACATGACCGAGTAACGCCAGGAATAACCATTAAAGGCCTTGGCGCGTTGCCTGCCACCGTCTGGAAGCCGCAACCACAAAGAGTTCAGGGCTCAGACCCCGCCAGCCTTCCCCAAATAGGCTCTGAAGGATGTGCTCCGGCTGGGTGTCTGCAGATTAAGATGAAGGCCGCGATGGCTGGGTGGTGTCTCCACCTGCTATCCCCCTCTCCCCACGGCCATGATTTAATTAAAGTCTACATGTGCTAAGTAGATTTTATTCTTTGCTTGCTTATTTGGTTTATTTGCCTATTTTCCTGAGTCTTCTGTTGGCATTCCGCTTGCTAGGCATAATTGATTTAGGCATTCAGTGCATTACGCTATGCCAGGCCCAAAAAAAAAACTCCTCATACTCAAGAAATTAAGTCAGGGAATGGAAGCAAAAAATTATCTTTGATTTATTAAGGAAAATGTTCTTTGACCTTGCAAGTTATTTTTATTCTGTCAAATTCGGCCAGTTCCTTAATAAATTACTTTCGTCACTCAGGTTACGAACACAATTTTGTTACTTTTAAAATTACATAGGTAATATAAACATTAAATGCCTACTAAAACCCAAAGCTTTTCTAGTGAATCTATCAATCCACAAATTTGTAACAATTAATTTGTTTTCAGTTTTATTTATTATTTCAATTTTATTCAGTCAATTTCAATTGCAGTCAATTACTCCCATTGATGTTAATCTTCCTTTTTTCACAATGCTGATGTAATTAAATATACGATAACTACAATTTTAATTAACTTAAATGCAGATGTTGAAACTTTAGATTGCAGCTTGGGAGTAGCTAATTAAAAGACCAATCTAACCAAGCACATAGTTAAAGTCACAGAGAAGATATTTATACCCGTTACTCGTAGAGTAAAAGGGTATATTGTATTCGTGCAAAAGTTGAAGCGTTTCGACCCTATAAAGTTATATATTTTGTTCAGGATAGCCAGTCGTCTGCATGTCCTCGTTTCCGTTGACGCTGGATCTCGAAACTTAAAGCTGATTGGATTTTGTTTTTAGGTTGAAGTTTGTTTCAAAAGGTGCCCCTAACCCCACTTATATACGATTTTATTTAAATATAAATTTAAATATTTCGGAAAAGTAAAAATGCAGTTTTATTGTGTTTAATCAATACCTATGAAATGTAGAAGTTTCAAATCGGACCATTCGTTTAAAAGTTATGCGTGGCAAGTTTCGATCTCCAGCACTGTTTTACCTGAGTAATGCATTGCACAAGCTCTCGAAACGCTTATCATTAATACAAGAAGTGGCGTAGCGATGCGGCCGAAGCATTTGCCTTCCATGGCCATGGTCCTTTTGCCCAGTTAGTTCTGCTCGACTCTGTTTATTTATAATTATTCACCTCAAAGGCGGTTGTTTAAGTGTAATTTGCACCTTAAACTTAGGTATTTCGGTTCACATTTCTGTGAGTGGTTTGACAGAGGACAGGTTCAATTGTTTTTGAAGTGCATTCTATAAAGAGAGGAGAACATTTCAATTAAACCAATTATTTCACAAAATTCATTTACATCGTTTATTGATATTAAAATGTGTTTATTTAATTAGTTGATGCCAATTTAATGTGGTTTTGCTTTTCTGCTTGCTCATTTAATTTTTATTTAATAATCTTGAGCAACAATTTGGCTCGTTAATTAAATATATTGATTAATTTAATAAATGACGCTTTAAATAGATGTCCGTTCTAAAAAAATTTCTTTTAAATTGAACTGGAAATTGAGGACCCCAAGCTCTGAGTTATGTTGTTAATAAAAGATCTGAACCATCCTTCGAATTTTCTATGATTTGCTTAGGCTTGAACCGAATTATTTAAAATGTATTCGGTGTACCCTTTAAATTTTGAACTAAAACGTCCAAGAAGATTTAAAAAACACTCATTACCAGCATGTTTGTAAAGAGGGTCATGGTTAAACGTGTTTTTCTCTATTGAATTAATTTTAACACACATAATTTAACTTCAGCAAACATTGATATTAACCATAGGCCTTCGTAATAAATGTCCCTCATTCACATCATTTATCCCGTATCAAATTGCTGTCGCATTAACTTTTTTTTTTCTGTTTCGGAATTTGTGTTTATATTTGTTAAGCCCCCATATAAATTGTGTGTTGGCCAGTTGCTTATCGCCACCATGTCACACGGCTGGTATTCCTATCCTGCGGAGCCTTTTCCAGGGCTAACCACTGCATTAATATTTACATGCCGCTCGCCGCACTCAAATAGTTTTTTATTGGTCCATGAAATACATAAATTGTGCAACGGAAAAAGGTATGCAACGCGAGCCTTGATCACTCACAAATATGTGAAGGCCAAAATCCAATTAAAATGTTAATTTCAACACAAACGACGGCATGTTGGCCTAGCGGGCTTTAATTGGAGCCTTCAACAAGGGATCCAATAGATGTTGTATCGCATCGAATCGAATCGAATCGAATCAATTTCGATTCGGATGCGAATACCCTATGACACTCCAGGTAATCACAGCATTTAAAGGTTTTAATGCAGCTGTTGTGGGCGCTATTGTGTAATGAGCTGTTGGTTGTTGCCAATCAAACAATGGTCGGCAAATTATCATCGAATCAGCTTAATGCGGATGCTGTAATTGTTATTTTCATGGTATCGCTGGTTAATTAAATTTAGTGGTTCTGTGACACAGGAGATAAATGCCTGGGGGTCTCCTTAGATGAGGTGGAAACATGCATATGGTGCATTAATTGTATTTACTCAGCCTATTCGCAGTGACACTCAAGCAAAAGTGAGACCACTTCCCAATGAGTTCGTCTGGCTTTTGTCTTCCTTTGCGCACTTCAGACATAAATACAAGTTAATTAAACAAACCTGGTTGCACATTAATCACCTGGACACCGGCCAAAAAGGCACAAAAGCACCTGGTGACCACTTGATCTTTAAGAGAAAGATTCCAACAAAAAGCTCGAAAGCAAATTCAATTAGAAGAACACGAAAAACAGAGAAAAGCAGAGAAAAGGGGAGCGGTTCGATTTCAATGTCGTTTTAAGAGATTGTCCCTAGACATATGTCCCGTTTAGGCCGTTCTTTATGAGGCTACAAGATTAATGAGAGACAAGCTCATCTACTTCTATTCCTATTCCTTTGCCTTCAAATGAAACTAATTAATGGTCAGGAGAGGGCACATGCAAAAAGTGCTACCAAGTCCTTGACCTTTGTCAAAACCTTTTAAAGATAAGTTTCCGTCAGACGAATTTACTTTAAAACTTAAATTTATTGTGAAATAGGAAAGTATAGAAAATTATATGTTTAATTACTGTCATTAACTGATACAAAACTGTAAAAAAAATAAATAAAAATGAATTACAATGATTATAGCAATAGCACTATTTTAATTGAGATAATTGCTTTTAAAGAAGGTGATGTATATAACACCCTAATGGATATTGTACATATGTACTTAAAAAGCAAAAGACGGCTTTAATCTTACACAGTATCGAAGCTTAGGTCAGTATATTATTTATAAAGTGTTTAAACAACTGCTACTGAATTATTTTATTAGTTTAATTGGAGTTCTAAAAGTGAAGCAACATATATACAGAGATGGGCCGGTAATTTTAGAATTAGCTGCTAAAAAATGATTTTCTCTTAAAACCGCGATAGAGCCCGTTAAAAATGTAGTATTTATTATAAAATGCATGCTTTTTAAATATAATAGAGGCCTATTTTTTGGTTCAAATAGATACGCCATAACAAATTTGCCAACAACAGGTCCTGATTCATGTTACTTGCAGCACTTGAAAATGATTGTACATTTGAAAATGCACCATTAAAACTTGTCAATAAATCGAATATAACTAAAGTGAAAAGTGTAGTTTTAACTTCATTGAGCTGCCTGTTGAAAGTTTATTTACCAACCGAATGCAGCGAAACTTTGACCGTTCAACTCCCCCTCCTTTCTTTGTTCTGCGGTTATTGGAATTAATTACCCGAACTCATTTTATATCACCACAAAAAGTCATAAGAAGTCCGGGCTCATTTCAAAGTCAAGCCACAACACACGTGCTCATTAGATTCCACGGGCTTTTCTTCAGCAAAAAAAACTCAGCGGAACTTCAAAAGCAGATAAGGTGAAGGGGAACTTTGAAAAACTTCCAACTTAACATGGGAAAACTTTGATTTGGGTGAAAAAAAAGAGAAACATTTTTTCAGAAAACTCATGGTTGTTTATGCAACTGACACGAATTTCAGCTGGGGGCCGTAAAAATATATTTTCTTTTTTTCTCAATTCCTGTCTGCAAGCGTAAAATTTGCAGGAAGCTTGAGTAACAAATGCATTTTCGATTAGCATTAAATCACGTCGCGCGTCTGAGTTCATTTCCGATGAGAAATTAATTTTTTTCTTTGATTTATCTGTGGTTCACGGTTAGAAAAATAAACGCTAATCTTGTGGAATGAGAAAAACTAAGGAAGGAGTGTAAATTGAAGTAGATGATGGCGTTCGTTCGACTCACTTTGGGTGCCAGCTTCATTAGTTTGGTTGTAAAACATACAGAAGCACGATTGAGTCTGTCAGTATTTCATTGGATTTGCATGATTGGTAGATGATATGGGGACAATATCTTTCACTGGCCGCATAAAGCGGCCTCCAATTGGAAACTTCACTTTTCCCTTAAGCACATTACACTGAGCGAAATCGAACACGACCGATCCTTATCCGTTTCAGGGACTGTCACCTTCCGCGAGAAACCGCGACACCGCAGTCGAAAGCGGCAGCTATGGGATATCCTTTCGAGGCGAAGTTCACACTCTGCGATAAGGACTCGAAGTCAAATCCGCGCCAAAGGAGAAGACACGTGCGCCGCGACTCGGAATTCGTTTGATACTGCGGCAAGTGCGGCCGGAGCTTTTCCGTATTGTTGTTTCCTCCTCGCTGAAGTAACCGCTCCGATAAAAGCCGAGTCCTGCCAGCCACGAACAGGATGCACAACCGATAAAGGATGGGGTGGCGCACTCCGAAAGCAGTCACTTTGCGGCGAATTGGGGGAATATCCTTGTATTTCAAGAGGGGCTGAGCTAGAAAGGAGAACATAATAACCGTTATTTACTTGTTGAAAAACAGGAATACAGGGAATTTAAATAGTATTTGTAAAACGTTCATTGTGAAACTACAAACGAAAGTGTGTTAAACAACAAAATATGTTTAAATTATAAATTAACAATGTTCTATGCAACGGAAACACTTTTTTTATAAAAATAAGCAAAATAAAATTAGATAGTATTATTACAAACATTTCATTGTAGAACTACTAACGGAAGTATTTTAGACAACAAACTATGTTTAAATTCTAAATAACCACAAATTAAGGAACGGAAAGAACATTTAGAAAAACGGATTCCCAGAAAATTAAGTGTTATGGAAAATAAAATAACTTTTATGTAAAACTATAAACAAAAGTATGTTAAACGAAGAAAATAGGTTAATATTATAAATAAATAACATTTTAAGGAATACTTAAAACGATGGAACTATTGTGTACTTGGACCTAATCTCCCTGAAGCATCAAAGTAGAGTTATAATTTTTGGGAATATTCACCGCTTTATTTTAAAATAAAAATTGTTTAATTAAATTGTTAAAAAAATATTCATAAGACTAGGAACCCACCCAGTCAGGTGTATGACGTCTACCATCAATTAGCAACACCTGCCGTGATCCTTTAACCGATTTACGCCGTCCAAGTTTTTAAGGATCCCGCTTGGCCGGAGCGGATCATCCACCTGTGGGAGGTGCTTTTCCACCTGGGCGCGCAGGTGGGGCATGGCAAAGAATTTCAGCCTGAAGAGGTCCATTATATATAAAACACAAATATGGTCACTTAAAAACTATGATCAACGGCGCCAAAACTGTATGACCACCTTGGAGAAACAGCAAAATGTCCCGTAACGCCATGCGAAAGTGGCCAGAAAGCCCCTATATTTGCGTTGAACCCAAAGGTGGTCACACTTCCTGGACCTGAAATCTGTGTGTCGCGAAATTCTCCGTTCCGCCGCATTTTCCGCGAGAAAAAGTGATGTCGACGAAAGCCGGGGATGGGGGGCTGGTCCTCGCGATCAGTTTTCCGTGGAACGTGATCGAATACACCAGTTTTCCCATCGCGTGTGTAACCCATGTGCAAAATACAGTGCTGCCAGACCGTCAAACTGAACTTTACCGGTTTTTCGCCAATTTTCGCCTCCCCATCCCGGCGCTGCCATTTCGTGTCCTTTTAGCACAAACATGATGTTTGAAATATCAGACTTTTGGGACATATTTACTGCTTTAAAGCAGTAAAATTAAAATACTGCTTTATTTGTTCATTTAAGGACAAACCTTAAAAATCCCTTCAATACCAGAATTTGGGAATTGTTAACTGCTTTAATTTAGACCAAAATGTTCTAATACATTAGAAGCAGTGACATTTAGTACACTGCTTTTTAAGGGAAATCACTGCTTTAATTTCAATCAAAAAATTGGAATACTGGGAATTTGACATATTCACTGCTTTAATTTAAAATACTGCTTTATTTGTTTGTCCTTAAAAATCCCTTCAATACCGTAATTTGGGAATTGTTCACTGCTTTAATTTCAATCAAAAAATTGGAATACCGGGAATTTTTATTTAGGCACGATATTAAACTGCTTTCAATACCGTAACGAAGATTAAACATTTCTTTTATCTAAATTTAATTGCTAACGGAAAAAGGAAAATTCGCATGCCGATAATCTTACACCTTGAAGATTATTTGACATAAATATCGAACAACAAAACTCATTAATATAAAATGTAATTCAATTAAACTAGAAAAGTCCAGAGAAACACAAGATTAAGAACATATGTAAATTATATATGTAAATTTATATTTATGGATATAATTTATATTTATAAAATAAGAAGGAAGTTTCCAACAATTATAGTAAACATGAATTTTACTATTATTATTTTGTAGTTTGGGAAATCGGAATTTGCAGTTATTATTATACAAATGAAAAATATGAATTTAAGCATTCCTTTTATTTTACCGATCGATTTTGTTGGATTTTTTAGGAATAATCATATTTTTAGAAAAATATTCGAAAATATTCGATTTGTTGTTATTGATTAATCGGTCATATTTTTTTTATTTCTTCTATAACACAACGATTTATTCCACTTTAATTGGTTTAAGCGGAATACAAAAACATGCAAAATAGGGCTGACGGAAAGTAACAATTGCTTACCTTCTATACCAAAATCAAAACCACGATGTTCGTAACTTGCTATCTGGATTAACACAGCGAGACACAATTATCCTATTAGGCAATCGAAAACCCAACTCGATAGGACACTCCATGCAGTGTGGGGAGCACTTTAATTAACTTAATTAAATGCAAATTGTATTTCTTACCGTAAATACACACGTTTCTGGCTTTAATCTGCCAAGAACCATGTTAACTTTTGCTAGTAAAAAAGAACCATGCGCATAAGAACATCCCAGTGGACTTGTAGCCATGAAATTAGGAACGACCATGATGGCGATTACTCTCCGTCGATCGACAATGCCGTGGTGATGAATTGTGATAAAGTCTCCGAATTAAAAGAAGCTTCCAGCTGTCTAAACTCTAATTCTCTTTCTTTTTGCATTTTTAGTGGAGCAGAAGGGACACATGGCCAAAAGTATTAATCGCTCCCGTCAGACGGATTGGAGAACCAATTCCACTTCTTGCAAAAACAAAAAAGAAACAGAAAAGACCAGTTCCGCATCCAATTTACAACCTAACGAGCACAAAAATCAAAAAATTTCATTGTATTGTTTTTATTTTACACATTTATATCGTTTGTAATGAGTTTTATATATTTTTAATAAATAACGTGGAAACTAAAGTTATTTAGAAAATCTAGAACAAGTTGCCATAATCGAATCATCTCGGATCATAAAACAATTTTGTAAATGTATTATCAATAGCGCATACCATCGAAAACACAATTGATGGACAAATCTAGATTTTTCACGAGCAATTAAAGGGGACTACAAATTCCAAATGTTAACACTTCAAATTTCAGTAAGTTTAACTTTTTGTTGTGTTTTGGCGAAAGGGGGGCAAGGGCTTAAGAAAAACAAATATTATTCTGTACTTCACTTCTTTCAACTTTATTTTATTTATGCAAAATCGTGTATTCCATTAAATCTACAAATGAGATTTTAGATCGAATCAAAAAGATCGCGCTTTAATGCAAATATTGGGGGAGTCTTGAAAAATGCACACACAAAAGTAAGAAAACTATGAGTAAAAGTATAAAAATATTTGAATCTATTGTTTGCTTTCAAAATGCAGTTGGAATTGTTAAGTTCAGTTAACATAATTAAGTTAACACTTCGCGCATCGCCACAAAAAACGCACTTAAATAATTACAATTACAAGATTCGTAGCTGCTGATATTAGAAATTTTTACAAAACTCTCAAGCCGTTGTAAACAAATTTAAAAAAATTGTTTCTCTTCTCGGAGAAAAATGTTTAAACACATGTTGTACAACAGAATTTTTAACTAATTTATCAGTATAGAGGTTGAATTTACTAGGTTGTTAGTGTACATTGTCGGCATCCACAAAGATTTGCTCGTATTGCTTTTGCTTAATTAGACTTGACGAGAAGTTGTTAATGAATGTGAATGGCTTTTTGAGTTTCGACTGATAAAACATTTTCTGTTTTTTTAACTAATTGCGAAAAATTAGGGTTTCCTTCACTATTTACTATGACGCGTTTTTATGTTTGTTTCTGCTGCAGCTGCTGATGATGTTGCTGTTCGAGAGGTAAGCGTGCCTGACGCTTAGAATCATTTGAGCTTGGCGTATGCGTCGACCTTTTTGTGAAACTGGTTGTAGTACTCCAGAGCGGCATTACGCGTCTGGTTCAGCGCCTGATTGATGTTCTCGGGCGAGAGACGGCCACTAATAAAAGGTCATTGTTATAATGGATTCTTAAAATAATTAAAGCGCTTCAAACTTACACAAGCACCTTTTCCTTGATAAGCGCGGCAGACTTGTCGTAGCTGCTGACGGCAAAATCACTCACGCCCGCAGCAAAGGCTTCGATCTTGCCAGACAAATTGGGCACGTATTGGTCAATCTACAGAATAGAAACATATTAAGAATGGAGTCCGAAAGTAGTACTAAGATTAATTCAAGACTGGTTTTTGCATATTCAAACGTGATATGATCTCATCTTCACGTCGACTTCAAGACACTTACGAATTTGGCCACGACGGGCCACTTGGCGCCGAAGTAACCCTTGCCGTTCTGGTAGACGTTGCAGGCCGCATTCCTCGCCAGCTTCCACAGGTCGCCGGTGGTCTTGATCGCCGGTTCCGCGTACGGCGGAACATTCACCTCCGCCCACTTGTAGCCACGGGCTCCGGCGCCCATGACCGTGTACCAGGTTTTCTGGACATGAGGCAGCACTCCGGCGTTCTTCAGCACCTTGCCTGTGGCAGATTTCTCAAACACTCCCTTGCCGTTCACCTCGGTGTCGTAGAACAGAGCTCCGGCGATCAGGGCGATGATGAAAATGCTGCCCAACGTCCACTTGCAGCATCCGCATTTCTTTTTCTGTGCCGCGGCATTCTGTTTGTTCTTCTTCTGTTGCGCGCTGCTCTTCTCCTGGACGCTCTTTTGGGAACAAAAATTATATATAATCAGAAAGGAGTCTAGGCAAGGCTACTCATATTTTAGGACATTATATGATCGAGTCGCTGTGTTTACCTTTTTGGCGGTGGGCGCTGGTTTGCCGCCCTGTTTGTTACTTTTCGGTTTAACCTGAGCCATTTTCTAATTAATTTCACTTAGTTTCGATTAGCAAAGAGTATTTATAGATTTCCTCAGCTGTTTACAAAAGATGTTGAATTAATTATTGTGTTTATCATTGCAATTTTGTTTGCTAAAAAGAATGATGGGGCTTTGCAAGCTTTTAAACCGAGCTTTTTTAGCTACTGAAAAAAAGATTGCTTACGAATGCTTAGTGGGATAAGAGCGCGATGACCTAAGATGTGAGAATAAGCTAATACCGCGAGTGGGGATAATTAAAAAAGTTTTAAATACACATACATCTGCACTCAATCCATTTTTTCAGATGAATAAAATTAAATTTTATGTTCCAACTTAAAGCTTGAAATTCAATGGGCGTACTTGATTTTACTGCATTACATTAGATTTGGTTAGGGACCTTAAAAATGACAAACCCAAACCAAAGGAGTTTATTGGCACGATAAGAGCATAACGCTATTAATCAATATACTCTATCAATTTGTATATTAAATAATTATTGCCCTCAATAAAAATAAGAAAGAGACGAAGTTAAACAACACAGGTTTAATTTTAATTCCCACTTTCTCCGAGTGTTCTTATTGCAGCTATATGAAATAGACTTTCGAATTTTGACTGACTAAGAAATACTATACCTTATATGTGGATATATGTTAAGAAGCAAGGAATTTATAATGGTATTGCCCCTTTTTTCCTCGACTGTTTCTTTCGGAAGCGATATCATATTATAGAAATGGACAGACGGACATGGCAAGATCGACTCGCCTGGTAATGTTGACCAAGAATAGGAATTAGGCCCTTTACATTTTAGATTAAAAAGTATTTTTTGGCACAATAATTTACAGAAATTCCATTACAAATAAACTCAATTTCGATTTGCTTAAATCTGCTAGCAAAACTCCCTTTTCTTGCCATAAATTTAAAAACTTTTAAAAATTCGCCTAACAAAGTTAAACAAATTGAGTTAACTTGGGGTTAGGGCCTCTTAATATTTTAAAAAAGATAGAAAAGTAATTTTAAAATTAAAAAACAAGAGAGAACGCTATAGTCGGGTGCCCCGACTATCGATACCGTTACTCGGTAAAGGAGTGCGAGGGTAAGATGAAACTTTGATCCGCATAACTTTTAAACGATGGTCCGATTTGAAAATTTCTTCTACATTTCGATAGGTATTGATAAACACAATAAAACTGATTTTTACTTTTCGAAATATTTAAATTTATATTTAAATAAAATCGTTATAGCGATTGTGGGCGTTAGGGCGTGGCACCTGTTTGAAACAAACTTGCGCTGCGTAGAACTCCTAAAATCTGCATGCAAAAACCCAATCTTCTAACTTTTTTATTTTCCAAAAACCAAAAATTAAAAAAAAAAAAAAAAAACAGACGGACAGACGGACAGACGGACATGGCTAGATCGACTCGTAAAGTGATCCTGAACAAGAATATATATACTTTATAGGGTCGGAAACGCTTCCTTCTACCTGTTACATACTTTTGCACGAATACAATATACCCTTTTACTCTACGAGTAACGGGTATAATAAGATTCTAGAACTTTTACGCTTACAAAATCTTCCACATTATGAATATGTTTCTATGAAGTCGGAAAGAGTTGAATGAACTATGGCTTATGGCCTGTAAATTTCTTCGCTTTTGTGCTTGCGGAGGGAAAGAAAGAAAGGCAATGAAAACCTCTGAGATGGCCGGCGAGAATCAGGGTCACAGTGGACATGCCACGTGTTGAAGCAGCCTAAATTCTTTTTGGACCTTCGGGTTCGCAATCGTGGCATCGGAAGAATTTCAGGTGAGGAGAGCGCCAAGCTGCACCACTGTGCAATGAGGGTGAGAGTGCGGAGAGAGGGGTGCGAAGATTGCGCACAATCAGCAAACAAGAGGGGAGCGGGGAAGAGCGGGCAGCGGATGGCCAATCGCAGCTGGAACACATCAGGCAATAGGAAAAAAAGTGATGTCGCCGGCTTGGCCACCACGCCAGATCATCGAAAATTGGGCGTGCTGATAAGAACGCGGTCGAATGTTGCCTGATAAATGGGATTTATGATGCCCAATCTCTCTTTTCGAAAGCAACACGTCCGCTCGGAGAAATTTAGCGGCAACTGGAACCCGCATGGCAACGCTATGGGAAAAGTGCAGCTATAGCTGCCACCAATACGAAGTCAGAGGGGCGCACGCATACGCATGCAGCACCGTTAATGATGACACGCACACATACGGCCGAAACGCACTTTGCACTGCAATAACAACAATGTAAGCCCGACAATTAAGGTGCGGACCATTAATTTATGCTCACTCTCGATGAAAAGCCAGTTAAAATGGGGAGAAATTTCGGGAGAACGCCGGCTGGCTTTTCCGTCTCTTTCTAGCAGCGACGTCGCGTTGGCAGCGTCCCTTTTAAACTTCGGTTTGGTTAGCAGATTAATATGTTGGTTTTTTTGTACCTAAACGGCTGTACGCTCACTGCCTGCAGACTAATCAGCCCAATTCATTCTTTTTAGCAACGATTGCAATAAATTATTCACTTTTGCTTGTCAGTTCCACAAATTTATACCTTCGTTTTTCTTTTCACGAGAGCGATGTGACCAGACTGTGGATGGAACAATTTCGTAAACAGCGATAACCTCTTAACAGTGTGGCCAGACCCTGATTCAGAATGCCAACGAATTTAAATCTTTAAAACTCGAAAATCTTGGCAAGTTAGCATTTTATGAAATTTTCAATTATTTTATCGTTTTAATAACTCTTTTTAAAGGCTCAGTTAACCGAAAAGATATTAATATTCATTCTGATCATTTCAAAATTGAACTAAATAAAGAATTCCTCTTTGAATAGTTAAGAAAGGAATTTAATAGGCAAATAAATTAAATAAATTTCGGTTTTTTGAACCGCACTTACCAGCAAAACTTCTTTTAAGCCCTCTAAGCTGCCTTCTTTTCGCTTGCTCGCCTGAAGTTCGACGTTAAGGTTATCCACATCTTGTAGAAAAGAGTGAAATACGGACGACGTAGCCAATTCATGGGTAGACGTCGTCCAATTTTCGTCTAAAAAAAGGTTGGTCAATATTAATGCTTTGGATAAAATGTGGCTTACTGTAATTATCTTTAGTTTAATCAACCAAGCTGTCGAACTTCATTAACTTCAACATTTTTCAGGTGAGATGGGGCATTATAAAACAGACGTGCCACAAATAGCGAATGGTGAAAGTGAATGGCTCAGACGATTTTAAAAATCAGTTAAAGTATGCCTTACCTATAGCTTTTAGTAGCAATAGACTAGGCAACTGTTGCTTTTTGTAGTTCATGCGCCACACCCTCAGGCAATCATCACGACCGCTGCTAAGCAGGCAACTAATACAGCCTTCGATCTCGTTATTCTGCTTGGAGTTTCCGTTGATTTCGCGGAAGAGCGTCAGGAATATATTGGCATGCTTCACGGGACTATCAATATAGTTTTGCTAAAGGCACAAGGAAAAAAAGTCAGTTATGATATGAAACATTAAGCAACTCCATCTGGGCTTACAAGCAATAAAAGCGCGCTTCGCTTCAGACTTTGCTGCCACTCCTTCTGCAGGTTGTTGTAAGGCGCATTCAGGGCATTGTAGGTGGCAAAGAACTCCTGCTGGTTGAGATGCAGGGGGTCCACAGGCTTTCTAGCAGCCGCCGCACTCAGAGCCCGCTCCATGTACTCCACCACGAACTTGGTGTACTGCTTCAGCTCTAGGTTGGGCAGCATCAGGTTCTGCCACACCCTTACGCCCTCGTTTAGCGACTGGTAGCCGCCCTGGCCAATGGCCCACAGGATGCTTAGGCAGATGTTGCTGCGATTTTGGTAGGAATTCCGCAGCAGCGCAGTCTTAGCCAGGTTCCGTGAGCAAATGCTCGGCCAGTTTTGACCGATCAACTGCAGGATCAGCTTGTAACCGGCCACCGTCTGGTTGTTATTCAAATCGGTGGCCATGCTGTCCAGCAGGGAATAGAAGAAGTACTCCAGGTTCTGCTCACCCACGCTGCCCAGGAACTCCACAATCGAGTACTTAAGCGAGGCACTGGCCAAGTTGCTTGGATACTGAGCCGAGCGGCCGGAGAAGATGGGATCGCATTCGTAGGACAGGGCGCCATTAAAGTAGAGAGCAATCTGGAGAGAAATGATATTGCTTAGCTTGTTCTATGTGGCATCTCATGGAGCACCTACATGACTCAGCCACCGTAGCTCGGATCCAGGACAACTGAGCTTCACCTGCTCCAGTTGGGCAGCAAAGTCATCCCGGGTGATGTTCCTTAGGGCCTGCTCCAAGGTCTTCGGCTTTGCCACGGATGACGACGTTGACTTTTTCGGAGCCAAGGTACCAGCATTCTTCGTGAGGTTCTTCTTCGCCGGCGATTTATTGGTCTTCGAGGAAGACGAGGTACTTGAACTAGATTTCGCAGGGGAATGGGACTTGTTGTTGTTATTGCCGCTGGAGCCGAACAAATTGCGGTATCGCTGAGTTGGCACTGTGAAGTGGGTAGATAAAGGGGGAACTTGTAATCGCATTGCCAGGTGCACTCTTTTTAAACTTCTTACACAGCTCCTCGAGTTTCGGTAGCTGGGCTGCAATCCGCTTCTGTTCCGTGTGTGCGATCACCTTTTTGTCCAGATTCTTTTGCTTGCGCGACTTGGAGACCACCTCCCACTGTTCCGACATGTTGAGTGCAGTCCGGTTAATTGGTGGTATTAAATTAAATTATCAAATGCAGGCGCCGGCAGAATAAAAAGCAACAAGCAAGCAAATCCGATGGAAACAGTGTTGGGTAGCGGCGTAAATGTGATGTGGCTGATTAGTGGGAAGAGTACTAGCAGTAGCGAAAAACTAAAAAATAAGAAACAATATACTGTGACTCTAACTGAGTTGGTATACGTTTTTCACAAGTTTTGTGAACGAAAAAGACCTCATTTAACTAAAAATTACCGGAAAAAACTTGGGAAACCCATTTCAAATTTCAATTACCAGGGATGTCAACATTTTTTAAATTAAACGCTTATCCAAGTTCTCAACCTTCAGTGGTATTTTGAACTATAGTACCTCGGTCACATTGCTTGGCTTGTTTACATTTATTATTTTTTTTCTGAAAAACGCTTAGTTGATAAATACTGCATTTAAAAAGGTTTACAATTAAAATTAAGATATAATGGCTGCCTCACGCTCCCGGCGTAACAATGCCGGTAACAAAATAGCCCATTTACTGAATGAAGAGGAAGAAGACGACTTTTACAAAACGTCCTATGGCGGATTTCAGGACGAAGAAGAGGACCACGAATATGAGTGAGTTGTGGAGATATTCTGATATATAGAACCATTTAAATCCCAGATTTCTCAGACAAAAGGACGAAGAGGAGGATGTGGTGGACTCGGACTTCAGTATCGACGAGCAGGATGAACTGGTTTCGGATCAGGAAGAGGCGCCCGACAAGAAGCGGAAACGCGGTGGCGTCAACACAAAGGCTTACAAGGTGCGATTCCCTCTCAGAATACTTTTTGTTCAAGGGCTAACACATTTCTTGCATTTATTGAAAACGATGCAACAGGTAGCAAACAGTTGCCAGTCCCATAAAGTATATAATAATTTTGATCAAGACCATCCGTCTATATAGCGGCTTGGATTTGGGACTTTGGGTGCAGATTCTTGTGATATTTAATAATAATATTAATAGGATTCCAAAAAATGCAAGTCCCTTACTCTTAAACTAAAGGTAAAAAAAGGCATAGGAATCAAACGGAAGGGGAAAAATCAACTAATGAACTGAAAAGTAGTCCCAAAACAGTTCCTAAATTAATTTCTCAACATTTCAAATTACCAAATGTATTCATCTTTTTTCATTTCATTTAAAATATTAAGATTAGGTATTTTAAGATAGTGACGCCTTAAAAGATCAACTTCGCACATGCTTTAAATACTTGACTCCTTTAGGAAACCAAGCCGGCCGCCAAGAAGGAAACAAAAGCCGTACCCGCCTTGCACAAAAAACGTGCTGGAGGTGGGGTGGTGAAGCGGCGGGTACGTCCCCGATTCACGGTCCTTGACTCTGGACGCAAATCCATACGTACTTCCACGGCAATCAAGACACAGGCTACCAAAATCCGACTAAAGGAAATGGACGATGCCCGCAAGCGCAAGAAGAAGAAGGTTCGTGTGGAGGACTATATGCCCACGCAGGAGGAGCTGCTGGAGGAGGCCAAAATAACCGAAGAGGAAAACATTAAATCTCTAGGTGGGTATCTAAAGCTTCGGCAGACGCATTAATAAAACACTTTTCTTTTGAAACGGCAGAAAAGTTTCAGAAAATGGAGCTAGAGAAGAAGAAATCGCGTCCCACCAAGCGCACGTTTACCGGGCCTACGATTCGATACCATTCATTGACGATGCCCGCCATGCGAAAGCCCACTCGCGGTTCCAATCATCCTGTCGATTCAAAGGATTCCGCCGGAAAGTGTGAGCGTACATTCGTCACCGTCGAGAACGACTTCAACGACAAGGTGTTCCAGAACATCTTCCGTCACAAGCCGGCGCCTAAAGTCAGTAATGGCATCTGTCCGATCACCAGACTGCCAGCCCGCTACTTCGACCCGGTCACCCAGCAGCCGTACTACAGCATCCAGGCCTTCAAAATTCTGCGCGAGGCCTACTACATGCAGCTGGAGCAGCAGGGTGGCAGCAGTGAGCAACCCGAGCTGGCCAAGTGGCTGGAATGGCGCAAGCTGGTCAAGGAGAATCGCATCAAGACTTCAGCAGCTGCAAGCAAAATCGGGGAAAACTAAAACAGATAATAATTCAATAGTTTGTTAAGTATATATGTATATCTAATAAAAAATGGGAACATAAAGAAACTGAACAGGAGCATTCAATTATATTTCAGTTTAATCAATTTCTTTAATCAATCAAAATAATTTTTGTGTGGTTATTACAAATACCTATTTTTATAAATTACAAATTAAGAAAATACTTATAATTCAACCCTCGAATTTATTTGACACGAGCCAATGTTTACTTAACACACTATGAACTTATTAGTATAGTGACCATGGATCAATGTGTGGGGTTTTCCCAAAACCTAATCTTCAAAAAGTTATTTATAATCAAGGCACATTTTGTTTTGTAAGCTGCGTAAGAACATAAACCAGTGAACAATTACCAGCAGCATCCGGTTTATTGACTTAGCAAGATGATAACAACGTTTACCTAAAAGAAAATTTAACTTGCTCATCCCAATTTATATAAAATCTATTTTTTGCTTTTTTATCTTTTGGTTTTGTTACGGTAAATTTACGGTATTTTTAAATTTAACTTAAACTATCTACTCCCTTATTTAAATTTTTATGCATGTGTTGTTTTCATTCATTTCTGTCAAATGGTCAAGTTGATAAGCACACACAAGCTTTGTGAATTAAATAATAAAAGTCTAGAGGAAATGCGGCTGTTCCGACACTTAATAGCTAAGTATATATATATATATATATATATATATAATTCTCGGTTCTTGCATCATTCCGACACTTAAAAAAAATCAATGATTTTTGTATTTTGTCAAAAAGAGAACCTTTTTAATGTTTGGTTTTAAGCCTTTAGATTATAAGGAATAGTTATGTTCGCTTCTCATTTTCAGAAAAGAACTAACTTGATATATTTAAATCTTAAAGGGAATTGGTTTAGTGAACCCGGCCGAAACCTTGTCGGAGATGTAAATATATACATATGTATGTTTTGTCTACTTATCAAAATCAACGCACGAGCTAGTTATTTGGATTGTCTGAACGGACAAGGTATTTTCATGTCTAAGATTTAGTCAAGCCCGTGAGCTCCGATTATAAGAACGTGTGGCGGATAATTCAAAAAATGGGAAACTGGGCTGCCATTGGAGTCCTCCTGGTACTGGGATGGCAGTGCGGCAAAGTGGTCCGAGCGGACAGTGATAGCGACAGCGATAGCAGCAGCAGCGGGGAGCGCAAGAGCAAGCACACGACCGTGGAACACAAATACAACTATCCAGCCTATCCGACTTTCAACGGCTATTCCTACCCTCCTTACAACCAATATGTCAACAATCCTCCGCCGTATCAGCCAATGCCGCCGTATCAGCCAATGCCTTATCAACAGCCCATGGGTTACTTATATCCGTACTCCCAGCCGCCAAACTCTGGCTACTGGCCGTATCCTCCGCCGCCGCAACAGGCTCCACCGCCGCCGCAACAGGCTCCTCCACCGCCGATGTATCCCCAATATCCTCCAGCTTATCAAGGAGGGTATCCACCCCAGACGGGAGCGCAGAATTCAGGCCCACCCCCCAATCAGGCTTCGTCTCAGCAACCTTCTGCCGGACCAGGACCAGGGTCAGGTCCTTCCGGTCCCTATCCTCCAGGAGGCACCAGCGTTATCAATCACTCCCTTAAGGTCAACAAGGAATACAACGAGGATGGCCACCACACAAACACAACTTAGTCGAGGAATCAAATGTGAAGCCCGTTGGAAATATTCTAAATTCCAAGTTCTAAATTCCAAAACAAATTTTTATGAGAATAAAAAATGTAATAATTTGTTAACCTATTTTTTGAGCGAAACATTATATAGGGTGAATCTGTGGCTTAATTATTTTGCTTAAAAAAAAAATAATTCAAAGAAATTATCCCTAGAATTAAACCTTTTTTGTTTCACAATAAAAATAAAGAAATGTTTATTGCAATAAACATCACCCAAAATAGTTTCATTAAGTTTGAATATTTGTACGAGTCTTGAGTTTCAAAATAATGTTCACTACAGCTTAAAAGTATGTACATTTATGTACCGTATCTTCTTTTAAGGGTCCATTCAGGTTAATTGTGTAAAAAAATAGGCAATCTTCAGGAATTTGTTTTTGGACAAATAAATGTTTATAGGTACTTCAAACGCGTTTAAAGTTTTATGTGCGCTCAGGCTCATAACTTCAAAACTATTACGTATTTCGATTTGCCCTTTTTGTATGATTTTCTAGCTATCGAAAAATGCAAACCAAAATTTTTGACAAAACTAACCAGAATGGATCCTTAAAAGGAATCGTTATTTGGTATGTCCAAATAATAATATTTACCTATTAATTATGATTGCATTTCAGTTTTGATTGTTTATATCGAATGTCTGTAATTATGTATATACATATACACATATATTGTACAATGTAAAACAAACTTATATGTATGCTATATATAAATATACCTATCAGGCACTTGAATGATTTACTACTGTGCTGTGATTGTATAGATGTACGTGATATACGTAACTGTTCAAACATTTTTGAATGCTGAGCACCAGGGGCTCAAAAGGATGCCAAATGAAGGCGCACAGCTCCCGCGGTGCCAAAGGATTGATAAACTTGCGTGCCGCGGCGTAAAGTCTAAACTTCACCGACTGCGTGGTCCGATCTCGGAAGACAATGGGCTCGGCGGAGCAGGGATTGGGTCGCTCCAGCGGCGATACATGGCGATCGTCAAAGCTGAATTCGTTGAACCTCAGATAGGGCGATGGCGAAAGGCTCTGGGAACTGACGGGCACGCTGGGGTTAAAGCGCAACGCCGCTTGTCGGACGAAGGGAATCGACTCGTTGGCATCTACGAAGTTTTGCTTTAGAAAGAAGTGCAGCGGCAATGAGGGCGCATCTCCGGTTTGCAGCGATCGCACATTGCTCATCTCATCGTAGAATTGCAGAATGATTTGAAGCAGGTCGACCGAATAGTCAGGATACACGCCCACCACTTCCTCTCCAGATACCGTGTAGAAAACATATAAGCGGCGGGGTGTTGGGGCCATGGCAATCGTTTCACTGTCTTTTGGCCTTTCTTCGTAGCGCAACAAAAGAAGTTCCTTGTTCACCAGTTGCATTCTTTCCATAATCATGTGCTCTACCTAAAAAGAGTGACGTGAGAGCAATAACTCTTTTACATTTTCTTATATAAGAAGAATCGATTTATACGTTTTTTAAATAACTTTTACATTTTTTAAATTATCTTTACATTGAAATGAAACACTTAAGTTTTCATGGATATTATTGATTTTAGGGTATAGAGGAATATTTAAGACATAAGACTGACTTTGTTTAAATTCATTTTTAAAAGAGAATGGTTTTAACGTTAAGTTCTTATTATAATCAAGGAGGCTTAGAATTCTTCAAAGTTTTACGGGCAAATTTGGTTTTAAACGTCTTCTTTGAAAAAAACTTTCTCTACATTTAATTGTTAAAACAATTTTCTGTCACCGAGATTTGACTATCGGTTGCTATTTGTTTAAAAGAGATTTTTAAGACACCTCTGAGTAGTGGAAAATCAAAGGAAATCACAATTATACTTACAAACTCGAAGTTTTTATAAAACTCCTGACGTTTCTCCTGCGCTTCAGAGCAGTTGGGATCAATTTGGCGATACAGGAAGCTTAGAACTCGCTGTTTTATGTGCGTAATGGGCCGAACCAATGTCGCGTCCATTGTGTGAAAATCTGAGGGAGCCTTTTCTATGAAGTTCCGCGGCCGGGGACCAATGGTCTCCTGCTCGTGAAACTTGCCTTCCGCTACCCAGTAGACGTAGATGCACTGATGCAGACGCGACATGATCGCCACCGTTGGAGCCAAAGACCGAAATGCCGTGATTGTGGGCAATCACAATGGAATCGTGCGGCAAGAAGAGACGATCGCTCACCACCCCTAGTTTCAGGTCCACCACAAAGAACACATACGAAAAGGCGTCCAGTTTATCGAAAAGATCCGGGTACCGGATATAGTCATCGATGGGCAGGGCACCCCGCAGCACTGCCATGGCCGCCAGCAGGACATACCGCCCCTCCTCCAGGAACACGCTGAACTCCCGGTGCAGATAATAGAGGCTATAGTCGCCCTGGCACAGCCGCAGACTGAGCGCCTTCTTTGTGTCGAAGAGGCGCTCGAAGATGGTGCTCTTCAGTATGTTGTCCGGGCTGCTGAAGCACTCTCCACTGCCCACGTCCGCCTGCCGGATCAGTTCGCCCACCGCGGCACAGCTGAATCCCCTGTAGCGGTAGATGTGCAGGCTGCGCTGATCCTGCGAGAAGGCCAGAAGTTTGCTTCCGTCCGGCGTGAACTTGCGCAGGTAAACCGGCGGAATCGCCACCGAGTCAATGGTCAGGCAGGGCGTGATGCACTTGTAGAAGGGACGCTCGAAAGCCAAGCGGGGCATCCTGCCCAGCTGGCTGCCCGCGCAGGTGTAGCCGGATTCTCGGTTCTGCAGCAGGTGCACGAGGTTCTGCGATCTGAGGCGCCCCTCGTAGGCCATTCTGGCTGACCATGGAGGAGCCCTTACAATTCCTGGGAAACCGGCTCGACCTTTTTGGCGCTTTTCCTCATAAAATAGTTCCCTTTCCGATCGCAACTCCTAAAACTATTGTTTTAGTGTGACCATAGCTAGACTCCCAAAGTATACTTCTGAAATTATCACTATCGATAAGCTTTCGATTTTGAAATTTGTTTATATAAATTTATATTCTAATTTTAATTTTTAATTATTTGGTTAACATCAAGGTATAAGAAAACGAAACATGCCTCTTATATTTGTTTTGACAAACATTTTTTAAATAAATATACGACTTTACCTTTGTTGCTTAAAAATGTCATATTATAAGCTTTAAAATTAAAGATTAAGCACCTTAAGTCTAATTTAAGTTTGAATCAAGCCCCTTTCTTCGATAAAAAGTTTATATTTCGAAAGCAGAGTTTTGGAATGAAGCCATATCATCATAGAAATGGGAAACTTGAATATGTATTTTCTATTTGAGCTGATCAAATCGTTGATATCAAGCCCTAACTTTTAAATTCCCTACGTGATCACACAGAAGAGTTTAAAATGTTTGTTTTAAAAACTTCTATACTTAGAAAACTTTAACCCTTAAAATTATATCAGTTCCTGTCAGAGTTACAGCGATTCTAATTAGAAAAATCCTTTCCTTTTTCTGCAAGACTATTACTTTTAAAAGGACAATATCTTGTAAACCACACTACCAGTAGTACAAATTAATATTTTTTTAATGATAAAAAATAAATAAACTTATCTACTCTTCACCGATTAATTTGTGCATCTTGTTTCCCTAACTTGAGTTGAGAAAGTGATGTCCAATTAGTGATTTTATTCCAGACTTAGTTGTTTTTCGAACATTTTCGGAATTTTAAGTTACTATTTCACTTTATTCAGTGTCGAAATGTTCACAGATATACAAATACACATCTGATTTAAGATTACGATTCCCGTTCCAGTGACTGCCAAGCGGAGACTATGGTAAGATTAAACGTTGTAGCCCACAATGTGGCGTTTACCGATGCACTCGCCGATGTAGAACCAGAAGATGACCTCGGCGGTCACCAGGGTGTTAAGCCAGGCCTCGCGAACGGTGAGGTTCTTGTAGGCGCCGGTCTTGGCTCCCTTGATAATGTTGCCGAGGCCCTGACGGATGGCCGGGATATCACCGGGCGTCGGGGGCGTTAGCTCCACTTTGGCGTACTTCAGGAACACATCCAACTGTGGTCGTGCCTGAGTAAGGAGCCCTGCAAAAATGATCATTACATAATTGTTCGCTTAGTAGGCGCAGTTGGAAGAACACAAAACCGTTATCTTTTAAATTGCGACACTTACTGTTTACAAGTCCTGATCCCTTAGTAGCCAAACTCGCCATCTTTATAATTTGGTTCTACAAACAGTTGGAATTATACAAGAGGAACTTCGCGAAATGTGTGGGAAAACCTTACCTATTCAGTGTGCGACGAAACAGAGATGTTATGGATCTAGACCAGGGCTTGAGGAGCACTTATCGATTGGCGGACGTATACTAAAAAATACCAAAACCTATTTAATGCCAATTAGATTACTGAAAGGCTAAATATGATAACAATTATTCCTAAGTAGTAGAATGAAAGTGATGATATGGTGAATACAATTCATACAAATTACATTTAAGCTAATATTATTAAAAACTGAAAAACCTGAAGATTTAAAGTATTCATTCATCAAGGTCCAGGGTCTTACAAAAACGTTTGATGAAACCAAATTTTCTTAACATTCATTTATCCGTCTGAGAAATGTAAGCAAGTACTCGTAAAACCTGCCCAGAGTAGTTCGATCTGAATTCAAAATTATAATTTAAAATACTTGTTATATACATGGTGGTATATTTTTTATCGTGTTAATGAAGCCCTATGGTATTTTTAAAATTCAGAGAAGCGGTCACACTGCAAAGGTGTGGAAATCTTAGTTTCCACAAAACGAGCAAATATTTGCATTTTTCAAGCCCCAAATTGGCTAATTAGAGTTTTCATTGAATCGAATTTGACACCGAGCCCCCGAAACGGAAGTGGCTGTTTAATGTTTGTTGTGGTGCCTGCTGCGAAGCGAAAAGTGTGACGGGCGGTGAGTGTGCGTAGTGATAGGTGTGAATGTGATGTGAACTGAACCGAGCTGGTCGAGTGTTTAAAATCGAAGTCGCCACCATGCAACAACACTGCGAATAGAAAGTGCCTGCACAGAGAGATGTGTGTATTGTTGCGATTTAGTGCAAATGTTCCAGTGCGAAAATCGCGTAAAGTCGCCCCAAAAGTCATACACACACACAGTCGCTTACATGGGGGCTTGAGTTTGTGTGTGTGTGCGTGACCGTCTAATTTGCGTTGGTGGGAGGCCTAAAGATATACGTATACGAGCATAGGTGCCCACGTAAAGCCTTCAGGTCGGAGCCCCCAGATAATGCCACCAAAAGGGGCGCATTATCGACTAATCTTTCCGCGAACGTAAATGAATCTTGCGGGGGTGACTTGGGCGTTACGCTCTTATCACCGTTCTGTAAATACCCCATTTCCGTGGGGTGTGGTCCAGATCCAGACGTTAAATTCACCAGTCGCGCATATCACAAAATAATTCAAATACCGACTGTGAATCTCAACTTATAAGTGTCTCATCCCAAGTGATGTACATGTTTAAATAATTTCAGATAAGAGTATCAATAGAATCTATTACGAGACCTACCAAGCTGATATGAATGTTTTCTGTTTACGGTTCAGCAGCAATGACACATTTCTAAACCCCATCTAACCTTTTGTGCTTTTAAAATATATAGATTAAACCTTTATTTTGGCACAAATTTTATTCTATTTTTATATTTGTATTGTTGATACACAAAATCACTTAATTTTATAAAGTTATCTTGTAATTTTCGATATGAAACAATGTGTATCAAATTGGGTTTAAAGTCTTGACCAATATCAAAAATAGCAAATCAAATTTTGATCGGAAAGTACTGATTTTAATATCTTTTAATTTCTTATATAAAAATTTGTAATTCTACTTTCATAATGATGAAGATGATGAGAAGCGTAATTCTCATAATGAATAAAAGGACTTAGTAAATACTAATCTAATTTAATTCGGTTTAAAAATACTATTTAATAATAAGAGAAAAATATAGCGTTTTCAATTTAAAAAAGTATATTATACTGTGTAATAATATACCAAAAACTAGGTTAATTGAACGCACTTGAATTTTCGATTAATTAACATTTTGTATTTCAGTCGATGAGGACGCTATAATTCACGGGTGTGTCAAGTTGGAGATAATTGTCAATTGCGCCCGACCATGCCGCTGCCTAAGCGATCGATAGAGCCCGTCCATGTGGCCCGATCCGTCTACCAGCAGGATGAGCTGCAGTCCGTGGAGCTGGAGACGGTCACTAACACCACGTTGACGAATATCATCCGCCAGCTGTCCTCGCTGTCCAAGCACGCCGAGGATGTGTTCGGGGAACTGGCCCGGGATGTGGGCAACATCGGGGATCGGGCCAACTCTCTGCAGGCGCGTATCGATCGTCTGGCCGTTAAGGTCACCCAGCTAGACAGCACCGTGGAGGAGGTGCCCCTGACGGACATCACCCGCAAGAAGGCCTTCAAAGTCGGCCAAGGTGTTCGACCAGCAGATCTTCTCCCGCGCCACCATGCCGGCGCCCATGATGGACACATACGCCCAGTGCGACAAGCCGCCGCCACTGGACAAGCTCAACGTCTACAGGGACGATGGCAAGGATGGACTCAAGTTCTACACGGATCCCAACTACTTCTTCGAGCTGTGGCGCCAAGAGATGTTGAAGGACACCGAGCGCGTGATGCACGACAAGGGCAAAAAGCTAAACAGACCGCGGCAGGAAGGAGGTGCTGGCGGTGCCGCTGGACGCGGCAACAAGAAGCAGAAGACTAAGATAAGGGTGCCGCATAACACACGGGAACAGCAGCGACAGCGTGCGTTGGTGCATGGCGAGACTTTGATGCCCAATAACGTCATCTACCGCACTCCAAACTCCATGGTCAACGAGGAGGCCGGATACGGAAGTAAGTACTCGGCAAAGGGATTAATTAGCGGAAGAGCTAAGTACTCAGTGCGAACCAAATTAATAGGCTGCTATTGGAACGTTTGATCTACGCACTGAATATTTGCACTTGTCTTGCAATAGAATGGTATATTTTAATTCTCAATTATGTCCTGTCTGCCCGTGTAGTTCAGCTAGTCAAAATACAGACTGTGAGCGAGGTTGACATCGATTTGCGGCAAAGCACTCTCGATGCGCACCACCAAGTTGTCGGTAATATCCAAGACGTAGGTACGATGATGGGGCCACGTAGCTTTTATTTGCGCCCGGCTGTCATCCCACGATACAGATGTTTCCGCCATTCATTCACTTACTTCACTCGCTAGTTTTCGAAAATCCTCCAAAACCAGATCGAGGATCACTAATACCATTTTTTGCAGTTGCTGTTAATTAGAATTAACCCACATTATCACGTCAAAAAAAAAGGTGACCGAAACTAGCTTTCAAATTCGCATAGCGTTGCCCTTATTAATATTTTAAACTAAAGTCTTAGCGAAAAGTTTAAAAGAGTATTATTGTTTACAGAAAAGTGTATGCAAGGCAAGCGCAGCAAAAAAATGTATATTATTCAAAAGTATTCAAAAGTATAACTTATTTCATAACTTAATAATGTTATTGATTTATTGGCAAAATTTTAGGGATGCGATACTCTATGGATTCGAATTTAAATATAACTGATATTTGATACTTTTAATAATACCTTTTGACTCTTAATGTAGGATAACAAATCAGAAAATATTTATTTATGTATTTGATTTGTACTCTGGAAGATCAGCTCCTCTATATTCTTAGGGTCTCTTAGACATGTAAATTCGGTCAGATTTGCATTGAACTTCATAATCCAAATCGCCGACTGATTTTCACTGCTTTGGTTAATTTGCATGCTGTTCTTTTTTTGTTGTTTTTCGATACGATATTAATAAAAGTAATAAGCCCTTTAATTATGTATGGATCAATCGCGCATAATCATCTCATTTACAGATACTATAAAGCCTTATAATATGCTTTCACATTTGGAGAAAAACAGTAATGTCACCAAGCAAACCGCCGTTGCGATTGCAGGTTAGACAGCCACACACCTTAAAGCAAGCTCAGTAAAGACTATAAGTGTTCTTTCACACGCTTCTATCCTTTTACCTTACTAGTAATCCCTTTTGATTTTATTAGCATATGTGTGTACAAAGAATTCTCTAAAACTATCAATCGAAGTCGCGACGATTTAATGAGTTTCATGTTAATGCAAAACATAAGGATTATCTCAAAACACTGTAAAATTAGACATATCTTACATAACTTGTAATATTTAAATATTGTGTCTGCACATTACAGACCCAATGTGTCGTGCTTAATGTTTAAATTCATTTAATAATCGTGATTTTTGATTGAGCAGAAGCTTTTGTTCAGGATCCTCCTATCTTTCTGTTGTAGTTCAGTCAATTTCCACATCTACGTCTACATGTCAATCTGCAGCTTTACTTATTCCTTTCTGTCGCCACATCTTATTCTATGATAGTTTCTCTAAATTGTTTTCTGTGCAAAGAGCTTCCAAAGACTGTTAATCGGTATGCAAACTAACTAAAATTTGTATTATAGTCCAGCCGAGAGTCTCATCTGCACAGGAATTCTGAATTGCTTGTAATTACATGTGTTAATGTTTCTCAAGTGTAATTACACAATAATTGGCGTGTTCTGAAATGAGATGTGTGTCCTGTACAAACGATGCTTGCAGAGTGCTGTTGTCCATGGCTCTAATTTTTCCAAATCATTTTTCTAGATATGGGAGTCTATGAGACTCGTCCTCCTCGTCCCAACTCGATCGAATTGCGCCGCAGCTACCAGTCCGAGCAGATCGATGGTAGTACCTACGAGCAGCTTCCTCCACAGATGGGTAATCAGTATGCGCCTACATTCGGAAACGGCATGGGAGGCCCTCAGCAGATGCAAATACAGCATCAGCAGATGTACGACGCCGGGCTGTATCAGTCACATGCGCTCTACGGGCAAACGGGTCAGGGCGTCATGTCACCAGAACCCATATACGGGCCAGGCACACCGACGCGCAACAAGCCGCGTCCCTCGCAGCCGCCACCGGCTCCGCCCTCGAATGGCAGCGGTGGCGGTACGCCCACAGCCTCGAATGCCAACACTCCGACAAGAGGCAGAAGTATGTCGACCAGTCGGGATGCCTTGCCACCTCCTCCGCCAGTTCCAGACGTCATTTCACCGATGTCCGGCATGAATGGCGCCAACAGTGGCCACATGGCGGTCAAACTGCTAGGCCGGGCAAACAGTTCGTCGGGAGCTGGATCTCCGCAGATGACTCCCAACAGCGTTCAGAATGCCAATGATATGGTCATGACGCAGCTAAACAACACTTTCCACAGCCTCGGGATGTCGGGCAACCAATTGAACTCTCTTAGCGACTTGCCGCCACCACCGCCAGTGCCAGATCAGGTTTGCATTACTGTTCCTTGGATAAAAATTCATTTGATTAATTGCCATCCCTTGCAGCACTCGCCGAAGATGTCGCCACCCAATGCTGCGCCACCGCCGCCGCCTCCACCGCCACCTGTAGAGGAAGGCATGGGCAGTGGCAACCAGCACACGCTGCGCCCGCACCAAATTCTGCCCAAATCACTGGCCAATGGCGAAATGCAGCCTGGCCAACAAAATGGTGTGCCGCACATTGTTGCACCTAAAAAGATTATGCCTCCAATCTACGATCCACGTAACGATTTAATGAAGGCTATTCGTGATGGTGAGTTGAATGAAACTAGGAGTTACTGATTTGGGTATATGTTAAGAAAAAACGAAGTTATGATTTTGTTCCGTTTTTCCAATTGCTTTTAATACAGCCGTCCGATTTTTTATAACTATATCCGAATTTCTAAAATGGCTCTAAAATACTTTATCTCGTAGTATATTTATATATTTTTAGTAAACCCGAAGCTATTATTTTAGTTCACTTTTTCCCCGATTGTTCCTATGGGAGCTATTTGATATAGTAGGCCATGTCCGTTCCGACTATACCACCTGCCACAGCGTAGGGCGTACAGATATGGCTAGATAGACTCATGACTAGTGATGCACACTAAGAATTAATATACTTTATTGGGTGGGAAATGCGCAGATGAGCCCGGGGACTTAAACCTGTAAACCTTAAACCGTTTAATAACTTTGTACTAAAATTATTTTTTTCAGGTATTACTCTACGCAAGGTTGAAAAGTCAGAGCAGAAAGAAATCGAACGAAACGCAGCGCCGCTGGATGTAGCTTCAATCTTGGCCAGACGTGTGGCTATCGAACTATCCGAGTCCGAAGACTCCGATAGTGAAGACGACAGCGAGGGCTGGATGGAACCGAACGAAACATCGGCTTGATCCCTGATTAACTCGTTAAAGCCTGACATAATTTTAAAAAACAAAAAGAAAAAGTAATTCCAAAGAGAATTAATCCATACGATGGTCTTAACCAGGCGTGGTAAACAATTGGATTACACAAAAGCACCAAAGCTTTTCTACCACCCTTTATACAATATACACCGAATCCTAAATAATATATCTAAAATCAAAACTTTAATAGAATTGTATATACACCAACGAGTAATTGTCGTTAAAGTAATCGCTATAGTAAACGCATTTGAATTTTAAGCCTAGACGACAATCGAGGAGGAACCAAAACACTTGGCTGTTTTGGAGCTTCTTTTGAAGTCGAGGCCTAAATAGATATGGACTTCTGTATCATAGTAGTCGGTGTTTGGATATTAAATTATAATTAATCGATATTATCACTGTACTCAATCCTACCACAACTTGCAATCGATACGATTAATATGAAACATTTATCCAAATTAATAATTTAGAATTTTGTAAATACAAAAAATACATTAAATATCGAACTCTGTAGCATTTCAATATACTCAACAAGCTATGAATTTGTATTATCCTTGTGAAAGTTAAATACCTGTATAATTAAGAACGCTTGATTCGAGAAAATAAGCAGCCATGGACTGGGTGGTTTAAGCAAGCGAACACGCATGTATGTAATTTTTCTTTATTTAAAGTAAAATATATAATATAAATAAAGTAATTATACTCCAAATAAAAAAAGGCCTTTCGTGTAGTTGAAGTATTTTTTTTATTGATTTTTTCAATATTTAACAGATTTTATTTTGGTTAAGCTTTAGTACCAAACGTAAAAGTCGAATGTATTTTTATATGCAGTAATAATATTAGTTTTTCCATCCAATGCTTTTGGAACAGAATAATTTTCGTGCAAATCGAGTTGCTTTTATACTTATATGCCTAAAGTAAATAAGATAATATTGGTAAAACAAAAAAGGCTAGTTTCTTTCTTTGCCTATATGCGTTCAAAACTCAAACTTAGGTATATCAATTTATAGATAATAAAACTTCTTTTCGAGAGCATTCTGCGGAATAGCGTGCAAGTTTGTACCGACAAGGGTAGCAAGTTTTTTAGCATACTGGCATACGGCCGGCACACGTGTGGTGCCTGACCAGTTATAGTACAAATGACACATTTTGTAGGTAAGCCTCTGCATTTTGTCCGGACTGATTCCCATGTTGCTGTAAACCACGTTGTAGCTGGTCGGCGACACTGTTCCCTGCCTAACTTGCTGCGATACCAGGTAAAAATCATACCGCTCTGGTAGAGTTACAACGTCATCGACTACAGTTCCAGGCGGGGGGTTTTGCCCATTGGCAAAGAATCGGGCGTTCATCGATTTGGTGACCACAATGTAAGCCAACTGCGGTGGTTCGCTACTGGCCCGCTTGTACTCAGCATCCAACTTCTCCACAATATCCTTAACTTCATACTCAAACAGCTGCTTTAGAGAGCCTGAGCTAACGCCGTCTCGATAAAATACAATACGCGTAGGCAATTTTTTATGCTCTCGCGAATACTGGCGCAGTGCCTTTGCCATCATTGGCCAAAGGGTGTTGGACAGCACATCAAAAGCACTGCACTCCGAGACAGTGCTAAAATACGTGGAGTTCTGCTGGAGATCCATGGAAGCGACCAATGCTCCGTAAGCCCTCTTGCGATCACGTGTACTCTTCGCGATGTCAAAACCGATTGTCATTAACCCAGACAATGGCAGCTCGATCATCCACGGAGTATATCCCAACTTGCAATTTAATTGGATTGCTATTTTGGTGGCAATGCTCATAAGGCCACGATTCTTTGCCGTTTTAATCGTGACAACTTGAGTTGGCACTGCTCTATCAACATATCCTCTCTTTTTAATCGACGAGTATCTGAAATAAACAAAATGTATTTTACTATATTTAATTTATAATATTTAATAGCAAACTTATATCCCTGCTTTACATCTATCTGGATGAAACTTTTGCTTGCAACTTTGTTTTATCAAGTACACAAACCGCTGGGGTCGAATGACTATATCATATAGCTATTTTTTTTTTTTTTTTTTTTTTTTTCGCGCGGAGTCCTACGGCCCTTTTACCCGCCCAACCGACCGAGGGGCGCAGCCGTGTATCGTACGGCACGATTCGCGATAAGATAGACGCGAGATAGGAAAATAAAGGTAAAGGTCCGGGGAAAAAAGTAATAGTTAGATCAATCTTGTGCCAATGAAGCAAGTATTAATCGTTTTAGGAGCGGCAGAGAGTCAAGATTTGATATTACAGGAAAAAGTCTATTATAGTCAGAACATAATTTGAAAGGTGAGTAAAAAAAAAAAGGGAAAATAATTTTTAAAAAAAAAAAAAAAAAAAAAAAAAAGAAAATAAAAAAAAAAAAAAAAAAAAAAAAAAAAAAAAAAAAAAAAAAAAAAAAAAAAAAAAAAAAAAAAAAAAAAAAAAAAAAAAAAAAAAAAAAAAAAAAAAAAAAAAAAATAAAAAAAAAAAAAAAAAAAAAAAAAAAAGTTGACGGATAGTACCACGGAACACAGGAATTAAAAAATGAGTTTATTGCAGTGTAAAAAACATTAACTGCATCGGACATATTAATGTATAGGTAAAGATCAGACCAATTAAAGCCAGAAATAAAATTATTTAGCCTCAGAAAGTCTGCCTTGCGAAAACAATGTATTCGTTTGGATTTTTCTGATTTTTCTTCTATAACTCTACCCGTATCAAATGAAAGTTCGAATGTTGGGTGATATGGATCTTCAGGACAGAAACACACCTTCAGGATTTGATACAAAACACAAATCAAGTAGGCGACCTAATGAATTTCGAACATGGTTTACTTGAGATAGAGATATGTCAAGCAGGCCATCAATAAAATCATGCTGTGCTATAGGTAGTAAGACATTCGATCCATCCTCAGTGGACCAAGTAACTCCAGGTATATTAAAATCACCTAGAACTATCAACTGATCCCTATCGGAAAGCTTATTTGCAACGGACTTAATGACGGATAGGTGATTTAAATAATCAGGAAGTTCAGACAACGGCGGAATATATGAGCAAGTTATGTATATAAAGTTACCAGGAAGCGATAACTTTACACAAATAAATTCTATGGTATTGAATTCATCAAAAAATAACTGCTCAGACGGGAGGTTTGAATCAACTCCAATTAAGACTCCACCTCCCCGTCTAGAGGGACGGTCATACCTATATATTGTGTACTTACTTGGAAAAACTTCGGAGCTAAAGATCTCCGGCTTTAACCAGGTTTCTGTGAACACAATAATATGAGATGCAAAGGAAAGGCTATCGGAATACAATTTAGTAAGTTTGCTGCGCAAACCTCTTGCATTCTGATAGGAAAGTAGGAGGTTAGAAGTTAGTTTTTTGAAATTGGTACACTGGTTTGGCCTCGACTAGGAAGTTTTACTCCCACGGGCCCCTTCTTCTTTATCTTAGCCTCGAACTCTTTTACAACCATATTATCCGGCCAAAAGTCGCCCGAGTATATGGCTTCAAAAAGCTCGTTAGGGACATTTATCTTGAAAGATGAAATGTCTCTAGCATAAGAAAACTTAAACTTTTCCACCTTTACACTATTACAATCGGCTTTAGTTTTGTCTTGTATATAAGACAATACATCAGAAGATGTTTGATCAGGGGAAAGCCGAGAAACGAAAATTTGTTTCTTGAGTGGAACCACTGAAAGGGATTTTGGTGGAGCAGACATTGCTTCTGCCAAACCAACTTGAGCCGGTTGTCCGGACTCAGTAGTCCCTTGTGGTGGAGATGCTATATTCTGAGAGATAGGTGGATCCACTAATTGTGAAACCACTACGGACAAATCGGAATTCTTAGAAGTCCCTGGTTGCATGCATTCTGAAACGGATTGTTCGGATACCGAATCTTTTTTAGCTGCCGATCTTAGCAACATTTGAGGGTTTGCTGAAATCGGCTGCTGATCCGCCGGAATGCTCCGTTGTTCTTTTGATTTCGGTTGCGGGGTGTTCCCCTTTTGCTCCTTACCACCAGCGGCCTTTTTGCGCTTAGGGGACTCTTCTAATAGCTTACGACTATTAAACTGCGAGTCCAGCGCAGAGAGGAGATCATCAGCTCGGCGAAAACTATCTCTAGCAACACCGAAACAGCTAATCAACCCCATCAGGCCGCCTTTAGTTTGGCGCATGAACGATTTCATCTCGTTCGCAACCTCGACACAAGCATCACAACAAAACTGCAAATTGGGCCCCTTTGATAGGTCATCACTTGTCCGGCCAGTAAAACCGGCGCACTTGGTGTGCACCATATTTTCACACAGCCAGCAAGTCATATTCGACTGGTCAGCCCTGATTACGAGGCTGCATTTCTTGCAGAAGCAGACTAAATTTTTATTATTCATTGTATTTATTGGGACCACTGTACCAAGAAAGCGAATTGAAATTTATAAGCGAGCAGTTATAAGTACCGCAAGAGCGCAGAAACTGCACGCTTAGAACTTTCAAAGCAAAGAGAGCAAGAGAGCGGGAGCGTAACTAAGTTAAAGTGCATGCACAAAAGAGAAAACGGTGTGGATAAAAGAAAAGAAAACACAGATAATAATTACGAAAATAAAACAATTAATTAGAATTAAATACAAAGTGTACTCGCGAAGCGAACGGAGTTCAAATTTACATATGTTTAAATAAACGCGGAAGAAAATTAAAATTGTTTTGATAACACCCACCGATGGGAATAAACGAAAACAAAATACAAAATTCGAAGCGCAGAAAAAAAAACACGACCGTTCACTTTGAAAGTCAGAGACAAAAATGCGTTATAGAATTTAAAATCGTTTTGACTTTGTTGTTTTAAAACACATACGGACTAAACTTACTATTGACAACAAAAAATGTTTGTTCGATATTAATAAATGACAATATTTAAACAGGAATACAAACCTTTCAACGTTGTTGTTGGGAACAAGGCATAAAATAAGTTTGGGATCCATGCGAGTACAATCATCCAGAGCTCGCACATAAGTTGCCGTGCGATCGTCATAAATTTTGACTCTGTAAATAAAATGAAAGACAAAGTACAAATAAACCACAATAAAATGATATACACCCAAAACCTCGGTTTACGTTTGTTATAAGAATTTTCTGGACCCGCAAACAGAGGTATGGATATTTTTGATAACCTACTCATGGGGGCTTCTGAATTTTAGGCCCATTCCATTAGCTGCCCTAAACAAATTCTCTAACAGAATTTTTAGTTCGTAAGAGTTTCTCTCTGGTGCGATTACAGCCCAGCGATCGATTCCTTCGCTGGGCGTGGTGAGCATCTTTTGGTCTCTGAAACTTCTTGTCCAATCCGCGTTTTCTCCAGAAGGAACCCTGAAAACATCATTAAGTAAATACATGTTCAGTTAATATTTTCTTATGCTTACTTTCCGTGATGGAACACGATCTTCTGCTGTTCAATTACGCGGCCTTGTACCTCAGTAAGATTCTGGTCCATATCCATGTGCCAGTCTCTCAACACTTTAACACTCTCAGGAGTGTTTTGCAAGCGGTGGTTGAAAGTGCGCAATCTATCAATGCGTCTATTGGGATTCATCCGTGTGTATTCACCCATGGCTTTCATTAACCTGTTAATTGAAGTTCAAGTTCAAATGCGTAAATATTTGGTCCGGACTACCGGCTCAAGTATGTTCTGCAGGAACAATGTATTGCACAAAATCTTTCAATTGTTCCATTTGTTTCCTGACTTTACCCTAATCAAACATCTTCCGATGTATCGTCTTATAACAAGAGAGAGAACGCTATAGTCGAGTGCCTCGACTATTAGATACCCGTTACTCAGCTAAACAACTTAATATAAATATGCCTTCTTGTATTTTTTTCGCCGCTGTTGAGCACCTTGGCCAGCTGTTCCAAAGTCATCCGTTAGATGGCGCTACTGTATTGCGCGGAAATGTAGGCGCTAGCCAGGCTTAAGCGTTTAATGGGTTTTTGGGTTTTTATTAGGCCAATCGATAGGTATTGACGAAACAAATACATATCAATTAAAATTTTCATAATAGCATCAAAACTGTGGCCACAGCTTGTGGCTTGTGGGCGTCAGAGGGGGCGTTGCACCATTTTGAAACAAACTTGCGCTGCGTAAAAACTCCTAAAATCTACATGCAAAATGCCAATCTTCTAGCTTTTATAGTTTCCGAGATCTCAGCGTTCATACGGACAGACGGACATGGCTAGATCGATTCGGCTAGTGATCCTGAACAAGAATATATATACTTATAGGGTCGGAAACGCTTCCTTCTACCAGTTACATACTTTTGCACGAATACAATATACCCTTTTACTCTACGAGTAACGGGTATAAAAATTAAAGCATATAGTAACAGTGTAAAGAAGGAAAAGTTGTGGGAGTAAAGCCTCCTAGTCTACTAATGTACCACCTTTAAAAAACTTCTAACCTCCTTCTTTCCTATCAAAACGTTACCTCAGGCAAACAATGTTCGAAATTCACTAGGTCGCCTACTTGACTTTTGTTTTGTATCAAATCCTGAAGATGTGATTCTGTCCAGGGTAACACCATTCACGCTACCTGGATCAATCGAAAATATGCGACTTACACGCTAAACGATCTTGGCGTCCCTTTGGACCCAGAACTAAAGTTTTCTGATCATATTTCGTCCATAGTTGATAAAGCCACAGGAGTGCTTGGTTTTATTAAGAGCTGGTCGAATTAATTCGATGACCCTTATGTCACCAAGACCCAAAACCACTATTTATTCACATTATTTGTAAGGATCTGCATTAAAAGTCTGTCAATTTGTCGAAGTGCCTATCACTATGGGATTGCCTACGCTGCGCAAGTTTTTTTCAAAATTAATATCTAGAGAGCTCCAACGTTAGCTTTTAGAACAATGACGTTATTGGCTTTAATTCTTACTGAAAGTTCGAGCGCATGTTATCATTGATCCCAGTCACTCGGCAAAGCTCGGGAACAAGAACCACCAATTCACTGGCATTAGTTTTCTGAGCCTTGTCCCTATTTTTCGAGATCAACAGAGGCTGATTATGGTCCCGTATGCGAATGTTATATTTCTGAAAAAAAGCAATAGTTTATAACAATAGAGCGATATTATTGGCATATGGGCGACTTACCGACTGATAGTACTCCACAAAACTGATATCCCTCCCCTTGCAACTGAACGTTGACTTTGGGGTTTGTCCAAAGTCTACATCATTGATACGGTAAGTTTTGTTATTGTAATCTGTAAGAACGATCAAATCCAAAACATTCAAACGGAATTCATCCTGGTGTCGAGACGGGTTTTGTGAGCAACGTCGCATTATATCATAAATGGTTTCAGTTCGCATCACTTTATGAGCTATTTCGGTGCACAATAGAATGTCTTTTTCATGCTGACGGATCGATGTTTCATAGCCCGGCCACAGTTCCATTTTGTGCTCTCTTATTTCAATCTAAAATTGAAAATATACGATTTTCAATATACTAAAAAATTAGTACTACTTTAGTATAGTTTTTACCTTAGCGTAGGGATCGAAGAGATTGCGACCGACTAATTCCAGCTTTAAGCCCTTCATGGAGCGGCGTAAAATTAGATTCAGAACCTGCAAAAAGCGAGGCTCCGCTGTCGATATAAATCCTACACACTTGATTGATATTGTATAGTCAATGTCAAGCTTAGACTTTCCACGCAGCACGGTAAGTTCCTGCTCGAATTTCCGAGTGGTAAACAGTTGCAACCCGTCAAAGAGGTAACCAGATCCCAAGAAGCTCGCGTGATTCGACAAGATTCCCATCCGGACGCGTGGGTTCTCGATGCTCGGCTCGAATTCCACGTGGTAATGCACAATACGCCACTCCGGCTTAGTCTTTATGCGGAAGAAGTTCGTTTGTAGCCTTATAGGCCTTCCATCCTTTCCCAATTTAGATACTAATTCAGCAGGACGGGTATTTACGATGTCAAAACGATCACCCCTCGGCCGACGATCTGCAGGACCACCGTCACCTTTTTCTAGCCTGGGAGCTGGAGCCTGGCTACCCCCGGCTCTTCCTTGATCATGTGGAAGGCCACTGCGTTCAACGCAAGGACCTGACCTCGAACCCCCTGCCCGGAATTCAGAGCTTGGGGGTTCTGCACGAGAATCCGATTTTGATCCACCCGAATAAGACCCTTTGTATATTTTGCTCCGCTGCATAAAAATTAAGATTAATTAAAACAGCGATTTATTTGCAAATTAATTATTATATATAAAATTATTTTGTTTGCTTGCTATCCCAATAATTGAGTTCGTCAATGTATGTAAATAGAACAAGAGAAAACGCTATAGTCGAGTGCCTTGACTATTAGATACCCGTTACTCAGCTAAACAACTTAATATAAATAAGCTCCCGATTTTTATGTTAAAATCGGTACCCAGGGAACACCTCCAATTTGGCTAACTTGATTTGATTTGCATAGATCTTGGGATATAGTTCGGTATTGACAAATGAAAGCCATCGCATTTTCCTTTAATAGAAATCCTTATCGAGAATTAACGTTGACTCTGTTGAGCACCTTGCCCAGCTGTTCCAAAGTCATCCGTTAGATGGCGCTATTGTGCCATGAAAGGCGGAAATGTAGGCGCTAGCCAGGCATAAGCGTTTAATGGGTTTTTGGGCGTTAGAGTGGGCGTGGCAAACTTTTATTTGGCCAATCGATAGGTATTGACGAAACAAATACATATCAAAAAAAAATTTTATAATAGCATCAAAACTGTGGCCACAGCTTGTGACTTATGGGCGTCAGAGGGGGCGTGGCACCATTTTGAAACAAACTTGCGCTGCGTAGGAACTCCTAAAATCTACATGCAAAATGCCAATCTTCTAGCTTTTATAGTTTCCGAGATCTCAGCGTTCATACGGACAGACAGACGGACAGACGGACATGGCTAGATCGACTCGGCTAGTGATCCTGAACTAGAATATATATACTTTATAGGGTCGGAAACGCTTTCTTCTACCTGTTACATACTTTTGCTCGAATACAATATACCCTTTTACTCTACGAGTAACGGGTATATAAAGTTATCTGAACAACACTTTAAAATTCGAATGATAGTTGTTTGTTTATTCTGTGATAAGACAATAAAAACTACTACAAGTACCAATTTGTACACATACATATGTGAATTTTTATGAAAAGCGTTATTTGCATCTCCTTCTTGGAAAAAAAGACGAAGAGAGAGACAAAAGTATAGAGGAAATCGCTGGCAAAAATATATTGACTTAGTATGCAACTTCTCTACACTATGTCGCAATACATCCTTGTCCAGCTTTGTAATAAAAACATAATTGGATTCCATAGAGGAACTTAAATTTTTCTTCACTTTTTCCCTTTCACATACACATCATCAACAACTCTGAGCAAAGAAAAATAAGAGGACAAAAGAGTATGGCAAAGACAGCCAACCACTGGAATTTGTGTTTAGATGTTGAAAGCTACAGTACAATGTATGCAAAAGCCATATAAATATACATATTTTCGTGGAATACTAAACAAGATTCACTTTAAAGATTCGCTTGCTCAACAATAATCCGTAATGGGCTTACGATTTGCATTGAGATTTCCATGTCTGCATAAAAACGCCGCGGTATTATATTTCCTCTTAATGTATTGCCCAGGAAATATAAAGTCGAGTATTTCTTAAGCATATTCATCGTGTCATTTGTTTGTTTATTTAATGCTGATTGTTAGTGATTTTTCTTTGGGACAAACTTCTTACATAGAAGCACGCATATTCCTGTTTATACACAAGTACTCTAAATGCATTATATTGAAATGACCGCCAAAAGAAATTTGATGTAGATATTTATATATGTACATTTATGTACATATGTACATATGTACATATATATACATATGTACATATAAATACATATGTACTATATATATACATACATATGTACATATAAATACATATGTACTTATATACCTTTTGCCGGTATTTAGTTAAATTATAAAATTACGTACCGGCTCATCTCTACTTCCTCGTGAAGTGGATGGTTCATCTTCATCAAGTTGACGCCTGCGTCCACGAGCCTGATCGTCAGCCATTTCTTATTTCCACTTTTTCACTTACGAAAAACCCAGCGAAGAATGAATCGGGAGCGAGAGCTTAGCTTTAAAACTGACGCGCTGCTAGAGGTGGACTTTGATAGTTCTATCAATTTATCGAATTCAATGATACAAGTCCATAATACCTATACCCACTGACAGCATTTCACCATATAAAAAATAATCATTTGAAAACTAACAACGTGTTCTCGGTTTTGCTTTTTGTAAATCGTCTGCAGAACAAAAAATTAGATTTTTGAATATATCTCATCCTGAAAAAGGGTATGTCCAATATTGCAAATAATAATTAAAGATTTAAAATAAAATGTAAGCCGAATTATCATTTATTCTTTTGTTTAATTCAGGTATTAAAATCTCGCGTTTAATGCAACTATATCCTATGCATGCCATAAAAACGAGCGGCCGGCAACAGTTACAAACAGATATATATTATTTGATATAATATTAATAAAATTTGAGAAAAATACTAAAACTTGGGGATGGAAAATAATTGAAACTTTCCTCAAAGTTACTACGATTGTTTAGCATTTTTTTTAAATATCTTTTGACTTGGCACACGCTCCGTGAGGGGTGGTGGGATTCCTTAAAAGTTTGCGTCAAATTGGTATTAGTTGGTTCATGCCATGACTAACGAATTTTTTTCAAGTGATGAAGTGGGCGGCACTTTCATATCCCATACAACTCCATCCTCTGAAATGCGTTTTTTCTCAAAAACTATGGATACAATTTTTTATCAAATTTTCCACAAACTTTACTTAAGCATCCTTACATAAGTCTATATGCATGTCAATTTGGAACACGATCTGTGAAGGACTTTATTTCTAATTCAATTTTGTAGTCCTTTTTGTATGGCCGGACTCAGACACTTGCCCACTGTTAAGCGATTTTCTCCAAAACTATGGATACGATTTATATTTTTTTTGATGATATAACCTTGAAAAATCGTCCTTTAAGTTGATTTAACGTGCAATTTGACACACGCTCTGTGAGTAGAGATATTCTAAAAAGTGTGGGGACGCGATTTTTCGAATGCATTTTTAAAATATGCGTTTATAAAATGCATTATAAAATACTAGCAGACTCCCAATATGTTCAAATCCTATATATAAAGTTAAATTTTAGTTTTTAAATATTTTTGCATTTAAAAGTGTTTAAGGTGCCTAAATAACGAGAAAATCAAAAAACAAAAGCAGCCGTCGTGTTCCAAAGTCTACCGTTCCGCCATCGCCGCTAATTTGACGCTCATCGTGGCTAAGGTCTTAAAATACCATTCATTTTATTGCAGGCACTCTGAGTGAAGGTTTTTTCAAAGATATGTACAACAGCCACACTAAATTAAGTATAAACAAAACAAGTTAAAATGCAAGATATACAAATATTTGAGAGGTCTCTAAAAGACCTAGAATGTTTTAAAGACTTTCAAAGTTTTGTCAGTCCCAAAAACAATGGTCAGGTGCGAGCAACCCATATGAAGAAGACGCACTCACGTTTTAACCCTCTAACTGATCTTAATGAGAACCAATTTCGCATAAAATACCGGTACACCAAAGAAAATCTTCGCCGAATTATTGAAATTGTGCGTGACGACCTTGAAATTGAATTCTACGAGCCATTAAAAAGAGAGCAAGTTCCAATAGATCTACAAATTCTATCCGCAATTCGACTTTGGGGCGGAACAGAGGTAAACTACATTTATGTATAAGAGATTTTTATGAATTTGTATGTACCCCAAAACCGCGAATACACATTTTTTAAATTGTCCGTTAGAAACGCTGTTTTATAAACCTAGTATTCACTAATTAATTAATTCATTTTAGCACCCAAAACTGACTGCAATGGCCCATGGCGTTAGTTTACGTACTTTGGCGAAAATCACACGACGCGTTGCTTCTGTTTTGTCATCCAAAGCTTCCCGGTATATCAGGATGCCAGCCACTCTTTCCGAAAAGGAGCGAATGATGTGTTCGTTTCAAGCAATTGCGAATATGCCACAGGTCATCGGTGCATTACTGCAGACAACTGTGAGATTTCAACCAGAGAACTTGGCAGCAGATCTTGATGGGGAAAACCCATTTTCTCCAAGGGAAGAGGAGCTTCACTTACAAATTGTGTGCGATGCAGCCCATAAAATAAGAGACCTCGATATTCGACTGATCGAAGAACATTCAATGCTCACTGACACTGAGATGTTCGCTCTCTCTAAAATAAAGGAGCGGTTCGAACAAAATGAGTTTCGTGGACGCATTTTACTCGGAAACGAAATGGTCCGTTGTTCCTCATCCCTGTTCACTCCAGTTCGATTTCCAAGGAACCAATCCGAGGAGCTCTACAACCATGCCCACTCAATCACCTATGCCTCGGCCAGAAAATGCCTCAACCTGTTGATGAGTCGCTTCGGTATCCTTGGAACTGAAATACTGGGCTCTCATGGGTCTGCCAAGCAAACGATTACAGCCCTATCCATTCTGCACAACATGGCAATGGAATGGTCAGATCCCAGCATAGGTAAGCTAATATTGTTAATCACAGATGCTTCGAGTTGTGTTTTCATATATAAAATCACTTCTTCCTCAGATACTGAACAGAACATTTCACCATTCAATTCAACTTTCTTCAATTCGATGGGAAGAGAACCAAAAAGTGGGGAAGACAGCAATAGAAGACAATTTATTAAAATCCATTTTGCATCCCAATAAATGCCATACCTATTTATACAAGAAAATAAACTTTAAATTAAAATATAAGCTGATATAGCTTAGGTACTGCAATAATAAAATTTCTGAAATACATATTTGGTTCACTTTTACAAGAGTCTTTCAATTAGTACCATGTAATGTTGATCATGTTGGTCATGAAACCATAAGCGAAACGTTTGGAATTGTGCTGTTGTGATTTTCGAAGAAACCCATGGTGTTTTTTATTGTTTCTCTCTTGTTTATGATGCTCTACAATATATAAATATGAACAATTTCACTTCTATTTAGCTTTAAAAGTTATTATAATGCCAGTGAAAAAGATAAAATGACAAATGAATTTCCACTTATAATAACAATATCCTTGACCCAAGTAACGAATCAATAACCCTCTGACCTAGTTTTTTTTTATTAAATTCCCCTTTTTTAACAAGAAGATCGAGGAAAACTTTTTATAACGACTTTTTTAGTTACACGACATCAACTGCTTCGAATTTATGCTACATTTATTATAAAATTTTAAGGGAACTCCCCCAAAGTGCCTAGAAAATAGCTATCGGCAGCAGCTGCTGCGTGCGCAATCGATATATATCGCTTGATAGTACTACGAAATGGTCACGCTGCCATCTCTAAACTGTGCACATGGATATTATATTTCTTCAAAATAGTAGTTTAGTTTTTTTTGTCGTAGGCTGTGAAAAGTTTTAGTGAAATAATAAGAATTTCAGTACAAACGCTGAACTGGAAGCTACATATAAGCCAAATAATTGTAGACGAAATCGTGCATTTGTTATAAATTATATTGTAGGTGTATTTTCGCAATCATAAAACCCTTCGTACCTAAATCGCAGGATGTTTCGTTTTTTAGTTTTGCCTCCATTTACTTGGCGCAATTTTCGTGCTGGCAATGTAATCACTCCGAGCTGACGACAAGTGCTGGTGACCTAGATTTTGGGAGTCCTGCGCTTGAAACACCACCGCCACCGCAATACTCTGCTCCGTTCGCATGTTAATCCTTCCTGCAGCAACAAAGTAAAGGTCACAAATCGCGAGGCAAGTAAGTTTTTGTACATTTGACCTGGTTTACGGAGTGGCAGCAATTTCGGGGGTTAATATATAATGTATTCACCGTCAGAGTGCCATCTCGCATTCTGCCTTCTCTCTTAATCCGCATCCGTAACCTTACGTCTAAATCCGATCAGATATCATTCACAGCATATAAACTTATTTTAGGCCTTTTTTTGGGTTAGCGGAGTCAGAGATCACAACGAGCTTAGAACGTACTATATGACCAGGTGACCAGGACATGCTGACATGCGTAACAACAGCGGCTATAATATCCCGGCCAGCAACAGTCTGAACAACAACGCAGCACCTGCCCCACGTTACTGCAATGCGGACAATACGTTTTGTTACTATAACTACGATAACTGCAACCTGATTGCTCCCGGATGGAGTAGCCGTCAGAGCCAGAATCAAAATCAAGTTCCCAACCAGAACCACAACCTGCCGTCAAAGCGAATTCCCACCAAGCAAGCTGCCAGATCAAACTACCATCAATCGGCGGCCAATTCGGCGCCGGATTCCTCGCTCTACGCCGATGCATTTGGCCAGCACTCCCTGGTCAACCAGCGTATAGCTGGCAACAACAAGAGCTGCGAGTACGTCTACCAGACTGTTCGACGATCGGAGGATCAGCATTCCAATGGGCAGTACAAGCTGACAAGGCCCTATGCCGCTGACAAGGAGCAACAGCAGATGTTGCTGCAGTCATCCATCGTTTACTTCGATCCGGAGCTAAAGAAACGAAAAGCCCGGGCGGGACGTGTGTCCTCTGATTATCTGGACAATAGTCCGGACCGATTTCGGGCCCTCAATTCCCCCTCACCAGAGCCGACCTGGGATACCATACTGTAATTTTGCAATTGCATTTTTGTTACTTGTCCTGCTTGTTGAAACTACATACCTCCAGTACACGCACACACATGTATTTTGTTGTTGTTGTGTTCGAGTCTTACAATTACCATTTGGAAAACTACTACTAGATACCACACATAACTCTAGTTGCGAGTACATAACTATATACCCACAAACACTTATTGAACATAGATGTGTAAACAATAACATATTCCTTTGTTCGTCAGCTCGGTGTTAACCGTTTTCTGTTCTCGTTTTTCAGCTCAGAACGGCCGACGCAGTATCAGACGACAAACCAGCACTATCAGCACTATTTTTCGTACTTTTACAATCGTGGAGCGGAGAAACTGTCGAAGTCCCCGGTTGTCGTTGCCAATAGCCGCAAACTGCCAATGAGTAAATTCCAAAAGTCCGGCGCCAGTCGCAGGGATTCGCGAGATGTCGATGACACCGTCATTATTGGTCGAAGGGACAATTCGGAGGACAGGAGCTGGCAGAGTCCAAAATATGAGAAGCACGTTCTGAAGGAGAAGCTGCCGAGCAACGATGTGGAAGCGGATTACCTGGATAACGGATGGGGAGAAACCGGGAGCGGCGACGATTACAGGGATATCAAGGATGGCTATGACCCAGCCATTGTTATAGATAACGGCCTGGATCAGGTGCACCGACGCTATTGCAGAATGACCGAGAATACGGTCCTGGATGATTCGGGAGATACTCTAATCAATAACAACAATAATGAATTGAAAGTCATACGGAAATCGACAGATCAACCCGTGCCCCGGTTGCCGATGACGCCAAAGAGGGCCAAAGGTGGAGCCGTAACCGCCAAGAAACCAATGCCCACGGTTCACCGGGTTCTGCTGTACAGCACACAAAGTCCACGGATGGGCCGAAAGCAACAGTTAGCCACCCAGCGTCTTAGTATAAAACAGCAAAACTCCAAATCATTAGGTGGCGGCGACGAGGGACAAACGGTTATATTGCTGGAGCCGGAATCGAAACAGGAAGACCACCGCAGTGTCATTGACTTTGATCGTAATGACGACTTCGACGAAGATGATGACCTCGACAATCGTAAGAAAAGTTTCACAGTGCCCCAAATTTTTATTCGTATACAATTTGAAAAATTGGAATTGATAAAGTTTAACTTTTTCAAATTAAAGTATTGCAAAATATTCCAACATATCTTTTCAATTAAATTGGTCAGAATAATGACACTGTCCAAAGTATTTAGCTGTTTATTTAATTTATGTTTTTTTCTCATGCTCATTACACTTAATAGTTTCAAATTTTGACGAAAGCGACACAGCAAGTGTCATCTCGGACACCGAAGACGGTTATCGTGCCCATGCCTACAAGTTAACACATTCCGTGGATCGGTTTTCATCACCCCAAAGCACACCCAGCTTTTTGTCTTCTCAATCTTCTGAGGATGATCTTAAAAATCCGGATTCCCTCCTCGTTCCCAGTTTGTTTCCCTACGTTCCCCCCTATCTGTCCTTCTCATCGAACACAAAAAAGGGTCCTCGCGTGCCGCCGGATCTTCATCGAGTACTCAAGTGGCGCATCACCAATATAATGCCAAAGGTTGTTCGCCTGATTCTGGCCAACAGCGGAATGCGAATGTTGAAAAGTGAGTTGGTTAACATAAATAGATTTTGACTAAATGAGATTCTTCGACAGAAACCAATGATTGGATGGGTGTTTGGGGCAAGCATTTAAAGTCGCCATGCTTTAAGGCCATTCGTTCATACCAAAAAATCAACCATTTACCTGGCTCATTTCGCATCGGTCGAAAGGATTCGTGCTGGAAAAATCTTCAAAGGCAAATGGGCAAGCACAGCAACAAGGAATTCGGATTCATGCCGCGCACCTATATTATTCCCAATGATCTGGGTGCATTGCGCAGGCACTGGCCAAAGTATTCCCAGCGAAATACGAAGTGGATTATAAAGCCACCGGCCAGTGCTCGGGGTGCTGGAATTAGGGTTATTAACCGGTGGGGTCAGATCCCCAAGCGAAGGCCCCTTATCGTACAGAAGTAAGTAATATAAGGATAAAGAAAATGCTAAGTTTAACTAGAGTTTTCTTTCTTCGATTTGAATATTTTGTAAATATCTGAGAGTTCTCCCATGATTTCTTTTAATTGTTTGTGTATTTCTTTAATAGGTATATTGAACGGCCACTTCTTATAAATGGAAGCAAATTTGACCTACGTCTATATGTCCTTGTTACATCAGTTAATCCCTTGCGAGTTTTCATGTATCACAACGGATTGGCTCGATTTGCTTCTGGTAAATATCTTTTCAATCCGAGTAAGCAATATATAATCAGACTGTCTTATGTGTAGTGAAGTACAGTGCTAAGACGGACACGTTAAACGATCGGTGTATGCACTTGACCAACTACAGCATCAACAAGTTCTCCTCGAATTATTCAAAAAACGAAGATGTCAATGCCTGTCACGGGCATAAGTGGACCATCAAGTCTCTGTGGACGTATTTGGCAAACCGAGGGGTTCGTACTGACTGCCTGTGGGAAGCTCTTCGAAGTTTGGTCCTTCGTACGATTCTTGCTGGCGAGAATGGCATTAACAGCATGATCAGAGCAAATGTAGAATCCAAATACAGCTGCTTCGAGCTGTTTGGCTTTGATGTAATTTTGGACTCCGACCTGGTTCCTTGGCTTTTGGAAGTTAATATATCTCCGAGCTTACACTCGGAACTGCCACTCGATGCCCATGTCAAGGCGCCTTTAGTGCAGGGCGTTCTGAACACGGCTTTGTACAACGTGAGTTGTGTTATTATAAATTTAAATAAGTTATCACATTCACATATACAATAATAGGTACCTCCAAAACTATCTTTGGATAAGCAAAAAGAACTGGCCGCAGAATTTTCTTTTCCTCCTGGCACGCAAATGTGCTACGACAAACGGCTTTATATCAACTATTTATCTCGCGAAGAAAAAGTCAAACATAACACCTTCACAAGAAAGTCTATGGAAGATCGAAACGAGGTACGGGGCAAAATATGTTATACATATTGAAATGAAAGTTAACAATTTTTCTCACAATAGTATGTAAATGCGATCCTGAATAATCTTACCCCCGATGATGTGCGGTGTCTTATCATAGCCGAGGATGAACTGGCACGATGTGCACCATTGGAACGTATTTTTCCAACAGATCAAACCTATAAGTACCTTAAATACAACGACAGTCCACGGTATTATAATCGCCTTTTGGATGCCTGGGAATCGCGCTACGCTAACAATCGCACAGAAGGCATTGCGTTGTTGCGCGACTATTGTCAAAACAAATATCACCTTCAGGTCCCAACACCTCCAGCTAAAAAGGTGAGATCTTTATTCATCAATGGCGCAAAAGCTTTTCACAACACTCATTTAAATAAAACGTAAAATAAAATAAAAACTGATAGGGAAGGATATTTCATTAATATTACAAGTTTTCTTATTTGGTTATTCCGTTTTATGGTTTATCAAAAATAAGTTATCTTGTTTGGTTTAAGTGCGTACTGCACTGTACTTTATATATACACTAAGTATTTCCCACGTTTAAATTATTTTATACACAAAAATACTATCTTAAAAATCAGTTAAAATATTCATAAATTCTCGACTTTTGTTAAATTTTGAGGGCTGTTGGAGATTTGTACAATCGTTCTTTTGGCGGTGCCGTGCTCTTTGCCATAGTAAGTCTTTTTTGTTGACCCCGCAGAGTCAAAAAAAAAAACACCTCGAATATTTGTAGATAGAAGAAAACCAGTAAGCTTGTTATAATATTGTATTGTCTTTATTTGATATATATTCAGGACAACAAAGTGTATTTGTCATCTCTACCGGTTAACTACCGTAACGTACAAATCTTTTGTTTTCTTTACCAGTAATGCATAGGTAAATAACGAAGCTTAAATAAAATTAAAAAGTAGAGGGATGGTCAAATAGTGATGCTCTCTTTTGCCAACAGGCCCATACTTAGTTCTAAATCCAGATGTTTTGTGTAAATGAAATGTTCTTATAGAAATAAAAAAAATGTTCACCGAATCCATATGTATTGCATAGTGTTACCTTTTTGTGTTATTCTGTTCTACGTTACCATCACTATAATTTCTTTTTATGTCTCTACGTATTTGTATATGAAGTATATAGAAGGTGATCACACTGCATACTCCTTACACCTGAGTCCAGAACAAGAATTTCTTTCAACGTCAGGTGGGTTTTTTCTAACAGTAATTCAACTCAAACGGCTGTCCATAACTAGCTTTTACAACGCTGACCTCAGAAATATCATAAAAACATTATTATAAGGCATATGATTGTAAATTTTCAACATCGGACCATCGCAAAAAAATGCGCCAAAGATCTTAATTCAGTAGTATATGATTTCAAGAAATATTTTCACAAAACCATTATATTATAAGGGTAAATACCATATGGATTTCTCTTATTTTTTTTATCTCATTTGATTTTAATATAGTTCAAAAATATTAGGGATCTCTTTTTACATTTGTTAATATTGATTGGTTAAAAACGAACATGTTTTCGTCTTCCGAGTAGTTATTAAGATACCCGTAGTGCGGCTCCCAAACCATTTTGTCAAAAAAGAAATATTTAATTACAAAAATAAAACTTAAAATTGTTTTTTTCTTTGTAGGTAGTCTTTTTTTAAAGTCGATTGGAAAGAAGCATAGAGCTTCTTAGGTTGGGTAATTCTTTGCTTTGAAACTATACGGTTTAAAATACAGAGCTGTTTTCGGCTATGTGTTACACATACAATACAAATCATTTTAATATTTAGTTAGCTCTTGATTTTATTAAAAACAAGAGGTTATGTTTTACTGCTTAGTCAGGCACGTACAAAATGCATTACTAATAAAAACTATGCTTCATTTACTCCAAATTCTCAACCAACATCTTTTTATAAACATTCTTACTAAATGTTTATTTAAAAAAAAACTTTATACAAAAACGTTGAGCTTCCAAATTTAAAATTAAGATACAAAATGAAACATCATGGATCTTCTTATTAATAAAGAGTACTGCTTCTATGGCATTTATATCTGGCATCCCAATAGTGTTTAATATTAGTATACCTTGCAGAGGGTATTATAATTTCAGTCAGAAGCGTGGAACATATTGAGGAGACATATCCGATTGATTAGAATCGTTAACCTATCTTTATTCCGTTTGTGAATTAATCGCTCTCTTTTAAAGCCTTTTCCCAAAGTCGCATTCCGATTGCTGGTAGTAAATAAGTCGGAAGACTGTGGATTGGACAAATATAACATATGTATGCTGCCATTGAAGCTGTCGGAAAATTAATTTTTTAACAAATATTTTAGTCGTGGAAAAGTCTAAGTTACTAGTTGGAAAAAATAGAAACAGTTCATAATATCCATAATACAGTATTTTAGAATCTATAACTTTATACTCTTTTCTCTTTTTTATACCCTTGTAGAGGGTATTATAATATAATATAAAGTATATATATTCATGATCAGGATCAATAGGGGAAGCGATATTGCCATGTCCGTCTGTTTAAAGTTTGCTATTGTTAAAGTCTGTGAAAATATCACTTCTTTCTATTTTTATATGGCATTTTTGCAGTATAAAAGCAAATCTATGTATACCTTTTTCCTTTCGCTAGATTTTCAATTTTAGAAATTTCGGCAAAGTCTGCTTCCGTCCCTTTTAAACGATGTAGTACATAAATTTATTCTTCCAATTCTCGCTTTTAGGTTTCCCTATTTTTTAAAAACAAAATTTATTGCCTTTTTACCACTGCAATACAATTTCGTGCCTAAACAAATGTCATTTATATCGTTGTACACTGTAAAAAAACTTATTTTTTCTTAGAAATTTTATTTTGGTATTCAATACATATTTTAATTTTGATTCTTTGCAAGTCATAGCAATGTAATCATTGTTTCTTTTTAAACATAAATATAGTTAACAAGTTTTTAATTGTCTTATCGTTAATTCAAATTAAATCAATACGTTTTGGTGTAATTGTAAATTTGCAGGATTACTTCATCAAGTTTATGAGATGGATTTTAAAGTGACAGTCGCTGCCATCGTATTATTGGTAGTCATTATTGTTATTGTTAGTGCAATTACCTTAGTTTTAATAACATATGTATATATTTGATATTTAATATAATAAATTCAGATGTATTTGTAAATAGGTTATTCAAATATTTAAATCAAAATGTACTCTGTTGGGACATTACCAAAATTGCATAATTCGTAACTAAATTGTGATCTGCTTTTTTTTATAATAGATTGGAATAGTGTTATTGCTAAAGCCTAACATATTATATAAATCTTAGAAATTAATAAATCAGTTGATACGTTGTAATTGATTAATTATAGTAAACTGCCAATCATTTAAAGACCTAATAAATGATGTGTTTACATAATAACATTTTAACAAAGTCTAATAAATTTACGTTAAAAAGTAAACATTTGTATATATATAAATGTTTTTTTTAATTTTATCATTTTAACTAATTTTTTGGCTTTAAGGAATCACATTTGCACAATTTAAATTTTTTAACTATGCTTAACTCAGTAACATCTAAAGTTATTGGGAATTTGTTCTATCTTTAATATTTTTGCAGAGATAGGAAAAACTATTATATCTATATTTTCTGTTTTTAAAAACGATGGATCCGATCCCGGATCCGACTTTTAAAACAAGATTGTGAAAGTTTAAGCCAGTGTTTAAAATATGAAAAATAAGAAAATTCGATTTGGTTTGACTGTTAGGAATTATTACAAAATTAAGATTGTTTGGGCCTTATAAAAAATAGTTAGCCGTCAAACAGAAAGATAGTTATGTGTATGCTCCAGCTGGCATATAAACAATATTGCAAATTTAGAATCAAATTGTTGATTTTGAAGACTCTGCATTTCAGTATTTCCATTGTTTTATATAAACTTTCTGGTAGATCTCGTACAAAACATTACATTACGGTTTGTTTAAGAACCTTTCGTACTTTTTGTGGGCAAAATATAGTAAGATAGGTTTTTCAAGATACAAATATTTCATATAAAATAGATTTCTTAAATTTAATTTTCAATATTACATTGTTAAACTTATAAAAATAATAGACGATAAAAACTGACAAATATGCCTATAAGATTTAACTTAGATTTTAAAAATAATTTTTACCAAATCAAGAAATACAAAAAGTAGATTATTAATTGGACCACGTTGACCATTATTCAAAAGTCGTGATTAGCATTGACTTTAATTAATGGTAAATAGTTAATTTATAGTGTGCGGATTACAAACAAGAACAGTTATTAGATCTGTTGTTGTATAAATAATTTATTTTATATATGATATGGTAAGTACTATCATTTTGATACAAATTCTATTAAATAAAAAGCTTGAATTTTAAATTATTTTTTTGAAATATTGAAATATTTTTGGGCTTATCTTTATTCAAACTTTCTTCATAATTATAAAAATGTGTTAAATATTAAATGTGCATCAAATGTTTTTGCTAAAAGTGCCGTAAGCTTTCCACGGAGAATGATATTTATCCAATAAAACACATTTTTATTTTTAAGCGTATACTCGTAGTATAAAATTATTAAATATAGAACGCCAAATATCGAGTTTATAGTACAATACAACGTATTGTGCGTATGTATTACCATTTGTAAGCAACTTAAATTTACATAATGAACCTGGACAGTTTTTTATATAGCTTTGAACTTATTGTGGTATTGCCTATGTTTTATTAGTACAATGTCTTTATTCTAATATATTTTTTGGTTTATTTATAATAATGTCTTAGATGTGCAGTGTACCTCTAATAAACACCAAATTTGAGTGTAAATTATATCTATTATTATGACCTAATTATATCTTATATTTTTTCACGTGCTTGCTACTTTTATTAGCCATGCATGTATGTAATCCAAAAATATATTGAAAGTCCTATTAATTTATGTGACTGGCTATATTATATATAGTTGTTTATATAGTTCTTAAGCTTCGGAAAGCCGATAGTATTTTGTACCCGTTTTTTTCACATCTAAACTTACCTATTAAAATTGTGTATAAATTTACATTTAACATTTCATTTTTAATTTAGGACTTGAACGATGAAGAAATAAGCTTAGTGGCTCCAAAAACTAGAAGAGATGATCCCGAACCCTAGCATCCGCATTTTCTGCTCTTTACCAGGTAAGTCATACCATTAATAATTATGTTTGCACCAAATACTTAAACATTGTTTCTTTTCTTTTACTAGACTTATATATTCAATCAGGAATGATCTATTTACCGATAAACGCCCCGTTTGGACTGTAGCAAACCACTTTTGAATTTAAAACTGAATTTTAGGATTACACGGTATCGCACGTGTTCAGCAACCATTAAAATTTGTATGTAGTTCAAATATTATTAGTAAAAGTTAAACAGTGAATTATTAAATTATATGTTAACTAAATAAATTGGCGTTTTTATTAAATATGTAAGCATGTATATAATTTTCTCCGTTTTCTTATAAATGTACATGTTCTTGACCACAGGAAAAGTTTATTAGCAAATAAAAAAAAAGAAAGCAAAGTTTATATATCCTTGGAGTTATTACAAAACGATATTTGGATTTCTATGCCTATATTACTAAAAACAATGATGCTACGTCGATTTTGCGCTGCTTTTTGCCATCGTTTCTACGGCAGCTATGTGATGTTGTTATTTTAATAAATAATTACTATATCTTAAAGGAATATTTCGATAAAAAAGCAAACAAATTTTATTTTATTTTTCTGTCCGAATTAAATTAAAATTAAAACCGTATTTCCATAGTATTTAAATACTAACAAATCCCAAGGAACATTTAAGTCTTTCACGATGTTGCTTAAGGTTACTTAAAGGATTTGTAATCCAATTTTTAGCGCTTTCGAAAAAATTTAAGCAGATAAAAAGTAAATAAATTAGCTTCGACAAGCCAACGTTATAAGCTTTCCAGAAAATTATATTAGTGAATTTGGCCTAGTCATTGCAAGTTTTTTATAAGATTTTGAATATTCTACTTCAAAAAACTTTTTTTATTTTTTTTCTCGGAAACAATAAATTGGCATCACTTTATTTACTTGAAATTCTATATATGCGCAGGTATCTATTCATTTTGATACATTGTGTTAATATTAAAACATGTCATAAAAATTGAACAGTAAAATCATTTTTTGTTGCAAGTGTCATGTACATATTTACAAAAAGTATAATTGGTTTTCCAGACCGGCAGACGGGGACCGATTAATACTTTCGGCCACGAGGAACGCCAATTTGTGTGCGTACTGGCACACGGCTGGGACCCGGACAGTACCGGAGAAATTGTAGTACATGTGGGTCATTTTGTAAGTGAGCATCTGCAGCTTATCGGCGCTCAGTCCCATATTGTCGGATATTACGTTGTAGCTGGTGGGTGACACTGTTCCTTGACGAACAGCTTGCGACACCAAAAAGAAATCATAGCGCTCTGGCAAGGTTATAACGTCGTCCACCACAGTCCCCGGATGTGGATTGCGCTTGTTAACAAAATAGCGCGAGTTAATGCGCTTGGAGACGATAATAAAGGCCATTCGGCAGCCCTCCTCTTTGCCAGCCGATTTGTAGATTTCGTCGAGCTTGGACTTCAGAAACTTCACCTCAGTGTTCACAACTTGGTAAAGCTGGCCATCACCAACGCCGTCGCGGTAGAAAAGAATGCGCTCTGGCAAGGTACCGTGGTGCTCCCGGTAGGCCTTCAGAGCACACGTCATGTTTAGCGACATCTGGTCGGATAACTCCTGGCCCTTCATGTGCTCAGTCACCGATGAGAAGTAGCGGCCCGACGTTCTGATGTCCATGGTAGCTACTAGAGCGCCATAGGACTTGTTTTTGTTCTTAGACGAATGGCAGACATCGAATCCGACCGTCATCAAGCCGCGGACTGGGAGCTCTATAGTCCAGGGAGTACCCATTAGTTTGGCGTTCATCTGGATAACCACCTTCGTAGCAACCGACATAAGACCAGCCGCTTTTTCCTGGCGAGGGGCAATGACTTTCAAAGTCACCACTTGCGATGGCACCGGTCTGTCCACGCAGGTGCGTTTTTTGATGCAGCTGTACCTGTTAGCAAAAGAAAAGAGTCTTAGAACTTTTACTCCACAATTTAGACAGCTAAACGTGCTTCTCTTCATTCGGAGACTTCATCACAACCATTATAATCTGTGGATCCTTGGCCACGGCGTTGTCGATCGACTGAGAGTAAGTACCATTACGGTCGTCCTTAATTTCATCGCTATAAAAAATGGTATATGAAATCAGAGATTCTTAAAAAAATTTTAATTATGAATACTTACTAGCGAGGTTCGGCAATATGCATTTTCATGCCGTTAGCTGCGCGGATGCACAACTTCACAAACTCCTGGGTCTCGCGCAAATTTCGACTCGGAGTAATCACGTACCACCTCTTAATGTCCACGTGACTGAACATCGAAGAGTTTCGAAACTCATTGTTCCAGTCGGCTCGACTGTCGCACAGATATCTTTTATTTTGGCCGAAAACAATTTTCTCCGGTGGCAGAACGCGGGCAGGGATCTCGACCAAAGCTGAGTCGAGTTCGATGTTCCAAGACTTCATGGTTTCGTTACTCTCCTTGGAGGATTTCAATCGCTGGTTGAACACCCGCAGGCGCTCAATGCGGCGATCGGGAGTCAATCGGGTATGCTCGCTCATGGCCTTCATCAATCTAAAAGCCCGGGACAAACCAGGATACAAATTAACCTTCAAGAATTGCAATATCGCTTTAAACATACCGAAAATTGGCGCGCATTGCGTCGGTCATGCCTGTTGCCCGAGCCAGCTCGGGAATAAGCATAATAAGCTGATCGACACCGCCACGAATATTTTTATCGGTGGGACGAGACACAATCAAAGGCTGCTTGAAGTCTCGGATAGTGATGTTGTATCGCTGGGAATTTATAAGTATTCAGAAAATGTAAGGAACTGCTCTGTGGAGGGTCTACCTTTTTATAGTACTCCACATACGAAATATCCCCGTCCTTGGTATTAAATTTAGCTAATGGTGATGATTGAAAGTCTACGTCGTCAACACGGTAAGTCTTGTTGTTGTAATCCGTTAATACCACCATACCTGTTTAAAATAAATACGAGAACAAATTTAGTTAAGTAAACGGTCCAAAAATGAATTACAAACTCACCCATTACTTCGCGTTTAAAGGCAGTTTGATAATCGTCATTGTCACGAATAGCCTCGGATAAAATGTTATACAAGGTATCAGTTCTCATCACCTTATGGGCTATTTCAGCACAAAGTAATATATCACTTTCGTGTTGACGAATCGAAGTCTGATATCCAGGCCAGAGTTCCATGCGGTAGTTCTCCAAGTTAATCTGTTCAAAAAAAAATCATAATCATAAGATTGAGCCTTACAACTTGTTAAATAATAATTTAGATTGCATACCTTTGCTTTGGGATCGAAAAAATTGCGCGAAACCAGCTGCAAGTTTAACCCCTCCATAGCTCTGCGGAGAATAAGATTGAGAACCTGGAACTGCTGGTTGTCGGCTGCCTCAACCGAACCAACAGCTTTGATTTTGATTTCAATTTTTTCACCAGAACGGCTCTCGGTCAGCAGTTCCAGAACATAGGGGCTATTTTGCACAGGCTTAAACTGATTCGTGCAAAATAAAACGGTACCGTCAAATATGTAGCCTCCCAAAATGCTGCGATGTTCGTTTACGAATGCCCGACGTAAACGCGTATTGTCGACATCCGGCACAAAATCCACGCGGTACTGGTAAATGGTCCAGTTTGGGCGTTTCAAAATTTTAAAATAGTTTGTCTGCACAGTAATTTTGTTTCCAGACACTCCATTTTTTGTTATTAGTCCCTGGGGACGGGAGTGTACCACATCCGTAATCAAGCGACGACCACGCACGGAGCCACGAGGATCACCTGGTTTGATTTAAATTAAGAACTTCTGTTTACAAATAACCGAAAGTATAAATACATATGTAAGACCACTCACTCTCAGAGCTTTGAACTTCAGCCTCGCCCGACTTGGTTTCCGAGCTGCGATCCGACTTCTGCAAGTTTTTAGCTGGTGCATCACTGACTCCTTGTCCTCCAGAGGCTTCATTTTTACTCGATTGAGAAGAATGAGAAGAACGGCCCTGTAAGGAAAATATTGTTATTGGTTATAGTTGTTAATTTTCCACACGCTTGCTTATAAACACAGCTTTAGTTTTTTTAACGCATATTATGTTTGTAATATCACGTTAAAAAGAAAAATCATTTTAGTTTTTAGTTTTTTTATAACTTCGAAACTGATAATTTTCATGAAAGGTAAACCAAAATATATATAAAAAAAATAAATATTGTGCTAATAGTTTTAAAGAACATCAACATGGTACTATTCCAGTCGTTTTCTTATATAAATATATACTAACTATATCATATATGTTTACAGATCTATACAAATATGTTAATGCTGTCTGAGATTAATGAAGTCTGTAGGTCCCACAACAATAATTGGATTATTGCACACTATGCAATACAAATAAGTTTCCAAATTCCATGCTGCTTGCTGAAATAAACCATTTTTTTTCGTTTCTATTATAAAGAAAAGAAGCCAACTTCGGCAAGCCAAAGTTTATGTACCCTTTCAGTTTTTAGAAATCGAAACACATTTCCATTTCTATGCCTATATTAAAAAAAAATGAAACTATGTCCATTTTGCACTGCTTTTTGCCATTATTTCTATTGCAGCTTTGATAAAAAAAAGCCTAGTTCTGATATAGTATATAATTACCAACTCTCAAAGAAATATTTAGATAAAAAGAAATAAAGCAATTTTTTTTATTTGTATTATTTATAATTTTCTTATTTTCCTATGAGAGGTATTTGATATAGTCGTCCGATACAGCTCGTTTCGAATTATATACTACCTGAAACAGAAATACAACTTCTGTAAAAGTTTCAAGCAGATAGCTTTAAAACTGAGGGACTAGTTTCCGTAGAAACGGACATACTGACTGACTTTATAGGGTCGGAAATGTGTCCATCACTGCGTTGCAAACTTTTGGCTGAAATTATAATACCCTCTATAAGGGTAAAAAAAGACCGTTTTTATAGCCGTTCCGATTCCATTGCATTCCAATAGGTGATGTACCGCCTACCATACGGAAATTCTACTAGCTTCATTCTTCTTAAGTGATGCCTAAACTTGCATAAACATTTATAACAAGTAAAACAATTGCAGTTAGGATAGAAACACTTTTTATTACGTACGTATGTATGTGTTTTATTTGATCTGCGTGGTCATCATTTCTTCTTCACACGAACAACAAAACCACTCAAAAGTATAAACATACGACGGTATTGGTAATAGGACTCACATACAGTTGCGAATTTTCTCGTATTGAAAACGATATTCGGAAAAATGATTTTTAATTAAAAACTGAGCGTTGAATAACTATTTTATGCATAACTACAATTTGTTTTAAAAAAATGGTGTATTTGAAAGTAAATGTATTGGTATGGCATTAAGTTGTGGGAAAGGGACTGTAATATATCGGTAAATTCATACATATATATACATACACACACACAAGTATTTTCATGAATGGTTCGGAAAAAAACATGCAGTTATGCTAGCATGTGAGACTAGCATCAATGTTGCAGATAGTACATCAAGATAAAGCAAAATTGTAATTGAAATTAAAATTAACTATTATTACCAAAGCAGTGCTTTTCAAAACACTACGGATGATCAATAAACGAATAAGAAAACATGTAACAAGAACATTTGATTGGATCGGAAACATTTTATGCATTTTTTTACTCTGAAGGTCTTACCAGTTGGGCCCCTAAGCCGCGGTTTGCATCTTCTTTGCTTTTTATCCCGCGACCCCGTCCTCGAGCAGTTCCAGTGTTTGGCGGCAAATTCATTTCTCACTTTTCTTCTAGAAGTTAATTTTCACTTGTATTCCTTCTTAACAATTATTTTTACTTTTAAGTTGGAAATTCTAATTCAGGAAGCTAGCACGCTTTACAAATTCTGGGCCAGTGAATGAGAAAACGGAAACGAACGGGACCTTCAAACCGCCCAGGGCTGATACATACATTTCCTGCGATTATCGGTTGCGCTTTTTTCGATAAATACTTAATCGTTAAGCACATTTGCAAAGATTTGCATTTTTGTATGCAAATACTTGCGTTATTATATATTATAATTAATATGAGAAATAAACAATTAATTACAGTTTCAAGTTTTTAAGTATTAAGATTACCAGTTTAGTATAATATTAAAGTTTATTGAAGAATAGAGTTCGGCAAGGATGCCTTAAAAAAAAAAAAAAAAATGAAAATAAAAAAAAAAAAAAAAAAAAAAAAAAAAAAAAAAAAAAAAAAAAAAAAAAAAAAAAAAAAAAAAAAAAAAAAAAAAAAAACTTAAGAATCTAAAAAGCTCATTGAATAAGATCGATATTTTTATTTTGTACTTGGACTAAAACAAAAGTACTTTGCGTTATGTATTAACGTAAGTATTTTTTGAAGACCATTTCCTTCTTTTTAATTACTTTTTAATTTACCCAAAAAATTACCTGTAGGTAATCGTAAAGTAAGAAGCGTTGTTTGACGTCAGTCAAAGGAAACCAAAGACAAATGGTTTAATCTCTGTCTAAAAGGGAATAAATCTAATGCAACATTAACTTTCCTCAAATAACTTAAAAACGATTAATTACATTTTTGGAAATTTATAAAAGGGATTACAATCATAGCAAAATTATAGTCTTTTCAATGAAACCATTTTAAATTTATAATTTATTTATTTTAGACTTAACTCGCGCAACTCATACAATATTTTTTTTTTATTTTGACTACATATGTGCTTAAAATGATTGGCGCTTATCTTTTAGAACCGTAAGCATATGAACAATTTGATCTCACAAAAAGTGAAAAATATGCCGCCTGAGGAAGAGTAAATCTCCCAAGTTCCCACTTTCTTTGCTACTAAATCGAGAAATTTCAAATTCTTTTGCGCCAATATTTTATGGTTGCACGGAAAAACCATCGCCTAAATATCGCATAGAAACGTGCGGTTAGGAACGCTAATTCAGAACTAAGCGGGAAATTTTGGCACCGCCAGGTTTTGCCATTCCGGAATTTTTTGAATGGTGTAGTTTTTTTAATTTTTTTTTAATTCACTTGGTTTTCGAAAATAAAAACAGCTGTAAAAATAATATATTCAAAATTGTAACATCAATAGAAATGCCAAACGCACTTTAGGCGTTACAAATTATTATTCGATTCATCCTATAGCAACGTTAAGCCTCTAATTTTTCTCGAAATCGAAAGTCGTTATTGAAACGTAAGCTAGACTTAAAACATCTAACGCGTTTAGTCAGTTTCTCTGAAAAATCATCGAAAACGAAAAACTAAACCACTCCAAAGACTCAAAATGGTTGCACTACTATTGATGCTGATCAAACACATTTCTAATAGTCTTAATGTATAAATTACATTTGAACAAAATCATGCAGACAATTTATTTTAACTCCGACTTTAGTCGCAGACCACAGCAAGATTAAAAAAATAATGGCAACGGAGAAAGTAGCTCTTTTAAAGGATCACCAGATTTAATACATTATAGTATCATCAGGTTTTTGTCGATGTGAATATGGGATATAGGAAATATATTATACAGAAGTGTCAGACACTAGTTTTCTTATTGAAAGTTTCGGCCGTTGGTTTTTTTATTAACATTTTAGGTTGAAACACATTATAAAAGTCTAAGACTCTAGCTTCACAACGGTCGTCTTCTCGGACACGTACAGACCGTCAAGGAATTTACGGATATCCTTATTCTTAACGGTGGTAGACTGCTGGATGAGGGCGGCAGATCCAGAGACCGACTCGATGTCGTTTCCTTCCACGATGAGCTCGTCCTTTTGGGCAGTCGAGTTGACAACGGTCACGCCAGCTGCCATTTCCACACGACGGATGTACTTCTCTCCCAAGAAGTTACGGATCTCGATGACCGTGTTGTTCTCGGAGGTGACACAGTTGATGGGGAAATGGGCGTACACGGCGCGCATCTTGTACTGGAAGCCGAACGTGACTCCTAGGGATAGAGAATATAATTGTTTAGTTTACAATTAAGGATACATTTTATCGGTGCACTAGTCATTAACATGCAGCAGGAATCTTTTCCACATATTATTCATATGACCGTCAAAACCTCGGGAACTATGAGAATAATTGAATTGATTTTATTCATTCAGATTTTTATAAGCCGCACAATGTTTTTTTTAAGGATTGGCAAGTTAATAGCTTCGCTTAAATAGTATATATTTGGAATAGGATCTTTAGGTTGTGTAATTTTTTGTAGCAAGTTAGTAAATAGCGGATATCTTTTTGTCGGAAAACTATTAACGGATATCTTTTAGACGGAAGACTATTAATGGTTGAACTGAAACCAAACATTGGCTGTCTTTAAAGGTCACTTTTGTATGTTTTCAAAATAGAAGGATTTTACTATCGGCTACAAGAGATTACTGTGCAACCTACAGGTGTTTTTGTTTTGTTTCCCCCATGGTTACGCACCCTTGATCATGTTTTCGATGTGACTGCAGACGGTGCGCACGGCGGCCAGCTCCTTCTTGGTGCCGAACCACTTCTCCACCTTCAGGGTGCGCTTGTCGGGCATGTACATGTCCAGGGCCAGGTGCTTGAAGCTGCGCTTCAGGGTGCCGCGGGTGCCGGTGATGGTCACCACACGGGCCTTCACCGAGGCCTTGATATCCTTGGGGATCTTCACGCACTGGTTGGAATTGATGGTACGCATCTTGATGGCACTGTCGGTAAAAACAATTTAGTTTATTACTAAAGTCGATTTTAGAGGAAGTTCTAAAAAGCATTCCAAACAACGATCCGCATAATTTACTCTTGACACGAACAGGTTTTATTTAATTAGAATAATCCATCACAGCGGATGCCGCACTTGTAACAAAACGGCGGCTTTTGTGCCACACTGCCAATTGGCATCCGGGTAAATTTTTCGGTTCGATGTTTGGAACTGCAGCATGTTTGACACAAAACTTACGCTCCGTTAGTCCCTCGTTTGTATCAGACAAATTCTGGATGGACTCCTCGCTGCAATATGTTGATTTAAAGATATTTTGGGTTAAAATTTCAATAAAAATAAAACGCGGAACACACTACTCACCGGAAACGGGGAAAAGAAAAGAAGGGAAATTTAATGTGGCTGCATGAGGCGCACAAAACGGGCTAAAAAAACAGCGCCATGTGCCGTCTGCGTGCTGTTAACGCGGTTGCGATGTGCTGTTAGGCGCCAAATAAATAAATCTAAAAATATGTTTAAACCAAAAATTTTGTGAAAAACGTTTTTTAAAATTTGAGCTAAATATTGTTTATATTGGAGAATCACATGTATTTTCTGTTTCGTGTAATAACCCATTCACTGTGTAACATAGTATTCTGTAATATTTTGAACACGTTGTACGATTCGCATCAGCATAAACATGACCAGTGTAGGGTTTACTTTAACTTCGATTTTGTTAAAATTCTCGTTTTATATGAATTTTGATTTAAACATAAAAAAAGGCGCGAACTAACCATAATTTACCTCAGGGGATTTTGTTGCCTGAAAACGAAGTTTGCGGCAACATCAGATAATTTTTGTAATCTCAAGACTAAAAATGACTAATTTTTAAATTAAGTGGTTTCGATAAAAACCTTTTTCCTTTCAATTTTAAGCCCCATGTTAAGTAAACCATTCGATTCATTTATCTAACATTTAATTTAACTATACCCTAAATTATTGAATTGTATAATTTCGGTAAGCTTTCAAATTCAATATTAGAAACTTCAGAGACTAATAAGCATTATACAATAAAACATTCAACTAACGATTTTCGGGTTGATTAATTAATTAAGTTCCGTTGGCTAAATGCTTTACAATTAAACATATATATTATAAGTTCGTTTATGGAGCACCATAAATATAAGCCATGTTAATCGGAACTGGTTACAAAAACAAATTCATTCAGTCTCCAGTGTCATCGAATACCCCTAACGAACAGGACATTATGGGCAGCACTGGATGCCTAGTGCCGACATATTCGGTTCAAAAAATGCCATCACTAGCAGAAGGCGGGAGCGTGGGTACATCAGCATCAGCCGGCCGAAAATTGCAGATTAGTTTTTTTCTTAAAGTATTTGTTTTAGTCGATTTTAAAAGATTTTTTAGCACCCGAGTTGACCCGCCTAGTATAGTTGTACACAATGTCTGCTCCGCAAGCACAGCTCGACTTTTTTTTGACGGCGGGAAGTATGCTGGAATGGCATGACAATCTGGACAGAAATAAGCCGGGTCTGCTGGAAGTGAGTACCACTGATACGGATGTTTGCCCGCCTTTGAGAGGACTAAGGATTGCTTTCTCCACAGTTAACTGGCGTTAGCCAACATGGACGAGCCACGATGAGTGGGCTCAACGACTACGATTACCAGAGCCTATCGTTTCTCAAATCCGAGGAAACACATAACCTACAACAACTGCGGACTGTGACCAAATCGGCCATTCCCAACGAGATCCTGGAGCACTTCAAGCGTACGTACCTCCATTGTCCTGGAACCTTCTGTTCTAATCTCTTAATTTTTATAACTGTGCAGACATAAAATGCCACTGCACCATGGGCCTGTTTCCGGAGATTGGTCGCGCCTGGCTCACCATCGATTCGGAGATCTACATTTGGACCTTCACTCAGACGAGGGATGTGGCCTACTACGACGGACTGAGCCATTTAATCGTAAGCGTCGGCCTGGTGAAACCTAAAGCCGGCGTTTTTGTCCAGGATGTCAAGTACCTCCTCCTGCTCACCACGCCCATCGAGGTCATTGTATTGGGCGTAACCTTCGGCGAGAGTTCGTACAGCGAAATGCAGCTGATGAACAGACCCATTTTCGTGATCGGCACCGACAACGTGTCCATCAGCGTCATCAAGGGAACGGACGACGGACGCATCTTTCTGGGCGGCCGCGACGGCTGCCTCTATGAGGTATTCTACCAGGCGGAGTCCAGTTGGTTCGGCAAAAGATGCAAGAAGATAAATCTCTCCCAAGGACTGGTCTCCTACATGGTTCCCAGCTTCCTCAAAGTTTTTTCGGTAACCATTCCCATTCCTTCTATTAATGCAGTGACTAATTCAGTGTGTTTTCCTCGCAGGAAGTCGATCCAATCGAGCGCATAGAGATTGATAACAGCCGCAAGCTTCTTTACGTTTTAACGGAAAGAGGTTCCATCGAAGCGTGGGACATCAGCACGGATTACACGAACGCGAGAAGGCTAGGACGAATCACCCAGAATGATATTACGAACCAAGCAGTTAGTCTGATCACGTATGTGCAAGTTCTACTGATATAAGTTTGTTTAAATAGGAAAACAATTAAGCATAGCCTGACAAGAAAGCAATGAATGCTTGCTAACGTTTTCTACTTCTTTATTACATTTTTAGAACTGTGGACCCGTCTATTTTCAAAAGTGTTAAAGCCATCTGCCCCCTGAACGCTGATGACGCCGGCAAATTGCATCTTGTGGCTGTGACGCAATGCGGTGTGCGGCTTTATTTCTCCACAACGTCGCTAAATGTGCAGCATCAATTCGGTCCAACTGCGGCCTGTACCCAGGCAGAGAGTACAGGATTCGGTCAGCCAGCAACGCAGCCAGCACTGCCAGCCGGAGCCGACTCACCGAAGGGGCTCTATCTGCTTCACGTGCGTCTGCCGCCCGGCTACACGCCAAACGCCACCACCAACAAGCCCAAGCAGGTCCATGCCGCCCACTACACGGAGGGCACCATGCTGATGATAACCACGCAACAGCAGGAGCAGGATCTGCTCTGGTCAGTCAGCTCGGCTCCATCGGTTAATTTCACTTACCTGGTGGAGTCAACGGCTCTCGAGAGCCTGGATGGAGTGGTATGGGGCATGGCCGAGGTACATGAACCGTTGACACCGCTCCTGAAATCTCCCTTGAACAGTGCACGTCACTCCCGCAAAGTAGCGCTACTCACCAACCAAGGCACACACATCATAGAGCTGCTCAAAATGGTCGACGTTTTGCGCCAGATCCTGCTATCGTGTAATGGACCGCATCACGAAGAAGTAAAGCTGTTCTTCCAGTCGCAAAATCAGCGAGAGGCATGTGTCACCGCCCTGTTGCTGGCCACTTCGGATAAATATCGTGGCGGAGACATCGCCTTGTGGGCCACCCAGGCGTTCATGTTGTACGGCGGGGAGCCGTGCTTTCAGCATCAAAAGTTCATAAACGCTAACAACCGCAACTTGGGGAATCAAACAATAGGTCCAAATATTACCACCGGAAGGGAGCGCCAACCCATGTTCATGTCCACGCCAATGCCAAATACTGCGGCAAACAGTCCGGTGTCTTATCCTGGATCACAGTTCAATCAGCCCATCAGTCCAAGTAAGTACATCTAGCTTCGTGAGGTGGAATAGTCAAATAACATGTATACATTACAGTTGGAAATATGCAACCTTCACAAGCGGTTAGTAACGAGAATTCATCGATCGTATTTTCGGCCAAACACGACGGACTATACTTGTATGTCTCCCGGATGTTGCGTTCAATTTGGCAATTGCCTTGTGTAAATGAGAACTTTTGCTCCAATCTGAGACATAGCGATTGTGCCCTTTTGCAATCAGACCTGCGATCGTTGCGCAGCTTCCTGGAAGTACATTCTGTCCACGATATTTCCTGTAAGTCGTGCAAATTAAATATGATTTGATTGTCGAAGTCAATTAGCTGAGTTTTAAAAACGTGCTCTGAACTTTTAAGAAACGAAACATTTATTTATGGTCACAAAACTAAAAAACTTTATTTTTTGTTTTAGCGTCTACCCGAGTCTCGTTCGATCCCCATTTGGAAAGAACCACTTCCTATAACACCATTATGATGAACAACAGTCTATTGCCAATGTCTGAGCAAAGGATTTTGACAGAGCAGGCTCAAGTCGAAGAAAAACGATCACTGTCTGCTCTTAACCTCTTTGTCAGTAAGTAAAATTATAATAATATTAGAATAGAGAGCCAACTAATCACAAAATTTTTCCCAGAACACGCTTGTGAGGTTATATCACTTTGGAGTATTCTAAACTCGCACTCCTTTCAACTAATTTGCTTGCAACTCAGCCCCGAACATCAAAAGATGTTGAAGTGCTGTACCTTCCGTGACCTCCTACTCACACGTTCTGAGGTCTGCGCATTCTTGATTATTTCACTGATTAATCTGTACCTCAAGGACAAGGCGGGAGTATCCGAAGTGTCCATGAACTTGCGGGAGAACTGTCCTAATATATACAGGCATGAGGATGATGTGACTTACAAGGCCACCGAATTGTTAATGAATGCCAAGAACTGTACTTCGCCCACCGAAAAGGAGCAAAAGCTGAGAACCACCCTGCAAATGTGCAAGGAAGCTGCTCCAACCCTGCCACTGCATAGTATTTGCCAACAGTTCATTTCCGCTGACTTCTTCGAGGGCGTAATCGAGCTTTCGGCAGTTTGTGCATCAAAAAGCGACCCGGAGGAGGTTGGCGTCCACTTCTACAATAACGGGGAACCAGCTGAAGATCGCGAGGGTTACAGTTGCTTTGCCACAAGGTAAGATATTTTTGTTTTTATACTCATGCAGAGGGTTTTATTATTTCATAAAGATCATCAACCGAATTAAGAGAGTTAAGACTATATTGATTAAGGTTTCTGAAAATGTGTAACATATATAATTTTAATTTCGCCTGAACTAAATCGGTTTTTAGACCTTACAAAATATAGACTTGTATGAATAATTTACCAATTAAACTTTTAACTGTAGAATGACCTACTACAAGGAAGTGCAACTTATGCTGGACCACATCTACCAGACTGCATGCAACAAGTCACACATTCAGGACCAAACGCAATCGCCTGGTCAACTCAAAAATGCTGGCAAAGCCACCGATGCGACGAATGCAGCTAAACTAACGATCCCTAAAATTGTGGCACAGACCCTGCGGGTAAAGGACCCCCTGATCCATGTTACTCTATACGAATGGCTGCTCGCCCACGACATGCTCAGCGAGCTTTTGGACGTGGTCGAGCCATCGCTGGGAGAGTTCTTGCGCCGAAGTGTGTCGCGCAATGGCGAGAACGTTGTCCTGATCGATTTGCTGTGGAAGTATTACGAAAAGAATGGCCATCATTCCCAGGCAGCCCATATATTGGACAACTTGGCTATGACACGCAGTGAAAACATAATTCTGGAGCAGCGCATCGAGTATTTGGTGCGTGCTGTTATGTGTATGCGAAATGGGAATGTTGGCTCTTCTTTGACAAATGGAATATTCCTGAAAGAACTGGAAGACAAGGTAATATATACATAAGTATTATTTTCTGGAAAATGTGTTATTTAACCATTTCAAAAATGTAGCTGGATATCGCACGAGTTCAAAAGGCCGTGTTGGTCGCAATGACAGAGTTGGCTCGCAATAAGCTGGAGGCCGCCACGGCTGTAAAGGAGTTAAATTATTCGCTATACGATATCACACAGCTTTATCAGCACTTTGCGGAGCCATTCGACCTCTGGGAGTGCCAATTGTCCATATTAAACTGTTCCCATCACAACGATCCCCTTCTGATCGAGTCGGTCTGGGGTAACATAATAAATAGCGTTGTGGATGAGCCAGGCTCAACTCAAGATCGATGCAACAGATTGTTCACGAAAATCGAACTCTTGGTGAGGGAGTACGGCGAATCGGGAGCCTGCTTTCCCTTTGCTTTCCTCATAAGAGAGCTGGAGATCAAAGCCTGCCAACTGCGCCTGCCCGAGGGAATAGTGCCCGAAAAACTAGTAACCATGAATCTAGACGTTGAACTGCTCCTGGAATACTACTCGAGGTTTGTCAATTTCACTTATTTCTTGCAAATGTTTCAAATTAATCTTAAATCCAATTGGAAAGTAATGAAATGTTTGAGGAAAACTAAATGATTCAAGGGTAATTAATTGAAAACATATTTCAGAATGATATCAATGAACGAACGAGTTTGGGCAAATGAAGGCAATGAGTGGCATTTAATCCAATCCGCCATTCGGGTGGTCTCCCTCCTCGCAGACAACGCACAATCCATTTGGTACCGCTCAAAGTAAGTGTAGAGTTTGAAAAATCAAGCTAATAGGATTAAATTACATTGGTATTTGTTTTACAGAAGACGAATTATTGGCAAGGCACAAGACATAGTAGCGGGCTGCTTAAACATTTGCTACCAAAAGCCCGACACCAATCGTCTTCAACATTCGCTCAAGGAACTTCAAAGTCGACTACAGCGGTTATTGGTTTGAAGCCCCATCGCAACTTAAAATATTAATTTTGATTGAATTTGAAATGGCTGGACTAGACGTTAAGTTTGACTGAGATATATATTGTATTTGTATTAAACATGTTAAATAAATTGATTCCCCCACAGTTTGTTTGCTATTTTCCCAGAAATAACGAAATCAAGAAGTGTCCATCATCTTTAAGTGGGCTTCCGTCAATATACATTTGGTCATGTGGCAGGAGCATGGCACTGGGTGCTCCTCGGTGTTGGGGTCCAACAGATCCACCTCCAAATTGTATTTCCGCATGTCGGACGCACTGCGCTTCATGGTGATTTGAAATGCTATTGGTGATTTTTCCTCCAGATTCTCGCAGGATTCCTCGGGCAGGACGACTACACACTGCTTCCAATGTGTTGACGGGGAGTGCGGAGATGTGCTTAGAACTGAGTCTTCTCCGGGAAATCGCACATCGAACCAAATGCAGAAGCCCTGGTGCTTACCAGCCTTCTGGGCCGTCACCACTTCCTTAAACTGAATGCTGTCCAATTCCTCAGGCTGCACATCCAGCAGATTCATCCAGTGAAAGACGACGCCCTCGTGCAGAAGGTCTTCCGGATTTAGATACGTAATCTCCGGTCTAGCCGACTTCTGGACTCGCAATTTGCTGGCGAAAGTGTTCATTTTAATGCCATCCACATCGTTCCAATCGTCGAAGAGCGATGGCACTGAACAGGGCGCCACGAAAATGGTGCACTCGCTGGGAAAAAGAAGCCCGTCCTCCTTGAGGAACTTGTCCCGGGCCAGGAGAACCGAGTCCAGCATGCCTTCATGCAGCAGGTAGAAGCCCATCCACTCGGAAACTATTATGTCCACCTTTTCTGCATCGGCGGGCAGGACGAATTCTTCGACCCGGGATTGAATCACCTTTACAACGTTCGTTAGACCATTATCTTCGATCAGATCCAGGGCTACCTTGGTGGCCACATTGGATGCCTCAATGGCATAGACCAAACGTGCTCCTGCCTTCGCACAAAAAGCGGAAAGGATTCCAGTGCCGGCTCCCACATCCATTACGATCTTGTCCTTAAACAAATCCTTATTTCCCAGAATCGCATTGTAGTAGGCTGCTTGTCGAGGCCGGTCCTTAAGCATGAGCTCGTGGATCTGCAGATATGGTCATTGTCAGTTATGAATAATGAAAGTCTGTGAAGCTCACCTCCAGGTTCTCATATTCATCGAAATATGTATTTGCCATCTCCGCAAAGTAGAGTTATCAAAACATTGGTAGATCAGGTGGATTTTTCAAAACAACGTGCTAAAGCCAAGTGTGACCGGCGCTGTTTAGCCAAGAAATCCATTTTTACATACTTTTTTAAAAATATTAAGTAATTATCAGTTTTAAATGTAATTGGATTATACATATACATATACATATAGATATACATATTTTTCCATTCTGTAAACTTTATGATCTGTACAGTGGTTAAAAACACAACCAAAAAGTACAAAATGTGTGTATTACAACAATTTTTTCACTTGCGAAGAACTTAATGGATTAATAAATAAGCTGTAATTAATACACAACTTAAAATGTTGTATATTTTAATGCCGAAAATATATATTTTAATTATCTCAATATATAATTTAAATTTGGAAAAACGTTTTAGATTTTTGGAGTAAATTGTCTTACGTAAAATTTACTTTAAGATAAAAAATTTATAACATTTAAACTAGAAATATTATATATAAGAAAATACTTTTTTTTAAATTTTAGTACCTATTTTAAATACGCAAGCAATTTTCGATTTTTTTGTAGTATTATGCCTAATTTTGTCCTACCGAACCTGGCAACACTTAATTCCGCCAATTTTGCAAATCGACGCTTAGAACGCGCCATTTCAGACCAGGTTTTTGCAAGTAATTGAAGGAAGTGCAGTCATTTGACCCAGTCTTTATAAATCTAATCCGCTCCAGATGCCATCAATCGATTTCGACGACATTCCAGCTGCCAAAAAGATGAAGATCGACAAGTGCGTCCTGCGATTCGCCAAACTGACCGAAAATGCTTTGGAGCCGGTGAGAGGATCTGCCAAGGCGGCGGGAGTTGACCTGCGGAGCGCCTACGACCTGGTGGTTCCTGCCCGGGGAAAGGCCATCGTCAAGACCGACCTGCAGGTGCAGGTTCCAGAGGGCTCCTACGGCCGGGTGGCCCCACGGTCCGGACTGGCCGTGAAGAACTTCATCGATGTGGGCGCCGGTGTGGTGGATGAGGATTATCGCGGCAACCTCGGTGTCGTCCTGTTCAATCACTCGGACGTGGAGTTCGAGGTGAAGCGCGGCGACCGCATCGCCCAGTTCATTTGCGAGCGCATCTTCTATCCGGAACTGGAGCTGGTCGACAAACTGGAGGACACCGAGCGCGGCGAGGGAGGATTCGGTTCCACGGGCGTCAAGGATCTACCAGCGGCCAAGGCGCAGAATGGCAACGGGGAAAAGGCTGCCGAACCGGAGGCTGCTGCTCCCACTCCCATTTCCACGTAGAGGACAAACTACCATAATGTTAAGCACATCGTACTTTGGGCCAATGTTTCCTAGGCCTTTCATAATCCATTATCCTTAAGAGAAGAATGTTTAAGTATGTGTATAAGCTTGTCATCTAAAGGCGGCCATTATATGTACCAATAAAAATCCAATATTGCCATTGGTTTGTTTCTCTGTTCAGCTTCGTGCTTGTTAAGAATATTTTTTAAATGCATTAAGGTGTAGATGTAGACAGCTTTTTATTATAAAGAAGAAAACACTTGTATAATTCGTAAATTCTTTGAGAAAGTGATAAGATTCAATGGAGCTGTGAAATTACTAGCTAAAAATTCCTGGCTTCGCTATTATAGGGCATGCACTAGACTATAAGATGCTCTTATACAATACAATCAAAAAGTTTTAATAGGGTTATTATTAGACATCCGATTAATAGAAAAGATTTCCGAATAATTTTGACTGGATCGTATTAAAAATTTTATTAAGCCTCAATTAAAATATGATTTTTCAAAAAATTACGGATTTTGAATTTAAGACGATGTGTATGTAATGTTCGCAAGAAATTGTACAAACTATGTTTTCCATCTTGTAATTATATCTTTTGAAACTTTGAAGCTGAAAGAATTTAGCGATCGACAGCGATAACACTATAAGGAATATTGAAACAATTGAAACGCCTCCAAGGTATTTTCTTTTCTTCGGCCTTTTTAGTTTTTTGAAACCCTGATAATAAAATTATACATTTTTTATCAATGGATTGTACGAAATTTTTTGATCCATTTTTAAACTAAAAACTTTAATGATTACAATCCACCCAATCTAATTTTATTGAGTAATATACATACATATATAGTAGATGTATGAATTCAAAGGTAACTTTAAAAAAATTGTGATTGCTTTTCTTAACTTTGGAAAACCTTACAAAATATAAAGAATATAATCGGTTAGAACTTAATGTTAATCAACTTACCATTCGTATAGAAACACTCAGGTAATTATAAATGCAATAAGTGTATCAGGCAGACGTTGCTGTCGGATCTCAAATCAAGGAGTTGCTGTACACAAGTGAAGCAGATATGCTTCTGAAAGAAAGCAGGAGGGGTCCACCGACTAGGCGTTATGGGCTTTTTAGAGGCTAGGGATACTTGAACCGGACGGGCGCAGTGAGTTATGACCAAGTAATGGGAGCCAAGAAGCGCCGATGGCCCACAATATCAGCTCGCGTGTCTCAAGTGCATTGCTGCACAATTTACGCGGCCGATTTTAATAAATTCAATGACTCCAATTTGTAATTAGACGCTGGAGGTTCGCTGCGTGCTTTTAATTGTTTTGCAGCCATCCTTGGTTGCCTTTTGGCGCAACGGTTCCGCTTGACCCGCGACGCATCGAGCGGTCCGGAGGTCAGCCGCGTGCCCATAACGCCCCAGAATGAGGAGCCCGATGCCCAGGGAGCTGCAATTTGCAATTTGCAACTTGCAACTTGCTACCTGCCAGGTTGCCCACATATTCCGCGAGACTAGTTTTTTGTTTGTATGATAACTGGTATAATTTATTTGCTTCAGCTTGTGAAAAATAGCTATAGTTCATTAAATGTATATAATAAATCAAGTTCATTCTCATTCCTATTTTGTAGAAATATGCTTCTGTTTCTTTAAGTTCATTGCATACGGCCTAGGTGTTAGAAAATGTTTTTCTGTCTCTCTATATGACTTACAACTAATTAAATAAACAATATGTACAATGGAGCTATAAAATACGTTTTCTATTTGCTTGTTTCTTGTTGTTTTCGTTTGTGTGTGTGGTGTGTGTTTCAAGTCTTGGAGCTCTTAAAAGGATGCATAGTTCTAAAAGTTGAATTTTGAATTCCTCTGTGCATGGCCGCAGAAAAAGTAAACATAAATTAATAAAATTTGAACAAAGCCTTGGGGTTCAACAATTCTGCCGTATCGTAGGTTATACAAAATAAATAGCCTTTTACTTCAATTTGCAAAACATTAAAATTGAATTTTTAAGTTTGCTTCACATTTTGCGGAATTCTATTAAATATATATTTACTGACTAGCAGTTAAAAACGAAAAAATGTCATAGAAATAAATAAAATCAATGCAAAATGCGCTTTGCACTTAAGTACGTAAACGAAATGTCTCTCAATAAATTGACTAATAAATTGATTAATATTATACAAATATGATTTGTGTGTGTATGTGTGCAAATGGAAGACTTTGCGATTATTGTTGTCGTCACTTAAAGTTTACAACTTTAGCTAGCCATTAAATTACAAATTTATTGTTTAATTTATACAATAGGTATTCTCTCCAATCTGATTTGCTTGTGTTTTGTTTTTTGAAAGCTCATTTGGTACAGCAATTTTGCAGTTGAAATGCAATTTTTGTAGCATAAATATTTATGTGGACCGCTGATAACTAGCTGGCATCGTGCAGGTTGCTGCACGGCAACACTGGCAGCAACATGTTGCTGCTGGGCGAGCTGGCTGTTGCTGGCGTAGCTGCAATATCGCTGCCCTGATTGCTGTTGCTGCTGCTGCTGCCGTTGCTGCCGCCATTAAATATCTCCGATTTAATGCTGCAACTAGTTGTGGCTGCTGCTGCTGTTGTTGTTGTTGTTGCTGTTGCTGCTGCTGGTGCTGCCCCACCCGTTTGGAGTGCCAGCATTTGTTGCGCCTGCGCAACGCATGCAACACACGGGCACGGCCCGCCCAATTTCTTCGCCAATATGGAGCGCAGCTTGAGAGCCGGCCCCAGCTTCATGCCCAGCGAGTTGACCAAGTGATCTTCGGTTAAGAGCGGCAGGCCAGTGCCATCGATGGACTGATCACGAAACGACTGCAACGAGAAGAGAGCCAAAGAGAGAATTAGTGGGGTGTCTTCGCAAGAGTCTGCAGATTAATGGGCCTTATGGCCACTTGCACGGTGGTTCGTAATGGGTCAAAAACGGGTTCTTAACATAAAAGAGATTCGGCCACTTATTGTTTTTAAATTGATAAAGTATTACACACATTTCTTTGTTACGTTATTATATATTAGTAGTTTAAACTTTAAACCATTTTATTAATTGAATTACATATATTTAACGAATTAAATAAAAAATAAAAAAAAAAAATAATTAAACTTTATTTAAAAAAAAAAAAATAAAAAAAAAAAAAAAAAATAAAAAAAAAAAAAATTAAAAATTTTAGGTATAATAAAATAATATAAATTGATAACAACACCTTTTATTAACACCTTTATTCAAGCTACTGCTATGTACCGGATTAAAAATGTAATATTGCTTTTCAAAATAATTTCAAAACGTTTTAATAGTTATTTGTATACAACTAAATAAATCAAAGTATTTTTCAACATGCTGGCCCAGCATCTACGAGCAGTATAAGGTGCATGGCATTCTGTTTTTTCCTTCATTCTCCATTCTGTTCTGCGTGTGTATATGTACTTGTGATTAATGCGCGGCTTTTAAAATTGTTAATGAAAAACGATTTTAGCCAAAGCTGCCTGACTTGGCTGCCGCTCGCTGCAGTAGCATTTTCATATTTGCAACGCACGATCGATTGAAAGTGGGCAGAGAGTGGGCACCATTGTCCCATCTCCATTTCCCCTCCTCCTCCTACTTCTCCTCCTTGGAGCTGATCTCCACTGCCACGCCCCCTGCTGCTGCTGCTGCTGCAAACTCCCCTTTGGGCAAAACGAAGCTCGCGCCACATGAGATTTCTATTATAGATTGGCCCTGATTGAATTCCACGTAGCTCTCTTCGACGGGGGCCAACCTGTTTCCGCGGCAGCTGCTGATGTTGCTGCTGCTGCTGCACCGCTGCAACTGGGACTAACAACTGCCACTGTTTGGTGCTCCCGACCAGATGCCCCCCTTTGGACACGCCTTTATCGGGCTGCCCCTTTTTAATGGGCGAGGGCAGCCACGGCCGAAGCCAAAGCCAAAACCAAATCGATTCGATTCCGGGCAACGGCGGTCATCTCTATATATAAGGGAGGGTCGGCCAGCCCGGGCAGCTCAGCGTTGCAGCGATGTGGCGGATGCGGACACGGCTACTCACCGGCTACCTGGTCCTGCTGGCCCTCGGCCATCTGCCGGAGCACGGCGTTCTGGGCCAGAAGTACTACATGAACTTTGCCTTCAACAACAATAATCCGGACGCAGAGGGCGGCGGCGGAGACGGTGGTGCCGCTGGTGGCGGTCCCGGCGGTCCTCCTGGAGGATCCCACGAGGGTCCGCCCCACTCGCCCGGCATGGATGAGAGCGGGCCGACGGATGTGCCTTTGGAAGAGCGTCACGCTGCCGACACTACTCATGAGGAGCCTGGGGATCACGGAACCGTTGAAAACGATCATGGTGATGGCGATCATGGTTCAGAGGGCGACGGCCCTGGGGAACCCCATAGTCAGGGCGGTAGCGGCGGCGTCGAGGGCAGCGGCGGCGTCGACAATGGCGGTCGCGACGATGATAATGATGACAGCGACAGCAAGGATGACAAGGATCGGCGCCAGAGGGTGGAGCAGAACGAGCACAGCCAGGAGGGGAAGCGCAACGATCACAGCCACCACAGTAGCTACGAGATCAGCATCGACGACAGCTTCGGCGGGCGGTACGTGCGGTCCATTTACGAGAGCAGCGAGAGCCACGGCCACTCCGGCAGCCAAGCGGGCTCCAACCAGCGGGACAGCGGACCCCGGGACAGCAGCGCGGAGGGCCCGACTCGCCAGGATCAGATAGAGGAAGCCAAGAGGATGGATGCAGAAGAGGGTCAATTCGATGGCAATGTGCCAGATGCGCCGGAAACTAGAGTACCAAGAGGCAAGGAGGATGACTACGAGGAAATGTAACACCACCGGAAGAGCTAACAGTAAGTTAACGAACTTGGAATCTTGTGATCTTGTCCAGCTCACTGATTAGTTGTCCTCTTCTCCCACAGATATGTCCGTTTGAGCACTTTTGGAAGACGCAGCCACTTCATTTGAGTTAATCATTAAAATGCCAATAAAATTTAAACACCAAATAATATTTACTTCATGGGTGGTAATTTGAAGGGTGACCAAAGACAGGGACTACTTTCAAGCTAACCCCTAAACTGTTTAAAATAGTGAATGAATAAAAATGTATTTGTTTATATATATTCGTTTAATGAGATTCTTAACTCAAAGCTTGTCTTTGAAGAATACATTAATGCTTTGGTCAAAAGTTTAGATAGATAGTCGTAATGATTAAATGAGAGGAGTATTATTTTTGTATAGATCTATATGCAAAGACTGTTATAGAACCGATCTGACCTGATTTAAGAATCATTTTAATTCAAAAGTATTTGTTTTTGAATCTTAGACATCCTGCTATTTCATGTAAACCTAATCATAGTTCAGACTATTGAATAATTTATTTATTTTAAGCCGTCATTTACGTCATTTACATTTACTTTACAATAATTTTATTGGTATTAAAACCTTAAATTTCGTTGCCACCAATTGTTGTGCCTAAGAACTAAACTGTGACATCAATTAATGGATGCACTTCCACAAGTGCACATCGAATTTAATGAAAATTGATTAGAACCACATTAGAAATCAGCATAAAAACGAAACCATTTAATGGAATTGGTCACAAGCCAATACAGCGAGGGTATATAGGGAACCCAGGTGCCATACACGGACCTTCACTCTGGGTTTGGTGAGGCTGAAGGGCGTAGCCATGCTGATTTACTGCCTGTGGACAACTCTCCCGTGGATTGTCCTAAGCCAGACGTACTACATGAGCTTTGTTTTCAACAACTACGGGCCGTCTAGAATAAATGCACCGCAACTTGGATTCAACGGCACCCAAAATCACGAATTACAGGGAGGAAATCCAGGGGTCAGATCGTTGGAGCATTCAAACGAGGGAGAAACTCTTGAGGTCAGTTCGCTGGAGCATTCAAGGGAGTCCAAACATAACCCAGTCAGTAAAAAGAAACACGGGGATAAGGAAACCCTTGAGCTGGCTTCAGTTGACCAATCGCGCGAGACTCATCATAACTCAAAGCCCGCCGTAGAAAACATGGAATCGAGTGATTCCGACGATACGTGGATGTGGTCAACAACTTCAAAGCTAAGACTCACAACATCAACGAGAAAAAAGATAAAAACAAGGCCCACAACAAATGAAACACCTGAGTCACCCACTGAAATCACCACAGAGGCCGCAATGGTGACTGCAATTGATAAAGAGAGAACAGATGACTTATCTATGAAACCCTCTCAAGAACTTTACACTGTAATGCCCGAAGAGAATTTGGTAATCACGGAAAATACTGAGTCACCCTTTACAGATCCACCGGAGATCAAAACATATATCTACACCACACCCAAAGATCAGGGCGAAACAAAAGAGTATCACCTACCTCAAGCCATTCCTGCAAGGACTTGGGAGTCGGTAACACCCCATCCCGCCGAATTCTTCGACTACCCACAAGCCGAGTGTCGCGAGGACATGGATCTGCACGAGGTGTTCGGCATCAGTCTCGAGCGAGATCGGGGCCTGCCCACCAAGATCCTGTGCAATTTCAAAAACAACTGGGGAGGACCTTGGCTGCTGATGACGCGAATTGAGCTCCCAGTACGCATACACCTGCGCCACTGGTACTTCGGCTACGTGACCCCGGACTACAAGGACATTAACATCAACTTTCTGGCCCTGGCCCACATCATGAACTCCATGCGAACGGCCATGCTGATCATCGGCCAGGACAAGGACAACCAGTTGGTCTATAATCTGTACGACGATGTGGTCATATCGGCCTTCAACGATCTGTTCATGTTGCGCAAGGCCGAGTTGGTGGAGGCCAACACCACGGAGCTGCTGTTCGTGTCCGTGGGCAAGGTGATGAGTTCGTATTCGGGACGGAATCGATCGTGTCCCTTGCAGGTACTCGGCAGCTGGTGGGGTCATTTTACGGTGAAGGACATGTATAAGGGATTTTTCTGGTAAGGATAACCATATTTATACTCGTCAATTGCAGAGTAAAGCGCATAAAAAGTATGTAATAGTTAGAAAAATTGTTGAAAATGGTTTTGTGACGATAAACGTCTATCAACACACAAACATTTTTTGAAATCGAATAATTATTTCGGGAGCTATTACGAAATTTGGCTTAACACTGGTAGATAAAAATAAATGAATGCTAGATGGCGTCACATATTCTTGATTTCCGTGGCGCCACCTGTTAGAGGCATATTTGCATTGCAGTTGGTTAACAGGTTAACATATTGATAGTCATGATACTCTATTATAGCCTTAATTCTTATTAATTTTTCTTTATTAGTAAGCAATCGTTTTGTAAGCATACCTCCCCTCTATTTTCAGTGTCTTTCCCACGGATCGGGACATTTCAAGTCCTGGCTATGTGGCAATTTTTATCAAACCTAGCTTATTTCCGGCAAATCACACAGCGTTTTACAACAGACCAATCTCCACCCGAAGGCCCTGGAAATCCAATTTGAGTGCTAAGATATTGAATGAAACTGTCCGCAATTCGGCGCAATATAAAAAAGAACATGACGCAGAATGGGAACGAAACAAGCTGGCTGTCAATAAGGAGCTATCGCGTCGAGCCAAGATCTTCGAGGCCATCGACAGGCTGAGGCTGCAGGAGGCCAGGCGGGGTCACTGGGGCTTTAGGTAGCAGACGAGGGGGGTTCTAGTTTTAAGGTCACTTATTCGGGATGGGCATTCTCCATTACTCAAAAGAGAGAATAACTTAATCTTAACGTCGTGTAAGTACTAAATCACTCATATATTTAAGCTAATAAATACGAGTCGAAGTTGTGTTCAAGTTTGGTTTTACTTTCAAGTGTGGGTATAATTATTTATATTATAATATTATTATTATAATGTGATTTTTCTTATTTTAAGATACTCTCTATAAACGGATAGTAGAAACCCAGACCCTTTTTTCTTCTTAAGACAATTGATTAAGATTAAAACATAGGATAGTTTTCCTATTTTCCGTTTAAGTACAAATTACAATCTGTAACCCTTTCCCACAATACGATTTTGGCCATAGAGAAAAAAAAACATAAAACGAGCTAAAAACTCACTAAAGACCAAGCTGTAACCGGAAATTGGTGGCTTTTACTCCTATGGCCAGCTCTTAGACTCTGTCATAATTTTACTCGGACAACGCAGAACTAGAAAAGATGTAGGAATGGGAGGGGAGGAGGCTTTGATTTGGGTGGCTCTGTGGTTATGGTTATGGTCAGCCAAGTGCATTCTAAATTCTGTGCCAATAATTGACAGAGCCAACAATAGCAACAACAAGTTGGCATTAACTAGAGCCCAGGAAATGGCCAGAAAGCAAGAAAAAGAGCACAACTTGGCCATAACAATACGGGCCAAAAACAGATTTGAATTGTGGGTCTCTCAGACTCGGCTCTTGACTTTGAACTCCTTTTGAAAAAAAAAAAATAGGAAAAGACCAGGGCCGAGGCCATCTGCAGATCCATACACGCAATGTAATTGGACTTCAGGTCTCGGGTCTCCGTTCAGTTGAAGGCAATTTAGACAACACAGGCCGGTTGGAAAATGGGTGGAAAATATGGAAATATGCAAATCATTTCGCTGCATCAAACAAAAGACTTTGTTAGCGCTTGAGGACCTACTTCTGTATGATATTTGTTTACCAGAACACCCGACGGTAATATTAATGAATGGAAACATTTTTGGCTTCGGGGTTTAACGACTTTCGCAGCTCATATCTATTTAACAGACACAAAAGATACACGCTTTTTGATTGAATATTTACTTTAGTCTAAGAATTTGCAAATATTTGCCATGAAAACAGAGTGTTCTAAAGCGCAGACACGTGAGATACCTATCTTAGAGCTCCGCCCGAATTCAAATCGAAATCAACGTCTCCATCTTCAATCTAATTAAACTTTATAGTTCAAGTTTTGCTTTTTTTTTGCCTTGTTGGGGATTCTGTCGCTGCGAGGGGAGCGATGGTGACCTGAGCTGATCATGGACAAATGGTGAAATATCAATGGATTTTCAAGATCAATTTGCATACGTAGACGAATGATTCGTCAAAAGTTCGCTTCGGTTCGATTACAAACCTAGGTTTGGGACCAAGCCAAAGAACTCGTAAATATTTTCTTGTTTTATACGACTTCAACTTTGGCTCAGTCTTTCCTTTTTTTAATAGAGCTATAAAGTTTAAGCCCAATAAAGTTATTTTGTTGCGCAATATTTACATAGAATTCAAGTGGGTTTCAATCATAAAATAGCCACATAAAATTGGTTCTTGTTTTGGTTAAAATATACGGATAAGAAAGAGATATCAAATATCAGTGGTGAGGAAGACTATGGGGAAGTTATGAAGATTTGAAAATGGAAATATTTGTGTTGTAAAGATTTATGAGTGGTTCTAAATGTAAAAGATATGAATGAAATTACTAGAATACTCATAAATAACAAAGTGGTTTACCAAAACTGGATTAAATCGATATTTAAGTATATATTTATTTAAATGTTTCCAAAATATATAAACAAGCATCTGGGGATAATATTAACTTTTGGAAACTGATGACGATCGAAATTGGCAATTTGAGGACTGTAAAGATTTATGATGCGAGAGATATGCAAGGAGTTACTCCATTACCTATAAATTTAAAGAGTTCTTTTCGAATCCTGGATCAAATCGATATTTAAGTCACGCACCCATCTTTTATAAGCATTTTAATGGATATAAATTGAATGAACGAGCATCTGGGGATAATCTTAAGCCCTGGAATGTTTTTGCAAAATAAATTAATAGCAGGGTCAGCGTATGGCGCGTCAAATGTGAAACGTGCCAGGTCCTCATCCGCAGCCCTCATCTTCAGCTCGACCAAAAGCCAAGTCAGTCGGAGCCCCGAAAACCCGAATTCGACTCTTTGCCCAAAAGACACATCACACTAATAAGCAGCTACAAAAGTGCTTCTGGCTGCTTCTGGTCACCCAGTGGACGATCTCCCCTCCCCCCACCGAAAAATACATTTTAATTTGAAGAGCCGACTGTGCAGCGAAAAATGAATTCTACCGGGTTGAAAGGGGCCTCGGCTCTGCTCTGCCCAATTGTATTTCTGGGCTCAATTTAGTTGTACGGATTTTGACCTGCTTAACCCTACAGCCAGCCAAACAACCAGCCACCAAATGGTGGGGCAGCCGGAGAAAGATCGCCCCGACGAGGAGAAGGGGACGTCGGACGACGGACGATGGACGACAAGAAGCGAAGACAACAATTTGAATTCTAAATTGAACAGCTTTTTGTGCTACCTATGCCCGGGAGCTCGCCCAGCCGCCAGTTGAGTGGAGCGCTGATCGCAGAACGTGGGCCGACCTGCTGCCAACTTGCAGAGGTTGAGGCTGTTGTTTCTTTGGCTTGGTTTTTGACTTTGGTTTTGGCTGAATCCGAAGTCGACGCTGAGGCTGAGGCTGAGACTGGGGCTGAGCCACCGTCAATTGCGCCCAACTACCTACTCATTGTAATTCTTCATGTCTGGCCACGTCCCGACCGGGCCAAAAGCAAAAAGCAAAAGCGAACCGAAAGAGCTGGCCAAGACTGAGGCAGAGGCAGAGGAGAGACTGCGACCTGATTGCCGGCAGTGGCAAGTACCAAGTTCCAGTTGCCCATCAGCAACCTTTGGCTCGGTTCGCTCGTATCGGTGGCTGCCCACCTAAAACCAAAAAGTGACACTGCAAAAAGGCGTGCTAGACTTGGGGTTACCCAGTAAGAAATGTTTAATTTAAATATTGTAAAATAGAACTAAGACTTTATAACCTAAAAGCTGTTTTTATTTCCTTCAAATAAAGTTCTGTTTAAAGCATTTTAAGTACCCTACGAAATGATAACCTTTAATTTAACCATTTTAAGAGCTTTGTAATATGTAAGTTAAAAATCAGTTTTAAATCAATATAAAATAAAGTAAAATTTGTTTTTTAATTTGGGTAGAATGACTAGTAAACCGTTGAACTTAACTATTCTCAAATTGATCACAGGTACAGACATCCATTCTGAATTTTCGGTTAATCTAAAGCTTATTTGCTGATTTAATTTAATCTGTTGACCACAAATTTCTAGATATTTTTTGTTTAACTAAACCACCCCATATTAGGTCATTAGTTTTTATTAGTTATAAATATACTTTAGAGTAGATATTAACTAATAGATTCTGTGCGTTTTTTGTTCTGCACTAAATAAATAAATATAACTTCAATCAAGTTTTTAATTGAATTTTAATGTTGTGTTTACCCTCCTTCTTCACAGAATCAAAGGGTATTGAAAAGTTGACTTGTTGGCTTAGCATCGCCGCTACACTTCACTTGTGTCTTTGGCTTTGATTTTGGTACCGAGTATTTAATGATATTTTTCTCTTTTTATTCAGCCCAGCAACCCAACAATTACGCTTAATGCCAAACATCCTCTGCTGTCCCAGCTCCCAACTCCCAGCTCCAAGTTCCAAGCTCCCGAGTGCGGTGGCTGTGGTTTGATCTTGTTACGCATTCGAGGCTTTTTCCTCTTGGAGTAACGACTACTAGGTGGCCTTTAGATTGTATTCTGGAATCTGTATTCTGGCATCTGGATCTGCGATCTGAGGTAGCATTTGATTGGCATGTAGAGCAGAACAGCCTCTACCATGTAGCTATCTGACTTCGCAGATAGTTGGTCATCGGAGATTGGCGAAGGGCAGTAACTAAAACCTCGCTGCACTTTCCACCGAAAGTGTTGGAAATTGCCGGGCTTTGGCCCTCCTCTGATTGATTTGCTCACTAACTATCCCTCTTCGATCAAAGAAAACTGTATTCTATATCAATCATCAAACTGTTTCAACAACAGCGAATCGAAATTGCCCGCTTATTATTTAAATAATTTAATAAATTATTGAACAGTCGCCCTGGGGCCGAGTAATGAAGTCGGGCTCTGGCTCTTGACTTAGACAGAGGTAATAAATAAGTTTTATTTTTATTTCACAGCTACTGCCTGTGGCGGACCAAGACGACGCGACTGGGACAGTGGGCGAGTTGTGCAAATTGCTGATAAATGCATGGATAAGAAAGGGAATGGAGTGGGTATTTTGTAAGGCGGGTTGTTTGGGGTAGTGAATTTTATGTAACATAAACATTTATTCCAGTTGAGTAACTAAGAAGTTCTTAAACATAAAAATTAAAAATGTTGATTGCAAATACATTAGTTTTATTCATATAATTTGTTTTTCCTTAAAAAAGACATAAATGTTACTAAACAAATTATATAAACAACATGAAACAAATTGCTTATATTTTTCTATTTTGTAAACATTTCAGAATTTTTTTAAGATTGTAAATTTTTTAAATACTACAGAGCACCAGAAAAATGTAAGTCAAATGCTTCCAAACAATCCACTATAGGTATTAACATGATGTGTAACAGATTTTGCCCACTGTGCACAATGGGGCCAGAGCAGATATTACATCTTAAGGTCAAAATATTAGCAAATTTTATGTGACCCGCTCACCGAACGAAGCCGCTGGGGAATCGGAAAAGAAGGCCAGCTAGCCAGCCAATCCAATCCGAGGAGGGGGGAATTATGGAAGGAGGATTAGGGGACCTGCAGCAGCTCATGCAGAGGAGCTGGGGCTGTTAATTTCGCTGCAGAGAGCAGCGGTAGGCACATAATCAGTTTATTTCGCTGCTTTGGTTTCCTTGGCAGCAGTAGGAGCAGGAGCCGAAGCTCAAGAAGAAGAAAAAGTGCCCCGGGTTACACGCCAAAGATACAATTTTAGATTATATGGCCAACTGCGCGCATGCGCATAATAATAATGCATGCAACAAGACGAAGACGACGACGACGACGCCGACGACGATGGCGATGGCGACGAGTAGCCAATTGCAGGCAAGGCTCAGCTCGGCTCTGCTCAGCTCTGCTCAGCTCAAGACCAAAAGCCAGGTCGTCTTTGGGCCTCCGCTTTGGCTTCCTGTAGGGGCACAAAAAAGGCGTGCAAGTGGGTATAATCATCATCAGCTTTGATAACACACCACAAGCGACGTTGGCTGCAACGACCTGCCTGGGTCCGAGGTTTTGAAGACCCGGGTCCCCGGATCTCAGACCCCATACCCCAGACCTCAAACCCCAGATCCCAGACCCGGCATGATCTGCTGCTTGGCATTTGACTTTCGGGCTGACTTCTCTTCTTTTTTCGCTCTTTTTGGTCTTTGCTCTGGGTGCTTCCAGTCATAGTCATGCGCTGACTTCAACGGCGAGTCCGACTCTTGACTTTGGCTCCGAGGTCTCTGGGGTCTCAATGGGGCTGCTGCCTGACTTTGCTGCCGCCGCAGTTGCTGCCTGCTGCCTGCTGACTGTCAGTTAAATGGCAGCTCTGTTGCCGTGGCCACCTTATAACCCTTGCCTGGTGCACATTTCATCTAACCTCTGCTCCAGTCCGGCGAGCACAGTGGGACGAGGGCTAGCCAAAAAGCAGGAACGTGAATATTACCATTCTAGAGTTTTAATCGATTATTTTGTTATATTTTGAATGCAAAGAATTTGAAATGTGTTTTTAAAGAAATACATAATTATTTAAACAAGAAAACCTGATAATATAATATTAAACCAAATGGTTTTCTTAAAAATGCTAATAAAATGTGTTATTGTTTCACTGTGGGAAAATACTCAAAACAAAAGTCAATTGAACACTTTTGTAAGATTAAATACTTATACATGTTCATTTTATAAAGTCGCATTTAGAGTATTTTAATTATTTTTACAGAAATTCATAATTTGTATTTTATTAAAGTCATGTAATCAAAAGATTTTCCTAAAATTATGAACAAAATGTCAAAATGCCTCAATTTTTTAAAAACTCGTATTTTAGGCATTAAAATATGAATATAATAAAGTGTTTAAAATGTGTTTTTATAGAAATACAAAATTTTATGTTCATTAGCAAGGATATCTTAAAGTGGAGGATTACAAACAAGCGATCTGAATCTCCCAAGAAAGTGATTGACTTTGTTACTCTTACTAAATGTTTTCTCTGTGATGTTTTAAAACGTATATAAAATCTCTCAATGTAAATAATAACGGAAAAATCTGTATAAAAGAAACATTAATTTAACAAATTATGAGCGACCTACTGTGCTGCATAAACTTAGAAGTAGAAAGATGGAGAGCCTTGCAGGTCTCTCCTCGATTGCGATCATTTGCTTTCGTGCTGTGATTTCTGCCCCCAAACCCTCGAAAGAACAGAACTTTTCCTTCAATATAGGTGATTGTTTGGATCCTGTTCGGTTCGGTTCTGTTTTCTTCTAACTGCCACAGCAGGTCGGTTTTGCCGGCTCCAAGGCCCAGCAGCAACATCATCAAGCAGACGACATCATTATCGTGCAACATTATCAAAAAGGAAAGAAAAAACGCCAAACGCGAGGCAAGAAATTGCTTGTCTTTGGCCAATTTTTTTCCTACGTTTCGTAGGCGGCCGAAAAGTGGAAGCCAGTAAAAAAGGGGCAGCGAGCAACACAACAAAAAAAAAACAGCTTGGCGACCGGACCAATATATTGAAATATGGCGGTAAGCGGGCAATTTAAATGTGGCCCCCGCAACACTTCCTCCCGCCGCGGCACGGAATGTGGTTTTAAGTAATTCATGGATTAATGGTAGCATATTGGTCTTGTGGCCAGAATGAGGAGGGGGATGAGGAGGAGGAGGAGGTGGAGGTGGTTGCCGCTGTCTCTTGAGTGAATGGTCGTGTCTGAGGCCGAGACTAAAACTGCTGTCTGTCTGTTGGTCTGTCTGGGAGGCCTTGGCCGTGGTAAGAGTAGGAGTTGCATGTTTAGCACGTGCCTTCGGTTCCTCTTGTTGCACACTCGAATGTTGCTGCTGTTGCTGTTGCTCGTGTGCGGTAGTTGCTGCCGTTATTGTTGCAGTTGCTGTTGCTGTTGCTGTTGCCGTTGCCAGTGCTGATAATGCGTTGACCGCCAACGCCGCAAACTAGATTGTTACGTTTATAATCATTAGGCAAGTCGGTGATTTGTTTTCCTTTTCCTACATTTTTTTTATAAGCATTGGTTCTTTGGGCTATGAAAGTTGCTGGTTGTTACCGCAAAAGCACCGTTAATATGAGGTTGCTTTTCTAGTACGAAAGTGGAAACAAACTGGAGGCTACTTTTTGGTAGCTGCAAAGTTTTACTTAAGTTATAAACTCTGTGAGTTGCAGAAACTTATTCAATGGAAGTTCTTTTTCTTTGGTGTTGAATTTGTGGTTTTGAAAAAAAAAACATTTTTTAAGTGCAATGTCTACAAAAACGTTGATATTTTCCAAGTTTTTGGTAATTTTGATAAAACCTATTAAACAAACATTATTTAATAGGAAAAATAATAAATAAGGATAATTTTAATTTTTAAAAAACATCATTTAAAAATTACGCAAGATAAGATTCGATCCCCACCAAAAAAATGTTCACTCTTGAGAAACACATTTTTTTCTATTTAAAACTCAATCAAATCCCCTTCAGTTACATCACAACCTGGACTCTACCTCTAAAATTTTCTTTCACATCTCTGTCACTCGGCTTAACCGAAAATTAATTTCAATTTTTGTTTTTGGCACATAACGCCTCGTCACACTTCCTGTAGAAAGAAGAAAAACCCCAACTCACCGGCCACATAACACATTCCGCCGCACTCGCACACTCAACGAGAAACCAACAAATTGCATTTTAATGCAACTTTCCAAATCAATTTTCAAAACCAAACGGCGGTTGAGCGGAATCGGAGGTGCATTTCCCTTTAAAAAAGTTGGGGAGAGAGGGAAAAATAGAGATATGGCCAGAGGGATATATGGCGGGGAGCCGGGTCGGAGTTAGCCACAAGAGTGCCTGGGCAAAAGGCCAATATAAAAATAAATAAAACTTAAGTCAGCCATGTGACAGTTATGGATGAGAAGGCTGCACTCCAACTGGGGACCCAACTCCAAAGTCGGGACCCGGACTTGGAGCCCCGGCCTGAGCCAAAGTAACGAGTTGACTGTGCGATAAAAAATCTAACTTTAATACGAATTAAGATAAACAAATAATGAGAAAAGGAGAGGAGGGAGGAGGGAGGTGGGACATCTAATCGAATGTTTGTAGATGGCAATGGAGACCTCCAGGCCCAAGCTCAAGTGACAAGTGCGAGCCTAGCCGGGGCTTTTGACATTTGCTGAATATGAGACTGCTACGAAGACGATGATGATGATGATGACTACGTGGATTTGCAGTCGTTGTTTATGTTTACTCGAACGCTGAAACCTTATGCCTAATAATAGGGTCGACTTTGAAATGCATACGAAACGGGGTAGAGGGTCTGGCACTGGAACTGGAACTGGGACTGCGACTGCGACTGGAGACATAGTTCGCCTCGCTTTTGTCGGGGGCGTTAGCCACGGTGCAAAATGTAGAGCTGCGGAGTTGATCTCCATGTTGCCGATGCTTGACATTTATGTGAACCCAGGCAACAATAACACGTTGGTGTACGTACCACCACCGACAGAACGACACGATACCGAAAAAACAAAAAACAAAAAAAAAAAAACAAAGCCAAACCAAACCGGAGATCCAAGAGATCCCCAGTGATCGTGGGCAAGCACAGGCAAAGTCAACTCGCTCGAGTCATGAATCTTATGACGCCTACGTGTACTTTTGGCATTTGGCATGTCAAATACAATAAGTACTAGGGGAGCCCCGGTGCCAGAGATCAGAGCTGCGAGTACACTGGGCCCAGATGGAGATGGAGACCCAAAACCGGCGGAGCCTGCGATGATTCTTCTTCGGGTTCAAGACTCTCGAGGCACTGCGTTGGCCGCTACGTTGACTTCTTTTGACAGCTTCGGTTTGAGCCCGAACTTGTTTCGGGCTGAGCAGAACATTCCTGGTCTGTCATTAACCGACAGAAACTAATTCGCTCCAAATAAGTTCAAGGCGGAATGCTGATAGATTGACAAGGCAAATGGGTTCACAGATGTTTGCCTGGGTTCTTGCTTCAAATTGCAAATTCGTCATCTTGAGTTTCTTTAGAAATGAGATGGGGATGTCGGTAATGGCTTGATTGTGAACTTAAATAAGTTTAAGGGGCTAAGGTTGTATACCCATTAAGGCGGTTCTATTGGGAGTCCGTAGACCTCAATTAAATTTGGTTATCTTTGAAATTGGTAAGTATTTGTTTGTCAATTTTATTGTTGAAAGACAACTTTTTATGTTTTCACAAAATTTAATTACATTTTGCCAATATGTTAAATCAAAAGTTAGATAATCAAAGAGCGAACAATAATTGGTTGGTTGAAATTGATTGGTAGCTCATGACAATGTGGATATAATGGATAAATCTAGTGTAGGGCAGGCTTACTTCTTGGGGTTAGAGATTCGATAGCCAAATAGAAGTAAGTATTTAAAAATGATTTTATTTTTTTCGGACGCTGATGGACAGTCATTAGTATTCATTAGTCCTTACGGAACCATATTCCCCTTGGTGAGTATAATGGCACAATAAATCATTATTTGATTTCAATTTGTCTTTTTGTAAACAAAGGTTTCTGGTTAGCCCAACGAATCTGAATTACAGACCCACAACTTAAATCTTCATCGGTGATCTAGACATCTTCTATCGATCAAATTTCTAACCTCCACATAGGTTGCCTCGCATTCCGGAGAGCCAACCCACCTGCTACCTCAGTGCACTTAATCAGCCAATAATTCATGACAAACTTCGGCAGAGGGGTGGGGGGTTTGAATTTGAGGCTCCCTCCCGCAGCTCGTGTCGCTGATCACGCATAGAAATTATTATTGTGCTTTAATATAGCCATAAATCTGAACATTTAAAATGCAGAAAATATCGCATCCTGCTGCGTTAGCCAAACCAGAATGCAGAGGAGTGCAAACTGGGGATGGGTCCAACTTATGACTTCATCTGCATTTTTATGGCGAATGCCCTGGCGATAATAAACCCTGGCAGGGATCGAGCCACCCATGCGTGCTCCTAGAAAACAGGGGGTGCCACAGGGGAGAAGGTGGAGTCGCACTGAGGCAATATCAATAACACTTGCAACTCTGTCCGTCGCCGTACGACTGCAACATGATGCGACAACGTTGTTGTCGTCGTCGTCGTCGTCGGACAATGTCACTGAACCAGTTCTCAATGTCTTCATATAGATTTCCACGGCCTGCGAGAGTCAACCTCTGCACTAAATATTTACAACCTCCACAATATCTCAACGACCGACAACGACGACAAAAAGACTGAAAGGAAAAAAAAAAACAAAACTAAACAGAAACAGAAACGAGGCTGGTCTTTTCTATCGCCTGGCCTGGCGGAACAAGTTCATGCAACTGCAGCAGCCCCAGCACCAGCACCACAAAAGGTGTTCAGGCGACCAAGACCGAGCCCAAGAGCATCCAACAACCAACAACCAACGATCAACGACCAGCGACCAGCGACCAGCGACCAGTGTCGTTGTGGCCATAAATTCAATTGAATATTACGCCAATTGCCTTTTTGTCTATCGCGAACCTCGGGGAGGAGTCAAAGTCGGCCTCCAAACTGGTTCCATCATCATCAGTTTGCCAGATATGTTATTTTTAAGCAGATTTAGTTCATCTTTGAATGCACGCTAAGCCGCTTTCGGCGTGCTAATTAGACGACTTTCAAGGCCCCATCTGCGCTGGCTAATATGCATCAAAATGTGTCAACACCTAGAGCTCGGCTCGGGGTCCTGCCATCCAGTCCGGCTTAATTGTTAGCTCTTCGCGTACATGGCTCTACTCGATCGAACCGAGCCCAGGCCATGTTTTCACTCCATTAACGCGTTGTGAAGTTGGGGCCTTTCGGAGTGCAGATCCTGAACTGGGTCTGGTAATGATGCCTGACGTTGACCGATCGTCGACCGCAAAAGCCAGCCAGCAAGTCAGAGCCACAGCCATAGCCATGGCCAGAGCCAAAAGCCAGGGGAAAAGCCAGATCCAGAGCAAGAGCCGGCCCAGGCTGACCGACCGATCAAAAGTCGTTCAACTTGCCGGAACTGGTCGTAAAGATCACCTGGCCACCATTCCGAGTCGGGTTGAAAGCTGCCTATGTGGAGCATTTTCCTCTCGAACTTGGCCAACGCAACTCGTACCTGGATCTGGAGTTTATGTTTAGGCCGAAGCTCGCGTGGCAGAATATTAATGGCCGCCAGGGAGGAGAGTTCAGTCCGGCCATGATGGGTTCAAATCCCAAAACATAGTTAATCTTGGCTGTCCGACATTCGTTCGGTTTTCGGCAGGAAACCCCCAACAACCGCAGAGAATCAGCGAAAAATAAACGATCTACAGAAAGCCAATGGGTAAATGAACTTTGACTCCTGGAATGGGTTGAAAAATAACACTCGCATTGCTTGGGCTCTTCCATCCCGAAAGGTTACCAAGGTCCAGTAGTTAAATGTCAGTGAGGGCTAGTAATTTTATACAATCATAGATTTGTCTAAGAATTTTAGTCTGGTGTCGTACCATAATATCATTCCACAAATCAAAAAATACCAATACCACAACTATTTTGGATCAAAGGGTTCCAGAGTTTTTCTTGAAATTAAATCTTAAATAATGGCTCAGTGACTGTTAAAGGCCCAACCTAATTTTTAGTTTACTTTCTAAGGTCCAATTTATTTACCCCTGCCAACTAAGCCATAAAACTCAATTAGTTGCAGCCAAAAGTCTCCTTTCTCCGGCGAATCTCTTTGCTTAATCAACTGCAAATGGGCTAAAAGGGAGAATGTTATGTTTGGTTGGCCTACCTGAACGTATTCGGCGCATATATCAATTCCGCCCACAAAGCCGCACACATCGTCGACGGACCAGGAGTTAACCTCCTCGCTCTGCGCCTGACACCGTCTTCGGGCCTTGCCAGCTCCTGTCCCGGCTCCCGATCCCGAACCCGATCCAGGTCCCGCTCCTGATCCCTCACCCGATGACGATCCCATTCCCGCGTTGGCGTTACCAGAGTTCATCTCGTCGTGCTGCTCCAACGGTGGCGGGGATGGTGTGGATGCAGATGAGCCAGTGGTCGCTGTTGTTGCAGTGGTGGCCGTGGAGCTGGCGCGACGCTCGGCCTTAAATCGCTTGGCGGCCGGCGGCTGGGAGCTCAAATCCAATGGCGCCGCCGACGCAATCGAGGAGCCACCGCCGCCGATGGGCGCCACCGTCGAGGAATCGTTGGTGGAACGTGGACTAGACTGCCGCGAAGCGTGATGCGGTTGCTGCTTCCGCTGATGTAGCTGCTGTTGCTGTTGCTGCTGTTGCTGCTGTTGCTGCTGCAGTTGCGCCGAGTAGATCAGAGCGGGTGTAACAAATTGGGCAGCCTGATGCAGTGCGGCATTCAGAGTGGAACTGGAACGCGGCGTGCCCGTCGCACTCGCACTGGGCGACGAGGCATTCGACCCGGAGCGATGTTGCTTGCTGCGCAGAACCTCCTGGATTTCGGCATCTTTGACAGCACGCGCCTACAGAGATTAAAATTGAACAAAGAAAGAGAAGGGATTTTATAAAAGGAATAAAGTACACAAATTGCTTTGATTAACGAAGCTTAGAATATGGGCATACAGTGAGAATAGTACCCTAAATTGTCGATTTTTCAATGACTTGTTAAGTTTCGGACATTGATTTCAATTTGTGTTTCAAAAACATTGACTATATCAACATATTGTTAAAGTTCGTCTGTTTGAAAACTCTTAAACTGTTTTAAATAATATTTGTCTGTCGCTAAAACTAAAATGACAAAGAAAAGTTTATATACTTTTATTTTTCAGGCTATGTTCTCCAAAATTAACATCTCATTGAGATGTTACAAGAAAGTTTAAGTTACTGAGACTTTGCGATATACATTTGACTATATCAATATTTAATTAATAATTAATTCGAACTTTAAAAACTTCGTATTGTGGAAGTTCGATTAATCATTTTAATAATAACAAAATATAAATACAAATTTTTAATCTAATTTTCTTTTTCCTAATTTAAAGAAATCAAGATGTCTAAATAGGTGCCCAATAAATGAAGAACCACCGTTAATGGGTAAACTAATTGGGTGGTCCTTGGCTATTCCCGCTCTTGCTTTATTAGGATAAAATCAGTTTTGAAGTACTCACCAGCGTCAGCAGCGCCTGAGTGCTGCTCATGTCTATCAGCGGCGGGAAAATGCCGGACGAGAAGGGCAGAAAGTTGGTCATAAATGGCGAGACACTCGCTGCTGCCACCACCGCGGCCATTTGGCTCTTGGCCTGCTCCGTGGGCGATGGGGTGGCGGGGGGAGGGGCGAGCTGCGACATAGACGAACCAGTGGATGCACCACCACCCACACCACCTGCCCCACCGGCCACACTCACTTTGGTCTCCTTGGGCAGACTGACGGGGGCAGCATTAGCAGCTGATGAGGCCGATGGTGAGAGCTTCTTGGCAGAGGCAGTGGTGGTGGTGCAACTGTTGCTGCTGGCCGACTTGGGGGCGGAACTTGGGGCAGAGGTTGCTGCGCCCGCCGCTCCTCCTCCGCTGGCTGTGGCCGCCGAAGTGCCGCCACTGTTGCCGCTGTCGTAGTAGGAGTTGCGCCGTGTTGCATTGTTGCTGCACCGGAAAAAAATTATACTTTAAGTACGTTGAAATATTGGTGAACAATTCACAAGTTTCGTGGTCTTCCTGCACCGGAAAAAATTGAGTTTAAGTACGTTGGCAAATTGGGATTTATTCGGAATTTTCCGAGTTTTAATTTTTAACTTACTATTGCTACACAGAATAATGGTTTATTTTAAAATTAGTTATTATTGTGTGATATCCCTTGTTTCACCAATTATTTTACAAAGTGTATACATTTCAAAAATCTTCTAAAGAAGTCTATAGTGGCGTTAGACTTCATCATTAAAGTTGAAGATTTAATATTTAATGCAAATAAATTTTGCCATGTTTTTTTTCTCGGTGAGGATTAGTACTATAACCTATTTAGTTGTTTTAAGGCAGAGCCAAAACTTACTCATTGGGATTTGTGTTGTTGTACTTGGCCGCCAGGCATCGCATGATGTCCGAATAGTTACGGGTGGAGAAATCCGTGGCATTCGATGTTGCAGCACCCTCTGTTTTGACGGTGTTGCTGCTGCCACTGATGTTGCTGCTGTTGCTGTTGCTGCGATGTTGCTGACTGGCAGCCTGCTGAATGCTATTTAGCAAATTCGTTGACAAATTGTGCAGCGGCATGTGTGTGGCTGCTGCTGCTGCTGATGATGATGATGATGTTGCTGCTGTTGTTGTTGTTGCCGTTGCTGGGCCACTGGGCGGACTAAGGCGTTGTTGTTGTTGCTGTTGCTGCTGGGACTGTTGCTGTTGTTGTTGCTGGCTGGGTGAGACACCACCACCGCCGCCACCACCACGAAACGATGACGAGGAGGGAGTGGCGCTGCGAGATCTGTTACAAAAAATAAAAAAAAAAACAGAAACAAGAAAACATATGGATTAGTTTTGTTAAGAGGAGCATTTAGCAGGTTTTGCATAAGTGGTAGGGTGTGACATCAGCATGGTAAATTTACTATATTCTACCCCATGATCTCTCATAAATTTGCATTAATATTTAATTATCTAGAGTTCTCATTCAGCGACCGAATAGGTGTCGCATACAATTGGATTATTTGTCATTCTGTGAGTTCGCCGCACAGCATCTGAACCAAGTTCTCCTGGCTTTTTTGACATGCTAATGAGTGGCTTCCGTGAGATCTTCTCTTCTACAAAAAAATAGCTCCCAAGAGTTTCAAGCAGGTGCGACTGCGATCTGCGTCATGTGGACGTTTTGATATTTAGTTAATTTCTTTGGAGAAGAGGCAAGGCGTTGGGCATAATGAGATTACAAATGCAATTTGACATGGGAACTGTTTGCCAAGGAGTGGATTGGCGGAAGGATTCCAAAAACTGGTATCGAACTGAGAAGCCTGGGAGAGTTCACTCAATGTTATAATTATGTTACTATTATCCAATGGTTTGAACAGTCTCTAATTCATTTATTTATTTCCTTGTAATTGCCGGAAACTGAAATAATGATGGTGTTTAATTATTGATTGTTTAATTATTCAATATTTATTTCCCTGAGATATACAAAATATAAAAAAGATAAACAAAATATGTAATAAAGCTTATACTATTATTCCTTGAATTATAATTTGTTTACTTCCTTTAAAGACCATGTTCTTGGTTAACTAGTCATAATTCTTTTGGTAATTTTCAATCTTGTTCAGACGATCGCAGAACATTTTCCAAACAATTTCATTTTGGATGCTCTCGGATCGAAACGAAACAATCCATGTTAACCAATGTCGAGCATTTGTGGGCTACAATCTGGCCGGCATGGCCATAACTCATATGCAACTACCGCCGGAGACATGCAACCAACATGGCGCAATCGTTGGCTCTGCATCCACATCCATAGACACAAACACATCCACGTCCACCCATTAGCCATTCCTAGAGCTCTCCAACACGAGCCAAGGCAAGGCAAGGCTGGCCGAAAAGAAAATAATCAGCATAGATTTCTGGCCAGATCGGCAGTGGCAGCGGTCACCTCTTAAACCGCGCCATGCCGCAGCCAGTGGCAGCTGCAAGTGCCTGCCTCTATTTCAGCTTTACCAAAGCGTTGTGTTGCATGCCACCAGAGGTGGCTGCTTGGCTTTTCCATTCCGAATTAGGACTCCTATTTAAAATCAAAATTCACAAAGATATACTTTTTGTTTTCTAAATTAAATAAAATATTAATTATTTTTACATTTAATTTGAAAACATAACAATTCGAGCTCACAAATAAAAAAGTTTATTAGACTATCTTGAAGTTCGAACTTGAATTAAAGTATATCAACAGTCAATTTCCTTAAGTAAGGATACTATAAAAAGGCATACTCCATTAGAATTTTATTACCTTTAAAAATATTTGAATGCCAAATAAAGATGCAAAAAGTACTAACACATATTTTGTTCAGAGTTTAAAACGCAATTAGCTTAGAAAGTCGTTAATTCTGTGGGAAAATGGCCATAAAATTTATAACTTAAATAGCCATCTATAATTAATACATGAATAAATGTTATATTTCGTTAATTTCTTAACTTTTTCTCTATGCCAAAAAAAGTAGTAAAGGCATAGAAAACTGTCCTGTTTCGTTAATTTTCTAATCTTTTTTTTTAGCCAATCGTTGCGCACCACTGGTGGCATGCCACACGGCTAGGTGGTTGTGGCATGAACGGGCCAGAAGAGAGTAACTCGTGCTGCACGTCGTCGTCGCTGGTCGTTGGTCATGTCGTGTCGCTCTTTCGGAGGCTGCGGCACAAATTTATATATAGCAACTTGCCGCCCAGCCACCGTACCGCTCCTCCCCCGCCCCTGTACCGCCCCCTGCCCACTCAGCTGGCTCCCTGTGTTGTTCCTGTTGTTGTTGCCATTGATTTATCGTGATCTGCTGGTTGTCGATTTTTTTTTTTGGTTGCTGTTATTTTGTTCGTTCGCCGGTTCGTTGTTGCCTCCGCTGCTTACAACTCTGTTGTTCTTTTTTGTCTCGTTTTTTGTTGTATCTTTTTTAGTAATTTTTTTTTGGTTTTGTTAAAAATGTTGATTATTGCAAATTGCTTTGGCGATTGGTAGCAGCTACTTAGTTGTGTTTTGTTGCTTGTTCTTGGCAATTGTTTGAACAGCAACCAGATCAACCAAAAAAAAAGCCATGAAAAAATGGTTTATAGTGGCGATTATGTTGGCCACTGCTACTGATCCCCCAGCCCCGACTTCACCTAATCTCGATATATGCCTAACGGTTTGGTTGGCTCAGATCTTTAGATTGGTGGCATGCCTAATTGGTTTTTATTATTCAACCGACAACATGTGCCCGCCTCGGTATGCAAATGGTGTCTATTGTTACGCCTACACAAGACCCGATAAGTCCCTAATAAAAATAAGTGTATGTGAACACAGTGCGGTTCGAAACTCCAGCACAGCTTACATCAAGAATTCCACAAATAGATTTTATCTATTAAATCGAGACGAAATTCACGAACGCATGGAAAATTGTATTATATGTTCTTTTTTTAGAACAAATCTAATGTAAACCTTTCCACTTAATAAATATTTTGTTTGTGAGACGCACTGTTTGAATATATTTAAATTAATATAGGTCCAAAATAGAATTTGCAGACGAAAAATTCAGCAAAACAAAAAACGAAGAGACAAAAGAGGTAGAAAAAATGTATTTATTTGTTTTGTCAATATACTGCACCCTTTTGGATAGCCCCAAAACAAAAACATATAACAAAAGCTTTTAAAACCCACAATTAAAAATTCCACTTTTAAGTGTTCTAATACTTTTACAACTATAGTTTAAATATGCAAATAGTCTAATAAATAAAATAGAAACACCATTAAAAGGTCAAATTCAAGCTGAATGAAGCATACATCGAATTTTTGTGAATGGGTGTGATGAAAATCAAGTTATGACAAGAACTATGTATAATGCTGGAAGTCCCAACTGGGGAGACATTTGATCAGATGTGATCAACAGGTGAGTATTCGCATTAAATTTGCATTAATTCGACGATATTCATGATATAAATATAGTCTTTAAACGAGATCTTCGCCAAGCCCTAAAGCCATTCATTTGTCATATCGGATTAAGGCATCTGCAACTTGCCTTAATAAGCCTCCCTAATTTGTGGATAGACAATTATAAATTATGAATAATATGCGGCTGATCCAACCTTTTTGAGACGACCACCCCGAGCGGAATTGGGGAATCCACGGAAAGATGCGAATCGAATATGTATGTTAAATCCGAATCTATTGTGGCTCGATGTGAACACCTCAGGTGGCGATGGACTAGCATGTCTCATTAATATTAATATGGCCAATCGTTCGCCCAACTAGTATTTCTGTGTCTATCTGTGCTGAGGCCTAAGGCTTGTTTAGGTTTCATGTTTGCTTTCGGGAGATAAATTGCCTTTATTTATATTAGTTAATATATAATCTTTAACGCCATTAATTTAGTTGAGGGTATTAATTGCTGTTGATTTCGCTTGTCAAATCACTTTTTGTCTTTATCGCAGTCGTGGTCTGGGCCTTATTAATTTTTTGTCTTATTTGTATTTACATTTCAAGTTTTTCAAGTTGTTTTTCTTTCCGTTTCTTGGCGGGTTCTTTGTTATTGCCTCTTTTTGACAGCAGAAGCGTGCTCTTGTGTAGACACATTCGTGTTCGTTGCTTTTTGTTTCTTGGTTTTGATTAATTTACTTTGGCTGCGAACAGAAGCCACATCGATTTGGTTTCTTTTGGAGGTATTAATTTATTAAAATGTTAATTAATTTGTCAGGCGTCGACAGCCGTCGAATTCGCTTGATAAATAGCCTAGAAACGAGTTCGTGGGGGAAATGTATCCTCTTTTTCCAATCAGCATGGCTATGAAATTGATGTGATCTAATACCAAATAATATTTATATCAAGTCTCTAGAATATGACTGACAAGGAAAAAGATGCTGTGCCAGAGCCAGTGTTCGACGATTCCAGTGAGGACGATCTTAGCCAGGACGATCCCAGTCGCGATGGCTCCATTGGCACGACCACTGTCAGCATATCGCCCTCCATCCTGCGACCCACCAACCCTTCCAGGCACGACCTCTCGAATGCCCCCTCTATTGTCATTTCGCTGCCGGATGCTGAAAGTGATACCATATCCGAGGAAACCGCGGAGCAGCGACTCCGGCGAAGGATGAGATTTTTGGAAATGCGGCGGGAACATTATAGTAACATGCACAGTGAGCAGTGCCACATGGAGCACTCCGAGGATGAGGATCACGAAGAGCACAAAAAGCCCAACTAGAGACTGCTTCTATTATCGTACCCAATCGGGTCATTGCTATCACTTAGCTTTTCAATTTTTCAAGTTTGATTAACAGCTACAAATTTAAACAGGAAACCCGAAAAAATTAATTACAAGAAGAAAGGATCTACAAATTAAATGTTCATGAAATGTGTTGGTTAAATAATTAAATTTCTTTATTTTGTATAACTCGAACTTGAATTATAATTCTGGTATGGTAGATAACTGCTCTCCAAAATATGAGGGAACTCGTTCTTAACTTTATTTGCATTTCATGATTATTACATTAATTGTGTAAGTTTATCAGTTTCAGTTGATATTCATTGAATAAAAGAAACGACACACTTTTATGTTTAAGCATAAATTGGGCTTTACGCAAGGATCTTTTTTAAAGATTTAAACAGTTCAAAATGTTAAATTATTCAAACTTTGCTAGTGTAATTGAAATTAGTTAATAAAAATGATTTTATAATCATCAAACTAAACTAGTGTAATTTAAATAAACTCAAATTCATCCTAGTAATCTAGCATTATCCGATGAGTATTATCTAAACACTTTGTTTGAACTAGTTAAGCTATGCGATGTCATGAATTGAATCATTTCAAAACGGGATCAAAAGATCAAGGTAGTGTCACGAATCTGTGATTCAATATCAATTAAATGACTCAACTTTGGCCAAAGTCCCCTGAAACTCACCTGGCAAATGAGCTGACGGTGAGTTCGCCATTGTGGCTGCTACTATTGCTCCCTGGACTGAGCCGCTCCCTTTTGACGCCGTGGCCCAGGTGGTGTGCTTGGTGTTGTGATTGACTCGATTGGTGGTTGCTGATGCTGCTACTGTTGCTACTGCTGCTGTTGTTGTTGTTGATGGTGTTATTGTTGTTGTTGTTGTGAATGGTGACCATCGGAGCATCCTTGTGATTGTCCATCTGCAGCGGCGACAACTTCTCATGCTTAACCTTCTCCAAATAGAGAGCGGCATAGGCGGCAGCCACGGATGCAGTGGTGTTCGCATTGGTGGTGCAGGTGGTGGTGGCGGCGGAGGACGAGGAGGAGGCAGCTGAGGAGGGTGCTCCCAGATGGGCGGTGGAGGGCGTGGCGGCCTGACTAACCGCACCACCACCACCACCACCCGCACCACCGGTGGCCGCTTCGCTCAGCTTCTTGGCGCTACTCTCGATGGCCCCATAACCGCTGAGCAGCAGCGACCGCTCGCTCAGCATTTTGGCAGTGACCGCAAGGGAGGGGTATGAAACGGGGCCTTCCGAACTGCTGCTCCTGCCCTTCTGACCCAGCTGCCGCAGATCGCTGGCCAGCCGCTCGAGGTGCGTCCGCTTGGTGGCTGCAGCGGCTGTCGTGGCCGCTTGCTGGTCGTCGTGGGTCGCCGGTTGGGCTGCGCTGCGACCGCCCACAATGGCGGTGGTGGCCTTGGCTGGCTTCTGCTGCAGTATGTCGGTGGGTGCGTTACCTGCAAGCGGAAAAAACAGAGTGTGAGAAGGTTGGAAAATACTTAGTTTTAAGCTAAATATTACACAAATCGAGATTAAAACTTTACTAATAGAGATTTTAATAGAGTTTCTTAAACTTTGCAACAATATATGTTAGTTTTCAAACATTTTAAATAGATGTGAATTAAGAGGATCCATTTCCCCACATAGGCCACAATGGGCTCCTCAAAACTTTGTAGTTAGTCTTCTAGAACTAATTTGTAAGATGCAAGAACCGTAGTAAGTTTAAAAATCTGATGACAGAAGTTAGATTTTTTAAATTTATTGTATATATAACAAACTATTTTAAAATATTTTAAAGCTCTTTATAGGTGCACAGTTTTTTGGAGTTTTGTAGAGTGTGCGCTTGTATTAAAATAAAAAATTGGGTTCTTAATAGCAGTCTTTAAGCTGAACCCCCACTTTCTTGACTATTACGTAATATATGGGATAATACAATCAAATCTAAGTTTACCACCAAAAAAAAACATTTATTTAATAAAATTTACCAATTTTCACCCAAAATTTAAGCAAAATAAAAAAAAATTTTAATAAATTTTAAATTCTTTAAAATTGAAATTTAAACTTTTCACGCCAACTTATAGTAGAACCAATAAGCACACACAAGAACACATTCGCAATGACACGCACCCATAGACTGAGTAAAAAACATTGTGGTGTAAAAAGCTCGTGGCTTGAGTCGCATGCAAATCGGCCAAAGGTTAAAATAACTTATAATATGTTAACAAAACCATTGACCTGCATCGTTGAACCCTTAAGCTAATTATCGGGGTGAGCCAGGGGGCGCGAAGTGCACGTCAACGTTGCGTACAGTACGGCAGAGTGCGATTCGAACGGTTACAGGGCCCGGAAAAAACAATCATTAAACAAACAAACAGCAGCAAACCCAGACAGTCGAAACAAAAGCCAAGTGAAATGGGGAGTTAGGTGGCAGCAACAATCGTACGCATTTAACTTGGAGATAAGGGAACCTCTGTAGGGGTTAAGTAAGAGTATTCGAGAAATAGTTTTTGGTGATCGTACAAATTGGGCTACTGAAAACAACAACGACATTAATTCAGGGACGGTTTCTAAATTTATTTTTAAGGTACAGAAATTAAAAATCCATCTGATGTATCGATAATCGTGTAGAAGATTCTTTTTTGGCTTGTATGGCCAACCAAGAATTGTGCACAAAACCCAAAACAGTATATTAAAAAAAGTATGTTAATAAATAGTGTACAACCATAACCACTTCCACTATATAGGCACCCAAAAAACAAGCAATGCATAAAAGCACAAACTCTTATAAAGATATTCAAAGACATTTAATTTTTATAATTCCCTCGCGCAGGCAGGGCATGAAAATTGTTTATTTACCTAGGTTTTTATTCCCAATTTGTTTTCAACCACAGTCGACTATTTACTTTGGTTCGCACATAAATAATTTAATTGAAATTTAACTGGCAAAAATTAAAAAGCAAATACGTGTATCAATGCGTGCTCAAGCAATGACCTTTACCTGCCTATCGCCCAGGTGGAGGCCAGGGGATAAGCGGCCTATCGAAACCCTCTCGGCCAGTAGGTGTAAATTGATGGAAGCCACACCAGTCCCAGTCCCAAACCCAGACACCAAGCCATACCCACAAACCAATACTGGTGCCAGATCCATTCGCTCGCATGTTTGGCAGCCAAAGCACACAGCATAAATAATTAAATGAAATATTTACAAGCGAAATTAACAACAATTTGTAGTTTTAAGCTCGTTACGATCCCCACAATCGGAACCCGAATCAAAACAGAACCAGAATCGTGGCTTGGAATTGCATTGGGTTTGGTCAACAGAACAAAAGTTCCCTGCCGATTTGCCTCATATCAAATTTCACCCTTCATTTTGGAGCCCGAAATAGCGTATATATATGCTGCTTAATAAGTTGTCCGTGCGTTATCATAAAATTAAGTTTATCATTGGTTAGCATAGAAATTAAGTTGCGGGTATATAATAAAAAAAGAAAGAAACCAAAATTAACCGCCGCAAAGTGGTTGAACAGTGGACGGCAAACGGATTTGGATTAGTCTAGTTTACAGTTCTGCGAATTTTACACTATTTACAAAACATAATTAACAATATTATTTTAATGTGATCTGCACGACTTGAAATAGGAAATCAGAATTTCTTATTTTAATAAGTTCAAAATGAGAGAAAATATGTGTTTATGGTATCAGAAATTTTTGTACAGATAAAATATATTTCTTCTGAAAGCTGACAATTGTATAATTCTTTGAAAATATATATCTTTTTATTTGTGTTGAAATGCAAAGGGTATATGCCCTTGAGTCAGTCGAGCTCAGTAAATATCTCTTTTTATACATTTTTATGAGATATCTTAAAAATAATTTGTTTCGCTCGGATTGGCACTCTTCCGATTTTTTTTAATTTTAACCATAAATAAGTAATTTTAGCTAAGTTCCCGTATATCAAATGTCAGTTTTTTAGTAATAGTTTCATTTAAAATATCTCACATTTTTTGGAAAATATTTATATTTTTTTTTAATAAAATGCTCAAAGAGTTTCGCCATTTTCGATAAAGTTAGAGCTTTATCTACATGGTTTTTGCAAAGTCCCAATTATATCTATAGGCTTTATATTTTATCTTTTGTAAAGAGGAGATGGCCTGATCGCGTCTGGGTAGTTGCAACATTTTCTTTGTAGCTTTTAAAATACTTGAATACCTGCATTTTGGGTCACCCTAGTCCCACTGTGCGCTCTATCGCTTTCCCGCTTCCATCGGTCAGCGAGCTTTAGCTCCAGCTCCCCATAGACCCCCGATTGGCATCGCTTGGTGGCAATGGTGCTAAGTGCCGAATGTCGAATGCCGAATGCCGAAGATCATTATGACGATGATGATGATGGAAGGCGGAAAGAGATGGGGGGGTAGAAACCTCGACCCAACATGTGCCATGCGCGACACTGTTGACTTTTTCCAGTTGGACGTTATGTCTTTTCCCCACCGTACCCATACCTGAGTACCTGCGAGCGATCCGCACGGTGACAGGCCGCATTTCGGTCGCCGCTGGGTCGGCGCAAGTGTCAATAGTACTAATAGACGACGCCGACATCGAAACTTAGGACCGGGCACGTCCACGTTTACGTTCACACCATAGAAAGTGGCGGAGCGCGGGTGCACAGAGTTCTGGGAGCGGTAAAGTTCATTGCCATTTGCTGCGATACGTACACACTCATACGGCACACTGGCAAACACAGCTTGCCGACCTGTCATGTGACCATTTTTCATACATCGACAGCAAATACAAATACGCCATAATTAGAATTGCGACAAATTGCCAGCGATTTCTGACCCACACAGCTGCCGCTGAAGGGTCACATATTTCGACCGTCTAGACCTTGGGAAATATCCCAAAAAAAAAAAAAAAAAATACGCTAACCTCTGACGCAAGCAATCATCGATAGCTGATTAACTTTCATGTTAGAGTGGAGGGTCCAAGTGGGGAGTGCGGCTTATCAGCCGAATTTTATTATTTCTTTTGACCTCATTTGAAAATCAAATAAGCGCCGGACCAGCTGACTTCCCCCTTGCCCTTTATGCAAACTCTGCTCTGTTGTTATCGCGCCCCCTCCTCAAAAGAGCGACAGGGTTCAACCTTTGTTCCCGACTTGTTCCGTAAGAGGAGTAAATAAACCCAATATATATAGGAGTATCAGTAAGTCAAGAAGGTAATATTGAAGCACGCTGATAAATGGGGTCTCTGGCTGAGGTTCGGGTTGTGGTATCAGGGCAGCGGGAATGAGAGCGATTCGGCCTATCTACGGCACAAGGCCCTGAACCGATTTCGTGTCGAGTTCGATTCCGCTTGGCCTCTTCAATGGCTGGCTATTCTATTTACCCTCTATTTATTTTTGCCTCGTTCTATTCTATTCTTTATATCTGATAGTCGTCGATTGCTAGGTTTATTGATTAGCGCGCATGAGTGTATCTTGTTAAAAGCATTATTTGTGACCCCTTGTCGTGAAAAATGAAATATGTTTCAATAGTAAATCTGAACAATTCATAAACTGCTAAAAAGGTTCCGGTTTCAATCAGAAAAATATGACTTGAGCCAAAATAGTTGTGGAATATACATAGCTTTGCATAGATGGATTTAATAAACATTTCATTTAAAAATGTTTAGGAGTCCAATCAGAAAAAAAAAAATTAATGGACAATGGGGTCGAATTTCCCTTCTGTAAAGTTATAATTTCTAATGGTTTATATCTGGCATCGATCAGCAATAGAACCCGATGATAGATAGTTTTAAACAATTCGCGTTCCGGATTACATTTTTTTCCACTTAATAGTTAGTACCAGTTTACTGTACACTCGAAGAACTTAACCTTAGCATTCTGACTCGACCGTTTGTATTCGCTGTGTTTTTTGTCACATTTTTTTTATAGATAAACATTTATGATGGTCTATCAGTATCTGTATCTGCATCGCTCTGCTCCGCTTCAGTTTTAGCTCGAGTTCAGTCAGTTTCAGTTTCCTTTTTACGTGATTTCTTGTATCTCAAGTGTTGTGCTCTGGTCGCGGGGTCTTATCGCCTTGTTTGTCCAAGTGCCAGTTGAACTATATATGTATGTTAGTCATGATGATGATGGTGACGATGATGACGATGATGTATATATTCCTATATAGGGGGCTTAGTACTCGTATATGGCCTTCTCATGGTTCACGATGTTTTCGTCTGCTCTCTTTTGTTGTTCCCAATTCTTTAGGTCGTTTTTTGTGGTTTTTGAAAATCATGTCGCATTTATTAGATCATCAAAAGGTGTTAAAGATTGTGGGGCGCGTTTCACTGATAATATTTGGCCTGGCCTTTTGTATGACTTTCTGGAGCTCCAGTTCAATTGTTGTTTGCCACATTGGGTGAAAGTAATTCAAAGTTCATTAGAGATCTCCCATCTAACTGTTTACGGGGCTTGCCCGAAAATTACCCAGCTTGCCTATCGTAAATTTTTTTGATTTATCATATCTGCTGAACAAATTTCTTATCTTTGTGGGATAGCAATCTCAGGGGAATTGCAATTTGCCGCAACAATATCATGTGGAAATTAACTGGAATCACAAAAAAAAATTTGGTTCAGATTGCGGTATTTGCAAGGCTAATGGGAAAATTTACAAGTATCGTTTAGCCCTTTTATAAAGTTTTAAAAATTCCTATTTGAAGTGTCCTATAAATCATTTCGGTTCCTAATTTCAGTTGGTCATAAGGGGATTTACCCCCATAATTTTGTGATTTCTCCCTGCCACAATTAATTGATTAACCAGTCAACGCCGAATCGCCAAGTGACAGACCTAGTAATGGCTTGAGGAAAATCCAATAATAAAATACAGAGATAGCGAACTGGAACGGACGCTAACTAAAACCAATGGACAACCGCAAAAAGCAAAGCGCTCTAACGGTTCATGACACTGTTCCCCACAGGTCCACGGCAAATTGAAATTTCAAATCAAATCAGAGCGCGGCGCAAGACGGAAATGGCAAATGATTTTTTTCCAACATTCTGCGACTCCATAACGGACAGCCAAAGAAAAAAAGTAAAGTAAAAAAAATGGCCAAGAACCAAAGGAAAAATTTCATAAATTATTAACACCTCTGCCATTTGAACTGGACAAACTGGTACCCGTTCCCTGTATGTGTGAATGTAAGACGCGCCTCTCTTTGCGCTTCTCATTGAGGTGAGCTGCTGCCTGGCCCATGTCTTTGGACTGCATAATTGCTTTAATGGAATTTGATTTTACCCAACCTCTCAACACGCTCAGCTAGAGACAAGTGTCAGACATAGTGTCCCGAGCGGAAGGCTTAACTGTACGGAATAGATAAATGCGTGACTCACGGACTACATAGCTATATATGTACATATGACGGAATTCATAAAGAAATGTCTCGGAATTTAATATCCTCATTTGCAGAAAATCAACTGCCTTAAAAGGATTGAAATATTTTTTCTGAAGTCTTTACAGAACTTAAGTGTCAGAAGCCTCCAGCGATATTCATTCCTGAAAGAACTCAGGATTCTATGGGAACGTTAAATGACTAATAGAGGATTAAAAAATTTGAATCATTTTTATAACATTCGCATTAATAATGCAATATGTATGGATGTGTGAATAGTAAAAGCCTACAAGTAATTTAAGCTTTTTTTGCATTTCTTGTTTTTACAATGTCAATTAAATATGATAATCGATGATTTGAATTTGTTGTAAAATATGGATCTTTTGGACGTCCGTCTTTGGAAAAATCAATTAGAAAACGTCCATCGTGTCACGCTCGCATCCCTAGACCCCACCTTGTCGTTTTTTGGTCCATTGCAGATGATGTACAACCACTATTAGCATTAAAGTTTATTATCGACAACGACGCTGGTTCTAAATTCCTGTAAAACAGGTGCACCACAGCAGCATACACACATAGACACACGCACACACTCGACTGCACAGCGAGGCCATCAGAAGAGGCCTTTCAACTTTTAGCTAGAGATTTCTCCACCTCTGCCACACCATAGCATAGCATAGCACACCATCCCGAACCGAACCGAACCGTACCATCCTATCCGATCCGATCCGATCCCAACCCCGCAGCCGTCCACATGGTTGCATGCAATGCAGGCGGCGCAATGCATTTGGCCGCTAAAAGCGCCTTATTTGGTTAAATTGGTGCAGATTGCTGCCAGGCCAGCTCTAAATAATAATTAGCACAGGTTTTTTCATCTTCTTCTCCTGCGTCGTCGTCGCTATCTCACTTCAGCTGCCTCTTGTTCGCCTCGCCTTGCTGCGCTTTTGGTTTTGGTTTTAGTTTGGTTTTGGTTTTGGTTTCGGCTTGGTTTTGGTCATTCACCAGGCGCACCGCAAACCAACAAAATAAGAAAAAAAATCGAAAAAAGTAAACTAACCAAGAAAAAAAAACATCTTGTTGCATGCCACATACGGGGTGAAATTTCCTTAGAAATTTCGTGCTTGCCTGCTCTGGTTTTAATTTGATTTTTACTTGATTTCCCCGCCACTCTCCATCTCCATCATCATCACCACCAACAGCCTCAACCTTCCCCAGCTCCACCGCCACCGCCGCCGTCTGCATCTGGTGGCCCAGGTTCAGGTTCATAAATTTACTAGATGTTCGCCCGATTTCTTGGCTCTGCGTTGCATGTTTAATGTTGCTGCTCCGTTGCATATTCGCGTGTGCGCCATGCCTCCATGGGCTGCACTCGCAGCCCCAACAATGTGGTTGGTGTTGCCATTGCTCCTCGCCACCCCATTGAACCCATCAGTTCCCTTTTCGCTAATAATTATTTTCCTGGACTAGGATTTATGACGCTTCAGGATCACTAGTTATTTCTGCTGCTTGTTCTCGTAACTTGAATTGTTGTCATGTCCAAATCCTTTCTCCTCAAACAGCAACCGTTTTGTATCGAATGAAAAACGTGATAGAATCTAGGATCTTTTATATTTACAATTGAAAACAATTGAAAAATTCTACAAATTTATAATTATTATTAAGGCTAAACATTTTGCTATATATTTATTTATTGGTTTTACATTTTAAAATTGACTCTATTAATGGGGTTGTCCCAGCTAAAACAATTCTTCTATCGAAAGAATAACTATTTTATAGGCAAAATAACCAATTATTGTTCTCAAATTGTGCTGCGTTTCGGTTGGAGTCAGATTTTTTACCAGCAGAAGGATGTGCCGTAAAAGATGGCCAATAATTGTTAAGAAATTATCTGCCGGTAGTTAATAAAACTAACATAGATACTCCAAATGATAAATAAAACGTATTGCTTTCAAGTGGGATAAATAAAAGCATCAAACCCTTTGACTTTGAGGTAATTAAATATAAGCCGAAGGAAATCTTGGGGTTTATAAAAAACGTATAAAACAATTTGCCAATTGATGCCGATATGATAGTTAGAGCGAGACCCGAAGAGGAGCGAAGCGAAAGGGAGGGGAAGCGGGAGGGGAACCAGATGTGCGCATGCCTCAAAGGCACCTGCCAAGACAAACCGCTGGAGGTGCGACAAAGAGGGGCAGGGCGGCGGAGTAGCAGAGTGGCAGAGCGGCTTGATTCCCGTCCGAGTCTGGGGCTAAGGCGAGGAAATCAAGTGCAGATTAATTAAATTCGATAATTAAATGAACGGGCCGCGCCGGGGCTAGCAGATCGTGTCTGCCGCCAGCATCGGGGAGCTGTGGCTGCCGCTGTTGGTTTTAGATGAAAGCTGCAAGGCCCCTGCAGCCACCGCAGTAGCAGCAGCAGCGGCAGCAGCAGTGGTATAATAATAAAAAAAAGAAACATTTGCACATTGGCTGCACATTTGGGATTGAGGTTGAGTCTCTCGCGACGGGTGATGATGGCGGTGGACCAGCCACGACCAGCGACTTCTTTCTTGCCTCGTCTCCGGCTAATGCACTTCTGTGATTTTAGGCGCAGCGAATTAATGTGCATCGCTCTATAAATTTGTCAGCAATTAAACGAGCCAGTCGCCCGACTGAGCCACTAAAACTGTTTGCCCAACTTTGGCCAATATATCAGGGTAAAAGTTTCGGTGAAAAACAATGCTTTCATATGCTATTTGGCGGATAAGGTTGGTAATAAAAATGTATAATATGAGGATTGTCCAATACATAACTATATCCGTAGATGGTTTTTTAGTTAAATTTTTAAAAACTTTTAAAGTATTAAAATTCTATCTAAGAGTGTTTTTTCTTCAAAGGGTTCAATATAAAAGTCATATACCGTTTAATATCAACTGATAGTTTTCCAATTATTTGTTCAATAACTTGAAATTTAATCTATTAAGATTATAACTTTTTTTTCAAAAGTTCTTAGACTCAAATAGACATTTTATTATAATTGAAATCTAATTCAAGAGGAAAAGCTCTGAAGTAAGTAATTAAAATTATACCACATCATTCTTCTACGAAATTCATGTATAACGAAATCCACTATAAATTTTCAAAATTCCTGGACCATTCCCATTTGAGTAATAAATTTAACATCGACTTTCATCAAGGAGAGACAAACTGGCATTTCTGGGTTCTTTTATGGATTCGAGTCGATAAAAGTCACAAACTCCTGAACTTTATATAGTAGACAGACTCTAAGCTCGTAGAATCTTTAAATGCACAACGAATTTCAGCGGACTTGATTGATATTCGGCGATAAAGAAACCGCTAAGAAGTCTCTCTAAGTTTTTCTGCACTGGCTCTCTGTCAGCATCCTTCTATATGTTTCTCTATCTCCATATAACATGTGTAGCAGTTGTAATGTATAGCTGGCAAAATCGGTGCATGTTGCACATAAATTTCATACGAGTTCAAGCTCAGTTCGCCACAAATTTATGGCCAATGCGAATGAGGAGACGACTGGGACTTGGACTTGATCTTGGTTCGACTATGGGTCTGATGTTTTTGGGGGGAAGTGAGTGCTTTTTGGGGCGTGTTTCCTTGTGCTCTGTCCTGTTAACAAGTTTTGAGTGTTGCAGCAGCATCCGCATCTTGTTTAATGTGTTTGTGGTGGGCATAAGTAAGGCTGCTGAAAGCCAGTAAAGGCCAAAGATTGATGGCGCAAGGTTAGAGCGCACATAAAATGGCAATTGAATTGAAGCCATCCAAATAGTTGAATTTGTGTGTTCTTTAAACTTGACACTAATTTGGTTTTTTTCATGGAAATCTATTTCATATTCATTTTATTTTAGTGCCGCGTTGATAACGTTGCGTATACGTAATGACAATTATTAAGAAGGTCTTTTTTGGAGTGCTTTGGTTAGGCTATTAAGATTCGAGGAAGTATTAAAAACCAATTTAAATCATTATACTTATAGCATTTAATATTAGTATGTAGTCGCATTTTCCCTTGTTCTACTTGGCGTATGCTTAATATCTACTTAAATCACATTACAAAAAGGATTTTAGCTATTTTAAAATAAAAATTTCAGTGCTTCTCATCAAACCACCTGGCACATAATATCTGCATCCGTTTTTCAACACAATCAAATCGTCTAAATGGTTAAAGCAGTTAGCATATCATTCCACACCCCCGCCGGCTGACTTGGCGTATGCTTAATGTGCAATTATAAATCTTAAACACGATCGCCCAGAAGGCAGTCAATAGTATAATTTCCTACTCACCAAGTATATGGGTTATTCTGTGCACATATTGAAGGTTTATATGTAGAAACATACACATTTGCTGCCGTTTCATGACTGGTGTATACCAACGAGTTCAAGCAGTTCAAAACCTTTGCACGCGAACTTATCGCACAAGGCGACTCCGTCTGGTTAGTATGGAACAAAAACCCAACCAAAACAATGCGGTTCAGGCAAATAGGAATGGGCGGGGCAAGTGATTACATTTTTTGGAGTTTTGCAAATGACTGAAAAGCGATTTGAAAAACATTGTTTTTCTAATATACAAGCATATAGGAATGATAAAGCTTTTAAATGCTTTAAACAGAGAACGTATGGAATTTTGCAGTTTTATTAAACAACTCTTTGCATACCATTAAGGAAGAAGACTAATTATTGATATTTTTAAAATGCAATTAAAACAACAAATGCTAAGAATAAAATGTCCTGAAATGAATATTAAATAGCTCCGTGAAAAATAGGGCCTTTAATTATATTTGTTATATTTTTTTCATAATACCATTTTAAAACTATATAGTCAATCTTATGTATATTACTGCTTATGTAGACTTTTTGTTAACTTATCGTCCGTCTACCCTTTATCGTCAAAAATATGGCATTAATAATTTGTATTAAATTTGAAGACAACTTCAAAACTTGAAATCAAATAATTTTGAAATATATAGAGCTTCCTTTTTGACTTTTGGGAAATTCCTCGTGTTCTTGTTCATTTTGCCTTTTCTTGGGGCTGTTCCCATTTTGCCACCGAGTTGAGATTGGTGTATGTATGTACGAATGTACATATGTATATATTTAAAATAAAATACAAAAACCAGGCAAGGCACGATGGCAGAGCAAAAAGTCAAAGCGGCAAAGCAGCGGTCGACGCGTACAAAATGCGACAGCAACAGCAACATATAGTAGTACATATAGTACACAGATCAGCCAGGCGGCAGAAACAAAAACAACAACAACAACCGTGGAGAGTGTATACACAAACGTCAAAAAAGTCAACTGCGCCGCTGCCATTTGATAAGAGGCCACAAGTGTAAATATAGACGACGACAACAACAACAAAACCGCGATGTCCACGACCGCTGACTCTCTCTCTCTCTCCCTCTCTCTGCCCTCTTCCCCCTTCCACAACATGTGGAGAGTACTCTTTTTTAGATTTCTTGCATCTCTCTCCCGCTCCTCGAATTGATTGATATTGCCATTTTGCCTTTGTCGCCATTTCATTTTTGCTTTCAGCAGTTCACCAGAGTTCATATATACATACATTTGTATATATGTATATATATATGTATATAATGCGTGTGTAGGTGGCGAGAGAAAGGGAGGGGGAGAGAATATATAAATTTCCAACTACGTGCTGCAATGCCACATGAGGTGGGAATGGTTTGCATTTAGGGTTACCCACAAAATAGGTCAACACACTTGTCGAGGGAGCTGAACCCCCTGAGTCAGATAAGAATTTATAAAAGATTCGACAGCTCGGGGCGAGTGAAATGAGTCAGGGCTATGTCAACACTCCAATAATGAGCTTATGATTAAGAATTAATATCAAAATATTTGTATTTCAAAAGCATTACAATGGCCGATATTACAGTGCTAACTGTCAACAGTGAGCTTATAAAAAAGAAGAATATTCATACTGTATCCAAAGAATTTATTAAATCGAATTCCAAAAAATATAATTTTATGTTATGTTTTTAGTTCCTAAAAACATCGAGTAAATACATGTTATCATTAACTGAGCTAGCTTTTACGAAAAAAGTCAAAAGGTCAAACGCGCACAATAAAAATAAGTTGATTAAATATAACTTCCCCGAAAAAAATTGTTGGGTCACAATTTTTATTGCGGTAAATTATATATTGTCAATAGCCTTTAAAAAAAATGCTAAAAAAAACGACATTTAATGTTTCCGAAAAATAATATAAAGCAAATAATTAAATTCGAAAAAAATGAGATTATGTCGAAAAAATTAATTTCTAAAAACGCAGATAATTTAATAAATTAAACCTAAAACCTTATTAACTGTTTTCTCTTTTGTTGAATTGTGCCCAAAGTCAGATAAGCATTTAAAATAATCACTACATTATCACTTCATTCCTATGTAGATTTCTTCTTTTCCTTATATGACCCCAGCCAAGAAAACGTTGACATCAAAATCAACGATCAATTGATTTGCAATTTCTGCAAATGACTAATGATTGAAACGCCGTAATTTATGCAACATGAATGGCTATAATGATACCCAAACACCATAAAGAATCAGCGATTTATATGGTGTCTTTAATTTTTGTCGATTATTTTATCGTTTTTCTTTCCTCACCGCACAGAGAATAAAGACCTAAAGAATAAATAACGCGTGCACCATACAATTTAACAGCTCAATATTTGCATAATAGCAGCGCGTGACAACAACAACAAAAGCGCGGGTGGCGGGACGGGTAAAGACTGTGAATAAGATCGGCCAGACAAAAGATCGAGCATAATGGAAGTAATGGAAGCAATGACAACATGAGGATAGAAAAAACCACCGAGCAGAGGATGGTAGAAAATGAAAAGGTAAAAATTATAAATATTTTACTACAATAAATAGTAAAAAAAGAGGCCACTAACTTTAAGATACAATTGTTGTTATATGGGAAAAACTCTATTTTAATTCTGTGTTAGTGATCTATTGCTAAAAGCCATCTGGTAATGTGCAAGGCGGAACAATTAAACTTGTTTAAAGTTTTACCACGTGAGCAAACACTTGCATAATCTAATGGTACACCGCATTGAAGGAGTACGAGATTCCCTCATCTAATCTGATGGATAGGATTGAGGAAGCGAGGTAAAGGGAGCGACTCCTCCATAAATCGCCAGACTAAACAACGGCGCTTCAATGACGGATTGACAAATCACACACAAAACCCTGGCACAAACAGGGACCCAAGACTGGGCAGACTTTATGTGAGTATATATATTTTTGTGACAAATTTATGACTGACTTTGAGGTCCCCGTTCCTATCCCCCGTTCTGGCCATCCGATCTGCTGCTGCTGCTGCCTGATCAACACAATAACGACGATGATGAGGATGGGGATGGGGATGGTAATGATGATGATGATGATCGTGGCACGTGAAGACATGCCAAAATGTTTATGACTTTGGCCAAGGTAATAATTTGCCAACAACAATTTCGCGCACAGACTGCAGATGGCAGGAGGCTGTCGACTGTCGGCCGATGATCATAACGATGATGATGATGGCCCATCATAATGATGATAATTTGCATTTTAAATGCGCGACAAACTGCCACAAGACAACGGCAGCCGAGATGGGCCCAGCACTGCCCCGCCTCCTCATCTTCGTCTATATCTTCGGCTGCCCATTTGAATACTCGCAGTCAGCTCACATATCTAGGCATAAAGTACTCCCATCGCAGGTCTCCTCGTAGAAGGAGTCACCATATTTGGAATCACAGAGGTCCAAAACGAAACGCCAAAGAAGCCACAAAGAGATCGTTTGCCAACCGAACTGGCGAGCCATACAAATTTGTCACACGAAATTGGTGTTTGTGACAAATAGAGAAAGGCGCGGAGAGTCCGGCAGGGCTGACTGAGATGAATGCGCTTTTGGGGCGACAAGTGATTGAACTATTATGCTGGAGGCCCAAAATCGCCAAGGGTGGGGGATAATAAACGTTTAAGCCTTCTCTCCTCATATGCATATTGTACAGTTACGAGAGTTTGCATAATGTGCCCCCTGCGTTCAAGTTGGGCCTAGAATTTGGAGTGAAGACGAGAGCCAGGAGATCCTGCTGGGGCATGTGTGAACTATTAGTGGAAGTCCGTAAAAGGAGTGACTAGAGTGGTTCTTTAAATGGAAGTTAGGGCATAAGAACTGGACAGAGTTGACTAATCTGAATTCGCTTCAATGGGAAAGTAAGTATAAGTATTTCACTAAAGAACTAAGTGTTTTTAAGCAACGGAATATAAAATGTTAAAAGTATTCACTAAAGAACATTGACTTTTTAAACAACGGCATATAAATAACAAGATAAATACAAAATACTCAAGTAAATAGAAACTTCAGGGAAGCAAAGTATACGTTTTTTATTATTATTAATATCATTAATACCAAACTCTCAACTAAAGAAATCCAACTAAAATTATTTTATAAATAAACTTTAATGGAATTATCCCACTAAAATAACTCTTTGCATCTCATGCCTATCTTAATTCCAGCCGAATAAATATATTTAATAAAGTAACACATCTGTATGTTAGCAATTTTTTATTAAGGATATGAAAAAATATTACAAAATAATGAGGTCATACACATATTTACTAACAAAGACAAATGGCCTTTGACAATGCCTTTATAAATCGTCCATCCAAGTAAATTTACTAACTTAAGTAAATGAAAAACTTTAATAAAACATTGCCAAACAGTTAGATAACAATACCCAAAGATCATTTACAAGCAGCAGATAAGCGGAATGTGAACTGAGACAACCGGGCGAAGATTGCCTACAATGATGTACAAGATACTCTAGATATCATTATTATCTTCTAGATAAATCACTATGCTCGCAATATCCGGCCAGAAGATAACGATCCCCGTGAAATGGCAAAGTTGTGCCACTCACACACACGCTCCAAAGTTTTTAATAGTTTCTGCAGCTCTTCGGGCAAGCCACAAAAATCCACAAGAGACCAACTAATTGAGACATCATCAGCAGATGCTGAAAGTGGGTTGGGGTAAGTAAACATAAAAAAGAATACTTCAACTTCAACTAAGAAGGCAGAAGGCAAAAGTGTAAATAGCTCAGAAAGCGCCAGAGGAAGTCGAAAAGGTGAACCAACTGCACTGAAAATAAATGCAATAGACCGACTCTATAAATCCTGATAGAGGTTTTACTTAAATCTCAAAAGGGGTATTTAATGTGATATTTGCAGTTTATATATTTAATCCTTAAAAATGTTTGGATTAGAGTAGAGCATAACAAAAATTAAATAGAGACTCTCAAACTTACTTAACCCACACAATTAGCTTAGACTGCTCATTCGCACAGTGTAACAGCCGAGAACATAAAAATCAACAGGAACGGCAACTATTTAATGGCAATTTTACAGCTTGCCATCTTCTATCCTAGACCGAGCCTGCATCCCAACTGGTGCCCTGCCTCCACAGTCCGATGATGAAGATTAGATGCCAAGGCAGGGGCCAAAGTCAAAGCCAAAGCGATCGCGGATCTCGAGTCAGTTAATTTTTTGTCATTTGCGGTGGCAAGGACAAGACAGGAAACCGTCTTGTCCGACTGCAGCGTTTAACGATGGCACTGTGGCAACTCTGGCGGCAACTAATTTGAGGTTACAGACGTTTGGGATCGTAAAAAAATGAGGGACCGAGTGAAAACTTCGTTAGAGGCCACATAAAAACATTCCAAAAAAGCTGGCAGATAAATAATGTGTCAGAAATTCAATTTCGTTAAAAGATTTTTGGCCAAGCTGACTGGCGACTGACTGATTGACAACTCTGGCTCCGAGCGTTGACCTCTGCGGACGGGGCTGTGCTCACAATTCGGCTGTTTCGAGTACGTGATCGCATAATGAATAACTTTCAAATTGAATAATCAAACAGACTCGCACAGACCCATCGAGATCTCGGGGTGTGTGTGCGTCTGTGTGTTGGGTGTCATAAAGCCAAGTCGAGGCCGACGCAGAAACATGGCCCAAAGTGTTTGCCCGAGCCTCACTCGCTTGTCTTGGGGTCACGCGCATCGTGAAGGAGGCAAACAGAAACAGAACGAACAACAAAAACCTGGACAAACGAAACGGAAAAATTCTTAAAAAGCCGTAAAGAGTTTGACAAGATCTTTACTGCGGTTTCATCAAGGAGTGAGATTTACGTTTTTAGAAACTAAATCATCAGAGTTAATCGATTGGATAAGAATTAAATAGAGCGATCAAGATCGGTGTGGTAGTACTAACATCAAATAATTGTCTTCAATAAATCATGTCTGATGAAAAAATAATGAATTTTAGAAGCACTATAGATTTGTAAGGAATTTGTACAAATAGAATTCTTAGTTTGATATTCAAAATTAGTTATTTGAGATGATAAAAGTCAAGTACAAAAGTTTTAAAATTCTAGTTCTAAAACCAACTGCAATAAAATTGATATCCGATTAAATACAATTTTTTATTATTTTTTAAAATATATATAGAAACTTATTTATACCATTTATTTTTTATGAATACTTTTCGAATGTAATTCTGTACTAACAGGAAAATAAAAATCACTTATAGGGTATCCCCACCTGTTCCAAACTTCCCGAATCAACACCATCTTTTTGAGGTCGTTTTCGGGCCACACACCCGATCCACCTCCTTTGCTTCCCGTGCATATCCCTCCTCACAAATTGCTTAAAAATGTTAATAAGGAAGGCATTTTGGGATACACACAACACTTGCCGATCCCCGATCCGATACTATATGGATATGGTGTGTCGTCCCCTCCCTTTCACTCCTACGCATCGACTGATTGTTCTTTTGTTTCTGCTAACTCATCAATAATTTGCTCACGTTGCGACATTTTGTCAATATCTGCGCCAATGATCGTCGCCGTTTGGTCTGACCTACCCCGAACCCCCTCGACATTCCCCCTGATCCTCTCCTGGCACTATAATTTCAACTGGTGCTTCTTCTTATTTTTGAGCAGGGCGCGAGCGTCGCTCAATGATTTTTTAATTGAATTCTAAAAGCGTTGTCAGTCCTTTGTTGTTGTTATTTGGGAGCTACGCTTTGGTATCTTTATATGTGTAGTCTATATGGGTTTATGTGAAGAGAGAATCAACCTTGTGGTATGTGAGTTAAAAAAAAAAAACATAAATAAAAAACTTGAGGCTTGGACTCACTACTTTTATAATGGACAGGGCGCAAACTTAGCATGTAGTATTGTTGTTTTTGCTGATTTTATTGAGCAGCAGTTGTGTATTTTTTTTGTTTTTAACTTTTTTCGCGCGCTCTTGGACTTGACAATTACATGGACTTTTTTCATGGCATTTCAATGACGTTCGTTAAATTTGTTACAGTCATGGTTAACACAGACACACACACACACATACACCCAAACGCAGATAAAGAGAGACAGATACACTTGAAATTTATGGGCGCCTAACGTTTTTTTTTTAACGTTTGTTTTTTCGTATTTCGCTTTGTTTTGTTTTTGCCCATACGGCAGCTCAGTTCAAGTTCAATTGTTAATGTAAAAAGCTGCACACACACTTAACGAAAACAACAACAACCAGCCTTAAATGCCATTAACTTGTTCGTTTTTTATGTGTTATTATTTAATTATTTTCCATTTTGCTTGACCAGAATGTGTGGGCAGGTATTTCACGAACTATTCAACGAATAAAAGTTACCATTGCTAAGAGAAGACCCCAAAAAAAAAGTGGAGACCTTTTGATATTGCTTAATTAATATCAATTACTATTCAATTAGAGATCGCTAAGCTAAGCAGCCGGAATACAGAAAAAGGTCAGTGGAAATTATTGAACTTTAAGCTTTCTACCCCAAAAGGTGCGGAGAGATCAAATAGTTAAGATTGGACGAAAAGTAAAAAAAAAATTGTGGTACATGGAGAAACAGCGGGGGGAAAACATTAATGGGGCGGAGACGCTTTAAATTATATGAGACAAACAAATAAAATCATGTATAACCTATATAATATATTTTAAATTTATTATTTATTTGAACTCAGAATGGAAACATTACTAAATCAGATTTTCTTATTGTGATACATTTTAAGTACAAAAATTTTATTATAAGTTTGAGTGGCTACTTTTTAAGTGTAATTTTGTTAATAGTTTAATAGGAATTGCTAAATTATTCTAGACCTCTCACGTTTACAATATTTACACGACCTATCAACTAAAAAAAGAATTGGGTATTAATCATAGATTTATTTTCCACTTTAAAGCAAAAAGAACGATATAATGAATATTTTCTGTATAGTATTTCGATTTAAGTTAGATATAAGTGGTGAGATGGACAATACCTTTTCGCCGAACTTAGCTTTATATTTTTAACTTTGGCACCTCAAAACAAAATTGATAGACAATTGAAAGTCTGACCTTAATGGGAGGTGCTGCAAGTATCTCGTATTCAGCAATTCTCATGCATACTTTTACATAGTTTGAGTCAAAAAAGTTTAGAAACCGATGAACAATCTCAGTCAAATTCAAAAAATTGATGTGGGAGTTTCTTTATCGGTTATCGATAAGAATCGACCGTTGGTTTTACTTCAACCACCTCTTACTCTCTGTTTAATGAATAAATGTCGCCTGGCTGTGCGGGTGTGTCGCCCAAACCCATTGAACACATTGGGTGACAACAACTAAGCTGTGAGCTCGACTTTGACTGAACTCGACTCCAACTTGAGTGGCAGCCAATAATCATACATAAGTGTCGCTGCTTGTAAGTAAGTATGTACCTTCGGTCCTTACCTTACGTTGGGTCGCAAACAGGCGGAATTTTTCGATATTTTTTTTTGTTATTTGCTTTGGGCTGTGACCGCGACGCGTATAATTTACACGTTTTGCTCATTTGCGATTCTAGGCTCGCAAGCTGCGACCGAAACAGAAACAAAACAAATGAATTTAAATCCGCACATATCCAGTACCTGGTACAGTGAAGTCTCGATTGCTTATTTTAATTCAAAGTTCTAGCAATCAAGAAGAATATTTAAAATCTGTTATTTATTATACCCGTTACTCGTAGAGTAAAAGGGTATATTGTATTCGTGCAAAAGTATGTAACAGGTAGAAGGAAGCGTTTCCGACCCTATAAAGTATATATATTCTTGTTCAGGATCACTAGCCGAGTCGATCTAGCCATGTCCGTCTGTCCGTCTGTCCGTCTGTCCGTCCGTATGAACGCTGAGATCTCGGAAACTATAAAAGCTAGAAGATTGGCATTTTGCATGCAGATTTTAGGAGTTCCTACGCAGCGCAAGTTTGTTTCAAAAAGGTGCCACGCCTCCTTTAACGCCCACAATCGCTTATATACGATTTTATTTAAATATAAATTTAAATATTTCGGAAAAGTAAAAATGCAGTTTTATTGTGTTTATCAATACCTATCGAAATGTAGAAGAAATTTTTCAAATCGGACCATTCGTTTAAAAGTTATGCGTGATCAAAGTTTCTATCTCCATCTCCCTCGCACTCCTTTTACCTGAGTAACGGGTATCTGATAGTCGGGGCACCCGACTATAGCGTTCTCTCTTGTTTTTATTTTTTTATTTTGTCAAATTAAAACTAGTATACAATACTAAAATGAATGGAAAGAAAATGGCACTGGAAACTGAAGTCCCTCGGCCGAAGAAATCTATAAAACGCGGGATAATATTGATCAATTAATCATCTAATTCAATTAAACACTTGTATATTACACATCTTTACAAAATATTAGTTTTATAATAGTGCCCCTTAAATTGGCATATTATGATACTGATTTGGCTTCATAAAATTGTTTCTGAATAGAAAAATGTTTATTACCCATCGTCTTAAAAGTTAATGGAAACTACTGTATATAGAAATAAAACAATGAAATAACATCTACTCGTTAACATCCCTTCGACTTTGCAAAAACTTAAGTTTTGGTATTAATAGTTGGAATGGAACCAATTATAAATGCCTGGAAGATGAAAATATGTTCTTTATCTTTGGGTAAAAAACTTAGAAAATGATTCTCAGTTGTCACTGTACTATATACTCAATGATGAAACCTCAACTTGAATAAGGAAAGAGGGAGAGCTACTGCGGCGGCGCGACGGCGGCTTTATCTGCTCTTCTTCTTCTTCTTCAGTCTGAGTGAAATTCCGACAAGTGGCATAATTGCGCCCTGCGGCGGCTACCGTGCTAGGATGGCATGAGGGATTTCGGGAGGGGAAAAGACAGAGGGGAGCAGCCAGGCCAAGTGGCCATCGATATGCGGGAAAAAATCGCAAATCATAACCACGGCAACAACAAACAATAAATAAGTCAGCAGCAGCAACTCGCAACGTGCAACGTGCAACGTGCTATGTGCTTCAACTTGCATGCCACGTAAGGCAATTCCAATGCCAAAGAGCAACAAGTGTGCGTGTCCCAAGTCGTTTTGACTTTGCTCCGAGTGCAAAGTTGAGCACACATAAAAAATACGAGGATGATTTTAACAGAGGAGGACGGAGGAGCATGGAGGGCAGTAGGGTTGCGCAGTCGCCCCTTTAAAGTCATTGGCGACTTACTGCACGCCATCGGCATATAAAGCATACAGAGGATCTAAAATCATTATTTAAGTCACATAACAGATGCCCTCTCGAAAAGGATATACGTTCAATATAGGTTTAAAACAATCTGCGGAGATTTCAAGTTTATTTAAATTTAGTAGTTAAAAATAAGTTTGCGGAAAATGTTTTGTGACCTTGTGACCTTGCAAGCTAAATGCAATTATTTTCCCACGTACAACCCGTAATTTATTAGTTAAAAATACATCAGTTACTTCAAGTAATGGTGCCTGATTATTAAATTTGTATTTAAATATTGAACCTTGAACAGAATTTATTGGTGCTGAGTTCTAAATAAATAAGTTAAAATCGCTTTATCGGATATTATGTCTCATAGGTTTTTCGTAAGTCAAAAAATATTCTTGAAAGCGCGGTGGTGTTTTAAACACGGAGTTTTTGAAGACCATAGGCTGAATCTCAGCTTGTCGTTAAGCTAAAGTCTGGTTTAAAAAAAAACAGCTTTCGCACATATCAATAAAAGAATCTCTTACATAAAGTAAATCACTTATCGACTCTACATGATTAAATATTTACCCCTCAAAGAAGTGTATTTACAAATCGCATTAATGCAAAAGGTGGCTTCTTATTACCCCGACTTCAGCTCCTCCGGGTCCCTCTGATTTCTGCCTGACTGCGACTCATTCTCTTTCGCCATTCTCGGCTTCAGACAGACAGCAAGTCAACATTCCATGGCCACTCGCAGGGCATAAGTTCGCGTCAAAGGTTTCGGAGTCAAGTCAGGCAAAAACAAAAAGAGGCCCCAGCAAGGCAATAGCAACAGCAACAAGCTGAGCGGAGTGCCAACGAGTGAAAAGCGCAAAAGGCAACAAGAACAACGGCGGCGGATCGGCAGCGAAGATGGAGATGCATTATAACCTTTGCCAGCAGCTCGGCCTGCTCATATTGATATTATGTGGGTACAGTGAAGCCTTACAAAGTAAAGGTCTATATTCTTAAAATATTTATTTCCAGAAGTTAAAACCCTCGTTTTTTATGATAATGTAAGAAGCCTTTTGATTGTATCTTTATGATTTTAATACAAGTTGTAAAGCTGATCTTTATAAAACTTTAAAATCCTCTTTTAATTTCTTTTGTTTAATTATATTAGGTAATATTATATATTTTCAACCAAAACATATTTTTAATGAAAAAATATCAACAGAGCTTTACAAGTGTTTAAACCCATATCAAATTTTATCTTCGTTTTTTTTGTTTTCACGATTTTTTCTAAAGAATTTATTAACCATTTTTTTAAAATCAATCTTGGGTTCGTTAAATGCCTCTTTTAATTTGAATTTGGCATCTTTAAAAACACGCTTTGAAAATAGTTATTTATCTCAGCAGATAGCCTACTTTTGATGGCAATTGTAGATCCTTTTTCAAACTACCACTGTATATTTCGCCGGCTTTAGTATTAGCCTGGCCGCAACGGAAGATGCGAACGGGTCGCTTCTGAATTGGATGGACGATTGCCCTTTCCTCTGCGACTTCCCGACGCTCAGACTTCGGTGCTGACTCGTTTTGCATTTTAATTTTACCCGCCGAACGATCTTTTTCATCATTATCATCATCGGCGACGTCGTCTTCGCCGCTGTTCGGCATCAGTTGCTTGTTTATTTTTATTTCTGATTATTTTTATTTTAAAGCTGCTGCAGCTCGATACGTTTCTTTTTTTTTATCGCCACTTGTCGGCCATTTGGGCGTTCATTTGTCTCCGCATCCGTCCCTTACCGGTTGCCTTATTTGGAGGAGGAGCTGGAGGAGCCGGTCAAAGTCAAGTCAAATCGAGAGCCGCATTGAAATTGCGGCTGCCTTTTTATTTTGGGAGGGAATTTACTTTTATTTAATGAAAATTTGCATGCTGAATGCTTAATTTGCCGCTCAGAAATATTCGATGAACTCGTCGATTTGGGAGTGGTTTTGGCCAGATTTTTTGCTTGGTCAAAAGGTTGACAACTTGGAGGGAGATTGTGGAGAAAGTTCAGGTACAGTTTGCAGACAGTTTAAAATGTAATAGTTATATTACTTTTTTTTATCAATCTCCCTTTAAACACATTTTTAATGTTAGAGAATTAGAGAATCCCTTATTAAATAGAACGGTCATTTTGTTATTCCCGAATAACTGAGTTGTTTCCAGTTTAATGAAATTGAAATAATGCTAATTAGTCTTCAAAATTATACAGGCATGCACCAATAAATCTTTTAATCATTAGCATTGTTATGATAAAATCGACGTTGAGATCAGATGTTAAAGATAACAAAGCCATTAAAAAATCGTGCGACAGCGAACTCTTTAATAGTTTTATTTAAAAACATTAAATATTAAGACAGTAATTTTAGATAATTTAAAACCCCAATAATAACATCGTTCGCAACTTGTGCAAAACCATTTTCTGACGTCACAAAAATACCCGATTCTCTCCCTGGTTTGGTGACTGTTCGATAATTTGTTTTGCGACTTCAGTTCTGCCTTTTACTTTTTACCGATTCTGTGTATATTGTTGTTCGGCATTATAACTTTTTGTGTTTCACAATGTGCATGTCGAACAGAAATTCTCGTTTTTGCATGCTGACTGCGAGTGACCAAAGCAAAAGCAAAAGTCAAAGGTGAGACAAGATACAGAGCCATGACATCATGGCTTAAATACTCGACTCCCGAGCAAGTGAAACGTCGAAAGATCTGAGCGAAAAACCAAACTAATTAATCTATCACGGAGTAGCAGAAAAATGTCACACGGCCATAAATAATGTCAAAATAAATAAAAAAAGAAAAACAAAGCGACAATCAAATCCCCAAACCAAAGGCAAAGGTCTGGGTGAGACAAATTTACGGCAGCAGCGGGAAAAACTCTTAATAAAAATACAGCCCAAGGAGGGTGGAAACATAAAACGTTTGATCATAAACTGCAGCAGCAGAGACAGTAGGCCACAACTCCACTGCCCAGGTGTTGACAGCACCAACAACCAATGCCACAATGGCCATCGGCCTTTCGGCGCATTGCAGTGAGAAATATAAACCCAAAAAAATAAAACACAAAATAAATAAAATAAATGAAAACTAATATAAATGCTGCAGGAAAGCCGTGGGGCTTAGTTAACTTCTGTGATACCCTGTGACTCATAATTTCCGATTACAACGCTGCAATTTACTACTAAGAGTATTTCTTATCACATATGTATATATGATTTCAAAATTGGGTACTTTTGGAAAACAACCTTTTTTGGGGAAATTATTTTATCAAAGTTACTCATAGTTAGCTAGAAAATAAACTATTCCGCTTTATAGGAATGATTTTTAAGCGTTGATTAAAGGATAATATAAACGTAATTATTTGGGACCAAAAGAAAAAAATTTAATTTTTTGAGAGTAAATTATCTTAATAAACACAATTAATAAACTTAAAGTTTAATTCAGTTTATATTTGAACTTTGATTGATAAAAAAATGCAGTAACTACAGTCTATTTCAGTAGTTCAATGGCTTTTTAAAAAAATTCTCCGGATCAGTGGGTCAGTTATGAACACCAACAACATACAGGGTATTAAAGAGCGGCACAGAAATAATAGCGTAAAGCGATAGCTGAACTTTCAACAACTTTCCCCCCTCCCCGAACCACTATTGTTGTCATAATGCTACGGAGCACTCCATTTTGGAGTTGGGAAGCGAATGAATATAAACAGGGGGCCGTGGGGCGGCATGACTTACCGGAATAACACCAGGCTGGCCATACTACTGTTGTCTCCGTATCAATTTCCTTCATTATGGGGGCTCAACATATTGTCAAACCTCCGCCGTCGTCAACCGATTCGATTTGCCCTCTCTCTCTGGCGATCCCCGGCTGTCTCTTTCGCTCTGCTGGCTGCTGCAAGTGAAGTGAAGGCAGGAAATATATAGTGGGTAAAATACGAAAGCGGAGAGACATGCGGTAAAGACAAATCATGGGGCTTATAAAGTTATTTTAACACTTTACGCTCGACCACTTCTTCAATTAAGTTGCCAGGTTTTGTTAGCCGTTTCAGTTGTTTTGACCATTTATGCTGCTAATTTATCTCTGTTCGTATTGTCCAAGCTTCGGTAATCATTACGGCTTTATGTAGTTTTTCTATCTATGTATCTTTGTGGGCTTGCTTGTCTTTGGGTGTTTGCTTAATTAATTTGCTGGTTGTCAAATGTGTCCGCGTGTGTGTGTTTTTTTACTGTGGTTGTTGGTGTTTTACTTGCCATTCTTTTCTTTTGTTTTTGGAATGTTGGTAATTAAATGATATTAAATGCTGGCACAATGAATTTGTCTAGCGTCTTATATTAGCTGTCAATTATACCACTAGAGGTGAATCGGCTTAAAAAAAATTTGATTTACAACAGCTTTTTAGTTTATCGTAATCTTAAAAAACAACCTAATATTTATTGGTTTTTACATATTTAAACAAAAAAAATTTCACTTACACTTTTTCTTGCAATTTACACTCACTCTTTTTATAATTTATTTTTAAATACCTAAAATCTTTTTGTCTTAAACTATGCAATAATAGATTTTGAACTGTTAGCCAAATGATATATGATGATTATTTATTAATATACAGTATATGATATGCTTTGCAAATAAGATCAGAAGAAAACAAATCAGTTAAGTGATTAAGTGATAAGTTTGAAATATATAAATGAATCGTCTAAATAAAGAAAAGATTAAAAGTAACAAGATCAAAAGACTTGCGTCTATTCGAAATGACAACTTAACTTGTTTGGAACCTGGTTAAAACTGTATCGGAACTTTAACCTTTACTGTTTCAACGAAACAAAGGAAAAGTTTAAGGTCGTTCGGTTGGCTATCAAATATTTAAACAGCTTTTTGCATTTATATTATGCATTTGTTTCTCGTTCGGTCTCTATTTCTTTTAATGCTTTTTTTTGTGAGTGTTTAGTGGATTTTTTCTCAAACTCAAATTAAAATTTGGATTTACCTTTTTGATTGTTATGATGTTGATTGCTTCACTAAGCTAAGAGACAGACCGACTAATTGTATTGTTGGCTATTTGTCATAAGTTTAAAAACAGTGTAAAACCTTTTTTCACGTTTACTTTAATTAAATTGTATTGTTTGTAAATTGCATTTATTTGTTTAGTAGGTAGATACTTCTCGGGAATATAAATACCTTAAGATTATTAAATTGTTAGGGTGTTTGACCAATATTCCTTGTTTGTGTTAACCTATATTTGGCTTTTAATTTATTTCAGTTTGCTAAATTTGTATTTTATTTATTCTGCTTTTAATTTTCTCTACAATTAACATTTGTGTTTTATAGCTTTGAACTTTTAAAGCATTGTTTATTTAATTTTGTTTGTGACTTTTGACTTTTAAACTTGATTATTTGCGTTTCACTTTTTGTCGCTCGATTTGCATAAGATTTGGAATTTTTTTCTTCGCGGCGTTATCTCTTATCTCGCTCGCTCGCTCCTCCTATCTCTCCCTCTCTTCTGCTGCTGTCTCATTCATTAATTGGTGGTCACGTGCTCAGCTTCCCAAACAGATTTGTATCTGTGTTGTCAAAGTGTCGTTAGACACGTGAGTTTGTTGTAAAAAAGCGAATGGCCACAAAAAAATGTCAGAGTGATTTTTATCTCTCTCCGGATTATTTTTAGCTGGGATTAGTGCGCCGTTTTTTGTGAATTTTTCCTGCCTTTTTCTGGCAAAACGGTTACTGTTACGGTTATGTGATTTGCCCCGCCGTAAGCACTTTTTCTTAACTTTTTTAATCTTTCATTTTTACACAACGCCCCCACTCTCACACTTTTTCCGTCACTTGTTTTCTGTATGCTGTTTTTTTATCAATCCTCTTGATTTGTATTTTTCTCTATTTACGCGCGCTTTGGTTTGGGCTCGGGATCGTTGATCGTCGATCGCAGAATTGTCGATCACTGATAATGCCGCGGCCTTTGTTATTTATATTCGCATTCGCACGAGTTACCCGCCGCACGAACGAAATCGTACTGAACACAATTTCGAGATAGCACGAGAGCGCCCCCCAACAAATAAGAAAACAAAACGAGAAAGAGAGCCAGTTCCGTCACGCCGAAGTTCTAATACCCTCACAGTTCTAATAAGTTTTAAAATTCATTGTATGAACACCGGGGTGATCAAATAAATTTACTTGAAAATAAATTTTAAATCAGAGGCAACAGTACGTATGAGTGATAAACTTTAGGGTCAATGTAATGATTACCAATATATATTCTACTATTATTATATTCTTTCTATCAATTATTTCATGAAATCATCTCTAACGCTTTAACAGCTGATATTTTGATTTCACACATTACAAAATTCATGAAATTCATCACATGTTCTTAAAACTCAAATAATGGGACTTTAAATATATATGGTAATAAGAACAGCTGATGGATAAAGCACGAAATGGACGTATATTGCGTACACTGCGTTAGATATATACCATAAGACCAAATTGACAATACCGTCAGAAAGAGTATTAAAAGAAACCGAGAGACAACAACAAAGCAACAGATACTCCAATCCCCAAGCAGGCACACGTGCAGGTCAAAGAGAGAGCGGACGAACGAGCGAGTATCGAAGAGCCGGAAAAACAGCTGTGTAGCAAAACAAACGAAACGAAGAGAGCACGGTCTAAGAGAGCAATGGCGGCGCTTTATCAGTACAGTGAGGGTTGTGCGCATGCGACAGGTGTTTGATCATTGGTTTGGAGTATTTATGGAAAAATCTTAATATTTCATCCAAATATTAATAGTAATAGTACTTCGTTATGTAAAATTCAAGACTCTGATTTTTAATAAAATGTTGGTTATGGCTGAAACCTACTTTTTATATCTTTTGTTCGAAGAAACAAAAAGTTTTTTTTATAAATTGTTATGCAAAAAATTATTATAAATATAAAATAGTATTCTATGCTTAAGAATTTAATCGAATTCATAATAATTTGATAGTTATAATGTATGTTCTTAAAATTTAATGGCTTATAGATATTTTTGATATATAAGTATAGTCATTACTTGGTAGTGTTTTTCGCCAGACAAATTTTATTTATGAAGCGGAAAACTCTGATCTTATTATTCAGTACTACATAAATAAACATTATAGTGTCCACTGTATGTAATGCTCAACGGTGGCTCTCTTTTTCAATATTCCTCTCCTTGTCCGATCGCCCACCGCCCCAGACACACACACAGATCGAAAAGGGTTCACTGAAGGTCAGCTGGTCAGAGTTCAAGTGGCAGTGGGAATGCGCTGGCACAACGACAGCGCGAGAGAGCCACAGAAACGCAGCGACGATAAAGTCATAGAACGAACAACATCAGCGACTTTACAACTTCAGAAGACCTCAAAAAGGGCCGGAAAGGGGGTGGGTAGGTGTGAGAGGAGGGGTTTTCTGATGGATAACAAAGTGTAGGCGTGTTTTGTGACTGTATTTGTATACGGAGGCATATCTGTGTCGTCGCTGGCCATTTGATACTTTGGCCTCGTCACTCGTCAATCAACACAAAAAAAAAAGAAAAAACAAATGGGGTGGGTGCAGGGGAGTGGGTGGCAGTGCGTGGAAGCGAGACAGGGCGATAGTGGAGCAGACATATTGCAGTTGTTTGCTACTGTTGTTGTTGTCTGGCGGTGTTGCATTGCACTTTCCTATTTGCCCAGTTGTTGTTCGATTGAACTTCGCAACAAAACCAACAAACGGTCGAATAGGAAACATATGCATATTAATTGCCCATATCACATTATTCTAATGAAAAATCGCTGTTTCCTTTGTTCCTCCGGTGTAGATATTTTTGTTATCGAAAGACAAATTTCAATGTAAATCGAAATAGATTTCCCTTAAAACTGGACGACCTGAACAACCTCAAGAATCGCAATGTAACATACATAAAAACATAATATCGATCTGGTTAGATCTAATTAGTTGGATATAAACTCTTGAAATAACCTTTTTATTTAAAATTAAATATCTTATAGCATAATGTATTTCTATTTACTCTCTCAATTTGTAAGGTTGAAATATTGATTATTTTATTTTACGCTAACTGAAATTGGTGAAGGTGAAAGCGCAAAAGCACTTTTTAAGGATTGAGACATACAATATCTAGGCGTTTCATATGTAATGGGAATTATTAACAAAAACCGTAGCAGTGGTTTTCTTCTCTATTTTCCCAGGAAGAACAGTTTAATTTACAAAAATTTTGAGATGGTACATTCGAGCTATAGAAATTCGACTACATTAATTATAGAGTGTCAGATGCTTCTGTCCCCGTCCTGCAAACTTGTGGGCCAAATGGTATTACCCTGTGCCAGGGTATATTAAGAAAAATATATACATAAATATATAGGTATGGTCGCGTTCGTATATATAGCCAGGCTACAGATGCGAGATCCGCACACTTAACCCAAAACGAGACCAAAAAGGCGAACAGAGGCGACCGGGCCATGACGGGATCTCGGCGACGACCGACGATGCGACCTGAGTTGGCGGCGAAATATTTTTAGAACTCTGCGACCGACGGCGACGACATCGGCGGAGGGGGTGGATCGGGGTGCGGGTGTGGCATGGGGGCAAAGGGGACATGCATATATTGTGGTACTTTGGTATCTGTATCTCTGGCGGCCCCAACTCAGGTCTGTTTTTTTGCTCGCATATATTTTTTGCAGGGCGCTCGGCGAGAGAGCGAGAGGTCAGAAGGTCTGTGATCTTTTGCAAGTTCGCTTGAGCGCAAAAAAAATTCTCCGAACTGCCAAGAAGAACAAAAGGCAGCCTGGCTCGTTCAAGTATCTGTGAGATACATTTCTGCCGCTCATATATATATATCTACATATAAGCGATATAAGCATCGTATATGTTGGCCAGGCAAAAAGTCAAATGACAGCAGACTTTCGGTTAGATAAATAGGTAAATATAATAAGATATGTATCCATTTATCCGACAGATATACGCAGTCAACAAAAATGTTAGTGTATCTTAGACAGTTGTTTCTAAATTCTTTAAACAAATATTAAAATGTATTTTAATTATATTAAATACTATGACTGCAGGTGGAGGTTTCACGGGAATTGCACAGTTTACTGATACCTTACCCGACTTGATATGTTTTTAAGTTTAGAGCCAAGTGTTAGCCCGCTGTTGTTTTTGACACATTTTAGATTGCACTATTTGCTCAACTACTTGTCAACTACTTTTTATAGCACTTGTAGATCAGCAATAAATCATTGATATACAGGTGGCTAGAAACACACTTACGTTAAGGTCTGAGACTTTAATTTTTTTAATTAACTTTTAAAGCAAAGCATATTAATTCCTTTGGATACAACTAATAGGGAATATCTCCGAATAACAATATTCTCACTCAAAGTAAATAAAAATTGTAATTTAAAATTTTATTTATGCAATATTTGCGATTGGGTCTTTAAATCACATTCTTATAACCAGCCACTGCAATTCATCTTGAACCGAAATGTATGTTTTGTCAGGGTGCAGGCCATATATTCGCGGGCCAAACATACATATATAAATCCACATATAACGAACGACATCCACGCAGTACATCAATGAATCAAAATATGTGAAAAAGCAAAGAAGGAAAAAACCAGACGGGGAAAATAGCAGCGGATCGAAGGCATACCTGGGGCAAGGTGAGAGGGCGCAGTATCTTCCACAAAAAAATAAAATAACAACAGTGACTACGGTTGACAACTCGGAGAGAGATAGCACAGAATGCCGCCAGGTTGGCTGATGAGGGGCAAGTCAAGGTGTGTTGAAGTATTGCCGTGGCTCCGACCGTATTTGTGTGGGACGAGACGATCTCCAAAGTTTGCCAAATCGCAGGCCGCAGAAAGAGAGGGCAAAGCCGCACGACAGGGATGGATGCAGATGCCGCTTTTGTGGCCCGAAAACGAAAGACAGTTCGACAGTTCATACCAATTGACTCGTTTGCCAACACGTGTCTCCAGGAACAGCAACAACTATCGCAGGGAACATCCAACATCCACAGCCCGCAAAGTGACTCCGAAAAATTGGTAAAAGCTGCACTGCATATGGACAGAGACAAATATCGTGGATAACACGTTCTTAACCTGTCACCTTCCAGCCCAGTAATCTTTCTTTTCGTTTCATTTTTTAAAAAAGGTGTTGACTTGACAAGTTGATTTGTAGACAATTTTAATTGGATTAGATGTCTAATTGAAATGTTGCATATTTCTTATTTAAATAGGTTAGCATATTTTATTCGGTCTATTGAAAGTACATTTATACAATACTTTATTGATGTTAATGAACTCAACATTTGTTGTAGTCGGAACTTCGCCTTGAAAATGTTTATTGTTTAGATTTCAACACAAACAAACCATTCATTGCAATTAAGCCTATATAAATGATTTTATTTAAAGCTGTGAAATATCTTTTAGCATATACAAACGATACTTGTTAAAATTGCATATAATAGATTTGTGGCTACCAATTTTCTGATGATTTTCGGATGAAAAATATTAAATTATTCTTAGTTTGATTTTAAATTTACATATACTTAAAAGAATGGTTATTTTAAAGTAAATATTTGGTCCAATATATGTAAAAAATACATCAAAAATTTTAAGTGTAATGGTATATAGATGTTGTATATAGATGTTTCACGATCCTATTGATTAATTAATTAATAATTTTTTAACTTTATCAGAATAAAATCTTATTCTCAACTTAATTTTCTTAACCATCCTCGGAAACTAGAGAAAACTGTTACTGATCTTTGTACATTTTACTGTGTCAGTTTTTAAGAATAACTGGAAACTTTTTGAGTTTCCTGTGACTTTTCTTTTTCTTCGTTTTTCCCCCAAAGAACCTTAGCTAAAAGTGTGGTGCAAGATGCCTTTGGGCACTGCTGGTCACAATGTCAAAAATGTCGTTGGTTTGGCAGTCCGTCAGTCCATCAGTCCGTCAGTCAGTCACCTTTGAGCAATATTGAAGAAAAACACACACTGGCACACACTCCCAAACGCAGACACTTGCAATTTTTGTTGCCGTTTTTGTTGTTGGCTTTTTTGCGCGCATCTAAAAATAAAGCAACACTGAAAATGCTAATGCCAAGCGCCCGACCGAACGACCGACCGATCGACACCGACATCGACCGATGCCCAGACCTCAAAAACGAACGCCCGTTTGCCCTCACACAGATACACACGCACGGAGCCCCACACACAGATACTCGATCGGCGTCACACACATGCAAACATGTCCCCAAAATGACAGCGACATATTGCGCGCCTCGAGTTCACTTCATTCGAGAGCTTGAACCGATCTGAATATAGTCAGCACAGGGGTGTGAGTGCGAGTGGGGGTATCTGGCATGTACGTGGATATAGATACTTGTAGACTATATACTCTAGATGTGCGGCACACGCTGCTCGAATCTTAGCTAACTCTGTCAATTGCTAGGATATACACTGCGTGCCAGCACTTTAATGCGACTGGAAGGTTTAAACTTAATTTCGAATTTGGTTGACATTTTTGGGGTCTAGAACCGATGAGAGCCTCAGGGCCTCAACCCCTTACGTGTTTTTTAAAATGATTAATAATAATAATCTACAAAAGGTTTCTATTCTTGAAAAAAAACTTACAAAAGATTTGAAAAATGTAATAAAGTGATTTAATATTAAATTAAATATTAAATTAAAGTGAAATAAATTGCTAAGTCGAAAGGTTTATAATTAATTCAACGGTCCTGAATTTAAGATTATCTCATTATCTCATTTATCTAAATTATTACACAATAGAGAATAGAGTCGACAATCAAATTATTTATTAGTTAAACGAACCATCATTTACTTGTCAATTTAATTATCCAGTTATCAACTTAAGCCAATAAATATGTAATGTATTTACCCACTGTTAATAAAACTAATCTTTATTGTATTTCCTAGGCTTCTGAGATATTTTCATTGGACAAATATTGTGTATTAATGGTATCTATGTTCTTGATAAACTGTCACAATCCGCACTGTAGAAACTTACCAAATGTATTTATCTTTTTGCCATTTTCATTTTTTGTGAACCAAACTACAACTCAACTCTGTCAGTCGACAGACTGACTGCAGAGTCTTTGGGTTTTGGGCTTTGGGTAGAGGGACCTGAGACTGAGACCTGGGATCTGGGATCTGAGACCGGCCAGGCCAAGTCAAGTCAAGTCGATGTCGAGGCGTGTGGGCAGCATCAGCGTGTTGGGTTCAGCTGTTTCTTTTTTTATACCCTTTTTTTTTTTTGCATGTTTTCTTCATTTTTTGCACCAGTTTAGGCGAAGCCTGTCGCCGGGGATGTGAGTCAAAAACATGGCAGCTACAAAATCAACGAACGAGCGAAAACTTTTAAGGCGAGAAGTGCTGGTCGAGACGACAAAGATCGTTATGGGCCAGCTCGAGGGGTCAGGTCGGTCGTGTGGCAACTGTACTCGAAAAGTGACACCTGCAAAGACCCAGGGAATGGAGGTCAAATATAAACGAGGCGGAAGCGGACAGCCAAAGTGTTTATGGTCATGACTGACGTGTTGTTTGCGTGCTGCAAGATCGGAAAGTGGAGACGCAAAGGCTTACAAATATCCTTATATGTGTTGTCATTGCCATTGGTAGCAAAATACATCGTTAGGTGATTGCATTTTATTGTGAATTTCATTATTCTATATGGTTGTAAGAGCAAAAACATCCTTTCTCTAACAAACCCTTAAAATATCTTTTGATTCTGACTTTATCAGTGAGTATTTCCTTGTAATAACATGACGGTATGTTGCCAAAACAATATTTTGAACAAATCAATTAAAACGTAAAGCCTCTTTAAACATTTAGAAACATCTAATTTTCCAACACGCAATACAAGCATGATCGACAACCCCATTGACCCCCATCTCATCGAACTGTATATTTTAGCAGTTGAACAAGCTTACATCTTACCCACTTATCTTGGACCATCTTTCAACTCTTGACCTACCGAAGCGAACATGCTCAGATTAACGAAATCCAATCCCAACCCGACCAAAACAAAACCTGAAAGTCATAAAAGAAATACAAAAAGCCTACATATAAATATTTATATTTAATACCAAAACAAAAACCAAAATTTTTAAAAATATATGCAAGCATCAACACGTTTTTGCTATAAGCCATAAAAGAAGCAAAGGAACAGTCACACATTTATAGTAAAATTAAAAACATTTAATGAACATTAAATCTTAAACTGCTTAGCCAAATCTCGGATTGGTCAAGCTATCCAATGATAATTTATGCGACTGGAACTAAAAAGCTTTGCTCGATAAAAATGGTAACAACCCAGCGTCACACAAAGTCAAAGGTAGACTAGATTAATGAAAAATCACGCACAGCCCTGATGAAACATCCATATCGTTTGTGCTTACCTAGGGAATACTCTATTTTCATTGGAATTGAAAACGAAGACCAAGATTAAAAGTCAGAATTTTAAGTAATTCTGGAAAATCTTTCTGACCTTTTTGAGAAGTCTCAACTTCCGTTTAGGCAACGATTTGTGAATGGAATTCGCCAGCTCATTGAAAAGAGTATCGCAAAAACACGTCGAGGGTGAGAAATGGCTCAGGTATCATCATATAATCAGGCACATAACTGCTTACCTCACAAACTCCCTTGTCACTTGATAAAGGCCCCGCCGACCAAAAAACAAAAAGAAAATCCCCAAGCTGGAATCGTAAAATATAAAAAATAAATGCTAATAATAACAAATTCAACAGTTTCCTGCGGCTCAAATCACAATTTTGCCGTCTCCCTTGGCAGCTCTGCCGTTTCATGTCATTAGCGGACTCCAAAGTAAATATTTGACGAAGACAAACGAACCTCCGCCGCGCAGCCACTTCATCATCCCATAACCCGTTCTCCCCGAAATAAAGCGGAAAAATAATAATAATAATAAAAAGCAAGTGACGATCACTTTGAGGGCATTGAGGGCGTTCTTTACTTTTTTCTTTTGTTTGCAGAAGATCGGTCCCATCTTGTTTCAGTATGAGATGAGTTTGGGAGTTGAGTAAACCGATCGGCTTCGGCTTTTCGTTTTTTGCTGACTGTGACATTTTTGTCACATGAACTTGCCGCCGCCGCGATCTCAGCAATCCTCGAAGCAGGGGTAACTTGAAGTTTACTTTATGTACTCGCCATATTCGGTCAGCGTTTTTCGCTGCGAAGATCACTTCCCCTAATTGAACCGATCGGCCGCGTTTTGTTATGGTCTCTGATTTTTTTTTCGCCGACGTGTAGTACGTTTTCATAATTTGATCTTTTGACAGATCAAAGATCGCTGCTTGAACCTAAGGTTAATCACTGACCGCAGCACCACAATATGGCTTGCTGTTGTTTCTGCTTAGGTTCGCTGTTTGTTTGATTCGAGCCGCCACATGAAATCATATTTCTCCATAAAGCATCCACTTTGTCTGTCCCAGCTTCCACAGATGATCGAGTGCCGATCTGGGCGCCCACACTCGATCGCATGTGTGCCTATATTTCTGTGGCTGTGCGCCTGTGTTAATGATCGCAAATGTCGTGATTTTAGTCGAGTGGGTTGAGTGAGGTGCTGAACTTTAATTAAACGCGAACCGAAATGTGTTTTTTCACATTCTGAACTTTGAGACATCAACTGCAACCGGGCAAACAAAATGCATTCGCTCTGAGATCGGTTAATCAACAGATGGCCTTATGTCTCCTATGGGGGTTAATATTACTTCACGAACTCAGGGAAAACCTTCAAAAATTGGTACACATCAGCTATGTATGTAAAAAGTAATGTGATTTATATGAGAATAATTCTGTTCATTTCGGATATAAATAAGCAATTACATATGTCTTTCATTTCGTTGGTTGGTTTAATTGGTTTTTATTAAGTTGCTTTATTACTGCTAGAACTCCAATCAAATTTTTTGAATGGTAAATTATTTTATTAATTATCGAGTAACAGAAAGTATTCAAATCGGACCATTCGTTAAAAAGAAAAGGGAAAAAAACCACCCCAACCCCCCCCCCCCCCCCTCTTTTCCTAAAAAAAAAAAAAAAAAAACCAACCCCCCCCACCCTTTCCTTTTTTTTTTTTTTTAAAAAAAAAATTAATTTTTATTCCTTATGACAGAAATATGACAGAAATATTACAAAATTTTAAGTAAAAATTATTAAAGAACATATTTCATACGTTGATCTTAAGAAACGTACCATGAATGTGGAGTTTAAAATGAAAACTGTTTTTATATTTTTAAGTGCAAATAAAATTGAAAATAATTTAACAATAACGGTTGAATGCGCCGTCAAGCCTGGCGATGAGGAAACAAATTTAATTGTAGTTAAATTCGAATTAAATTAATGGACATCAGCTAAGGGCTAGGTTTTTATTTGGGCTTTAAAAAATAAGTTAAAGGTTCAAGTGTATAATTAAACAAAAAAAAACTTCCCAAAAAAAAGGAACTAAAGTGAAAACATGTTCCAGATAGGCAATTATTCAATGAGCCATGGGCCAGAAACAGTTGGACATTACGGCCAAAAACCTTTAACTGAATCACAAAGGTTTAGAACAACTTAATTACAAAAAAAAAACAATGGTAAAATCGAAAAGGCAAGGCCAGCGAATCGACGAAGAGAAAAAGTGCAAAGCGCATACAAAAAATTTTGTAATCAAAAATGCGAAATGCAAATAAAATGCAGGTAGACTACACACACACACACTCACTTAGGACAACTGTAACAAAAACGGCAAGCCAAGATACAACAGAAACAAGTGGGCGGTTAGGGAGGGGGAAGGTGAGTGCGCTTATCAGGCCCAAAAGCAAACGCAGAAAAATAAAAATAAAAAACAGCAACAACCACAAACGCCGGATATGAGCGCCACTTAAAAACTGTAAAAACAATGAACAAGCAACAAGTGCTCGAGACGACTACACAACAAACAAAACAGCCCTACATCAAATCATACATATGTAAAATCGCAGGTCAAATGAATATAAATATTTTGATATAATTTTAATATTTTAATTATGTTATTATTATTTGTTCATGTAAGATGGAATAATGGACTCGTTCCTGATAATTTAAATGTAGAGGTAAAACATAGCTAAAATGAAAATATCGCAAAACAATTTCAATTTGAATGCATTAACATATTTTGTTAAAAATTATGTGTAAAATACATATTATTCTTCCTGTGTATAGCGACAGATAGTGCCGGAGAGGATTGTAAACAGACCCGCGGAGAGAGCGTTAAATTTGCACTTACCGTTCCGCAGAGAGCCACTGCGAAACAACAACAAATTGTACAAGAGGGGGCAGGTAGCCGTTTCACCGGCAGGCCAATTAATGAAAGCGACAAAATGGCAAATAATACTTTGGAAAATGTCCACGGCATGACCATAAAAGTCTAGCAAAGTTCAGGTGGACCAGTCCCACAGCGTTCACATTCACTATTAAATTTAGAACTATGGGATACCTATGGCTTATTTTGCAAGATGCGAAATCTTTTTGTGTTCTTTTCGAACTCTAATAGGAGTTAATTTTTTAGGAGATCATTTTATTTTACAATTTTAAAAATACATTGTAAGATTTCAAGAATATTATTTGAAAATGTTAACGATCAATAACAACAAAATTGACGATGCTAAGCCCTTTTAAAAAAAAAAAAACTAAAAAAAAAAAGAACAAACCTTAACTTAAAGCTATTTTAGGACCACTTTTTGCGTACTTTCCTTAACGATGTACGTATTAAATTAGTTTTATTTCACAGTAAATTTTTTACCGATTTTCAAAGTGCTACTAAAAGTTCGAATAAATATAAATTTAACAGCAATATCTGGAAAACCATTTCTCTTAGCCAAAGCATTTTTATTTTTGTGTTGTTCACCTCTAAATCGGTGAGTTTAGATGTGCAGATATAATTTTTTTTTTTTAAGAGCAACAAGAATTTTTATTTTTTTAAAATTTTGTAGTGCAATTTCTCAAAAAAAAAGTTTAAATGTTTCAATAAAAAAATGTTTAAATTTGAAAAATTAACTCACCTATATGTATCGCAAGAAAAGAAACTAAGGGAAAGGTCACTCTGAGGAGACTTCGCTGTAGAAATGCGGGGGAGTCGCGAAACAAACGCACAAAGGGAGCACGGGAGATTGAAAGAGAGTTGAGCGATGAAGTGAGGCAGAGGTGGACCGAAACAGTTAGCTACTAATTGCAAGCATGCGTCGCCACAGCTTTTGTCACCCGTTGATGTAAGTGTAATTGCAAGTGTAATTGTAATTGTGGCTGTAGTGGCGGTTGCGGCTCAATCAAATGTCTCTGCATTTACAGTTGCTGCGACGGACATTTGCTGAATCATTTGTTTATGGCCGAATCAAGAGTGTGTTTGTATTAATTACCGTTTTAAGCTGCGTCCCTGTTTTCCTCCGTTGTTGCTGCTTCTTCCACGCTGGAATTTGGAATTCTTTGCTGTCAAACACTTCAATGAAAACTTTTATGTGGAGCAATTGATAAAGCCGCTCACGCACACACTGACACTCCTCTGCCGGACTCTACGCACACACACTTGCGCTTTGGCATTTGTACGTTAAATTAAGTACAATAATTCACTGGCACTTGTTGTATCGTCGCTGGTTTTGTGCGGCTGACATGCAATTAAACAAACATTTTGATCTGTCTGTATTTTTCTTGCAGTCGCAATAACAATATCCATCGATCGCCGCGTTTTGATTAATTGTTTAAATTACGTTTGTTATTATTGTTTGGTTGGGCCACGAGAAAGCTTCCGCATCGAACCGCACTCGAGAGCTTTGGAAAAATAACTGTGCAGCAGCAACTGATCAATCGACACTTGGGGCCTTGTTGTTCTCTTTCTCTGCGGCTCTCTCTCACTCTCTCTCGCGTAGAGCGAGCGACAAGTGGGGATTACAACAACAACTCTGGTTGTATGAATGAATTTTGTTTGGCACGCTCTGCTTTAAGAGAGATGGAGAGGGGCGCTGCGCTCTTAAGATTTACTCTTCATTGTGTAGCATGTTATTTCTCCTGAGTGATTATTATCATTATGAAGTGATCTGATTTGCTGCTGATATTAAGGCAAGACCGGTCAATAATTACACTGGCAAGCAAAAGCAACCTTTTTATTGAAGGTTTGAATAAACTAAACAATATTTTATACAAACTTACTTGTAAAGTAAATATAACATCGATAAAGAATTTTTCCTTTTACAAAATAACACACCAGCGAGAAGGGAGGACCATATAAAGTACTCCTAAATAGAATCAAATGCCTATTTAAATCCAGCCATGTTTTCTGTTGTCTATCTTAAGGCGTCAAATTGGTACAAATTAGGTGGCTTGCAATTAATATGTTTAGTTTCAAAGTTTCTCAAGATCTTAACATTATTTTCGATTAAGTCTCGTTGGTTGATGCTAAAAATGGTTTATTGTGTATTTATTTAATAAAATATGAATTTTTCGTTTCTTTTTTAAAAAGTAAACTTAACTAGTGCTAAAAAACAGAATCCACTAAACCACAACAAATTTATACGTTTTGTAACCTAGTGTAATTATAGTTTTTACAAGATTAATTTTAGCGGAAGATGATTAAAATGCTCTTTAAAAATAATATGGGATGTGATTTAACTAGTATTAAAACAGTAACCACCAAAATGGAAAGATTCATCTCATAAGCCTCGATATTTTTACAAGAAATCAATTCCATTTGCAACCTAGTGTAAATATAGCTCTTACAAAAATTTATTTCAGCAAAACATGATTAAAGTGCACTTAAAAAAATGATTGTGTGTGTGATTAAAACAAGGGCGAATCGTGTTTCCGATGGTATCGCAGATCCCCATTAGGACGACAAGATGGAGGTATGTATCTATCTCCCAGAAGAGACACAATGTATGAGGTGATAATTCACTTGTACGTCACCCGCTCGCATTTGCATTCGCCATTCGATCCCATCCCAGGCCACTAACTACGGTTATCCTCAATCAGCTAATTTATTTCCCTGGAAAATATCGCCCCCACCTCGAGTAAGCGAACGATTTTCCCTGCCAAAGGGGCTCCACCTCCATTCAAATGGGGGAAACCAAACAATTAAGCAAACAAAACGACAGCAACCACGGCTGCAGTTGGAGACCCAACTGCAGATCCAGGTCCAACTTCAGCTCCAACTCGCCAGCCCCGACTCTTGATAGCCCCTCCAGATAGAAACTGTCAAACAAAACAAACTACACGATAGAAACCAAACAAAGCGGGGCTTCCAAAGTGTGCTGCGTTTTAGTACCCGGTACTTGAAGGGTATGATATTGGATACTAAATAGCTTTACCCACTCAAGTTGATGCATCGAATATTATTACCATACATGTACATAGGAATATGGAATCAAATATACAATTTAAGTAAATTCACTGTATATAAACGTTATTTTACAGATTTTTCACGACCTTTTGAGAAGTTGGAAAAAATGTAATCATTTGTTAACTTCACCAACACGAAACGGACTTATGTTTTAAAAAACACCTATTTGGCCACCACACCGAAATCTTTTAGAAATTTATTAATTTATTTAATTAACCACTTTTTGAATGATGTCTACTCTTAAATTGAATACATAGCTGCAGAATGGATTTCGTTTTATATTTACTTACATATAATTGTTAAGCAACTAATACTTTTACTAAACGGGTATCCAATAGTCGAAATGTCTAGATCCAGAGTACTAGCTTGTTTATTGTTGCCTTGCCTTTGTCTTTTGTTTTTGCATGGCAAATGGAAGACTAAGTACGAAGAAAAGGCGTCAATGACGACCGACGAAGAGGACTGACATCGACCTTCGGCAACTTCGACAACGCCAGCAGCAACAACAACGACCCATCAAAAAGGAAGTTCAAAATGAAAAAAAAACACTACGAAAATCGAAGCCCCAAGAAAAGGACCGACAGATGCATCGAATATAAATTAACTGCCATGATCGTGGTAATGGAGTAACAATAACAAGAATAACAGTGGCAGCAGAGAAAAAAATAAGGTAGCCCTTTAAACAAAATATAATATATCGAAATAGTATTTATATTAGAAAATGATGTGTCAGTAAAAACAAAACAAAATATTCGGAAATAGCGTTTTACTTCTAAAAGTATCTTTCTATCAAGATCTCTCTTCTGAAAGGTGATTTTAATTAGATAGTTAAGATATATATATTTTTTATTTACATATTATTATTCATGTTGGGTAAAATAACCTTAAAAAATAGGTATAAATTTCAACAAAAATTACAAAATCAAATTCTTAAAAAATTCTTACAAAATTAATTTAAAATTTTTCAAATTTTTTTAGATAATTTGTATTTTATGATTTTAAAATATTTTATCGGGTCAAAAAGTAATACTTCTTAGATGAAGAAACTACATACGTATGTATATATATTTTGTAGTGCATTGGAGAGAGGAGCAATAACAATGAAGGCTGCACAAAAAGCCAGAAAGCAAAACGACAAAGCGGCGATGCTAGTGGGCGTGTACCGCTCCCCATCCGCCCACTGCCGCCCCTCCCCGTTCCCCTTTCCCCCGCCGAAGTGCTGGCCAAGTGCAATCTAAGCCAGCGATCGGCTAAGTACAAATGGTTAGGAGATGCAACAGTAACAGCAAAAACGGCGAAAACAGCAACAGCCACAATAGCTGGCGAGGTCAAACAGCAATCAATAAAGGTCAGCGACTACCGCCAGGGCACGCCTGAGTGCCTACCGTCAATGCCGGATTGCCGGATTGCTGGATTGCTAGATTGTTGGGCTGCCGGATCATCGGGCAGAGGGAGGGGGTTATGGTGGCAGAAGAGGCGGAGAACCAGCTCCCAGCTCCCAGCCCACACCCAATCCCACTCCCTCCCCTTTTGCAGTCACTTGCCCATTCATGCGGCCCACGATGAAGATGCTTTATGTTGCAAATTGAAAGCTGGACATCCAATCGACTGAAGAAGAACAAGAGGAGTCCGGTGGAGAGGAGCAGGCGGCGGCAGGAAGGTGGGAAAGAGAAGGCAGGCCGACAAATGTAGACAGTTGCGACTGCGCAGACGGAGCAGCAGCAGCAGAAACTGAAGAATCCGCGTCAGAAGCCAAGAAAGGTGGGAGCGAGAAGGAGCTAAGCGACTGGAGGGAGACAAGCACACTGATGGAAGATCGATTAACCCTTTGGTGCCAGTTGGATTGGCTTCAATACCGAATAGACAGCCAATGTAGCGACGTCTTTATGTAGGAAACATCGAAATATTCAAAAGACGGGACTGTCATAAAGCTAAAGAATTCGCGGTGCCTTTTGACAAATCATATTATTGGCTAATTTCTATATTTCAAGGCAATTAGTAACTTTAAAGTAGATGAAGCTTTTAATGAACCGTTTATATACATATATTTTTTAAACAGTAAAAATATAAAAGCTTCTTAACAGATTACAAACTATATTTTTTCCAACAAAAATTTAAATTTATTTCTAAAAAATTGTATGTAAAAAAAAATAACATTTTTTTAAAACATATGTTTTTGACTTTAATATTAAAATACTGTTTATTAGTCGTTATTTAAGACTTATGTATATTAATTAAATCATTTGTCTAAGGGGCATTACAATGCTGTCCTGGTTTTTTTTAGCTATGCTCCAATTTGTAATTTTTTATTTTTAGTCTGTTTCATTAACTTTCAACATATATGTAATTCTATTCAATCTTATTTGGTATTTTAAATACTGATTTATTTCTTTTTATTCTTCTATATCCCGAAATGAGAGAAATAAATGATTCTTAAAGAAAAATTTTTCCCGAATGGGGTGAGGGCTTAAAGACATATTTTTATCCTAATAAAAATAGAAAGCACTTACTTATCGAGTTTTTTATTAATATACTTTAGCACCTTCTTTGCGTTTCCACGGAAGGAGCCCCAAGGGGGCTGTCTTGGGTTAATTAGCTAAATGGCGGATGTCGATGACTGTGGCATTAGGCGTATGTTTCTTGGCTATTCCCTGGCTGCCCCCTGGCCGTGGATGCCCAGGCCATGCCCACCAACCGACCGGCGACCTGTCCCGCCCCGTCACCGCCCCCGCAGCCGGGTGCTTTCGAGGCTGCAGCTCCTGCAGTTAAAGCCGCGGCTAAAACCGATGATGATGATGCTACCAAGTGGCCTCTGCCTCTGCTTTTGCTTCTGCCTTTGCGGATGCATCTTCTGGCGGCCGGTTGCTATCTGCCTCGCCGTGGCATCCACAAGATATTTTTAATGGCCCAGCTTCCTTTTTGCAGATGCTCTGCTACTTTGCTTCTGCTCTTTTTTTTGGTCCGATTTTTGTGAATGAAGTTGTTTTAGATACTCTCCTGCACAGGCACACACACTCGCTGGAGGAGAAGTAGCACCATTATCGCACTGACATGTCTGCTGGATGTCGCGGCTGCCCACCGCCCCCTTTTCACCCCTTTTCACCCCTTTTCGACCCCCCAGCCCACCTCCAGCCGCCCACTTGGCTGTGTGTGTCACCTGTTGATGGATTTCGTTGTTTGATTAACATGAAATGGCATCGCATCCAATCCCAGCCGATCTTGATGCTTTGAGTGGAATGGACTGGAGTCGGCAACTCTAAGTGACTCCGTCCCCGTCTCAGCCGGATCGCCTGGCGGATAGTTAGCCAAATGTCCGAGATTGATGAGGTGGATGGGTTAAGTGATGGCCTCGAGTGGAACGGCCAGGGAAATTGTGGGTTTTGATGGATTTCAAAGTACTTACTCCTTGGGAGCGTTTATCTGAACAGCCGGAGCCGGCAACCTTTAAGTCCATTGGTGCATTCATTTAGTACATACATATATGCAAATCATTTGGCAATTTAACTCCAAACACTAAACTAAAAGTAATCGAAATAATCAGCCTGCATTTTTATAATTTCATGGTAAATGTATGTTTTATTTTATTATACTTATTGCACAATGAACCCAACAACATAAAATCAGGAAAGAAAAACTTTGTTTAAATGTTTGCTTATATTTTATAGGCTTGGCTTAAAAATATTTGCAAATAGAAGGAAAGCTGCTAGTATTTAAGCTCTGGACTCTGGGCAATTCTTCTAAAATCAAGAATTTCGTCTCTGAATTTAGCTCGAGTTCATCCCTCAGTGTAGTTTATGGTGATTTTTATTTAAAGTTGATTTTCTATTCGCGTTATGTTTGTTCATAGCCAAATTTCTAATTATCGAACCTTCTATCGTTGTAAAATCCCAACATTTTATTTGGACAAAATTTCAGACATTTGTTGGCAATAAAAGGTAGGTAAACCCAGGTACGCCCAACATATGGCATCATTATAAATCGCTTAGAAGATAGTGCTACCTGTGCGCTATCTTTACCGCTATAAATTCACGACGAACGTCGATTATTCAGCACACTCAGATCCAAACTCCCAAACAGTCAAGATGTCGAGCTCTAAACTTGCCCTCATTATCCTAGTCATTGCCTGTTTGATCCTCATCGCTTGGGCTCGACCCAGGTCCCGATCCTCGATATACAATGAGGTCACATCCCTGCCGGCGGAGCGGAAGATGAGCAACGACATCATGGACCAGATATCGCCCATGAGGAGGCCACACAAGAGGGAATACTTCCTGAAGAGCCTCTCCTTCAACAGGCCCAAGATGCTCTTCTCCCAGAGTCCCTTTTTCGAGGGCTTATACGGTGATCTTCAGCCCGAGATCGCTCCCGGTGGTTCTAACTACTTTGGCAATGATGTCCAGCTACTGCCCACTTACGAGATCCTGGAGCCGGAATCTTTATTTTAGGAATAAGGGATCAAAGGAATTTCTGTCTAAACTAGGCTTGATAGTCTTTTCGTGATCAAATTAAATTTAATTTAATGTACTGACATTTCTTTAATATAAAGAACGAAAAATATTAGTCTGTTTAAATACTTAATAAGTTCTTAAAAACTAAAATGTAATAAACAATAATTATTTTGTTTACAGATATAACCAACATAAATTTTAAATATCTAGACATAACTTTAAGAAGAAAGTATACAAATAAATGGAAAACTAAAAACTTAATAAATAAATTGGTTTTAATTTACAAATTTATTTTTTGATGAAATTGTTAACGGAGGATTTATAGAGGATTTTACTGCACTAGTTATTTCTATAAGTTTTCCGACTGCTCAAATTATTAAAGATCTTGGTGATAAGTTTTTAAGCCTAGAGAACATTGAAAAGAGCACTTGGGCAGTAAAATATATGTATTTTATTTGCCTCACCTGCACCACCTTTCCCACCGATCCCCAACGGATCTGGCATTCGGCTAATCGAAGCCAACAGCTTCGAGGGACGAACCCATTCCGCTAACAACAATCAACACTCAAATCAACAACAATCTGAACAAACTACAACAACATAATCAACGGCAGCCTCCCAATCCGGGGGCAACAACAACAATAACAGCAAAACGCTTAAATACGCAACGAGGAGGGAAGGCCGAAAAAAAAAAAGAAAAGAATCAAGAAGGTGCATCCCAAATGCCATGTAGGAATCCATGTAGGAACATCGGGTTGGCGTGTGTATCTGTGAGTGGCCATATCCCCAAGGAACGAATGTTTCTGGTTGTCGTTCTGGCCGGAGGACAAATCCTAAAGGCCAGAGGCATAGTGCGGCCCGAACGCAACAAGTGTTCCAAATCAAAACGGAAGCACAGGCAGTAACTCCGGCCAAGAGCCGCTCCTTTATGCCACATATGTACATGGCTTTTTGGTTCGACATGGCAAAAGCATTTGGAAAATGTAATTTACAACGCTCGGTGCGGAGCAGCGACCACTTCGCACACACACACCAAACACACACACACCAAACACACTCGCCCGGGAACGGGGAACTGGTCAACTTTGGTCGGTCTCGGTCGCATCAAGAGCCACTCAACCTCAAAGTTGAACGGCATCGGCATCACCTGCCACCGATCTCACACCGCTCTCACAGCCACCGATTCGCCGGCGAATCTCGCTCGGATGAAATCCAAGCAGCTAAAAAAAAAAGGAAACAGGAGCCGGGGGCAGGATTCGAGTGATCGAGTGGGATATACCCTTCAAACTATTTAGGATCTATTCAAATTCGAATGCGCAAATGTAAACAATTAGTCTTAATCTAGTCGGTTTACATAGAGAACTAATTAGTTTATTTTATAACCATTCTGACGATATAACCATTACCCAAATATTGGTGTATTAGCATAAAAAACTAAAACCAAATTCTAGAGAAACGTTTTCTTTTTATGAAACTGTGTCATTTCTTTATATCAAATTATACAATATACAATACAATAAATAATTTTAAAGTAGTTTTATTACGAATCCAGAAATTTGTAATCTCCTATCAACAGGCTTTTAATTTTTAAAAATGGTACTTTGACTATTTTTATCAAATTACTATACATAAGATATTTAGTCATTTCCAAATAGTTTTATTATGAATCCCGAAATTTTAAATTTACTCTCAACCACAAAAAAAACAATTTCAAAATCACTTTAAATCTATCTTAAAATATATCTGAATTAGGAAATATACATTTTAAGCAGCAATAAAAACTGTGTCATGATTATATTGTATACATTATAAGAGAAACCGCCTTTAAATTCAAACATATTTATTTGTTTTGTTATTTTTATGCATATTTCCATAGTCTTAAATCATTGTTAATTCCCATCAGATAACCCCATCAATCTATTGTAACAGGGTATACTAAAAAAAGTGCTTAACTAAGGAGAACAAGTGAGCGCAGATTTTAATTTTAACCTTTTTGTTCTCATTCCCTCCCCTCCGCCTCGATGGCTTCTGTGCGCTCAACTTTTCCTGGCTATTGCTTTAGTTTTTTTTTTTTTTTTTTTTTTTCTGTTTTTAATTTGCTGCACCGCTTCATAGAGCATTTTTCATTAAATTCCTGAATTAAGGCATTCCTCCGTGGCCTCCCATTGGACGTTGGTCATGTTCTGAAATAAGAGCAACATAGCAACATTGTCCAAGACGACATGGTGACGACGACGTTGGCGATGGCGATGGCCATACGATGGCCAAGGCGGCGGTTTAGGCCATGGCCAAGTGGCTTTGGCCAGCCGGGAGCCACGAAACCGACTACCGGTTACGTTGGGAGTTCGAAAGCCAATTGGATCACACGTTAAAAAATAGTATTTTACGTTAATTTACTTTTTCAATTTGTCTGACCACCAAAAACATACAATTATAATCCTGAAAGCATGAAAATTATAATAAATTGATGGTTATAGTTCTATTCAAGAAATTTCAATTACCCATTTTTCCCAATTGCAAGTTTGGTCTTTTCACAGAATAAAACCAATATTTTACATTCCAAAACACTTTAACTAGTAGTCATTTGAATAATTTAATTAAAATTCGCAGTGCATCATGGCATTCAATTGTTTGCAATTTAATATTTCTCTTGTTGCTTTTGTTGTCTCTGCCCTTTTGAGGCATCTTATAATGGGGGCATTGAAAATGCTGAGAGCCACGATTGAATCCTCTCATAACCAAAAATTAAACCAGTGTCAAAAGTGTTTTATGATGCCCGAATATATTATATTTTCATGACGTTCAATAGGGGATTAAGATGTATTGGAAAATTGCAAGGTTGTCATGTTCATAGTTAAATAAAAATCATTGTCTTTCAGAGTTTAACCATTTGAAATTCTTTAGAATGGAATATAACTTATTATCAACAAATATTATGGCAAAATTTGTAACCTTTGGTTGCTTTTTTAAGGGAATTGCTTATCTTTCCCAATGCAAATAAATATTTATACTTTCGTGCCAAAATTAAGTACTCCATCCTTGCCAATAAAAAAAAGCGACTTATACTTCCTTTTAAATTCGCATTCAACTGAAAATTATAAAAAAATACTTTTAGTTGAATCTAATGATAAACTTTCCTCATTATCAAACTTTCACTGTTGCCAACTAAAATCCATATCGGCTGCTGCAGAGTTCCATGACATTAGGCCAGAACAAATCCATGTTCAGATTCCCTTCCTGTGATCCCAGCCAGGCCCAGCTGGCATCCAGCACAATTCACTTAAGGCCACCGCCTATGGTAACCCCCACCAGAGGCCCCATGAATCCAGAGCATTTTTCTAACTTCCTTTTACCAATAGAACAAAACCAGCACAAAGCGCCGCGGATAAAGTGGTATGACAACGAGCAGGAGAGGATCGCGGGGTGGAGATCGGCCCAGGAGATGGAGATGGAGATGGAGGTGGAGATGGAGAAAGAGCCAACCGGTGGCGACCCAAAGCTATGCGAGAAAGAAACGGGCGCGAGATCAAGCCAGGTGAAGTCAAGTTCGAGTCACCGGGCTGCTGGGGCTTCTGGGGCTGCTCAGGCTGCCGGTTGGGTTGCATAGTTGACCAGATCGGGACAAGCGGGAGCAGGCGATCCCAAGCTTGGCCATTCCATTGACCAGAGATGAGCGCCATTCGTGACTGGGAGATTACGGGCAATTATTTAGAAGAGTTAGCCTATCAGGACGTTTTGAAAATGTTATATATCCAAAAGATTTTGTTAACCGAAGTAGTAGCAAATCAAATTACTTAAATAACTTATAAAAGTAGTTTAGTCTTAGTACTTTTTCAAGTTACTATATTAGTCTTTGATTTATATCACCAAGAATATGGGTAATTAAAAAATCTTGAATGATTATAATAATGATTAAACTCATCTATAATTACAGCCATTCACTAATATTAAAATTTGTTTAGACATTTGTATATTATTATAATTTACAACGCATGTCGGACAATATTCCCGACTTTAATGTATATACTTGTATGTTCTTGATCACAATCAACATTCGAGTTAATCTTTCCATGTCCGTGTGTTCTTTTCTCCGAAAATTTGTCTCAGATAGAAAGCTTTTTAGGTTCGGTATTACTCGAAAAGAAATTACTTCGATATAGCTTACACATTTATAATGTTACACTGTTTCATATAGCTGCCATAGAATTCTTAAAGACTTAAACAAATTTTTGTACACATATACGAAAAAAAAGTTATACTTCATTATGTTCCGTGGTTTGGATATAAAAGCTTAATACAATTAGTATTATACAGTTTTTTAAATAAGAATTACTGAAATAACTGCAAGGCTATATATGTATACTTTGGCTTTCCAAAACTAGTACTGTTTCTTGCTGACTTTTTTATATAACCAAGTATTTTAATTTTTTTTATTAATTCGTATTCATGTCAGGGTGCTTACAACAATAACAAATTCTTAATTGACCTTTAAAAACGAAATTAAATAGATTTGGAACTCTTTCTTAATCATTATGAAATATTTTTAATATAACATGCCCTTTCACTGCAGATATTTAATTGGGTTAGTAAAATGGCTAATCAAGGATAAAAATTTGTTTAATAAATTTATTATTTATAAAATTTATTTTCCTGAAAAAATCCTATAGAGTGATGTTAAAAATGATGTTACTTAAAAAGCTTTAGCTTTTATTGAAAGATTGGAAGTCAGCAGCCAAACTACAAACTCCGTAAACTTTTCCATGTCGCTGATTGTTTATTTGTGGCATAAATGCTTATTGGTAAATTCGGCACTCCCAATACTTGTATCCAGTGTATCGTGTCACGCGGACAGCTCCATTTGGAGCCACCAACTAGATACAGATATGCGCGGTGAGCGCGACGACTGCGCAGGCGCAGCCAGCGGCAACTGGCAACTTGCAACTGGCGACTGGCGACTGCGCGGTTGCAGATACACTTTAGGGGCATGACATGACTCGCATACGAATTATTATAAACGATCTGGCGCAAAAACTAACAAGCGATGTGGCCGGGACTGGACTGGAATGGAATGGACCTCGCTTGCTGCTCTGTGGGATGTAAGATGTGGATGTGGATGTGGATGGATGTGGAGGCAGAGGTGGATGTGGATGTGGATGCGGCGGCCAAATGGGCGGCAAGGTGACGGCAACGGGCCAGTGGGTAGGAGGGAGGTGTAACGGGGAGGAGGGCGGTAGACCGACGGACGAGTTATGGTGGCCAATTGCAAAGTTAATGGAGTTTGGCTACTCCAGCAGTGAAAGAGCAGTTGGAGCGGGGGGATCGGGATTCGGGATCACTTGGGCGACTCGAGCGGATGCTGGCCGAAGAGATACAGCTACTGGTTCGCGACTCGGCCAAGATTGAACTTAATTTTGCACAAATGCAATTTATAGAAAATTGTTGCCACTTGTTTTCACGTTGATGGCACTCGGGCTTGGCCGAGTGGTGAAGATCAACGGCGAGGTGGAGCCGGGCTGGGGCAGATAATAAATGCAGGTAGCCATTGGATTCCTGGATTCTCGCTGCTACTGCTGCCCAATGCCTGCAGCTTGGCCATTATTTAAATTTTCCCCCTCCCCGGGCCCGACTTCGCTTTGCAAAAATTAACAATTAAAATGTCTAATGGCAGAAAGAGTGAGGCGCGATAGAGAAAGAGGGATCATAAAGCGCTGTCCCATCAGGTAAGTCGGCCCTGTGACTCCTTCTCGGAACTTCCACTCATCAGTCGGGGCAATTAGTTTTCCCTTTTTGTATGTGGTTCAGGTTCAGGTTCGGTTCATCTAGGGATTCGCGTAGGATCGCGGACTCCGAGCAGAGGAAGTGGAAATGGCCGAATGGATTAGCTCGGCATGTTTTATTGGCGAGTCGCGGCCATAAAACCGCGTCCTAATCCATCAGCACCTCTCTGGAATCCGCTCGAAGGAAGGGTCTCGCAGGACAGGTAGGTAACCGATATCCCGGACACCTCGAGCTATAAAGAGACGCACTGCAGCCCGTCACCCGAACAGTCTCGATTGCTCGCAGCATTTGTCACAATATGCTAATCGTTCGCTATCTAATCGCTCTGGTCTTCTCCGTTTTCATGGTGGCCACATCGCTGAAGATCGAGGAGCGCTACCGCCGGTGCAATGGCTACAAGATATCCACCCCAGATCGATTGGTCATTAAAATGGAACGACGTGGCGGAAAGTGCCAGTCCAAAAACCTGGAGAGGCGGCGCTTACAAATATGAATAATGGAACCGTAATGTGATAGGAAAACGATGACATTAAGGCCGAAAATCAGTGATAAAGAATTCCGAAAAATTCACAAGCCCAGATTATTAAAGAATCCTGCCTCAGAGGCAATTCAAATCTTAAATTAAGTCAATAAAAATATTGTGTCTTCATAAAATATTAAATGTGATTAAAATTTACTGGTATTCTTTTTGTCAATTCACTATTATTGCTAAGCAAAAATAAAAAACAAGAGAGAACGCTATAGTCGGGTGCCCCGACTATCAGATACCCGTTACACAGGTAAAAGGAGTGCGAGGGAGATGGAGATAGAAACTTTGATCACGCATAACTTTTTAACGAATGATCCGATTTGAAAAATTTCTTCTACATTTCGATAGGTATTGATAAACACAATAAAACTGCATTTTTACTTTTCCGAAATATTTAAATTTTTAAAATCGTATATAAGCGATTGTGGGCGTTAAAGGGGGCGTGGCACCTTTTTGAAACAAACTTGCGCTGCGTAGGAACTCCTAGAATCTGCATGCAAAATGCCAATCTTCTAGCTTTTATAGTTTCCGAGATCTCAGCGTTCATACGGACAGACAGACAGACGGACAGACGGACAGACGGACAGACGGACAGACGGACAGACGGACATGGCTAGATCGACTCGGCTAGTGATCCTGAACAAGAATATATATACTTTATAGGGTCGGAAACGCTTCCTTCTAGCTGTTACATACTTTTGCACGAATACAATATACCCTTTTACTCTACGAGTAACGGGTATAAATATTCCAAAAAAAAACAAGAAAGGAAAGCTAACTTCGGGCGGAGCTGAAGTTGATATACCCTTGCAGAATATTCTGTAAATAATATTCTCCAAAATTATTCACATAATGCATTCTAAATACTCATAAAAATCGCAACTTCCTAACTTTAAAATCACCAAAGTTATGGCATTTTCAATCGTTCAGTTATATGGCAGCTATGGGATATAGACGGCCGATCCCTATAAAATTTGGTTGATTGATTGGCCAAATATAAAACTCATAGAAAATCCCAACTTCCTAACTTTAAAAACACCAAAGTTATGGTATTTCATATCGTTATATGGGAGCTATAGGATATAGTCGGCCGATCCTTATGAAATTTGGTAGGTCGAATTGATTGGCCAAATCAAAAAGCCATAGAAAATCCCAAATTCCTAACTTTACAAACAGCAGAGTTATGGCATTTCCTATCGTTCAGTTATATGGCAGCTATAGGATATAGTCGGCCGATCCCGGCCGTTCCGACTTATATACTGCGTGCAAAGGAAAGAAGGGTGTGTGCAAAGTTTCAATTCGATAGCTTTAAAACTGAGAGACTAGTTCGCGTAGAAACAGACAGACGGACAGACAGACGGACAGACGGACAGACGGACATGGCTATATCAACTCAGGAGGTGATCCTGATCAAGAATATATATACTTTATAGGGTCGGAGATGTCTCCTTCACTGCGTTGCACACTTTTGACCAAAATTATAATACCCTCTGCAAGGGTATAATAAGAAATGTATATCAATATAAAACTGTCTATAAACTTTTATAAAAACAAAACAAATTTAGTTGTAACAAAACGTATATACAGCTAATTTTAAATTACACCGATTTATAATTTTATAAATAAAATAAGTAAATAAAACGAATTGATAACAAGTTTGTAATGTGACTTTTTGTTCGATATGGCTGCAGGTTTCCATTAAACCGTTATAAGATATATTTTTCGACCGATTGTTCCAGGTATAAAATATTTTAGCAACTCCCAAGTTATTTTGTACCTCAAAACTTCGCAGCATCATACAAGCTTCATCGTGGTGTCCAATCAAAATAAGATAAGAAGGTATCACCCGGACCAGCTGATTTATAGCATTTAAATAATTTAATATGAACTAATTCGTAAATTTATGACATACCTCTGGTTGAAATTTGAAAGTGCATTCTGAAGTCCGGTTTGGGGTTATGTCCGCTCCAAAATAACGAATGATGAAGTCGCTGTTTTTGGTAGTCCATGTGGCGACGAACTCCTCCGGCTTCGATATAATCACTAATTCTTACTTATTGTTAACAATTTTGATTTACTTCTTTTCAATGACATGGAAAGAATTACATAAAATTAAAATTAGTTGAAAAAACAAGAAAGGAAAGCTAACTTCGGGCGGAGCCGAAGTTGATATACCCTTGCAGAATATTCTGTAAATAATATTCTCCAAAATTATTCATATGATGCATTCTTAATACAAATAAAAATCCCAACTTCCTAACTTTAAAAACACCAAAGTTATGGCAATTTCAATCGTTCAGTTATATGGCAGCTATAGAATATAGTCGGCCGATCCCTATAAAATTTGGTAGGTCGGATTGATTGGCCAAATATAAAACCCATAGAAAATCCCAACTTCCTAACTCTAAAAACACCAAAGTTATGCTATTTCCTATCGTTATATGGGAGCTATAGGATATAGTCGGCCGATCCTTATGAAATTTGGTAGGTCGAATTGATTGGCCAAATAAAGAAGCCATAGAAAATCCCAACTTCCTAACTTTACAAACAGCAGAGTTATGGCATTTCCTATCGTTCAGTTATATGGCAGCTATAGGATATAGTCGGCCGATCCCGGCCGTTCCGACTTATATACTGCGTGCAAAGGAAAGAAGGGTGTGTGCAAAGTTTCAATTCGATAGCTTTTAGCCTTCTCAAGTGAAATCTCTAATTGGTCTGACTATAAATTTGTAATTAAAAACAAGAAAGGAAAGCTAACTTCGGGCGGAGCCGAAGTTGATATACCCTTGCAGAATATTCTGTAAATAATATTCTCCAAAATTATTCATATGATGCATTCTTAATACAAATAAAAATCCCAACTTCCTAACTTTAAAAACACCAAAGTTATGACAATTTCAATCGTTCAGTTATATGGCAGCTATAGGATATAGTCGGCCGATCCCTATAAAATTTGGTAGGTCGGATTGATTGGCCAAATATAAAACCCATAGAAAATCCCAACTTCCTAACTCTAAAAACACCAAAGTTATGCTATTTCCTATCGTTATATGGGAGCTATAGGATATAGTCGGCCGATCCTTATGAAATTTGGTAGGTCGAATTGATTGGCCAAATAAAGAAGCCATAGAAAATCCCAACTTCCTAACTTTACAAACAGCAGAGTTATGGCATTTCCTATCGTTCAGTTATATGGCAGCTATAGGATATAGTCGGCCGATCCCGGCCGTTCCGACTTATATACTGCGTGCAAAGGAAAGAAGGGTGTGTGCAAAGTTTCAATTCGATAGCTTTAAAACTGAGAGACTAGTTCGCGTAGAAACAGACAGACGGACAGACGGACAGACGGACAGACGGACAGACGGACAGACGGACATGGCTATATCAACTCAGGAGGTGATCCTGATCAAGAATATATATACTTTATAGGGTCGGAGATGTCTCCTTCACTGCGTTGCACACTTTTGACCAAAATTATAATACCCTCTGCAAGGGTATAAATACTTTGCCTACTTTAAGGTGTTATATTTATATTAAATTGCTTAAAAAATTAAGTTATCCTAGAAATGGTGCACACTCCGTTGACTTCTTGATGCACTGCATCCGGATCAAGTCATGGTATCGCCATTCTCCAGGAACCGCTCTCCAAGCGGACACTAAAACTGAAATTATATTTTAAATGATTAATTTAATGTATTTAATATAATTCACAACATTACAAAGTACCTTATTAGGACCTTGATCCTGTATCCTGATGATCAACCCAAAGAAGTAGGAGTGACCAAATATGATCTTCGAGTAACTCACTCACACACACTGACATTCGCTCAAATGGATCAACTGATTTTTCGCGTGCCACAGTCCCCACTTCATGAAGGTTTGGCTAGAACCGGTTGTGAATTATAAAATCGTTAGTAAAAATTCTCATTAGCTATGACGTGGTAATTACATTAACATATCAGTAACATAACATTAACATAACATTAGCATAACATTAACATAACATTAACATAGCATTAACATAACATTAACATAGCATTAACATAACATTAACATAACATTAACATAACATTAACATAGCATTAACATAACATTAACATAGCATTAACATAGCATTAACAGAACATTAACATAGCATTAACATAACATTAGCATAACATTAACATAACATTAACATAACTTTAAAATAAAGTTAACATAATGTTAATGGCCATGTCATAGTTAATTTTAATTCATAAACTTATTCATAATTATGCCCTTGCAGAGGGTATTTTAATTTTAGTCAAAAATTTGCCAAGCGGTGTAGGAGACATTGCCGACCTTATAAAGTAAATATATTTTTGATCAGCATCACCAGGGGAGTCGATCTAGCCATGCACGTCTGTTCCTCAGTCCTTCCCTTAATAAGTAAAAAAAAATAAGGAATAAAACATCTTGTTTTAACATTTGGGCGCATTTATTTCATACGTATATATTTATAACTTTGGTTTAAAGATTTATTTTACATATATATATAAGTTTTTGTAGGTATTAAATGACTCCAAGTTCGCATTCTTAAAGTTTTATTTTATATAATTTTGTATTATACAAGAGCTGGAACACTTAAATTTACAAAAGCACATTTGTATTTCGAATTCGTTCTCAATAAATGAATAGCTTTAGGAAGCATTGAAGCATTTATTTTACCACACCATATGCAAAGCGTAAATCAAGAAAAGAAATATTATAATTTTTAACTTTTGTGCTAATATTCAAATAAATACATCATTTATTTTTTTGGTAACTACAATGGAACATTTTTCATTCTTTTTTAGACATTTAAATAGTTAAGTTACATATATAGATTTCAGTATATTTATATTTATGTGTGGATAAAGCTGAGTCTTAGCTTTAGTTTAATTGCACTAAATATTTGCGTTACATTTTTGGTGATCCATTACGCTAAACTTCATTTTTGGGTTGTTGAAATGCTTGAATTGTTAATTTATCCATGGGCTGCAGGATGCGGATAATCTATCTGCCGTCTGGGAACTTACTTCCTAAAGCAGGAGATGGGATTGAAGTAGCACTGCCGATATCTGACCTGACGTTTGCTCTCGGGCAGCCGGTAAAGTTCGTTCACATTGCCATAGGTGGGACTCCTCAAATAGGCGCTGTAACTACTTAAATTAACCAATGATCGGTTGATTTCACAAACGGTGTATCTGTCTTACGTGGGTCGGTATTGAGCGAAGAGCATCTGCAGTCGGTCCATGGGAATGTTGGGATAGATCGCCTGGGCAGGCATCTCATAACCTCCTCCGTAGGCGCCGCGCACTTCCTCAGCCTCCTGTCCATCCAGACCATCCGAATCCTGGAATCCGAATAAGCCAATAATCACTGCTTTTTATTTACTTTAAGTCGCTATACTCACAGGTCCTGTTTCGCCTGCTGAAGGACGAGCCTCGCTGAGGGCAAAGAGCAGGGTCAGGAGTAGGCCGTAGCACAACAGTATTTGCACGAACTTCATCATTTTAAAGCGGTTTTGAACTGAAGGAAAAAATTAAATTGGGAAGAAAATTTTTAAAAAGCTACAATTCCGACAAATGTATTATTTTATTTATTTAAAAACACTATTAAATAACATTCTTACATATGATTCAGGCTTAAAAGGTAAAAGTTTTCAGCCTTAAAATAATAATACAAGTAAGAAAGTGATATAAGTTTTTCAAACATTTTTAAAGTAAAAAAAATATTTTTTAATATTTTTAAAAGTCTACGTTTAACTATTTTTCTGTAAAATAAGAAATTACAAATTTACTGTACCAATATAAAATTAATAAAAATCTTCAGCAATTTAAAAACCTGTTAAGTTGTTATGGCACCTTTAGACAGCTTACAAACTGATTTCATTCGCAACCCCTATCAAAAGTCTAAGCCAATTAATGGAAATTATTAAGGGGCAATATAGTTAGGCACTTTGGCAGAATACCAATTAATGCAAATGTTTGTGCAACTTCAAAGGACAAGCCCAGGACTTTATCCCCGGCTAATCCCGAAGCTCAAAGCGATGTCAAGGGGGCAATGTCGGTAAAAAGTGCCACATAGTTCCACTAGCCACATTTTTAATTAAAGGTCAGATTTCAGTGGAATTGTTTTTGTGCTCGTATTTATTATTTTATTATATTTTTTGCGTCAGAGCTGCTTGGCAGGACTCGTAACAAAGCAGATTGGAGTGAATCAGAACACTTGTTGCCACAAACGTGACGAGCATTGCTGAGAGGTCGTAGGGGAGTGGATGCTGCCTCAGACTCCTGTTTTTCACCTTAGCCGGGCTTAAGTGCATTTCCGCAATTAAAAACGGATATGGACCTGTAACTCAAGCGTTGCAACAACGCCACCCACTCGGACCCACACTTATTGCATTCGTAATACAATGCCGATGGTGCAACGTGTGGCAGCCACACAATACAAGAGCCCGTACATATGGCCTTCAGGCCGTGTTGGCCAAACTTTAATTGATTTCATCAGAAGCTGATAAAAAAGGTGGTTCAAGTTTTTATGGGTTCCCTTTATTAAAGTGTATATTTATTGATTACTCTCTTTCGTAACGAGCAGCTGAAGGCTACAGTTCTTTAAGTTTATAAGGTAAAGAGTTGATGTATAAATAAATAAGTTTACTTCGCAAAAGAAATTTTGGTCCTAAAAATATGACTTAGTATACTTTATAGGAGGTTAATGTTTAACAAATTGAATCTAATTTGAGCTCGTGTTTTTTTTTTTTTTTTTTTTGATATAATCATTCTATTTTTCAATAAATAAAAAATAATGGTATAAATAAAGATTGCAAATAAGTTAATCAAATTACATGACTACATGACTACTAATTACTAAGATCATAAATCTGATTTATTTCTTAGTATATGAGCAGACATTTATTTATATCACGTCCGTATAATGATTTATTACCTTCTCAACTTCGACCTTATAAATTAAACATATAAAATAATAGTAATTCACATCAAAGGTAAATACAAATAAAATACACATTGGGCCGCAGTCCGCGACATATTCTAAGACAATCAGCATCTAATTACTTACATAACATAAGTTATGACATCATTGGTAAGTGAAGAGGGTGTGAAATCAAAAGGAAAACCATACCCACAGGATATGAATACATAAACAGCCGCAGCTCGAAAAATAAGCAACGGAGACATGTACATAAATCCCCGAGATACGTTCGTTTAGTCGGTGAAAATGAGGTCATCAAATGACTTTCAGTATCATCATCAGCACGCAACAGGTAAACGACGGCCAGAATCGTCGTGGTTGGCATAAAAAGCCATAGACTGGGTCGTGGCCCATCGAGGTCCTCGACGATGTGGGCCGTAAATGTTAATGACTTATCTCATTTGCTTGCTGCAGCTCATAAAATGTATCTGCTCCTAGTTGGTCCTGTAAAGGAGTCTTTCGTTCTTAAATTTCAAGCAGCTGCTAATGTGAATGCATTGACAGAGAAAGGCTTTTATGGTTTCAAAAATCTCAATTGCAAATTAACATCCTGTTTCCCAGAAAATGTACAACATTTTCTAAATGTATTTTAGGGCATTTTTTTGGAGATTAGTTGGATAAAATTTAAGTATTAAAGATAATCAAATATTATTGTAAGTACCAATTTAATGTCACTTAAATGGAATGTAAATTTTATAGAAATATATAGCTCAAAGTTGGTATGTAGTATTGTTTAATTTTAAATCATTTAAATATATTTACTGCTTTAATAAGAAAAAGAAAATGACTAAAAATTAAAATTTTATTTTACAAATTTGATAACGATTTTATTTTATTTTTCTGCACTTTTAATAGTTTGAAATTACAAAACTTTTTTGCTATGGTTTGTAATCTCAAAAAGGCACTCTAATTTTAGCCATTAAAACATTGATATATATTAGGTTAATGTAAGACCGGCATATGGAAACATTTCCGTGTTTTGATTGGGCAAAGTGCAGGCAAAACTCTTAAACACTTTACAAGCGGATATAGGCAGACAGAGATAATTGTAATGCCCACAACCCGGTCTGTTCAACTTTGAGCTCATAAAATATTTGTTAGATTAAGCAGCTAGTGGGTGATAAATAAAAACTAATGACTAGGAGGCTAATTTCTGCCCACCCTCGTGCGAACTTTAGCTAGATCAAATGGAATAATAAAAGGCCAAAACCGGGCAGGGACCGCCGCCGTTGGACCCTAAAGCAGAACCCAAAGCCAAACATAATCAGGACACATTTATTGCCACCGATAAATAATGCTCCATTGTTAATTGGAAATTTAATCTCGTTGTGTGGCAGCGTAAGAGTTGCAACTGCTGAAAAAACGGAGGTGGTGGAAAAAAAGGAAAATGCAATTTTCACGTGAGTCTTTAGTCTCTACCCCAGTATGCTGCCTAATCCGGCGGCTTAGTTCCGTTTCCACTTTTTGAGTTCCTCCCATTTTTTCGTCACATTTTTTGCTTGCGGCGAAAGGAACTTTAAAATTAGCTAAGAACAAATGTCGCTGGGTAAATATTTGCCACAAGGACCTGGCGTGGGCTTCATTAATGTGTGTCTGACAGGAGCCGGCAGGACGATGGCCATGTCCTTGGCCGTGTGATTTATCTGGTCATATGATATTTTCGAGGGAGAAAATTAAAATTACGTCAGTCAGTCACCGAAAACTGGAAACTTCAGACATCTTCAAATGCGTATCAAAGCGTATTTCATGTTTCCCTTTTGGCGCGAGGGTGTGGAACACTTGAAGTTGTATCGAGTTTCTCGGGATCCGAGTTGTGGTTACGTTCTGATTTGTGGAAAATGCGGTTCAAAGTGGCTTTGGCAAAACGGAAGAGTTATTTACCCAATTAGACTAGTCTGCAGTTCGGGTACTTTGAATCAATTTAGGAAGACAGTTCAAAAATAAATACTGTAAAAATATGTGTTACTCCTGAGGCAGCAAAGTGATTTTGATTAACAAGGACATTATAAGTAAATAGATAATTTTTTCTATTCATTTCTGTTTAAGCAAATTAAATATTTAAATTAAGCAGCAATGTGATTTTGATTAACAAGGACATTATAAGTAAATAGATAATTTTTTCTATTCATTTCTGTTTAAGCAAATTAAATATTTAAATTATGCATCTCTATTATTTAACATGATTTAAACAAACAAAAAGCTGTCCCTTCTCCTTCACATTTCTCCCCGGAAAATTTAGCGGAAAATTATCTGCCTCATTGATGGCCTTAACCCGCAGGCATGAAAACTGTAGGCGTATTCTAATAAATATTAAATGCAATTTGATTGCGGTTTCGGCGGGAATCGACCAAACCAAACCAAATCGAGACGAGCCAAGTCAAGTGAAGTTATTTATTATCAGCAACTCGAATCGAGATTGAAGTCCAAAACAAATGGAGTGAATGGTTTCTGCGTGTGCCTGATTTTTCTACGCTTTATAAATAATTCACATAATTTTCAATGAACCGGATGAAACAGTGCCTCCTGTTTTGTTCTGTCACTAGGTCGCTCTGAGTAATTCCCTAGGGGAATGGTTGTTTTCGCATATTCAAAACAAAAATACATTACCCAAAGAAGGAAAAAAATTACGGTTGGAAAATATATGACCTATGAATTGCATATATTCGTCAACTTGTGGGAGTTTTTCCAGGGCAAAAACGAACCTTTCTTTACCTTCAATGTTGTTAAAGGTCCATCAATTTGGAGGAACTTTTATGAAGTCAATTTAGGGAGAGCTGCTTTGAGTCAATTTAAACGGAAAACATACAAATTGGCTTCAATTATTCATAAAATATGAACATTTTTTAAATTGGGTAAAGATTATAAACGCAGTTAAGTAAATTGTAACTTTTTTTTTGATATGAGTTTTAAAAATTTAATATTTGTTTAAGCCTATATGACAAGATATTGATCATTTAGTTTTAAAAAATTAGAGTTATCCTCTCGAAGAATTTTTTTTATTTAATTTAACTTGTAATTTTTATTAATCTTTAATGATCTTTAATTTTTTTTGAAGGAAATAAATTAATGTTTAATGTTTATTAAGAATTTTTTTAACTCTGCAATGAACATATTTTGGACTTTGCTACCAAAGGTAAAGCCTACATTATATGATATCACCGGCAGTAACTCTCCCGCTTTGCAATAATTCACCTGTGGCACAATTTCCGCGCCCACAAATTAATTCTGGGAGACATACAACTGCTCATTTAAATTAATCGCCAAAACCCAATTGGTGAAACCAAAGGTAAATACACGATTTGGCTAATCCAAAGCTTCGGTACTCACTGATACTTTTTGCGACTGGATGAGGTTGGGAATCGTCGGCAATTAAATTGGCGTCGGTAAATTGGAAAAATCTGGCGCCGGAAAACTGATAACTTCGCGAACTGTTTGCGTTTGCCTTTAAGTACAAGCGACTGTGACTTTTAATGGTTGAAGCTCTGATCTGATCCTTCGGCTGGGCTTACTTGTTGCTGCTGTCGCTCTCGATGTGAACGCCAAGAAGGGAAATTGGTAACTCGATGTTGGCGATGCCTGCTACCGGGCTTTATATACAAAATAGCAAACAGCACCCAGGGCAGCGACGCCGGCAGCGGCAGAAGCAGCAGGAAGCACGAGCTGCCGGGAAAACAGGAGGCTGGGGGCGGTCCGAGGGGGAGGGGGCGTATGCTTAGGCAAAGCCTTATGCCTTATGCCTCATGTCAAGCCACACTGCAGGACTAACACTTGTCCACAGTACCTGGCATATGAAGTGGGTACATACATGAGGTGCAAAGATCATTTGAAGTCGGAACTCTATCGGGGCATTATAGAAGACTATATAATCGGAATTATAGAACAGGTTTTAGGTATTTAGTTTAATTACTTTAGGGCTTGACAAAGATAGTAAATGTTAAACACTGTGGGGCACATAATTTACTTTCAGAATCCAATTTTATTTTGATATATGCTTAAAAAAGGAACAAAAAAGCACTGGTCAAGGTATTGAGAAAATTAAATGTTAAGCTTTAAGCCACAAGTTAATAGAATTAATGGAGTGCTAAATAAAAATCTAGCTTGAACGTTAAACTATATTTTAAAACAAAACTGTACAAGATCTAAAGGCAAATAAAAGCTAATACGTATATTGATTTAAATAAATATAATATATACATATAAATATATAAAAAGGTTTTTAAAAGGTATTCTAAATTGTTAAGCTATATATAACAAACCCAGGTTATAATGTATATAATATGACAAAGAGACATGGTAAAAGTTTTAAAAAAGTAAAACTATTTAAAAAAATGTAATACTTGGACCTTCTTAAAACTATAAAACTATTTAAACTATTTTTTCTTTCTTCATTTTAAGGACTACTGATGGTTATGTCTAATAAATAATAAATAAATATATACAATTTTTGAAAATACCATTTTAGCCTCCTATTACTTTCTGGTACAGAGCATCCCCCGTTCGGATACATATCAAAAATGTCAACACTGAATATGGTTTCCACTCGTACAATGGGGCGTATGAACAATGTGCGACTTATTAATTCACCACACGGACGTGGACACTGCGAGGCGAGTACGTGGACCACCGATTAACCACCACCCACACCCACTCCCCCTCATTGCCCGCTCGGCGTGGTGAATAGCAGTAGCAGGCGAATAACGGCACCTGTTGCTGATTAACTCGCCTCGTACGAAACCTGTTGCATACTTAGCAGTCCAGTATCTATGACGTAGGGATTACATAAAACGAGTAGAAATGCACTTGGACAGTAGGCCCACCAACTGGCTTTACATCCGTCATTGATTTATGGCCATTCTATAATAAAATCGCGCCATGTGCAAAAGTGAGAGATTGTGGCAAAGGTACACATGGAAATATATATAATATACGCGGTAATCGAATAATATATGGTTGTATTCCTGGAATTTTATTCGTTTTCGCCGTTAGAACGCATATTATTTATTATAAGTTAAATTATTTTAAAAAATACTATTCCAAATATTTTTGCAAAAAAATTAAATAAAGCATCTCAATAAAGCCTTGATTTGTTTTTTATTAATTATGGAATATTTTGTATAGAAAAATATTAAAAAACCCAATAAAACCAAGTTCAATTTGAAGTATTTTATTTTATTTATTTATCTGTTCGCAAATCTTTATGACTAAGTAAAGTTTGTTAGAGGTCAGGCATCTAATAGTCGAAAAATGTAGTTGTGAATTTATTATTACTATGCTTTTGGGCAGCGACTTTTGCTCTCGCGGGTACTTGAAGCAAAACGGAGGCGGGCCATCAATTAATGGAGGCAATTAGATGTGCATAAAAGTCTATTAATGTGTGCTCCCACAAACTCATTAAGGCCCACTATTGGCCAATAAAACTTTGCCATTCGACTTCGCAGCCAAGGTGGCCAGGCAATAAACGTGCATTGCACACTTAAATCGATCGCCAGTTTAGTTTAACAGTTCATCATGAAAAGGAAGTTGACCCACAGCTAATATTATGCATTGACTTTGAGTTGGCAATCGGCGGTGAATAGTTTGCTAGAAGTTCGAGGGCATGATTTGCATAAAAAGGAGTGAAGGACATGTCAAAAGGATGCAAAATCTACCTATAGAATTGAAGAATATATAATTAAGTTCAGAAAAAATACTTTAAATATGCTGCGCTAAATATTTCTCTAAAGGTAATATTATTAAATTAAATTATATTTGCATTGCTATTTAAAATTGTTTAGGAACGCAATGCTTGTATTTAATATTCAAAACATAATAGGATGTTTAATTTATAGCTTGAAGAATATGTAAACTCAATAGATGATAAAAAAGTAAATAATACCGTCATGAGCTACAACAATTAAAGAATATTTAATGAATTGGTTTTACTTTTGATTTCCCTTAGACTTATTTGATACTTATAGTTCAGCAAACAACGTACATATAAACATTCGTTCATAAAAATAGTAAGAACTAAATTCAAACTTGATACACAATCATTTGAATAATTCGGGGAGGCAATGCAATCTGAAGCTCCCGCCCTATAAAATAGATAAAGACACCGATATCGTGCGATAAAGGTAGTACTTCCGCTTGTAGCACGCCCACAATTTGCAACCAAAAATAGATCACAATGGAACACGAGCTACAGGCATGCGATGGATCTGACCGAAATTGCGATTTATGGCTATGTCAATCAGCATTAGGCAGGATAGGTAGGATTACCTGTCTACCCGAAATTACCCTCGAATATACAGAATTTATACTCCCATACGAGTATGGGTGTTTGAATTAATTTATTTATGAATGCTGTTCGATTTATCGTAGGTGGTTTATTTATAACGCAGATTCACAGTGAGTTACAAATGCACAGATACAGTTACAGTTACAGATACAGATACTAGATACAGATACCACTAGACACAATTACAGAACTCGGGGGATTTCAGTTAATTGCGCGAACAACTCTCACATCAGCAACCAAAGGGACATTGAACAGTTTTTGAAACACCTCTCTGGAGATCAGTTGGGATTTATGCAATATTGTGACGGCTTTTAGCCCACTCCAGAGGCTGATATTTTGCAGTATTTTTTGTGGCTTATGGTGTTTTTCAGAAGCAGCTGACGGCATTGAAATAGCAACGCCAGTACGCTCGGCCACCGCCGGATCCGGATGGTGGGATTCGCCGGGGACCAGATGGGGAACCGGATTGCGTGGACGTTCCAGATCGATCTGCGCCCGCTCTTCTCTGAAAGCTCTTTGGCATTAACTGAAATTTTCTTACACATCGCGCTGCTAATTTTATGTCTTATATTGCAATTTAGGTTTTATGTTCCAACTTACTGTTTCGCCAGTGGCGCGATTGATCTGATTCAAATCTTTGAAATCATAATCCAACATTGTTCCCGAATCATCATCGCTGTACATCCCTGCATTACACGTCAGGTTAATTTTGGTCTCTTAATAATATACCCAATATATGCACACTCACCATCCTCCCTCACTTGATGGGGCTCCAATCCATTGTGGAATTCGCCCAACTTGCCATTGAGAATGTTTTTGTCCCCGAAAAATTCTCCAATTCTCTGCTCACTTCGTTCTTGTTCGAGGGCATGATGCAAAGCGACCATTAGCCGATCTAGGAGTAGAGCAGCTCGTTTTGGAACCACCATCTAAATATGCGTAAAGAAGTAATTGAAGTACATATAAAGTAATAAGCTGAGCCTAAAAATCAGATCCATATAAAAATAAGAAAGTAAGAGCTTAGTTACTTAAACGGTTTAATAAAAGCTATGGGGGATACTTCTAAAATAAATAAAGAAATTTCCATTTTTTAAAGGAAAGTAAAGTATTTATTCTATGATGGAAAAAAAATGATGGTTAAAACGGAATGTTATCTATTTTAATTATGAAAAAGGGGCTTAGACTTTTACCAATCCTGCTCGAAACAACAATTTCAGAGCAACCTGATTTAAAAACGAATTGATTAATACCTTGTCAACTCTCTCTCATCATTAAATGGGCAGAAACAATTTTTGTCCTGCCCTTTGATCTTGTGAAGAACATCTTGGTTATTTAATACTTTATTTTTTATCACTTTACCCAAATCCTAACATACATTTCTCTATAAAAAGATGTCCTGGTACAACTACAACTCTCAATTATTTTAATGCTTTTTCAAGGGCCTCAGACTTCCCACGCGTCGGACATGACCACTCAAAATGTTTAATTCAAGGCTAAAGGTGTTTTAGTCAGAGCCAGCCGACATTATGCACCTGGCATAATCAAAGTAATGTGACGTCAGCTCAGCTTTTGGGGGGTAAATGTAGCTTAGGGTCAAAGCCGAAAAGCAATCAAATGAAAAATATACAATTACAAATTGTGTGTAAGGTGATAGGGAATCAAAAAAGCGAGTGACCAGCCCACGACCCACGCGGACATTCGTTGTTCATTTTTGGGGATTTTGCTTACCGGATACTCGTCATAGCCCTCGTCGGCGGGGGCTGAGAAAATCTCCTCCGGCTGGCTGGGAGCCGACCTTCCGCCCGCCCGCTTGTCCTCCGCCTCCGGCGATGTCACCTCTCCGGCTGCACTGCCGCCCATGGTGAGCACCTTGTCCGGGGATTGTTTGTCGCCCGGGTACCTCATTAATTGCCGGCACATGTGCAGCTCGAAGTTCTGGATAAGGACGAGCAGGATAATCAACAAGGCTGGCAGGTGATAGGTCCTGCCGGCCGGGCAGCCCTCGTTCCTGGCGAGAGCGGGACTCCTCTTCCTGGCCGATTGCCGCCTGGCAGCATGCACTGGTCTCTGCCCAGGTGGGTGATGCATTCTGGTGGCTCCTGGCGGGAAACTAATTAATGTCAATATGGCCTGCGTTCGACACTTTTGAAAATTCAACTGAAGCGTTGGCCTTATGCGTTCGACGCTTTTATAGCAGCCAATTTCTTGGCTTTTCACTGGTTTCCTTTCTTTTTTTTTGCTCCTTTTTTACAGTAATGAAGCATTATAGACGCTTGTTAATCGGGATGGAGCTGGTCCAACAGTGAAATGCTTTTTTCATACTTTGATTTACGATTGGCGCCCCCACTCGGCGTCCTTGTTGCTGCTCCTTGGCAGTGGCTGTTGCTGTAATTATTGAACATCAAAATCCATGTCCTGCCTGCAGCAAAGTTATTAACGCACACACATCCACCATACATGTGTGGGTGGTTGGGTGTGTGTTGGTTGCAGCCTGTTGCGCTTTTTCGGTAGGTCCGTCTAATGAGCGGAATGTGAAAGTCCTTTGGCCCACTTGTTGCTCGTTAAGCCCAAAAAATGATGGCCTGAATGGCCGGGCAGGGGATGGGATGGCCACGAACTCAGTTGACTCCACGCTGCATGTGTCCTCCCATTTTTGTCGCTTTATGGATGCCTGCGTGGGCTTTACTTAAGTATTTTGCATATTGGAGAACCCTTGAATTGCGGTGCATCCGTACTCAAAAAAGGCATTCCTTTCGGATTACAGCTCATTAATATTTTTCAACATTTTTTTTAAAACTTAAGATGCAAAATTATATTTAAAAGTGGGTAAAAAGGTAATTGTCTACATGAGGAGCTCAAGAACTGCAAGGCAAAATTATTATTGCTCACTATTCTTTTATTGCTTAAAAATTTAAATCCAATTAAAATAGGGACTTTCTATTTTAAGAATCCTCTGCAAAATATTTATTTATAAAGACATTTCCAAGAAAATAAATCTTTAATATGGAAAAGAATGAAAATTGTATGGTTTTATTTTAATAAAATAAATACTTGTTAGCCCGCTTAAAAATTTACAATTAAACTTTAATGTTTTTATTACATAAATCAGTTTAGCTTTCTTGCACAATAAAGTTAAGGAATTTCACCAAAGGAACAGCAGGAGATTTGCGAATCAGGGTTCATTGGCCATACAACAGTTCTAGGCAAAAGGATTTCAGCGATTAATTACCCAGTGTGGGTCATTTCAGAATGCAAATAGTAATTAATGCCAGCAAACAATAGTCAATAAACTAGAGAAAAACAAGTCAACAAAAAATATTCATTAAAATATGTTTTGTTTGTACATTAGTTTGCCACCCTGTGGTTAACTATTACTTAATGACTATAATTAAAGCTGCGAGTGAAATACTTAGGAGCAAAGGATTTCTTAATAAGGCATTGAACAAATAGTTAAATTAATATATGATATTTTTAAAAATAAAAATTAAGTAATTATTCTATGTTGCAAAAGATATTTCACTGTATAGTTTAAAACTATATAATTTAGTGGTATATGAATAAAAATTGAATCAATTTGTTTTAAAATTATTTTATTAAGTTGAGCATATATCATTAGAACTGAAAATCATATTAAAAATGTACTAAGAATGGTTTAAATATGCATTCAATAAATAATTCATTTTTAAAGTGATTGATACATTTTTTATAAAACAAATGTTAGGTACCAACTTCTTTGCTTTTTCCTAATGGACTATTCTTTCCTGATTTCTTTAAGTGTGGTTTTTTGGGAACAGCATCCCTGGAGCATCTGTCACGGGCACGCGCCTGCGCCCGAACCACCCATCCGAGTAACGGGACTGTCAAAACACTGGGAGAGCGAGAGGCAGTAACCCAGTCAACCCGGAGCCTGCAGCCTCCGAGTTTTGCGGAACTCAGTGTGCGACGAGGAGCCAGCTGAAACGGAAACAATTCTGCAGTAATTCGCAGGGAAAGCGTGGCAATTGAAAACTCAAACAAAAACAACATCAAAAAACTGGTGGAAAACAACAACGGCGGAGAACGAAGGATATGCAGGCAGCCGAGCGAGTGCAGTCGTGTGAAAATTGTTGTATCGAAAGTGCATAAAATGTGGCCCACAAACAATTAGCGGAATAAGCAGAGCACGGAGAGCAAAACAAAAGACGGACTAACTAGAAAGCAAACAGGATGTCAAGGACTTGAGCGGGGGGGTGGGGGCACGGTTGCTAGAAGGGTGATACTAACTTGGGGACTTTGGGCGCATCAGGATTCGCAAGTGTCACAAAGATGCGTACCTACTACACGGCAAAGGATATGCGAAAATACGGCGACTTGAGCTATGAGTAAGTACTAAAATGGGCAAACCCCCCCCCCCCCCCCTTCATACATCAAAGGACAAAAAAAAGGGGGTGAAGGGGGTTGAGGACAGGTGTGTCATTGTGTGTCATCGCTTGTTTGCCTGGGGCTTTCAAGCCGAATGCCATTTCAACGCTTATCCTCTTCCTTCGCCCCTTAATCCATTCGATTCCCATCCTTTCCGTGTGTTTGCTCTAGTAAAATGCAATTCCAAGTGTCAATTGAAAATTTGTTTTTGTCCGCAATCGGATGGATTGGAAAGAAAATTCTTTTGAATGGATTTCACCTGGTCCGAAAAAAAAGGGCGTTCACTGAGCAAAAACTAAAATACAACTTTAAGTCGTGTGTAATATTTCAACACAAGCCTATGCCAATTCTGTTAAGTCCTTTAGATTTATAATTAACTTTTAATTCAGATAAATAGCTATATGTTTTTTTTAATTTTAGCCAATTTTAAACTAATGTTGAGCACTCACATACTTTTAAACATTTTAAAATTTTTTAATTGCAAAACCTTAATAATAAATAGAAGAACAAGCATTGTGCTATTAGCATAATAAAATAATAATAATTTAAAATACGTATATTTCTCCACACACCCCGGCGTGCTAAATTTACTGAGTACTTTTTTCGCAGTGTTGCTTTACATTCTTACACTGCAACAGTATTTTGTATGTTCATTTTGTATTGCCTACTTCTTTGGGCATTCCTCGGCTGCATATTCATGGGCTGTCCCCGGCTTAAATCGGAATACATTGACAGCATCACGTTCTACGGTTATTCTTGACAGAGGAAGGCAACTTCTGGAGGGTGTGGTGGGTTGTAGGACCGAAAATGGGTTGAGGATGGTCTAGGTGGGCAGTGAATTAAGGACTTTCGACTGAGTGGCCACTCGGAACGCTTCTCTTGTCTCGATTCATTATATTGTTTGTTGCCTTAATTAATGGCTGTCAGCATAAAAAACTCTAAAGCATCATAAAGAATACAATGAACCTACCAGAAGTTTGCGGTAACCATAGAAAGGTCAGCGGTTATTGAGAAAAGCTAAAGTGAATTTCAAAGTCAATAAACCAAAAAAATTATAAAATAGTGGACAGGTGCTTTACAAAGTTAAGAATATAATTAGGCTGATTAGATACACATTATTGATTGAAAAAAAAAACATAATATAAATTGAATTATTTGTATGTTTGAATTTAATATTATATAATTACATTTTTTTTAAATATTGTTTATGTTTTCGGTACACTTTCTGGCAATGCACTTGATCTTAATTTTGATTTTAATTTTAAAACATGGGTGTTTAAATAATGACATCATAATTTTTTGATTTAAACCTAAAAGTTTACACATAAAATATTTTAATACAAACTTAAAGCCCATTCCTTAGTTTCTTTTAATATTAACAATTTATAATTTATAATGCATTATTTTTGCAACATTATATCCGAATTCCATTCATAACAAATTATAATATCCTTAAATGGAGACTTTGCACATATTTTTGAGCTGAAAAGAATTTCAAAATGTACAAATTCAGAATATCTTGACCTGAGATTTTAATAGTGAAGTTAAAAATGGATACAGATTTTTGTAAAATTATTTGATTAAACTGTTAACATTTAATTTTGTGTTTACAATGAAAAGCGTTCATAAGCTGTACCTTTATTTTAAAAATTTTTAACTAAATATTTTTTTTGTATTTAAAAATTCTTTTAAAACCTATCAAATCCAATAGGACTTTCCAAACGATTTTCAACATTTGTTTCAATGTTTGACAGATCCCGACCCAATTTTAAACACCTCTGCATTGTTTTTCCTGCTAGACATACAAATCAAGTTAATCATTATCTTGTTGCTTTTCCACAGAAGCAAATACCTGCTGGATCCGAAGTTTATGACCAAGAGGGACTTGCAGCAGTACTATCGCTATTACAACATGAACAAGAACCGTGGTCAGTTCAAAAAGATAGTGATTGTGATCTTCTGTCTCTGTGTGTTCTCCTACCTGTGCGTGGACTATAACCTCCGGACGAAGTTGCTTCGTTTCCGCGATGGTTTCGATTTCATGGCCCGCCTGGAGGACCATTACGGCGGAAATCTGTCGACAGCCTATTTTGTGGACACTCCGGGCTGCCGGATGCCGCACTTCGAGGTGACTGACGACACCATCGCCCAGTTCATGTTCAAACCGCGTCAGTACACCTGCAACAGAGCTCTGGTGCGGACCAGTGACACGGTGCCCGGGCAGCTGCACCTCAATCTGGACGACAGTGAGCTCTTCGCCTACTATAACATCAGCGACCTTTCCTCCGTAAACTGCAATTTCACGGAGGTTAAGCGGAAGACCGACTCCAGTAACAAGTACAGTCCGGGTGTGAGTTTTAAGCTGGACAAAGTGATGCAACTGCCACGCGACCTGGAATTCTTTTGCATGTGGTGCTACGATTCCTCGGACAAATTGTTCTACAAAGACTGTCACTTCTTTGCGGTGGGAAAACCACGGGTTAGACCTCCACTTAAAGCCGGAACCGATGGGGACAGCTTTAACAAGAGCAAGGATGCGCATGAGCGTCTTTCCGTGATGATCCTGGGCATGGACAGCCTGTCCCACCTGAACTTCTTGCGCCAGATGCGTCAAACAGCGGACTACATCCGGAAGCACCTGTCGCACGTGGAACTATGGGGCTACAATAAGGTGGGCGACAACACCTTCCCCAACATAGTGCCCCTGCTGAGTGGTTTGGATGACCAAGAACTGAATCTGGCCTGCACGCCGAAGACATTGCGGTCTTACGATCGGTGTTCTTTCATTTGGAAACGCTACCAGCAGGCTGGCTATCGCTCCATCTTTGCCGAGGATGTGGCCCTGCTCTCGTCCTTCAACTATAACCAAAACGGGTTCAGAAAGCAGCCCACGGACTACTATCTGCGGCCAATGATCATGGAAATGGAGAAGAGTGTGGCCTTCAAGAAGGACCTTAACATGCACTTGTGCATGGGCAGTCGCCGGACGGCGGATGTGTTACTGGATTACATGAGGAAACTGGTGCCCCGAATGAGTCGGGATCTGTACTTCTCGTTCTTCTGGACGGTCGCCCTTACCCATGACTACTTCAACTTCCCCTCACTTCTAGATAAGGCCATGTTGACGCAGTTGACGCAGCTGCAGGACTCCGGAGTGCTCAATCGCACGGTGGTGATGCTGCTCTCCGATCACGGTTTAAGATGGGGCTCCTTTCGACGCACCTACCAAGGAATGATGGAGGAGCGACAGCCCCTGATGATCGTCCTGTACCCGCCCTGGATGAACGAGCGGTATCCGGAGGCGATAGCCAACCTTAGGTTAAATGCCCGTCGGCTGACCACACCATTTGATGTCCATGCGACGATGGTGCAGCTGTTGAACCTAGGGAAATCTGGAGGCGAATCAGCTGCTGCGGAGGTCGGCAGAGCTCGAGGAGCCGGACAGCACGCTTCCTCGTGGCCTTAGCCTGTTCCTGCCTATTCCGGCGGCGAGGACATGCGAGCAGGCGGGGATTGCCGCCCACTGGTGCACCTGTCATCAGCGTCAGGAGCTGGCGACGAACGACGAGCGGGTTCAGCGGGCAGCGCGGTATTTGGTCCGTCTGATCAACAACCGCCTGAAGGATAGCTCCCAGTGCAGGACCCTCTACCTGAACTCCATACTGCAAGCCTTGATTGCGGCGCCGCACTCGAAGATCGTGAAGAACATATCCACGGATTATGCGGTGGACATCACCCTGCGATTGCAGACAAAGCCCGGACTGGGTGTCTTCGAGTCCACGGTGCGGATGACGGGCTATACGACCGTCCTAACGGGCACCATCAGCCGGCTGAATCTGTACGGGAGCCAGAGCTACTGCCTCAACGATCCGGCCCTGAAGATGTTCTGCTATTGTCACAGATAAGGAGGCCATATAAACGGATTTTTTCCCGGGATGGGGTGTTTGACGTCAAAGACTTGAAACCCAATTAAGTAGCCTTAGCCATAAAACCTAGTTTATTTCTATGAAATAGCCGAAGTTTGTATAAATAATAATCCAATTTTAGCCTTTGCCGTAAGGAGTTCCCAATCTTATGCACCTACACACATAGTCACGGTAGAATAGCGGAATTAGTTTATTTCCCAATTAATTAGAGGACAATAAACCGAAAAAAACTATTAATCTTAATATCCGCGGAATTACTTTGTGTATGTAAAATAAACAATAAACTATTGTTGATAGCGAGGAAAAGCGAACTTATAATGGTGGTTTGTAAATTTAGAGGTCTATTTCCATGCAACCAATATCTGAGTTATGGCAATGACGCAGAAGTTCCGATTTTATTTGACCAATACTTAAAGTTTCGTTTTCAAATATGTATTCTTCAAAAATATATATTTTATTGACCATTTTAAAACAATTGATGAACCAATTTAAAGATTAATTTATTTTTGAAAGGCTTCATAAAAATTACTCATACGACACGTATACCAGCTCGAATTTTATACAACAAAATCGTTTGTTTATAATTAAAACCCTTAGGGCCCTTAAGTTTTCACACAATTTTGGAGCTCCCTAATTTAAGTTTTGCATTTTTTTCCTTAATATTAGCTTTGTTGTCAATAGCGATTCGGTTTGGTGGAATATTTGTACAGTTCAACAACAACCAAATTCAACAACCGATAACGATAAATGCTATCCATCCCTGATGCACTTATTGATCTAAGTTAATATTTTATCATCGATAGTACTGAATCTTTTGTTTCATCTCTAGTTGTTATTGTGCATCGTTCTTATCAGTTCAGTTTCTTCGTTTTTTTTCGTTCGTTGCAAAAATGGATTAAATTGTAGATTTTATGTTTTTCGAGCACTTATAGTAGTAGACAAAATGCCACCTACAGAAACACTGCGACCGGGGGAACGCGGGGGAGCCGGTGGATCGGGGGGAGCCGGACCCGAGCAAACGCACATCGTCAGGCAGAGCAGCAAATACTATGAGCACCGCGATTCCCAGGCCACGGCCATGTCGGTGGACTACACGGGTCAGTGGGTGCTTCTCGCGGGACGCGGTCACCTCGCCCTGCAGCGCTTGGGGCAGGACGACGGATCCTTGCGTCGTCACGAGCGGCAGTCCAAGTACGAGGTATCAGTGGCGGAATTTGCCATATGTCCCAGTCGCAAAGAGTACTGCGCCATAGCGGTGAGGCATAAAGAATGTTTATTGTTGGTTTTTCTTAATCCATTCATTTTATCGTATTCCAGACCAGCCAGCACATAGATATTGTGCGCTGGGGCGTTGCAGAGCCCCACTACGAGATGTCCTTGCGCGGGCACACTCGCACGGTGACTGACATTGACTGGCACAGCCAGGACCCGAATCTGCTGGTCAGCTGCTCCATAGACACCTTCTCGCACATCTGGGACTTAAGGGAACCCAGAAAACCAACCGTATCCTTGAATGCCGTCTGCATGTGTGAGTAACTTGTAAAGTATTGCAAGGCTTTCCTAACACATTTTATAATCCATTAGCTGGTGCCACCCAAGTGGGCTTCAACCGCGTTTCTGGCAATCTTTTGGCTGCCGCCCACGATGGAGATCTACGCATCTGGGATCTTCGCAAGGGTAGCTGCCCAACACACTACATTACAGCGCATTTAAATAGAGTCCACGGAATCAATTGGAGCCACAAAAGAGAGACCTGCCTGGCCACCGCCAGTCAGGATGGGACGGTCAAGTACTTTGATGTTTGCAATCCACGCAGGGCCGAAAAAATCATCACCACCATGTCTCCCGTGTGGAGAGCTAGATACACGGTAATTTATTGACCTTATAGTATTTAATATTGATGTTCACCTTTAATTTGAATTCTATAATGCAGCCCATTGGCAACGGTCTGGTAAGCATTGTGGTGCCCCACTTGGGCCGCGGTGAAAATAGCTTACTTCTGTGGAGCAACAGCAAGCAAACGGATCCAATTTGCTCCTTTGTGGGTCACACTGATGTCATTCTGGACTTTGCCTGGCGTCCCAATCACGAGAGTTCAACAGAAATAGTGAGTATCAAAAGTATAAATAATATCTTCATTACCATACATTCAATTTCCTCTAGGAATTGGTTACATGGTCCAGGGATCGCACCCTGAGAGTGTGGAAGATCGACGATAACATGCTGAAACTTTGCGAACCGTCCGCGGAGGAAGAGGAATCCCGCTTCGAGCCGGACCTAAGTGAGTTGAGAGTGCCTACTCCTCCGGAGTTCCTGCATCCACGTTCAATTTTGGTAGCCGCCTCGCTGCCGATTTCTACGGGTGACGGAGCATGCAGTACGCTGCCCATGGCCCGCTCTCCTAGCTTTGGAGGTGGTTACTATCGCCGCGAGGAGCCCCACATGGCTAGATCTTTAACAGATCAGCCCACGTGCTCTCTGCACCACGAGTTTTCGCTTCTCAACACGAACATGCCTCATGTGGAAGTGGACACGCTAGATGCTATAAAGCGATACGCTTGCTTCAAGATTTGCGCCGGCGGACACACTGTAATCCTGCAGGTTACCTTTGCTACTTCATATCCGAGTCCCAGTGCTCCGCCAGATTTTCAGCTGTGCCAAGGCACCACTTTGTCCAGCGAGGTGAGTGGTATATTGCTTAAGGTTCTGCGTTGCAACGCCTTGCAGCGCGTCAAAAAATCGCGCACTTGTTTGGAGCAGTGTCTCCGCGCACTGGTTGGGGCCATGAAGAAAAAGGTTGCAGCTGTAGGAGGAGCGGATCGCAGTCAACTTCTCTTGCAATCGCCGCGTTTGGAAGGAGCACTGTCCAGCACCCTTCACGATGCCTGCATTCCATTTCCACGGACATCGGGGGTGCATTTTAATGCCACTGGTATGCTGACCACTTTTGCCCAGCCGGTGAACAACAAAAGGCTAACCCTGCGGCAGCACTCGGCTTTAACTCCGAGGACTTTCTCTGCGATAAATGGCAGTGGGTTGCTCGGCAATGTAATGGCCACAGCCCAGCGGGATGCTAATGCCTCATTTTATCTCCAAGAGAGAATGATTTCGGGGAAACCTGGAAAACAACGAGCCATTCGGCAGATGAATGGAAGTCCCGTAGTTCACGTATACGACACCAGTAGCATGCTCCACATTAGTCGCAGCATGGCCAGAGAGTTCTCGCTGGATAAGCTTAACATAGCGGAGACGTGTCGAAAAAATGGGGAGATCTGTCGCCAGCATGGGCGCTTAGATTTGGTGCCCGTGTGGCTGTTGGCGGAACTTATAGCGACACCCCAAGTCCCACATGAGACGCTCAACGAGCTGCTGTTTTACAAGGATCCGTTCAAGAAATCACTACTAGAATCGCTGATTATGCATTATGCCACTTCCGGTGACATACAGACTGCTGTCCTCCTGGCTTGCTTGTTTGACAAGTGTCCTACGGGCGGAAGTGCCATCATGGACATGGCCAGTCGACTTCCACCACAGCTGAACTCGCAAATTTCCCCGTATCACACGGTGCTCCCGCTGGACATTAAGTCGACGTCCTCTTCCAACACTTGGCAGCAACTTAAGCAACTGCGGAGCAACTCTTGGTCCGACTCTTTGGATCAGGAGATGAAGCAAGTCCAGTCGGACGCATATGCTTGCTCTTTGATTAGGCGAGCCAAGGTGCCACTGTTCGATCATTTTAAGCGCTCCTACGCCGAAATCCTTTTTGGTTGGCAGTTGCTTTCAAAGCGGGCCCTGATCCTCAAGCACACCCAGAATATGCCACCTCCCGTCCAGGGTGTGGAATTCGTTACCGAGTGCGGTTCGTGCGCCAAGCCCAAGCGGACGCCGAAGTGCGAGCCCTGCAAGCGACCCGTACTCTTTTGTGTCCTGTGTCGTTTACCCGTGAAGGGAGCAGCCAACGCTTGTCTGGCCTGTGGACATGGCGGTCACATGGATCATATGATGCAGTGGTTTGAGGTAGGTAACTTTTTTCTAAATTTACTATTGGTTTGAGCTTAGTTTGGTTTTATATTTCTGAACCTTTGCCGTTTTCACATATGAAAAGATTTATATATTATTTAAGATACATTTATTCAGAATTATTTATTTTAATTCGAAAATATTACCATAAATTTAGCTGTTTAAATTTGCAAACAATTTTTGAAATTAATTAAAACAAACTACAGGGAACTTCATTAACTCGATAACTATGAATGTAAAATTACTGCCTTTAAAGACTACACAGATTACGTAGAGTTCCTAAAATTATTCAATTGCCTTTAAATATTAATGAAAAAATCGTTTTAAAACAATCTATGATCTTGTATAAAGAATTTAATTGAAAAGTATGTAAGGTCAGACACTGGCCTCTTTTGAAAACGTTTTAGACATTTTTATTTTATTTATTTTTGGAAGCAGTACCAAAAAAATGTATATATTATAATTTTTTCTTACAGAAACACCAAGTATGTGCAACCTGTGGGTGCAAGTGCTTGGAGCGGACGTCGGAGCTGCTAGCCCTGCTCAGCTGAGCTGGATTTTGTCGCGTGGCCCTAAACTTTCTAAAAATTTTCTCGTATCTGTGGATATCAAAATAGTTAGGTGTTTTTTAGTCGTTAAGCAAAGAGATTTTTGTACGATTTGCATACCATTGAGAAATATATGACCATTTACTAGCTAAGCTAAGGTGTAAGCTATATGGAGCTATACACATGACCAAAGGAATGTGAGCACGGGACTTCGACAAAACACTATTTCTCGGTATTTTTCAAGTACATACATTTATTTTTTTATTATAAATTTTAGTTTTTTTCTTATTTTGTTTTAAGCTTAATATCTACGATTTACTTGTAGTTTTTGCATTTGCAATCATCATAATCATTTGTTTGTGTTGTTCGTCATACTCGAAAGTTTCTTTTCTTTTGGAAATTACTTTTGAAATACGTTTCTACAGCTCAGTTTCTAGTGTTTCTTTTTTTTAGTAAGCGTCATAATTATAAAAAGAAAATCTAAAGACACGAAACTAAAAAGGCAGCACAGACGAACTGCTCGCAGATCGGTGCAAAAATTAAATTATAAAAAACAATATTGCCATTTTGTAGGGAAATCTTTCTAAGGTTAATACAGTTTCGATAGTGACATTAACATAAGATATAAAGCCTTACTTAAAACAAAACACGCACAAAACAAATAAACAATAAAATTAAAGGCATAGATTAAATTTTAACTCTTTGAGGGATGAACTGAGTTTTTTTTAGCAGGGATGAACTGCATTCTGTACTTAACTACAAGCGTGTATGTATTAATGTGTGTGTGGTCCTAGATTATCTATCTTGGATGGGGGAACCGGGGCCGGGCAAGGTGGGATGGCTAATCCATCAGTACCAGCCGCTGGCCAGGTTGTAGTTCTCTTGATATCATTTCAACTGGTCGCGGTATGTTATGATTGCCTTCATCAGAAGCCGGACGTTGCTGAACTGCGAGTTTTTGGGGCTGTTTTTAATGAACTGCTGGCAATTGCGATACAGCTCAGAAAGCACTTTGGGAGCGTGCTCGCGGGTGATGGGATCAGCCATGTTGATGGCCAGCAGCGCCTCGTTGAGGTACCTGCAAAAGAGAGATTTTACTCTTGTATATAAAATACTCGTAGAAACTTCCAAAATGTGTTTCATTAAAATTTGTTAAACATATTTAAACTAAAAAAGTATTTCAAGAAGATTTTATATAATATATTTCTTAGCTCACCTCTGCTTAAGCTCATTGTGATTGGTCATGTCCGCAGATATCTGCTGAATGAGCGACAGCAAAACCTTTTGCTCCAGCCTGCATCCCTCGGGAGCGAAGGCCTGGTTGCTGTCCGTGTGCCGGAGAGTGAACTCAACCAGGCCCAAGTCGTTGGCGAGTAAAGCCTGATGGAAAGCCTTATTGATCTGACCCGCAAGCAATAGCTGCTTGATGCTGTCCCTTAGGTCGTATGGGGGTGCCGGCGTTGCTGCCTGCGAACGCATGGCCATATTCTGGCTCTCCATGTGCTTACGCAGCTCTGTTCGGATTGTTTCCTGTACCTGGCGGGCCAGCAAAATCTCCAAGCTCTTCACCTCTCGTTGCGTCTCCAGCATGGCGTCAGTAAGCTCAGTGCGGTGTTTATGCAGGCTGCTTTCGACTAATTGTTTCAGCATAGTTAGCTTGTTGTTCAGCTCCTCGGAGTTGGCGCCTACCGCCTGGGGCTGGGGCATGTGCTGCAGGTAGGTGTTGAACTGGACCATGACTTAAAGAAGAAAGCGTTACCAGTAATTTAGTAGACAACTAATGCAAAATATTTAACCAGATTCATGAAGTGTGTTATCTCCTGAGTTTTCAGTGCCTTTTTATACTTACAGTCCTTAATGCCCACGCTGAAGGCGTCATGCAGTTGTTTAAACATGTTCTGGGAGGACTTCTCATAAGCTGGAATCAAGGTGCTGCCCATGGATTCAATGAAAGCGGTTTGGAGGCTGTTTTGGACACCAATCAACACAGACTTGCCAAAAGTATCCAAAAATTGCTAATAAATAAGAAGTTAGCAGTTAATTATAAGCTCCATAAAAAATAGTTTCTAGAAATACATACCTTGCTCTTGCATACTTGGGCAATATTCTCTTTGACCGTCTTGTCAAACACGCTCAACTTCTGCACAATCTCGACCTGCATTTGGGCTTGGAGCTGATCCATCTTGGCATTCACTCGTGGGAGCAATTGTCGCTGCAGCTCCATGTTGAGAACGTTCCCAATAATGTCCGTAAAGTGATTCATTACGTACTGGTTTAGTACCTGAAGTACAGAGTCGCGTAGTTCACGATTCTGACTTTCACTGTAAAAGGAATTCGTTTCGATTATGGCATTCTATGCTCGAGAGCTATGTGTTAACTAACCGCGCTGCCAGGAATTCGGTCAATTTCTTATTGTGTTCGTTTTCGTAGCGCTTGAGGTACTGCTCCATTAGCTTAGACAGCTGCATCTCGATTTTATACGCCAGCTGATTAACAGTTTTAAGTTCCAAGGAAGCATTCGGTTTACTGCTCTGGGCCACCACTGCCTCTTGTTGTTGCTGTAGCTTGGTGACCTCGTGCTCTAGTTTGTTAATTTGCTTGGATTGGGCCTTAACCAGATCTGTAAAAAAATCAAGAGGAAGTTTATGGTTGTGGATTTTTTTAGAATTCCTAATTCTTTAAATCAATCCCATATTACTGTAGGTATTTAATTGGTATTTTTTTAATAACTACTCACCGATAAGTAGTTCTAGCTTGGCATTCAGCTCTCCATTTCCATTGGAGCCATCTCCAGTTCCAGCATTGTTGCTGCTGCTGCTATTGCTCGTGTTTAGCGTTGTGGCCGTGTTGTTGTTGCTATTGCTGCCCACGCTAGTATTATTGTTATTACCACCACCAAGCGTGGGTGGCACATTGCCATTGTTGGTATTCTGCACCGCCTGAGACATGATTTGTGCAGCATTTTGAAGCTCAGCAGAGTTGGTAAGGGATGGCAGCTTAACAATGGGCCACGTTCCATCGACAGCCTCCAACAGGGGCGATGAAATAGCCAGCTCTTCCTCCTCGTCGTCATCATCGTCGTGTAGATGCTCGAGCTCTGCTTCGTAGGCATCGGCATCCTCCTGAGTGGCCATTATCTCCTGTACCTCGCGACTCGGACTGGAACCACCGCTGGCCAAGTTCTCAGCCACATTACGCTCCGGATTTCGATCGATTGAAATGAACTTCTTTCGAGCGTCCAGCTTTTCCTTGAGCTTCTGCTGCTCACGGTCTTCAATCAGGGTGTTGTTCATGAGGTTGAGGAGAACCTCCGCATTGGGGTTTTCGGATGTCTTGGACGTTACTGTGGCCAGCATGCGCAGCGTTTGCAGAACTGCCGAATCAATCGATCTATCTTTCCCGCCACCGGCTGCACAACTATCAGATCCTGTGGAAGTCGTGGTGGTGGAGGCTACTACCACAGCTGTGGCCGTAGAGGTTCCGCTTGCACTGAATGCATCTGGGGTCATGAGATTCACATGCTGCGGATAAGCACTGCTTAGTTGCGGAGACTCTGACTTGGCAGCCTCCTTGGCGGCATCCTGAAGAATGGCCGAAGGGGCAGCAGCAGCCGCTGCCGCCACAGCCACTATGGCAGATGAACTGCCTGTTGAGGATCTCTTGGCGGATTTGGCAAAAAGAGCATCCAGCTGGACGGTGCCTGCCGATCCGTTATTGGGGGATTCCGGCTCCTGTTTGATCAGCAGATTATCCTCCGGAGTCTCGGAACGCTTGCTGCTCAGGCTTCGGCGCTCTGGCTTTTCAGCCACCGCCACACACGGCTGGTAAATGATTTGACACTCCTGCAGGCTCTTCGCCTGCACCACAAACATGTGCAGCACAAGCGCACTGGTAGAGTTGCTATCGTCGTCGAAGTCATCAGGCTCCTCGATAGGATAGTAGCTCTCTATAGAGCTCTTCACCCGACGCATGCTGGCGTTCACGATAGAGAAAGAGAGAATGCCAGAGCTCAGCTTGAATTCGGCAACGTTCTGAATGCGTTTGGATGAGTCGCTTCCTTCTCCGTCGCTATAACTGTCTACATCCCCGGAGTCTCTACGGGAAGTGTTCCCAATCTGCATCACATAAACGGCCAGCGAGTCCAAGCAGGAAAGCACCAAGTAGTTGGCACTACGATCGATGCCCGCGATAAAGTTTCCGGGTTGCCCTGACGTCGGACTACTTGCCATCACGTTTATAGTCTGCAGACATTCCCAGAGAGAGCAGTTCCACAGCTTGATTTCGGTATTTGCATCGCTCGTAGTGATCACGTGCTGCCAGTAGGAACTAATAAAGAAAGTTATGTTAATTACTTGATCTTCCAAAACAAAAAGCGTTAAGCACAAAATTTTAAGACTGTAATAAACACCAACCTCATTATTTGCCCCCAATAAAACGTGATAAATCTACTACTAATAATATTGGTTGTGGAACTTGGTTTACTTACTCTTCAACAGGCTTATTGATATTGTCCAGGAAAAATAGTGAGCAGACCTTCTTGCCATCATGAGGCTTCCATTCGTGCAGGCAACGATGGTTACGCACATCGAATAAATAGATTTGGTAGAAGCGGACCAAGCCATCAGCGCAGGCTGCGGCCACCGTAGTGCCATCCGGGGACAAGGCGGCGCAGGTGATCAGCGAGTCTTCCTCAATCTTCAGATATCCAGTTTCCAGGGCAGCCGGTTGAATTTTCCCCCGCTGATTAGAAAAAAATCTTATTAATATATTAATGGCTCAGAAATTAAAATCCAAACGCACCCCATGCTCAGAGACAATCATCTTGACATGGAAGCACTGGAACTGCGAGCTCCTCGACCAAATAAGCAGCTGATTCTCATCGTCTTCATCGTTGATCGGCACAGCAGTGTTGGTGCTGCAGACATAGGGACACCAGGAGACCATGTCGTACTCCGGCACATAGTTGGCGATTGGGTCCTCCACCTTCAGCACAAGATTGCACAGAAGATTGCCTTCGATTTGATCAACTTTGTAGACAAACAGCGAGCTGACATCGATCACAGCCAGAATGCGCTCGCGATCGGTGTGGGCGAACTGCAGATCTAAGACCTCGCCACTCATCCCCTTAATCAGGGCCCGCATGCTACTGCTGATGTTGCAGACTCGAACCATGCCCTCCATACCAGTGGCTTTGTTGTTGACTGTAAATACAATGCAATTTCGATTAGTTTAGATAGGGGAATAGCTAAGCCTTCAAATTGATTATAATTTTCCGAATAATAGTTATATAAATAAAATGATCTTAAGACAGTCTATGCCCATATACGACAAGTGAGAAATACATCAGATTTTTTTTTTTTGCAAAAACAAAATATTGATTCTTTGATCATTATATTTGATAAACAAAAATGCTGACATTAAAATAACCTAACTAATTGTGCTATAAAAGAGTTTCCTCGGCAACGATATTTTCAGTATAAATTTAAAACATTTGCATATGTATACTTTAAAATCATGTGACAAGCCAGCTTAAGCCAATAATCTCACAACTTAAATTGAAAATATATCAAAAACTTCTCCCCTAATTTTTAAGTTAGATTTGATTAAAAACTATAACTAATAATCATCCGAATCTCATGAGAAAAATAAAACAAAGGAAAGATTAATAAAGAAAATAAAAACTCTTATCACTGCTGCCACTAATAATATGAGAGGAAATCTTTCCCCATTTAATCAAATTGGCAATGAGGTTCCCGCGGGAGTATACAAAGCTCACCATTAATGGCGTAGGCCAGGTGCTTGCCATCGCGGTGGACGGCCACCAGATGTCCCGGGTAGTAGTACTTGCGCTCCCACTTGTAGTCGACAATGTTCTTTAGCTTGACCTTGGAGGAGCCGCGTGTATGGACGCCGCCGGAGGTTAGGACCTTAGTCTGGTTGCTCCTGATTACGCGGCAGCACTGCTTCTCGTGCGGCAGGAAGTTGCTGAAAGGATAATGCACTATAGTTTTACATACAGATTTTATAATGGGGATGCGGAGATACGCACATGAGTTCCACTTCCTGGGGCCCCGCTGCATTGCCATTGGCCGCTATCGGCTTGTCCTGGTCGGCGGCGTTACTCATCCCGGATGCTGCGTTGATGGCCGGAGCGCGGATGCGGACTTCTGCTGGCGATGGATGGTGCGCGGAACTCGCTCTGCCACACCTTGGCGACTGGGGGGCAGACGGCGGCGGCGACGGAGAGGCTGGGGGCGGCGTCTTACGAAAGATTGGCAAGTGTGCAAGCGCGAAGAGCGCGATTAACATTGACACATCGGCTGACTGCAGGTGGGAGGCGCAACGGCATGGGGGTACACATTAATTTCGCCAGTTTATACCCAGCAACGACTCGCACTAACCTGCCCTATCCTATCAATATGCAGCAGTTGAATCGCCTCGATTTCTCCTGCGAATTGCACCCAGCCGGTACACGGAAACTCTGGCCTGCAGCAATTATTCGGTCGCCTTGCGAAACTAAACCATTTAAGTAGCTGTTCTTTGTAAACTCACAAATTTTCGCAAAAATTTTGCTCAATGCCGCAAAGCCTTAGAGATGTGTAGCGGCGTGTGCAGGAGCAATCGATAACGGCCAGCGTCTGTTATCGCCAGGGATGGACACTGCCCTATCGGCGGTGCTTTTTCGAAATCGAAATCAATGAAACTTCCGTTGCACTTTCGCTTTTATTACTTTTTTTTAGCATTTCAACATCAACTTAATACATTTATCTTTATTCATAGAGATGTATATCCATCAAAACAATACACATTGATTACGCAGCCACGTAATAATATGCTTACATAGTGTTTCAATATCACTTTTTTCCTTTCATTACATGTCGTTTGTTTCGTTTTTCGTGTGATTGTGTGTGGGGTAGGTCTTTGAAAATGTTTAACAAGTTGAAGAAAAACTCATACATCTAGTGGTTTAAGTATGCAAAAGAAGTGATATATGCCGGTATATCTGATAAATTCGAAGTTAGCATATACGTACACATTTAGTGGTCCGGGTAAATTAAATTTGTCTCCTGTTTCAATCTTATTTTCTTTTCCTTTAGTCGTAGACAGAAATTTTGGTAAATGTACATAATATCAAGTAGTTTGTGTTTTCGTGTACACTATACAGATAGAAAATATATTAATATGTATATACTTTTTGAAAAACTTAAGCTAAGCTTTCAAGGAAATTAATTTGTTGTCGAATTTTTACCTTTGACTTTTCTAATACTTAAACATTAAGCCAGGCTTTTTATTATTTTTCTTTGTAGGTTCTTTTTTGTGATTCTTTTTGTTTTCTAAGTTAGTTTTCATTGCCGGAATGAATAGAAGGGGACATTTTCGAGGCATACACACAACATTAATAAATAGCAAATTGGAAATAAAAATGCCCTCGCAGCAGGAAATATTACAGCTGGGATTGGACCACTTTGTGGCAGTTTCATTAATCACTAGGGTGAGGGTGAGATACGGGTGGCTGTCAAGCAAACAATTAGGAGAAGCGCATATACATATATCTCTTAATTTACATATACATATATATATATATAAATCGATCTGCATAAATATCTATAGAGGCGGCATTATTGTTGTTGTTCTCGCATGATTTGTTTGTGTTCTTGAGATTTAACTAGCCTACAAATTAACTTAGCAACTTCAATGCATAAACGGACGCGGTACCTGCTTCATCGGGGATATTTTATCAGTTTAAACTGAGCCAACATTTGAGTAAGCAATTTGAATTCACGGAATATAAAAGTTTGCTGATCTTGTGATCGTTTGTCCGCAGACTGTGTAAACATTTTCCCGAGTAAGAAGCAATTTTGACAGAAATTTTGATCGCTCACTCAAATGATTGCTCCGTCTTATCGTTGAGTAAACACCCCGATCAGAAAATTGTGCTTGCAACATACAGAAACAACAAAATAAGTGTTAAACATTTAGGGTGGATCGATTTGTTTGAATGAAAAACAAGTGAATGTTAGTCGATGCTTAACTCTTCACAACTTTTTTGATGTAATATTAAACTGTGACATTTGTTAGAAAAAACATTTAGCATTCACTTAGATATCGTAATTTTCTTTCTTAGCATTTTTGAAAACCAAATAATTGTTATATAAAGGCAGTCTAAGGACCAATATAAGTCTAGTATGCAGTTTAGAAAAAAAGGTTTAGTTAATAGCTTTAGAAAAATAATAACACATTAAAAGGAATGTTAAATTTTTGGCTTTAGAGATAATAAAAATAGATGCAAGGTCTTAGACAGAAACGTGTCTCAAAAATTGTCCAACAAGCAAATTGCCGAACAAATCGATTCACCCCAGTAAACATCATGTTATTTTTCGCTGCTCAAACGTTGGTATAAGCAGCACCTGCCGAACCAGAGGATCCACCGGTCACATTCGCCGTCACCGGGGCTGATATCGACGAACTCGTTCGCCCAGTAGCATCACCGGCACTGAGTCCCTCCAGCTTGAGTCGCATTTCCTCCTTGCGCGTCTGGACGTTCAACAGCTCGTCGCTTAAATCGTTGCACAGGTGGAGCAGTGAATTGTTCTGCTCACGTAGCCGTTGCAACACCTCCGTGGTGCCGGCCTGACCATGTTTAAAGGACACGTGGCGCAGCGAGTCGCTTATGGCGGTCACCCGCTTCTCAAAGCTCTCAGCGCTGGGCAGCTGGCTGGATTGGGTGGCTAATCCCAGAGCTGGAGCTGGCGGTGGAGGTTGTTGGGGCGGCGATTGGGATCCGCGCGGCGTCTGCGGCTTCCGGTAAACCTCGAAAGCGGAAACACGCTGCTGAGCCTGCTGAAGAGTAATCCTCGTGGGCGGCACTACTGCTGCCTGTGGAGGAGGTGCTGTCGGCGGCAAAGAGTGTAGCTGCTGTTCGTCCACCTATAATTTGTCCACAGATTAGTAAATCTTAAATACAGGTATGTGGATTACATTGTTAAGCTACTGAATTTGGACACATGACACTAGTGGATCTACAGCCAATTTGAGTGGAATGCTTTACGAGTTGCATACATTTAGGATTGGACTTACGACGTTCGCGGCGCCTTCGTCGGCAAAGTGCGTGAAATCGGCAAACCCTGTTGAGGTTTGCATATCGAAGCTGGCCTGCGCAGTGATCTTAACAAAGAGTGGGGTTGCATATTTATATACATGTCACAGGTTATAGGTAGTAAAAAATACAGCAAAAAAAGGTAAGGAGGAAGTTGGGAACTTCGACCGGCCGAAGTTTCAGATATCCTTGCAAAGTCTACTAAATATTAAAGCAACTTGCTCTTAAAGCAAATCATTTAAAGTAGGGAAATTCCTATAGGTAAGGCTCGGACATAGAAAAAAAAGGATAATAGTTACAATACATTCTTAATTAATCTGCAATTATTTAGGATATCATATGTTCTATTTTTTGCAAGGATACTCGGAAAATATTTGTTTAATAGAAAAAAGGGATATGACGGACAGTAATCTATGTTTGTATCTTAGCCTAACACGACATTGCAGAGGATAGACAGGATAAAATCTCCGACCCCTGTATGGCTGTAATAGCCAATGCAAATAACACGACACAGATTAAAACACACAAGTAAGGTACATTGTTGGTTAATAGGCCATAACTCACCTCCGCCTGCTGGGCACCACCCGTTGCGCCCATTTTAAACTTGTTTAAGTCCAGGCTGCTGCTTCGCGCATGACGATGTGGCCTTGGCGGCGGCAAAGGCGGTGGTTCCTTCTTGGACGCCAACGATGACGCCACGAAAGCAGCCTGTGGCTCCGAGGGCTCACTTGGCCCAGTAGATCCGATGCTCGGCTCTCTTTGCGGTGGCGGTGGCAATGCACTATTCTTGGCCGGCAGCTTTTTGGCTTGAGGCCGTTGGATGGCACGCAGATCGCTGCTCTCGCGATGGCAGCCTGTGGCTCCCGATACTCCCGTTGAAACAGCAGATCCAGATGACTGATTGTTGACTGTGGTCGAAGAAATGGCCTTGGGACTATCCTCGCGCAGAACCGCAACGCTTTCATTATCGTTGGATGACTCAGCCGAGGAAGCGATGGCGGTGCCTGAAAATGGGAAATATTACAATAATTTGTAAAGATTCTGACCGCCGTTTTCTGGCAGTCAAATTTAAACTATATTTTACAATTATACTTCAGTGGTAACACTCGCTTTAACCTTGGTTTATTTAACTCACCTATGGGCGTCACTCTTAGCGGCACTGGGTGTAGGATCTGTGGATTGGAGACCACGTCCTGGGCAGAGCGCTTCATGTCGAACAGGGCTGGTTTTAGCCCGGGACTAGAGACGGCAGGAGCGGCTGCTCCGGCAGCAACAACAGTGGATGTCTGCAACGGAGCAGCACTTGTTGTGGGAGATTCGCTGAACTTTGTCCACTGGGTGGAGGCGTTGCTTGCGTCTACAGCATTTGCAGTAGATGAAACAGCCCCCGTCACCGCTTTTTCCACACTTGGTGAGTTCGAGATGCTGCGGTTCTTGGCCAAAGAATTCTGCGGTGTGGCCTCACGCCTGGAACTGTTGCTTGCCTGCGAGGACGTGGAGATGCTGCTCAGATTCATGATGTTCTTGTCGCTGGGCACGTTGGGACGCGGCTTGCTGGTGGAACTGCCGCCGCTGAGATTGCCGGCTATTATTGTATTGTCCGTGTGGTCGTCCTCATCGTCATCATTCAGATGCAGGAGATCAGCCTCAGGCGGCTCCTGAGGCAGCGCAGCTGACAATGAGGAGGATACTCCCTGTCCACTGCCAGACGCAGCCGCTTGGAGCACGTTGGGATGCAGGCAGTGGGGCAGACTGGTGGGCAACGGAATGTTGTTGCGTCTCAGAACCACAAGGTGCATGGCGGCCGTGAATTCGGACAAGCTCAGCGCTCCATCACGGGTAACGTCGCACAATTGCCAGATGTGACGCAACTCCTCTACAGGAATGCGACTCTTTTCGAAAAAGATTCTAAAAATAAATAATTAACGCGCGATATGATTAAATAGAACACATTAATTTAATGAGAGTTTGATTTTGAGAAAACCCTAAAAAATTTACGTTATTATCTGTTTGCTCACCTTGCTGCCTGGCCGGATAACTGCCCATGTGGATCCCTTTGCACCGTTCTGAACTGCTTGTTATAGTACTCGCGCTGCTCCGGAGTTATCTCATAAATGGTCACTAGCTCGCTCTCGTTATCCTCATCATCGCTGCTGTGGCGATCGGAGGACTCCTCCTCCGTGCCCAGTAGCTGGCGGTGCTCGTCGCCCAACAATCCCTGCCAGAGGGCCACACTGTTGGTGGGTGTGGGGCTGTCGCTGTTGGTGCTCCAGGCTTCGGGAGAACCACCAGCAGCACCGCCGCCTCGGCGTCGCTAAAGAGATAAGAAATGGATGCGGAACGGTCACTGGTTAGCCTATTTGCATATGTCACATGATAAGATAGATTAACAAACCCCAACATTCTCGCGGCTGCTGCTGCTGACGATCCCGCTGCCATCCGTGCCACGTCCATGGCCCGTCGCCTCGTCCACGGATTCGTTTTGCTCCACCTCGGAGTCGGTACTGGGCACATCAGAAGTGTCTTGCAGCTGCTCCTGCTGGGAGTTTCGACGCAGCGAGTTCCTACGATCTGTGGGCGGCGGCGGGGGCAAGGCAGCCAATCCATTTTCGACAGCCACCGGGGCTGTGACCGCCTCCTTCCAGCTAAAGTGCGGCAGTGGTAGCGGAAAAGTGGCCAAGATTAGCTCCTGGCGCAGCGGCATGGCCGCCTGGTGGGCCGCGATCAGCTTCAGGCATGAGTAGAACTGCGTCCGCGAGATGTGCAGTGCCGTGGAAGGAATCCCCGCCAGGCCGGTGATCTGTAAGCCCAGCCCCAGATAATTAATCACTCACGATCACTCGAATTGGACCTACCTCAATCACAATCTCGTTGGCGATGTCTGCCGAGCGGAAGAGCTCGGTGGCCTTCAGCATGGGCACCTTGCCCGTCTTCTCCACGTCGCAGCATTGGAACAGCTCACTGTAGAATCGCGTCTCCGCTTCAGTGAGCGACACGTCCATGCCTGCCGCCTACTTGTTGCCGCCTCCGGTTTTGTTTGCCAAGCCGCTGGTTAGCGAGCCACGCCCCGTTCCTCCGACCCGGACGCAGAATCCGACCCGTTTGTTTATTTCCACGCTAGACCCAGCAGGCCAGTGCCAGTCCCCGCTGCCCCGCGCTGCTCGTCTCGAAGTCTCTGCTGCTTTTCTGCCTTTTGCCCCAAGACGGAGTTGGAGGAGGTGGAAGATGGGAGCACTCCAGTAGCGAGGGTATCGCTAGCTTCTTGGTGCCACCACGGCCACAGGGATAAAGCACTCCACGGCACTGGTCGTCGGGCAACTCCTGCTTCCTCAAGCTGCGGGGTTGGCAATCAATTTAGCTTTTTGTCCAGGTTTTTTCGCAAACTCTTTTGCACTATGTGTGCGCTGGCTGCCGATATCGATAGGTGGCGATATCGATTAGTCAGCTGGCAAAGCAGCCCTGTACCTGTTAGCGTGCCGTAGCCCTGGGTCCCGGTAAAAGTTTAGTTCTGCATGATGTGCTGCTTTAAGGGTGTCACGACTTTTTGATAATATTAAAAGCAATAATAGGTTGTGCTTATTGGTAAATTACAGACTTTTGAAGATCCGTTAATTAATAAATTTACTCTTACATAAAACAAGGGACTTATTTATCTTTAATACTGCAATATTTATACGGTTATTTCTTAATTCTGATAACATGTGCACATTTTAATGTTCTGCTTGACTTATCATGAGTTATAAAATTAAACCGCCAATTAAAAAAACAAATTTAATATTTCCTTCACATTATTTATTTTAATAGGTATTATATTCAAACCTCGAGTAGCCCTGAGCTAGTGACGTGCTTCTTTCCTGCGTCACCTTCATTTCTGTCCCAGTGATCCCCACAAACATTCTGTTATTGTTGTCTGAGGCTGAGTAGCTGCGACGCAATTAATTAAAGGATTTTAAAGACTTTAGAGACAAATTTTAGTTATTTTATAGCCTCTGAATAGCCCGGAATGTTCTCCAGAAAGAAGCCAGAGCCAGCGAAGCGAAGGCAACACGATTTATCGCAGGTAAGAGGAAAAACAAACAGACTAGGTTCGTCTATTTATTAATTATGAGTCATCGCCTGCACCCTCACTGTCTTTTCAGTTTGGCCTTACGGAAATCCCAGATGACTTTGATCCCAGCGCTGGATACGGGGACGACGATGGCGGCGACAGCGATCTGGAGGCGGAGCTGGCGGCCATCGCCGGCGGAGGAGGAGGCAGGCCGAAAGCCAAGCCCAAGGCAAAGCTGGTCCCTGCCAGTGACTTGGACAAAATGATTGCCGACAGCTTGCGTGATGTCAGCGACGAAGATGATGATGATGACAGTCTGGAACACGACTCGGATCTGCTGGGCGAACTGCGCGGAATCGGTGGCGTAGAGGAGACGGAGGATGATGAGCCTGCAGCCCTACCTCCACCAGCTGACAGTGACGAGCCCGTCCAGACCTTCCTGCCCACTACCACTGTGGACACGTTGGGCATCATCAAGCAGCGCCTAGAGATGTACAAGCAGGCCGAGGCGAATGCCAAGGTTGCTGGCGATTCCGGGAAGGCGAGACGTTTCGGAAGAGGTCTAAAGACCCTGCAGGATCTGCACAAGCAGGCAGCAGCCGGCAAATCCATAAACGTAGATGATATCCCGCCGGAAGTCAGTGTTAAGCCTGCTGGCGGACAGGCTCCTCCCGTGGCAGCCGAGGAACCACCCGCTTCTTCCACTCCTGCTTCCCCGCCACCTGTTCCGAGTCGGGCAGCTCCAGCACCACCAACTCCTTCCTCGCCAGTCGCACCTATTACTCCTGTAACCTCCACCACACCTGCAAATCCCCTAGTGGCACAAATGCGCAGCCGCCAAAACGAGTACAAGGCTGCTGCCCTGCAATCAAAGCGCAGTGGTGACACTGCTACTGCCCTTCAGTTCCTCAAAGTGGTTAAGCAGTTCGATGTTGTGATAAAGATGTGTGAGGACGGTCAGGAAGTCGATCTCAGCGATATGCCGCCTCCTCCAGCTGAGTTCCTGGAATTCTTAAACAAGCTGAAGGAGGGAGCGCCGTCAGAAGTAGTTGCTGAACCTACTCCAGCACCAGCTCCTGAACCTGCTGCTCCCGCTCCATCTGCTGCCACAAACCTGATGGAGGCATTGCAGCAACGTTTGGAAAAATATCAATCCGTGGAGGCGGCTGCCAAAGCAGAAAACAATACCGGAAAGGCTAGACGCTTTGGAAGGATTGTAAAGCAATACGAAGATGCCATCAAGTTGTACAAGGCGGGCAAACCTGTGCCTTATGATGAACTGCCTGTCCCACCCGGTTTCGGTCCCCTGCCCACGGGGGATGCTGCTCCGGCAGCGCCTGCCCCTTCGCTGCCTACTTCCCCTACATCGCCTCCAGCGACGGCGAGTACTTCCGCCGGCGGAACTCCTTCCAGTTCCAGTACAACTACGCCTACAGCTCCCCGAAAGGCTCCTACACCTCCTCAAGCGAAGGAGCTTACCACTCGAACGTCTGGCAATCAGCAAAAAAACAATCTCGCCGAGCAGCAAATGAAACTTCTTCTCGAACGTCAAAAGGAGTTCAAGTTGGCAGCCATAGAGGCCAAAAAAGCTGGTGAGATCGATCAGGCCAAGGAGTACCTCAAGATCTACAAGGGATTCGATTCGCTGCTTAATGCAGCCAGCAGCGGCCTACCAGTGGATCTCAGCACTGTAAGATTCATGTTGTTTATTTGTTTTTATGCCAAAGTTTTCCATTATCTTTCAGCTACCAGTACCACCCTCCGAACGTGACAATCTGGAAGCCTCATTCGCCATAGTCTCCGCGGAAGAATGTGATCCGTCCGATGATATTTGCGAGATTGGTGTTCGTATGGAGGAGCAGCTGGCCAAGCAGCTAATGATGTGCAAAAATACTCGAGATCATCACAAGGCTATGGGCGATGTGGCAGGCATGAATCGGTTCGAAAATCTGGCTCTAACAGTGCAAAAGGATTTGGATTTGGTGCGGTACTCTAAGCGAAAGAATGAAACACTGCCAAAGTTTCACTATGAGAAGCGTAGCTTTAACATTGTGCATTGCAACACGGATATTACGGACAGTGAGCTGGAAATTGTTGTGGTCCGAGGAATCAACTACAATGTGGCCAATCCCAAGGACGTAGATACCTATGTGCGCGTAGAGTTTCCCCTACTTAATGTAAGTTTTTCACTTATATTATTGAATTTGGTTGAAAATTAATTTGCTCTCTTTTAGGATGAATCTTTTAAGACTAAAACCAATGTCATAAGAGACACCAGCAGTCCGGATTACGATGAGCGTTTTAAAGTTGAAATTCAGCGAGCTAATCGTCAATTCCAGAGAATCTTCAAGCGCCATGGCGTCAAGTTTGAAATATATTCTAGAGGGTAAGTTGCTTGTAACTAACTAAGTTAGCACAGTTATTTTATCCGTACTAAGTCGCTTTCCATGCATATTAATCTCGACTAACAGATGTGGTTATGATTTTAGTTAAGCGCATTTTAAGGATTTTCGACGAGGGGTAGTATATATTAGAATCTATATTCTGGTCTGTTCCCAAAGTAAATTAGGTTTATATTTAGTTTACTCTTTAAATAAAGACACTTTCTAAAAATTGTCATCTTTAAAACCTTCTAATCATTTTGGCATATAAATTTGATATTTAATAAATTGTTTACAAATCTTTGTATTATAAAATTTGTAACAATTTAATAGGCAATACAATATAACTGAAGAGGCACACTAATTATTTTCACTATTTTTAGTTTAACTTAGGAATTAATTTGTTTCTTAATATTTAGTTCCCCTTATTATTTTCAAATAATTTAATTTTCTCCCCCCGTAGTCAGCATGTTATTTTGGTCCCGTTTACAGTATCGTACCAGTCACGGCTTCAGCACACATATATCTCATATATGTATTCCCATTGAACTTCATTGATTTCCATGTGGAACATTTTAATAAAATATTTTTAAAATCTTTACGCCTCAAATCCCAACAAATCGCCAAAAACTCATCCAATGCTACGCGTTTATTATCGTGCATATAAATAGCTGCAGTATAGATTGTTGTGGACTAAGTCGTAAACTGCCCCTGTGTTGTTTCAGAGGGTTCCTGCGATCGGATACGTTGATTGGAACCGTAAATGTCAAGCTGCAGCCACTAGAGACCAAGTGTGACATTCACGATACCTACGATGTAAGTAGTAAATAAAAAAATGCAACAGGAAATTCAAGTTAATTGTTTTCACTTCCGGAATAGCTAATGGATGGCCGCAAGCAAGTGGGAGGAAAACTGGAGGTCAAAGTACGCGTTCGCAATCCGATTCTTACCAAGCAAATCGAGCACATCAACGAAAAGTGGCTGGTTTTGGACACCTAATTCAGAAATTGACTTGGATCCTTGGTTATTTGCGGAAAGCAAACAAAATAATATGTTGTTTTATTAAGAGACGTCTATTCGTGGTTGTTCTCGATTAAGTCACTAAGTAATTCCTTTGTATATACGCGTCACAGGAAATGAAAATAGTCTATATACGCTTTCGCCAATTCCTTTGCAGGATAAAGGCATATATGTATTACGAACACAACACAGATAATAATATATCTATTTATATAATGTATATAAGATATTGCCGGCGTTAAGGCGTAGGCGCAAGTCCAGAAGATTGTGCCGGTGAAGTCAGTCCATTCCAAGAGAGACATAGAGAGTAGGATAAGGTCCACTAGCGCCTGGCCGAAGCCTGATTATGTTTGCTTTTACTTTGCCCAAATATGTTCTTTTGATTCATAAACTGTTGAGCTACAGCTCCAAATATTCGACTATTTGCGAGAACGGGCTGGTCTCATTAAACGCATCCACTCCTCGAACTTTATAGAAACCTGTCAAGGAAAGAGAGGTAAGGATATCATCCAAAAGGTTATTGCAAGCGCAAAAAAATGAGTTTTGAAAAAAAAGTTACATGTAATAAATCGTTGTCACCTTAACTGTCCTCTAAATAAAATCAAATCTATAAATATTTTGATTTTGAATAATTCCAAATAGCGATGTATTCTGACTTTACTCAATTATATTATTTTAAAAGTTTCCATTAAATTGATTGAATTGTTCAGGAATCAGTTTTACCATTTGGAATTAGCTTAGTGATTCAATTTTGTTCTACCTGTCTTCGTATTAAAAACGCCGTCAAAACTAGGTGAATGATGATTTGATAGTACTTAATTTTTTTTACCCCTACTCACCATTGACGGATCCCTTATCCCCGGGCACGTATTGAAACGACGGATACGGCAGGTGCCAGTCGCGGGAAATGAGCAGCCAGTCGGAGGAAGCACCCAGGCTGTCGCGTTCCTTGAACCACACCTCGTAGCTGAGCAGGCACTGCGTGGATTTCGGGTGCTCCATCCAGCTGATAAAGACCTCCCGGTGTGTTACCTCCACGATAGAGAGTTGTTGCGGCCGGCGCAGCTTGGGCCACGATGCGGAACACACCCGGAGCAGCGCCACCCAGGGCAGTGGGATGCTGGCGGAGTTGATCACCAGCTCGCTGTTGTACTGCCAGATGGGTCCCGTCTTATAGAGCTTCGGAGTCTGCGCTCTTCGCATGGCTTCCCTTAAAGTGGCGTTGGGATAAGCCGGACTTCCCGCCTGCTGCCACACGTGATACGGATCCGTGGCCTGTGGCACCAGGAGCTCCAGTGATGAAGGCCGACTCATTCGCTATTGACATGTTCAGTGTGTACTTGTGATGAAAGGCCGTCATTTTTGGTCCCGCCTCCTCGGGACTCAAAAATATGGTGGCCATGTACTGACCAGGACCGCCCACACCACCGGACACTGTTCGAAGCACTTCGACGCTGTGCTTGGTGTCCATGTTGACCACTTCCACGTCCGCAGCCCGGCTGCCCAACTTCGCCAGCATCCCAAGAGCTGCGTATACGGGTTTTTGTATGAACTGTGAGTGCGGTGGATTGGTATTGTTCATCTGGAAGTGGGCCAATAGTGTGCGCTGGGTGAACGCGTGTGGATGATAGCTCAAGAAAGCGTTGTCATGACTAATCGACTCCAAGTTTCTCAGTGGACCGGCTGCGAGCTTGGCATGCCAGTAACGCATCACAGTGGACATCAGGGTAATTCCATAACGAACATCCGCCTGAAATTCCCGCGGAGTTTCCCATCCAGCCACAGGGTCAGCCTCACTAAGTGATTAAAAGGATACAATATTTAATTTATTATATATACCTATAGTTCTTCAAACAAAAGCTAGTTTTAATAATGCTGTTGTGGTATCAAGGAAATATTAACTTTATCTGATGTATCGCAGAAATCTAAATCTTTGGCTCAAACATCGTTTGATAAATCCTTCCTTGTCAGTAACGTTACCCAATCCATGACATTTATCATTTTGTAGTTTCGTCGTTTCCATAACACTACAATATATTCTTTTTGGTTATTATGATCCACCAATATCATGCGGCATGTTAATTAAAGATCAAATAGAGAAAAACCTTAGTCCTACTAAAGGCTACTTTAGGTAATGTAATGGTTTAGGGCTGCATAGCTACTTCTGTAGTTATAAATAAATCACATTTAGTGATAGGACTTTTATCATAATAAGAACGTGTCGGACTTTCTATAAAAAAGGTCGAGATAGCTTCAGAGAAATCTATAAATTTCAATGAAAAAACTTGAAGGTAAAAACACTTGTAATTTTCTTTAAACCACGAAAATCAAGCTCAGTTGCCGTGACTGAGGTTATGAAAGCCTTCATAGATATCAAAATTTAACAAAACTAAAAGGTTTCCTTTAAAAAAATATTGTACTAAAAGCTTACAAGTACTAATATATTTACTATATCAACTATTTTTTAGTTGCTCTCCCCTTGATTGTACTAAATACCTAGGAAGTAATAAGCTTTCAAATTTGAAAGCAATTGGTGTACGATTAAATTTTGTGGTTATAGTATATTTTCATACAATGCAATATTTTACTTGCTACTCACTCATTGGCCACTGGCAGCTGCTGAAGATTGGGATACTCCTCGTAGATCTTTGTCATTAGGGACAACGAGCCATTTAGGATCTCAGTGGCAGTGCCTTCCACTCCCTTCCGGTGGAAAGTGAGTATATCGATTGGACAGTAGACAACTCTTTGGCTACAATGCTCCAGCAGCTTCCAGCAGAGCGGATGGTTGTTGGGGTCCTTAAAGAGCCCTGCAGGACCTCGCAAAGACCGATACATGGACTGCTGCAGCTTTCCGTCGTGGGTGTCAGGATTGCCAGCTTTACTTAGACCACGACGCACCGCTTGAACATAGTCGAGGTACGACTGAGCCGTTAAATTAAGTTTGTTGTACCCCCGAATGTCTGGTTCATTCCACGTTTCGTAGCGCCAGTTGGCCAGTCGGGAGGCACCATGTCGTGCTGACGGGAAAGTTCGGATAAAGAAGCATTTTTGAAGGGACATACATTTCTTACCCAACTGGTGGTTTACTGTGCTCTTAACCAAATGCTCCCAGTAGAAGGATTGCTGCAGAGGGTTTTCCGAGAAAACCCCGCCCAGATTGCCCATCCACTCTAAAGCCGGAGACAGGCGCAGTTCCTCGTGCAGGAAATCAATAAAGTCATCGAACTTGGAGAAATCATAAATAGGAACACCGCTGGGGTCATACTGCCAGAATTGGACTAGCTCCAGCAGCCAGTGGATGCGAATGTGGGTCACCGCTCCCACGGGCAGGGCGGCAATCTGGCGGAGGTTGATCCGGAGAGCAGGATCGGCCAGGGCGGAGCTAATCCCGCCATGATCGATCCGGCCGGCGGGACAGAAGCCCACGCCCGTCCAGAAGTGCGGCATTGGGTGGTAGACCACATCGCCGCTCGTGTAGTGGCCGTGGATCCTAGCGAAAGTCGCCAAAACCAGGAGGACCGGCAGCATTCCGTGCGATGAGCGATGCGCTCGACTTTCTCTGCGGGATTAACGACGCTTTTGTTTTGTCTTCGATTTGTCGATGCCGCTGCTGATAAGAGTGGCTCTCTCACCTTCCCTCCTATCTCTATCTCTCGGTGTGTCTGTATCTGCCGGAGTGAGCTCAGCCGAAAGCTAGAGCCGTGACGTCACAGGCAATGTCACACAGTGGGTCAAGTGGATGCACCAAGTCACGTTTAACCTTTGAACTCGTTGTACGAAAACTTTTTATAATCCAGCGATTTATAAACGAAATATTCCCAATCATATTGATAGGATTTAATAGAATTATTATAAATGAAACATTCCCAAGGCAAATTTTTCTCAAGTTTACCTTGCTTTTATTTATTTAAATTTAGAATTTTTAGTTAGCCGCTTTATTGATTTTTACATACATTTTTTTAAGAAGATAAGTAGGATTTACACAACAATTGTCTATCTAACCAGAAATGTTTAGAGTTTGAGTTTGAATTTCTAATAAATTAATATATATTAATGTATTGTCTTTATAGTTTTTTGGGCATTGTTCTTTTTAAGCCCTAATAATTACAAGCAAAACTGAGCAAAGCAGATAAGACACATTTTATCAATAATGTAATAAACATAGATCTATTTATTTAATTAAAATAGACTACTTTGTTTAACGGAATTTGATTAATCAAAAAAAACTCTAAAGAATTTTTGTAGTTTCATATGGGTCTACTCGACCCACAGTGTGGCATGTGCCCGAAGCAACAGCGTGCCCGTTTGGCACTCTCTCTCTGTATCACTCTCTCCCCCAAAGGTAAAGTAAAGCTGGGAATGACACAAAAAAATCAGCAACAGCCCAAGCCGCTTTGAATTGCAATCCCTCATTAGGGGTGGAAAAATACGTACACACGTACGATATAAGTTTGTCCTTGTGTGGGTGCTATGGGGGCGGAAAAGGTGTGACAAAGATAATATTTCATGCATCTCAGTGATAATACACCCATAAAACGCGTATGTCACATCCGAGGGTGGGCTGGTCCTCCGCTGGTTTTATATGAAACGGTTTCCCCTTTTGTTTTTAGGTTTATGACATTTGTTTTGCGGGGATTACTCAGGGTTTAGGAAAAGCCTTATAAAAGGAAATGCAATATCGGATTGAAATCTAAGAGCAATTAAGAAGCAATTATCCAAAAAAAATCAAAGGAAATTAAAAAAAGTATTAATGGGGTTATAATAGTATCAAAATTTGTTTGTTAAATTTCCTAATCTAAAAAACACTTCTAAAATTTTCAAACTAATAGAGATTTGGATGGCGTCGCATCTAAATATAGCTTTTCTCGAAAGTACGTTTTTTAAACCAGTGGGCCCTCTAACTTAAAAGTTATTTACATTTTGATTATTTTTATTATGTTTATTCAATTTTAAAAAATGATTAAACTTTAACATTTGTATTATAATCAAAAAAAAGTTTTTGTTTATGGTTTAAATAAATATATCAAGGTTATACGATTACTTTCTGAAAATATAAAATTTCATATGTAATCACGATAAAAATTATTTTATATATGTATGTTTGATTTCGGGCTCCAAATACTTGGGTCAAACGCTTATTTATATGTATTTTCACTCTATCCATACTTTTTTATACCTTGTAAAAAAATCTAATAAAATAATTGATTCTTCAGTTCCCCTGAGTTGGCAATATTCAATATTCCAAAATGCCAAGCAATTACTCTAATGGCACTTGAGGTCCTACGACACCCAGGCCCGTGACCCCAGAGCACAATCAGATAACTCGGTCCCACTTTTTAGAACGCCGGTCAATCCAGTTAGCCGTATCCTTTGGCCCTGTCAGTGGCTTGTTGGCCATGTCCCCGAACACTTGGGTAATCGAAATGCCTACACAAAAGGCGCGTGCACATCCGTTTCCGCGAAGAATATCGCCGTACCGAACGCCATCCAGGGATGCCTTCACCAGGGATCCTCCGGCAATGAGACCTTCTCCTCCTTTAAAAAACCAGGATCACCCCGTTTTCGAGGACATTCGCACCATAATGTCCGTGCTGAAGGCCAGTGGCTTGATGCCGATATACGAACAGGTTTCTAGCTACGAAGTGGGTCCTCCTACCAAAACAAACGAGTTTTACTCCTTCTTCGTAAGGGGCGTGGTCCACGCCTTGACCATCTTTAATATCTACAGTCTATTCACACCGAATTCGGCACAATTATTTTACTCGTACCGGGAGACGGACAATGTGAACCAGTGGATCGAGCTGCTGCTCTGCATCCTAACCTACACCCTTACGGTGTTTGTATGTGCCCGGAATACAAAAAACATGTTACGAATCATGAACGAAATCCTCGAACTGGATGAAGAGGTTCGTCGGCAGTTTGGAGCTAATTTGAACCAAGACTTTGGGTTCTCGGTGAAGTTTTTGGTGGGCATCGCGGCCTCCCAGGCCTACATTATTGTGCTGAAAATATACGCTGTGCAAGGCGTGATCACATCCACCTCCTATATACTGTTGGCCTTCTATGCTATCCAGAATGGTCTCACAGCCACGTATATAGTATTCGCTTCAGCTTTGCTCAGGATTGTGTACATCCGGTTCCATTTCATTAACCAGCTACTAAATGGATACACATATGGGCCGCAACAAAAGCGCAAGGGCGGTGGGGGAAGGCGACAACGTGACAATATTAATAGTTACCCCTATCCGGATTCCACTCCCGCTATCATGGAACATTTCCCGGAAGACTCGCTGTTCATATATCGCATGCACAACAAACTGCTACGTATCTACAAGGGCATCAACGATTGCTGCAACCTAATTCTAGTCTCCTTCCTGGGCTATTCCTTCTATACGGTCACCACCAACTGCTACAATCTCTTTGTCCAGATCACCGCGAAGGGCATGGTGTCCCCTAACATCCTGCAGTGGTGCCTCGCCTGGCTCTGTCTCCACGTTTCCCTCCTGGCTTTGTTGTCCAGGAGTTGTGGTCTAACCACAAGGGAGGTGGGTAGCTATATCAGAGATAAGTTTATAACTAATCATCCTGAGTGTTTTTATTTCAAGGCCAATGCGACATCCCAGATTCTGGCGAGGGTGTATGCAAAGTGCAGGGAGTATAAGAATATGGTGAGTTGCAAAAAAAGACGAATAAAGCTCATTGAATGACCCTCTTGCAGATTGATAAATTTCTTACAAAGAGCATCAAGCAGGAGGTACAATTCACGGCCTACGGATTTTTTGCCATAGATAACTCCACTCTATTCAAGGTATCCCGATCATTACCAGTTATTGCTTTATGCTTTTAATTATCTGCGTTTCAGATTTTTTCAGCCGTCACCACGTACCTGGTCATCTTAATCCAGTTCAAACAGCTTGAAGACTCTAAAGTCGAGGACCCAGTACCAGAACAAACTTAATCATTATAATTACAATATTTGACAAATATGTATTTATATTTTTTCAAACTTTTCTCTAACTTTATTAGCATTACAAATATTACGACAATTTCACTATTTGCATATACGGGAGTCGAAGAAATCGAAAATTCTATCTTTGTCAAAATAAAATGATATAGGCTGCCCGATAATACACTTGCCCGATAATACACTCTAAATGCATTACGTTGATTCTTTGATGCGGAATTTAAACATTTAAGAAACCGACGCCATTAAACACGTTAAGTCGTTTACCATTAGGGAAATACAAATAAAAAAGAAAAGGATTATCTATCTTTTGGAACGTAAGGTTATGAAGTTAATCCTTTTTAGTACTTATTACTAAATGGTCCTAACAGTTCAACACTTTAGATTTGCAACGCGTTTCCCCGAACAGGAATGAGCAAATGCGGTCCAAAATAAAGGCCCCGATAATATCCAAAATCAGTACACCGAGCAAAGTTGTGCGGAACTGGAAACGATCTCAATTAAAAAAAAACGTACAAAATTGAATTTGAAAATACTTACTTCTGTTGGGAAATTGATTATCTCAAAGAATTCCGTCAGTTCGGGCGCCAGTCCCGTGGACAGAAGAATCACCAATGTAGCAGAAGCTCCGATGGCATACATCAGCATGCGGTTGGAGCGTAAGCTTTCCATGAATGGATGCCCCTGTTGAAATATATTTTAATAAATATATTTTAGTTTTAGATTGTGTTTGATCCTTTATGGAATTCACCTTATAATTGACCGCAATGGTGGCCACTTGCAACGATAGGCAAATGATATACACGGTGCTGCTCACAATGTTCGGATCATATTTGGTCTTCTCCTCAGCATCCATGTCAATGTACAACTTCACTTTGCCCTCTCTACAAAATGGTATAATTATATTATAATTATTTTATAGTTATACAACTATATTGACTCCAAGTATACCTGGGTGGTGCCAGGATGTTGGCTTGACTGGTCAAGTAGTAGAGCGTTCCAAAGTGAACTGCGAACTGGCTGAGAATGGTCGAAATCGTGTAGAAATTGAAGATGTTTGGCAGTGGGGCCACCTTGGACAGAGTTTTCAGTGGCTGGATAAAGAGTTAAAAAAAAGGCAAAAAATTGATTACAATTTTTAGGAAAATAGGAATCTTAATAAATATATCTTATTCAATTGTTTTTGATATTTAAATTAAAATAGTTAATTTAATATTTTTACTTTATGAATTAGAAATATATTTTTTTTAATTTAAGGTCGAGTTTACCCACCTTGGCTCGTGTGATAAAGAGAAAGCATGCGGCAATGAAGATGCCCTGCATGGTGGCCTGGGTATCGCTGAACTTAATGCCATCGATATAGAGCACGGACTGGCAGTAGGCCTGAATGAGGGCATTCAGGGCGAGGATTTTGAACATCTGGAGCGTGGTAACCAGCGTACAGCGACCCTGCTTGATGATGTGGTTAACTGAAAAGTGGTCAATCGAAATCAAAATATACCTTAATAAATAGAAACCATTTTACGCACCGCACGTGATCGAAGAGGACTTGCTGGTAAAGGGCGCCGCGATTGAGGCATCGCCCAACTTGACCATTGTCTGCTCCTCCATGTCGCGTAGTGCATTCTGAAGGCGAGCTTGAGTTTGGTTGATATGCTCCTGGCGCCGTCGGAGTGCCCGCTCCCTTGGCGTCAACTGTTGGTTAGCATTGGCTGCTGCCTGAGCCGCTGCTGCAGCTGCATTGGCCGCTGCCTGCTGCTGCTCCTCCTCGGTGCGCTTTCGCTTAACCGGAGCACTGGTCAGCAGTGAGACGCCCACGTTGGCGTGCTTAAGGGCTCCCACATCGTTGGTGCCGTCACCACACATCAAAGTGCAGTAACCCAGATGCTTCAGCTGTGTGATCACGAACTCCTTTTGCTTGGGCGCGAAGCGAGCACAGACCGTGATTAGTGGCAGCAGATGCCGCATGTACTGTTGCTGATTTTGTTGTAGGTGCTGCAATCCCTCGCCGGTGATGCAAAGATCGTGCGTCCCCAGCAACAAAGAGATACCCTTGCTACCGCTCTTAATATCCAGCTCGAAGGTTTGATCCCCGTCGATGGACACCCAACTCCAGGATGTCCTCTCTTCCTGATCCGGCGGTGTCAGGATGAGCAGCTTTTTACGTGTGAAACGCAGTTCTCGGGCCACATGGCAGGCGGTAAGCGGACTGTCACCCGTGATCATAACCACCTTGTGTGAGGATTGAATGAGCTCCTTAATAACCGACTTGGAATCGGGCTTCATGGGACAGGAGATGATTACAAATCCGGCGAATATAAGATCGCATTCCACTTCTTCACGTTTCAATTCGCGAATCTGTTGAGATCCCAAGGTGCCGAACTCCTTAATTCCTAGAGCAAGAACACGCGCTCCTCGGCGAGCGTATTCCAAATAAACCTAGAAGAAATAAGTAGTTAATAATTGCGCCAGTAGAAGTATAAAATCAAATCTAAAGGTTTATTGATTTAATTAAAATGTATCAAAATCAGTTATCTTCATATTATCAAGAATATATGTTTTCTTTAAAAGAAGCGGAAACGTTTTTTTTTTGCCTGGTACACACTATTTAATGCATACAATACTCTACGTATAACGGGTGTAAAAATTCTTTAAAAGAATAATTAACTCACCTTCTCGTAGTCCGAGGGTACCTCACGTAGCATCTTCTGAATGACCTCAGGAGCTCCTTTTACCGCTCCTATGTGCTTCACTTCGTTGGAGTAGGGAACCAGGTAGCCAGCCAACACCGACATTCGCTTCAGCGCCGATGAAAAGTGATAGCGCTGGCAGATCTTCAGGGGCTTGAACTGCGGTCGTTTCGGAATGACGCTATCCATCTTGGTTAGCGTCCAATCCACCGCCGCTAGTGTGGCCTTCTCCAGTGGATCTCCAACTAATCCGTCGTCCAGCAGCGCCAGTGAGTGGCAGCAGGCGAGTACCTGAACAGTATTCCCTGGCGCCTCCTCGATAGGTACACAGGCTCCGTTGGGAGATAATCCAGCAATACCCTCCACCATTAGATTATCCGTGGTTAGAGTTCCCGTCTTGTCGAAGCAGCAAATTTGTACTTTCCCGGCGAAGGGAATCCTGAAGGGCTCTGTGCAGAACACAAACAACTTAGTTAGCTGAATCAGAGATGTGTTCACGGCTAGGGTCAACTCGATAGGCAGATCCGGCGGGATAATGGACGTTAGTATCAGCGTGCATTCCAGGAAAAGCTTGTAGCGATTGCGCTCCAGGTCTTCGCTGCCCTTCACCCACACATAAGATGCGGCGGCCACGGCAAAGACCATCAGGAAGGCAATAAAAGCGAAGGTCTCCTACGTTGTTCTCGGTGGCGCGATTTGCGCCGAACAGGATCGTCCGCAGAAGCCTGCCCTGCGATGTGTTGAATCCAGTGCGAATCACATAGCCAATGCAGCCACCATCAGGAGCACGAAGCGATTCTTTTGTGGGAGCTGTATGTTGAACAACTTTAGTGCCGCCAAACAAAACAAACAGCTTTCCATCTCCCTCGGCGTCCATTTCAATGTTCAAGTTATCTAGAGACTCCAAAGACTCTTTCATCAGTGGCACAGATTCGCCCGTAAGCATGGATTCATCCACTATGCAGGAGCCCCGAAGGATGACCAGATCGCAGGGCACAATGTTGTCGTTCTGGGAGCGCGTCACCGACACCAAATCCCCGGGCAGCAGCTCATCGGAGCCGATATGACGCCACTTGTTTTGCCGAAAGGCGTATATCAGGTAAGGCTTATTTCCCATCTTGCGGATCTCGGACATGTTTCGCAATTGCTGCTTGACAATGGTGCACTCGAATGCGACCAGCATGAAGAGCGTGAACAGGGAGTAGTACCAGTAGTCATCCATGCACCACAGTCCGACGGAGAACACTTGGAACACAAAGAACGGCGCCGTGGCCCGTTCTATGAAGAGTTCGTGAAACTCAGGCACCACCATTTCCATTTCGTTGTTGCCGTAGGTCAGGGTGGCCCGCTTGATGGCCTCCTCTGTCTCCAATCCTCGCGATGACGAATAGCTGCTCAGCAGTCCATTTACCGGAAACTCGACGGCGCGGAACGTCTTTCGATCCTCGTTCCAAACGTATTTAGTCTTTTGAAAAACCAAGAAATACTGTGTAGAGCCGTCCTCCAGCTTCGAAGATTGCACGGGCACGATCTTGGAATTGCCGTTGTTGGCGGTGGGCACCACTTTGGCAAGCACGTTGGCGCCGGGCAACTTCACCCGGCGACAGGTGAGAAAGGCCAGCACATGGACGCTCCAGTAGCAGAAAAGCAGCGTAAGGACGTGCAGAAAGGCGATGGCCACCACGGCGATGAATCCCACGTCATTCCAAGTCGTTGAATGGTCTGTGGTCGTCTGGTTTTCGCCGGAAATAAGGTCGGTCTTGGGAGATTCCTCGCCACCGATCACGTGGATCCACAGGTAAAAGGCGGATAGGTAGAGCGGCACGAAAGGCAGCACCACGCCGGTCAACGGAGTAGGAATACGCACATGCAAGCTCACATACTGCACCAGGTCGTCCAGCTTGGGGGGTTCCTTTGCTTTGCCGGCCAGCAGGCTCATTTCCTTGCCGTAGGTGTCCGTGTCTCCTGCCGCGCCTCTCGGAATGTCTGCTCCAGCGGCCTCTGTCATCGGTCTAGGGTGAGTGTGCTCCTGTTACTTTGTGTAGTTCTGAGAAAATCTAAAGATCTTTTAATAATTTTAATGTCATAGCGGCAAAAGAATTCTGATGAAAAAAAAGCAACGTCACAACGCTTGCCCAACACTGTCAGCCGTCAGCTGTTGTTATCGATAGAAACTTTTCTGTGTTGGGCAGGCGGTGCTATCGGGTTTAAAATAATATACAAATTAAAAAATTAGACAGATATTAACCAAATGAGGTGTAAAGTCTGTGCATTGTATAAAGCCAAACGGCAAGTTTAATCTTTATAACAACCTTCTGCATCGAATTTATTGCTTACCTTCATTGGATTTATATATAGGTTTACTCCACCAAATTATTAACAACGGTAGCCCATGACCCAAAGATGATCTCAGGAAAGTTTGCGATGGATAAAAATTATTATTTTTATTCAATAAGCTTATTTCTAGGCTTAGCTTATGGTAAAAGACTTGTATGATTTGCTTAATAAATGAATAATTCATTTCTTGCTTGAACTTAAAATTTTTTTTTAAAAGTACAAATGCTTTTGTTTTTTAATTACTTAAGCTTAGTGATTGAGTAGTTTCTTGTTCAGATAAATAACAGACGTCTAGAAAACCGATTTTCTTTTAAAAATTTAGTCGTATAGTTTTAGAACAGATAACTAATTGATCTTTTAACTAGCACTCGGAAAAGGTTTAAACTGCCAGTATGCACATTTATACATATTTACTTCACCTGCCCATAGTTAGTCTTCTTTCTTATTTATTTGTTAATTGGGGCATAAAATAAAATACAACATTTTTTTTTCGTATTTGTCAATGAAATACAAATACAAATTCATTTAATAAAGAAAACACCTGTAGGATTTATTTGATGGAATAATAAAGTTTAGAACACTTAGCACAGTCTGAAAACGCACGCACAATTGCTCGTGAAAATATTTATGTATGTACGCTTGAAAAGTCACTTCTGCTCCTCATTCATCCAAGCTCTCCATTGGGGATTGGACATTCGGGTTTGGTCCTCCTGCCGCGGCGTACGCCTTCTCCATGGTGGACTGCGACTCCCTCTTCGGGGTGGTCCGCTTGTGCTGGCTGGTGAAGCTTACGGTGATCCGCCCACTGCCGCGAACGGAGCTCATGGGCGGGCGCATGAGGGGCGTGGCCAGGCGACTGGCGGACACCGACGACGGCGCATACTGGAGTGAATCGGGCTTGGGTGCCGCATTGGTCTCCTTGCGGACATCCACCACCAGAGCCTCGCGCACCGAGTTCTCCTGGAACTGCTTGACCCGCTCCCGCATGGCAGTCTCCCGCTTTATCTCCTTCTCAATCTCCGCCCGCCGCTTGTTCTCGTACCGCTCCAGAGCCTTCTCGTCCCGCTTCTTATTCCGCTCCACGATCAGGTCGGCGATCTCTAAGCGCTTCTGCAGGAGTGCCTCTTTGTCCAGCTTCTGGAACATCTCCGGCCAGAAGCCCTTCTCCTTCTTCACCAGAACGATGCGGGCTTCGTTCTTGAAGATGCGGCAGAAGCTGTAACAGATCAATATTTCGTTACTCAGTGGCGGTTTAATATTCGAGCAAATCAATTAAAAAACAATTTTCGATTTGTTTTTAATATATGATTATTGAAGAAATAATTTGAATGAATAATTAGAATTATTTAGTTAGTTTTAAGTTAATCACACACAAAAAAGCATCTAAGCTGCTAAACCGAAATTCGCTTGGCAAATAGGTAAATTATTTTGGATACCTTTATCTCATCTTAAAATTGTAATAAAATTTGTAATTAATGAAACTCTGTAATATAAATAAAATACATTTTGTATATTTAGAAATTTTCAAAAATAATGTGTTAACCTAGGTGGATTTTCTTATCTTTCTAAGTTCAAAATTGGTTGCAGAATAAAAGTATAGTATTTTGCAATTTAAAAGCCAGTTTAATCTTACTATAGAGACGAGAAGAGGCCATTAACAAACATATTTAATTAAAATAAAAAATGGTTTCCGCTGATTCTAATCTTTTGTTAAATATTTAATTTGTCAATAATGATTTTTGTGTTAAAAAAATAAAATTTCTGTAGGCTTATCAATTAAATGATTTTAATATTTTGTAACTCAATTTAGCCATGATAAACATTAAGATAAGAAAATCCAAAATAATTATTTGACTGGTAAATAACGAGTTTTTGTAAACACAGATTATTATTTAAATTATAGAACATCTAAACATGTTGAACAAATACAAACTGATGTGTTTAACACTGGGAACCATTTTTAATTTATTTATTTATTAGTGAAATTAAAATATCAATTCACCTGGCCATTTCGTCGATCTCCTGGGCTAGATGACGCTCAAAGAAAATGGGCGGATTGTTGAACTTTAAGTACTGCGGCAGGAGCACAACGTCCGGCTTACGGGTCACCAGTCGATTGAGTTCGATGGAGATCTTGATGTCCTCCTCCGTTTGCGAAATCTGCACCATGATGAGTTTGCTGCTTTCCCTGTCCGTTTCCGCTGATGTTGCTGTGGCTCTTCTGCTGTTGGTTCTCGACTGACAATGGGCAGGAACTTATGTTTTGGGACAGGCCGGATCTGGTGACTTTACGACGACAGCTACGACAGGGCCAGCTACCCACCCGACTGTTCACTTGCACCGCATACTGGTCGTATTCCCCCTCGATTTAATTTGAATATTAACCGGGGTTCGAACCACCAAAACGAGCCGGCTGCGTTTTCAATCGACCAAACAACGATTGGTTGTTTGGATCCCCCAGTCCGGGACCCAGGACTCGCTCAACTCCCTGCCCACTGACCCACCTGTAACGTTTATACTTGCATTTGCATTTTTCGGCAGGCAAGACAAGACCCGGTGGCCTAGTCCAGGAGCAGCGTATGGCTTCTGACTCCTGCTCCTCTGATCGAATTAGTCGCTACTCCTGCACGCGAATCGAACTGCTATTTGCATAGGAATAGTCATCCATCAACAACAGCTCCCAGCGACATTGATTGGCAACGGGTTACTGGTTTTTACTGCTCTGACGCCTGTACCCACATTACCTTTTATTTGCTTTTTTTTTTTTTTTTTGGGAATACTTGCAATACAATGTAAATGTAATTCCATTTGCTTGGAATAAGTACCTGTCATTCACTTATAAACTGTATATGTATGTTTGACACCCATAAAGTGCATGTGCTTGCCTATGGCTTTTTATACCCTCATCTAAACCATCTTTTATGTTTTTTAAATATTTCAAGTTTTTTTTTTAAGCTGGCGATAGGTCTATGAAAATTAGTTTCTTTTTAAGTCAGCCATTCAAAAATAAACTTCTTCCTTACTGTTTACAATTCAATTTGCAATAAACTTATTTAAAAACGTCCAAATTATATTTTAATTTTAAGGCGTTCTGCAATGGTTTCAAACTTTCCACTGTATACGATTTGTATAATTTTTATACAAAAATATTCGTTTCCCGTTTTTAACCTTGTCAACTTATTGATTTCCTTCAAATAAACTTGCAAAACTAAAGCCATTAAAAAGGTTATCTTATAAAAGTTTCCTATAGTAGTTGCATGATCTAATATTAAATGTTTATCTTTTGTTGAATCTGTATAACAACCAAAACATGAACATCTAATCCAAATTACAAACAAGCATAGAACGCATAACTATGGAAACCACAATTTTTGGAACGATTTTTACAACTATATATATGTATCACGGATTATTGACTGCAATTAGCACAATGTATAATTTCAGTCATAAAACTATTTAAAATGTGTACACAGCTGCTAAGAGCAGTAAATACTTATTAAATTAGGTTACTATGGAGATAATAGCTAAAAAAAAATTGTAAAGACATAATGTTCCAGAGCCGTGGGTGTTTAGTTTATCTATTAATTAATTTATATAACATTTCCAAAACATTTGTAGTTCCCAAATTAAGTTTAAAATATGTATAGTTTGATTATCATTCGATCGAGTTTATTTCATAGTGTTTATTGAACTTTCTGGCAGGACTTTAGCCACTTTTCGAGGTTCTTTGATCGTGGTCTGCGGGCACTGCATCTCGCTCCAGCCAACCGGAACCATGGGAACTCTGGTCTTTCGGGCATCACTGGCATAGGCGATAACAACGCCGAGTTCATTTTCGGCAGTGGTTAGGAGGAAGGATTGATCCAGCTGATTGATGACCCGGGCCAGAATCACATCGCCAGGCTTGAATGACTTGTAGATATCCACCCGATCCTTCTCCGTTTCGCGCACATCCTCCTTGCGCAAGAGTCCGCGGTAGCTGCTCTCCAGCAGGACATTCCGCACACAGAAAATGGCGCACTTGACAAACTTGGGAGTTGTGACGAGGACGCGTGCTGTGACCACGTCTCCGGTGGCTGGGATGGTCAGATGGAAGCCTGGTTTGTGAACACTGACCACCTGGCACTGAAATTGGCATTTAATTATTATTTTAATTCCTTAGTTACCCAGCCAACTCACGTTTTCACCCGAATCATCGATGTTCACGATTCCCGATTTGGAGGCGTAAATATAGCCATTCTGTTCGTAGGTTCCTATGCCCAAAACTATGTTGTCCTCGGTCCTGCAGAGACGTTCTCCCGGCAGGCAGACTATGGACTCATCTGCCAGGGCACTCATTTCTATGCCGGAAAAAGGTTTTAATTTAGAAAACAACAAAAAAAACAAACCAGCATCAACAAAAACACATGTGCAATAGAGCTGGGTAAAACTTAAGATAGTACCGATATATCACTAACAAGGCTTAAGTATCGATAAGAAGAAAATATACTAATAACCAAAATTATCAGTGATTTCAAAAAACTATTCATATTTAATGAATATTTAGATATGGAAAAATGTAATTAACTAATCTTAGCTCTTTCAAAAAAGTATAAAAGATTTGCACACCTTTTTATGTGGGTGGGAAACGCCTAATCGACACTTTTGTGTGGTGCACCGCAAGAAGTTGACGATTTTCAACACTTAAACCGAGCGTGTTTACGCCGGTGCCGCCAATAGTTTTCTGTTTTCTAGGACTTTTGTAATATTTTATTGTTCTTGAAAGATGCCAACTTCCAAACTTCATGCCAACATGAGTTACCGCGAGGTCATCCCGAAGAACCTCAGTCCGGCGGAGTGGATCGAGGTGAAGATAAATACGGGTGAGTTGCCTTCATGATCACCGTGCAGAATCTCTATATGACCATTCATTTTGCTCTCAAATTAGGAACCCAGAGCACTCTCCAGGACCTTAAGACATTTGAAACCTCTGGTGGCTATTGCTACAAGAGCAGGAAAAACGTACAAACCAGGAATCGTTTCATTTATTGGTAAGTTTCCATTCATGGAGAATTCCATTTCCATTCCTTAATTCTTCATTGCTTGCAGGCGCGCCTACCAGGATGTGTTGGAACTTTCAGAGGTCAGCTTGGATATCTCCCTGCAGCGGAACCACCTGCGCCTGCGCTTCACCGACTCCGCCGTGCTGAACGTTTCACTCACGGAGCAGGCGAACTCCATCACCCTACTGGTGGTCACTGTTAGTAGTGTGCATCGCTATGTGTTTCCCCTGAAGATAGCTGGTCTGGATGGGGCCAACACTTCCCCTGAGGATCTGCTTTCCCAGTCTATTTTCTACGACGTCAACGAGAAGATCAACGATCCGAGCACCTTCTTTGTGACGGATGGCTTTGGATCAATGCCTAACGTGGCCGTGTCGTATCTTTCGCAAAACTCTCAGACAGCATACTTTGCGGTGGCCTACCAAAGCAAACTGCTGCTCCACATCATGAACTGCGTCACCGGCAACACGGTAACCCACGAAGTCAAGGAGCCGCATCTGATGCCTCGGTTTCTGTCGAATCTCAAGGGGGCCCTTACGTGAGTTAATAAATCCCTCTAAAAGCATTTCCACCCTTTACCTATTTACAATTATTAAAGTGGCCGCTCGGAAACGCTAGAAGCAGCTACTTCCATGGCATTCAGCGAAATCGAAGAGGAACTTTTCATCTTGGTTTTGTATCGCAGTAATGAGCTGAGATTGTGGTCAGTGAGTAGTCTACAGACTGTAGCAAGTCTTAATTGCTCCGCGGGATTGGGGCATGGAGGATCAGTAGCTCAAGGACGTAAGTATATGCTCCTATATTCATTAAATTATAATTCCATTTTAATGGTTAAAATCTCAATTCATTCCCAGAAATAATTGTAAAAAACAAAACAACTATAGAATAGTTGTTATTTATTTTATATATTTAAATGTACTTTTCCGTTATACTACATTAATCGTTTTTCAGCTCAAAATAACCAGCTTCGAAAGATAAGCGATCAGAACTTTTGCTTATTTATCTCTCACGAGACTCGAGCGGAGTTCATTTGCGTGAGCATAAGGCCAGATTCCGACGAGGCCAGCGGTCTCAATTTGGTACAGAACTCGGTTCCAGCGCCACAAATGAATCTGGTTGACTTCGATGCCACATCCTCGCACATCTGGGCTCTCTGGAGCAACGCTGAAGGAGATTTCCATGTCTCTGCCATTTATTTAGGTTCAAATAACGCAATCAAATGGGTTTCCGCTGCTCTAGAACCTCCACCGGATCGCTATTGCCTGACGATGGAGCAGGGAGTGGATCCACGAGAATCTTACTGCTCCTATATCTTTCACCCTGGGCGCTTTGACCGCAATGTGATTGCTAAGGCTCTATATGTAAGTATTATCAAATTGTTTTCTTATTTGGTAAGATTTTCTAAACTAAGCAAAGGAAAAATGAAAGCGGGTATTTAAAAAGATTGATCATGATACTCATCTTTAACACTCAGGTTTTAAGTTATTATTTCTATGTACTTGTTATAGAAATAACGCAAAAATAGAATTCAATTTTTTTTTTTTTTTAATATAATTACAGAAGTGCATAACACTTAAAAAATATAACAATAATTTTAAGTAAATAACCCCTTTATAAGAAAGCAACATTTTTATACCCTTGCAGAGGGTATTATAATTTTGGTCAAAAGTGTGCAACGCAGTGAAGGAGACATCTCCGACCCTATAAAGTATATATATTCTTGATCAGGATCACCTCCTGAGTTGATATAGCCATGTCCGTCTGTCCGTCTGTCCGTCTGTCCGTCTGTCCGTCTGTCCGTCTGTCCGTCTGTCTGTCCGTCTGTCTGTCCGTCTGTCTGTTTCTACGCGAACTAGTCTCTCAGTTTTAAAGCTATCGAATTGAAACTTTGCACACACCCTTCTTTCCTTTGCACGCAGTATATAAGTCGGAACGGCCGGGATCGGCCGACTATATCCTATAGCTGCCATATAACTGAACGATAGGAAATGCCATAACTCTGCTGTTTGTAAAGTTAGGAAGTTGGGATTTTCTATGGCTTCTTTATTTGGCCAATCAATTCGACCTACCAAATTTCATAAGGATCGGCCGACTATATCCTATAGCTCCCATATAACGATAGGAAATAGCATAACTTTGGTGTTTTTAGAGTTAGGAAGTTGGGATTTTCTATGGGTTTTATATTTGGCCAATCAATCCGACCTACCAAATTTTATAGGGATCGGCCGACTATATCCTATAGCTGCCATATAACTGAACGATTGAAATTACCATAACTTTGGTGTTTTTAAAGTATTAAGAATGCATCATATGAACAATTTTGGAGAATATTATTTACAGAATATTCTGCAAGGGTATATCAACTTCGGCTCCGCCCGAAGTTAGCTTTCCTTTCTTGTTTATATATTAAATTGTAAAAATCTACGAGTTTTAAAAGGATTATGAAATATATAAACAGATGATTTGTTTATTATGTTTTAGGAGTCCATAATTAACAAATTATTAACAAAATTTGTTATTTCTTTTTCTTTTCACAGATGTTCAGGCGCGTTAACTTGCAGTTCGATGTGAAACAGCTTTCCATGTCAGTGCTTAAGGAGCAGGTGTGCCAGGCCGTTGAGGACGAAATCCAAAACGAACTGAAAGACTTTGTGGTTACCGACGAGGAGTATTTGGAGATTTCTACAAGGCTGTGGGATCGCTTTTACTCCTGCTGCGAACAGTACCACATAAAGTTTTCCGAGCCCACAGGACTCGCGGTCTTAGGTGGCATGGATGCAGTGTGTTTGGTAAGGCGGCAATCCTTCGCCCTGCTGCGCCCCTGTGAAGTGCTGGAGCACCTTCTACTAATCGGGGAGCACAATGAGGAGGTCGCTACATACGTGGCTCCACTGTTCCGCAATGATCCCGAAATGGCCAAGGGCTTCGTTGACCTCATGAATGTGGTGACTCTGTTGGATAAGCTTATCTCGGAGGACATTAAAACTGATTTAGACAAGCAGCTGTATCAGCGGGAGTCGCCCATAGAGGTGATATCCAAACTGGTGTCTAGGATCACTGTAGGCGATGATAATGGCCCGATGATGCCAACGAACTGTGTGAAACAAATTCACCAGAAGCTCCAAGAAATACCAAACCTTAAGCCCGCTTTGGAAATGCTGCTCGACGTACTATGCATTATTGATCCAGATGCGCCACCACATGGTAAACTACTTATCGATTTAAAATTGGGAAATATTAGTTTACCCAAATGTTTCTATACACTTTGTAGATTATTCCCTTTCTACACGCTTTTTGCAACCATCTGGAGCTCTGTTGGGCAGCGAATATGGACTTTCCATTTTGTCCGAAACGGTAAAGCAAATGGCAACAATACGGTAAGTTTTCAAAAAAAAAAAACGCATTTGTACTTAGTAACAATCCATTAAGATTATTGAAAGGGTACTTATAAAATTGTTTATGTTTCCTCCCTAGGTTTTCAGTTTGCCGAAACCTGTTGGTATTGCAGTACATGGTTTATGGCCAGGATGGAATGGACAGTGGAAACGTTTTAACGAACATAAATTATCTGAACTCTTACTTCACCCTTGTCTGGATTGCTGAGACGCCCATTTCATGGAATACCCCACCTGGATTGTAATAAGATTCAATTAATTTGATTGATCAATGTCACACCTTAATTACATCTTTCAGTGAGGCATCTATACAGCGGTTGAGCCGGGCACAACTATTTAGTGGTTATACAAGGCCATATTCCAGCCATTTACGGAATCTTGGCAATGACCAGACCACACTCCTCAGGCTGTTCCTGCAGTCCAAGGGTCTGTTTAGCGCTTTGTCCATGCTTCTGAAGACCGACAGTATGCAACTAGAGTCGGAGCAATTGAACCTCCGTCAGACTTTGCTCCAACTGGTGGGTTATATCAATAAGATGCTGTGAGTATAAGAACACATATAAAGTGAAATTATTGAGTCTGATTTGTTTACATTTTTCAGCTGGCCCGAGTCTCCGATTTACGTGTTTCCAGAGTGGTTGTTTGGCACCTGCCATCACATCATTGTGCAGGACTATGTGCGCATTTTGTCTAGCTGGTGTTCCGTAAAAACCCATGCCAGTAAGCATACTTTCGGAGTTACTACATTTATTTGACTATGTTTTTAATTTTCCTTTCTGTTTCCGCAGGACGCTTTATGCTAGCAGTTTCCTTGTTGGATTGTGGTGAGGCCCACAAGGCCGTGCATCTTTTTCAACAAACGGCGACCGGCGTTGTGGAGGATGACTTCCTCTTCGAGCATGTGCTTAAAAACACCCCGCTTTACAGTAAACTGCAGGAGTCAGTCACTCGGGGCGACAAAATATCCGCTGAAGATACAAAACTGGCCATCGTTCACTATTATCTGAAGGTTATTCAGCTCTTTGAGCAGCATTCAGCGCTTGACTACGTCATACAACTGGCCCACATGGCCATGAGTGTCCTACAGCGTGATGATCCCCAACTGCCCATGTTCCAGTCGATTGTGTTTAATAATCATCTGCAGTTAGGACACTATGAGGAGGCTTACTACGCCTTAGTATACAATGCCGACACATCAAGGCGAAAGGATTGCCTTCGTCAGTTGGTCATTACGCTGTTCCAGAGCAAATGCCTGCCCCTGCTCATGCAGTTTCCCTACATAGGACTGCAGGACGAGTTTGAGAGCATTGTGGAATCCCGGGCGCGGTCAATGAGCATCGATCAGAACGACGTCTACAACTTTTTGTATGCATTCCATACGAACAAGGGTAACATGAGAAAAGGTTGGTATCGGAATGTCTTAATATTCTTTGACAGCTAATATACATAATTATTCTTTTTTTAAAACAGCTGCTACGGTTATGTACGAGCAGGCCATGCGCTTTCAAGTAGACAGCGATGCCCCTAACGCGCTGGAGAAGCGCTGCTCTTCGCTCTTAATTTGTCTGAACTGTTTGCACTTAGTAGACAGCCGCTACAGGTGGATTGCCAAGCCCACAATTGGCGACGAGAGGGTTGCATCCATGGATCAGAATAATGACGATGGTGAACCCAAGGGTGATGACGATAAAAACAGTCAGGAGGTAATTGTCCTAGAGCTGGCCGATATTCGAAGGGAACTGGTGCATGCTGAAGCCTTACTTGAGCTCTCGCACTACCGCAAAGATGCTGCTGCTTATGAGCGGTCTTCACCAGAAGAGTTGTCCTACCTCCTGGCAAGCTGTGGGTTGTACACGGCCGCCCTAAAACTTTCCCGGGGTCACTCCTTTTCCGTGCTGCCCATATTTGAGAGTCTGACCGTAGCTTGCGTCACTGCCACCGAGGACAAGTCCGTGGATGCTTGGAACTGGCTGCAGAACAACGACATGGCAGGTTAGGATGCCCTTTAAATTACACAAGTCAAATTCCTACTAATGTTACATATGTTTTATCTTAGATCTTCCCCATCGAAGTAATGCTGCCGATATGGCCTGGACTTTGCTCCAGAAACTGGTGGTGGATAACGAGGCAAAGGACTCCACATTGATAAGAAAGAGCGTGGTTCAAAGGCTGCTTGTCTTGAATGCTTTCTTGCCTCAGTGGCTGGTGGACTCCTATAAGTTATCCCATTCCCGAGAACTTCTCCAGTTGTTTGTCAAGCATAATCGCCTACTGGAAGCCGCTGATCTAGCCTGTGAAATGATTGCTGGCATGTTGGGAGCAGGCAGCGAGTATTTCGATTTCAAACATTCGGTCAATGTTACAAATCCTCAGCTTTCCTTCCCCATCAACACAATCGATCTGCTGCTGCACGCACTAAAGATTAACGCCAAGGAGGATATTGAATATGAAATGGTAAAGATTTAACAGGGTATAATTTTGGTTCAGAAATAATCGTCGAGTAAAGTTTGCTTACAAAATATATACTAAATAAAATCCATTCTTTTAACTGTCATTTTAGGCGTATAACAAACTAGAGGAGGAGGTCCACAGGTACATTGATACCGTAAAGCGCACTACCGAGGATAAGATGAGTTTGGCCATCCTGCAGAGTCGAGAGGAACGACAGCAGCAACTACTTCATTAGTTCGTTTTATTCGGTTTATTTGATAAGTTTTTTGAAATAAAATCTAAAGTGTGTAAATGTGAAGCTCGTTAAAAATCATCCGTCATGATCAGCTCAGAAAGGAATTTTTTGTAGATGTTCATGAACTGAGCGACGAAGGCTTCCAGATGAAAGATGTGCTTGGCACCAGTCTGCATCCGATGTTCATACTCGGTAGCGAACTCGAGCGTCTTCGCTTTGATGGACATATCACACTTGTTCACCAGCTGCTCGACCAAACCGCGGAAAATGAGATTGGGCGGTACGCCCTGGGTCAGCAGCTCGTAAAGGCGTTCCCGGATCTTCTCCAGTTTGTTTGGCGTCTGCTCACTGATGATCTGGGAAGCTGTTTCACGCAGAAACACCTGCCAGTCCAGGTCAGGAATATCCTGGTTGGCAGTGAATGGCGCCTTGGCCACCTTTGCGGCCTCCAGCATCAGCAGAGCACGTCTAAGATTACGTTCCGACTTGTCCACTACTCGCTTGGCCAGCTCCACGGGCAGGGCGAGACCTTCCCGCTTGCAGGTGCTCTGCAGGATGGACACTATCTCAGTTTCATTGGGTGCGGCTACTCTGATGCCTAGGCAACGTGACCGAATGGCCGGAATGATCCGGGACGTCGAGTTCACCGAGATGATAATGCGGCACGTGGCCACATACTTCTCCATGGTGCGGCGCAGGGCGTGCTGGGCATCCTTGGTGAGCTCGTCGCCCTCGGAAATGACGATCACCTTGAATTCCCGCTGGCCACTGATCTCTATCTGATGCGTCTGGGCCACCTGTTTGATCAAATCAATCACCACCGTCCGGTCGTACATGCCAGCATCGGAGGGATTTACCTCAAGGTGGTAGTTGCTACTGACTGTCATCACCTCGATCTTGCGGTTGGAGGGAGTCGTGAACGTCATGGTCTCGCTCCTCAGGCGCTCAACGCCGGCTCCGTACATCTCCCTCAGTAGGCACATGATGCGCGTCTTCTTCCCAGCTCCCGAGGGTCCGTAAAACATGAGATGCGGAAAGTCGCTCTGCTTGCACAGGCTGCGCAGATTCTCCGCTTGCTCCTGTTTGAGAAACACGCAAAAAATTATGTTAAAACCTGGCTGTGAGCTAATAATGATTTGAAGGATCGTTTGCTCACTTACCTTGTGGAAATCCAGCTTAGAGAGTTCCCGCGGACGGTATTTATCCACCCAAAGTGCCATTACGTCTAACCATGCAAGGATCTAGGAATAGTCTAACAAACAAAATTAACTCGCGCCTTTTTGCACAAATACTGCTAGAGACGGAAGATTATTTAATTTGGAAATCGATTTATCGATAAAATCGATTTATCTAAAATGTGGTATTCCCTTGACGACTAATTTCACAGAGTCCATACCAGTTGCGATTTGTTGACAGAACTTGAAATTTGTAAGCATAATTAATGGTAAGAAATTCTTTAAAAAGTTAAAAAAATCGTATGACATTTATGTCAGGTTTCTCGATTTATTTTTACATAAATGTTTTTAAGCAGGTATTATTAAATCGGTTTTATCGACGCAATAGATTGTTATATCTGAACGAGAAACAAATAGTGGGTTTTTTAACATTTTTTTTATAAAACTTCCATTAATAGAAGCCAATTTTTTTCTGTGTAACAACCAATCCGAAATGTTAATTAGGCGATCAAGAATCCGAAATAGATTTTTTTATAAATCATTGAAAAGCCGAGTTTCCTATCTATTTTGAACAAAAAGTTATAAAAACTATGAAAGATACTAATATTTAAATAAACATTTATATAACTATAAATAAAAAATATAAACTTTCATCTTATTCCATTCAGTGCCAAATTTATAGTGTTTTATTACCGACACTCAAAAAAATTCATAAAAGCGGAAAAATTCGAAAAAACAGTTTTTTCAAGCCAAGAAAGTGTGACCAGTTGCTGGCTGTTTGAAATTGCGGACCTCATCCGGCTACCTTTGCGAATCAATTTGGTATTCTAAATAGAAAAAGCTGCGACCTTACTGCATCCATCAGTTTTTTTGTCGCAAAACTTGAGTATCTTAAAAGTAAGAAATCCGTGGAATTGAAAAAAATTCGCGACGAGCACACATGGAAAACGGAGTGGAACATGGTGCAGACGATGCGGGCGAAAACCAGGTGGTAAGCAGCTCCGACGGCGAGGGCGACTGCGATGGCGATGGTGATGTGGAGAGGGAGGGGGACGTGCTGCAGCCGCCGCCGCCGCAAATAACAAACGATTGTGATGTAGAGGGAGCTAGGCAGGGGGAGGGGGAGCGTGGACTGTCGGTGACGGAAGCTATAGACTCCACTCCGGATTCCGGACCACCGCCCCTGGACGAAGCAGCATCTGGGGCCATGCTGGAGGACAACCTGTGCGACAAGGATGTGGACAGCGATGCTGGTGACGAGGACAACGACGATGAGGTGAGCACGCCCGGAAACCACTAGTAAAATGTATTCTTTACTAAATATGTAAATACATTTTCCACTTAAATCCTCTCCAGACCAAGGAGAACTACGAGGGCTTCAATGGCACCGGACGCACCGTCACCCTGCAAACACTGATGGCCGCCAATGTCCTGCAGCCGGGCCTGGGCCTTATGACTATCGAATATCTGGGCCAGAAGTTCGTCGGAGATCTGTTAGCCGACGGCAAGATCAAATCCCATGAGACTGAAACTATATTCCTCACGCCCAGCGCCTGGGCTATGCACTGCAAGCGGATCATCAATCCCGAAAAGAAGAGCGGATGCGGATGGGCCTCCGTAAAGTACAAGGGCAAGAAGCTCGACGCCTACAAGAACACTTATCTGCGCAAGTGCGCCTTGCAAAAAGAGACGCCGCTTGATGACTGCGACCTGGGTACGAAAATGTCACCTGACCTTTCATTTGCCATCTGTGCTAATTCTATCCAATCCGCAGATGCCGAACGCAAGTCAGACTCCCCGGAGATTGTCGTCAAGCGAACTGTTTTCGCCCACAACACCGTATCGAACCGCAATGTAGTTCAGTAAGTAAACCAAGTGCAACATGAATTTAGAGAGGGGTTGTTTTTGAGAAGCATAAAAGAAAAGTCGGCTGTACTATCGTCCTTCAGTCAATATTTTCATACTAGTGTTCTTTATAGATTTCAATCCTTTTATTCTACAATAGTGCGTTAAAGATCAACCTATTTATTGAAATGGCATGAAAAAATTATTAATAAATGAAATTTAAACTTTAAATGTTTAATTTAAAGAATCCTGTTTTAGAGAAATATAGTGTGGAAATGGATAAACATTCTAAATAATTCTCTCATTTGTTACTTAATTTACTTAATATTTTCTTGACATTGAGAAAACTTCTACTTACTAAGTAAGACTATTTTTTAATTATGCAAGACTAATTCTAGTTGTATGTAAAGTTGTACACTTAGTTAATTAATATAATAGGTCGTCTAAAGAATTGCTTTTTACCCACAGTGACGCCAACATGCTTATTGAATCGGTGCCGTTTACTTCTGTGGGCAAGCTGCAGCCATTCCTCATCACAGTCAACTCCTCTGCTCTATTGCTGGCGGATTTTCACTGCCATTTGACAGTGCGCGAGGTGTGCGGCTATCTGGGGGGCACCTGGGACATGAACACACACAGTGAGTCCGGCTCAGCTTGCGATTTCCTCTGCATAAGAATTGCCTACAAGTTTGCTTATTTCAGCTCTGTCCATCACAAAGACATATCCTTGCCGCAGCACGCGCTTCGATCGACAGAGAGCCGGAGAAGTGGAGCGAGACATACAGAAGATGATGATCCAGGATCAACTGCTGTTGGTTGGCTGGTATCACTCACATCCAAGGTTCCAGGCGGAACCAACTCTGCGTGACTGCGACTCACAATTGGACTATCAGATTCGAATGCGCGGTGCCAGCGATCTCACCTATACGCCCTGCGTCTCTCTTATTATATGTAAGTAAAATCTAAGGGTTTGCAAAAATTTGTTGTTGTATATTAAAAGTTTAAGATAAATTGCTAAAATCGGAAAAATAATTTATTCTTGCAGCCCCTTACTATGATGAGAATCCTACGCTGGAGTCGGTGGTTAAGTGCATTTGGATCGTGCCGCCCAATGAAAACAGGCAATCTATGGAGTACGGCAGGCCCATGCTGATGCAGTATTCAGTGTTACCGGACAAGGAGATACCCGAGGAGGTGCGCTCCGAGATCCAGCTGTGCGTGGACTACTACTCGCAGTACCGAAGCGAGGTCGTCAAGTTCCGAAACATCTATAACAACGACGTGACGTACAACGAGAAGCTGAAGAACACGCTCTACCCGAAGTTTCCCTCCAAGCAGAGCGACAAGGCGCTGTGGAACTGGATTTGCGCTGTGCTGGATTGCGAGCAGGAAGATGACTTCATTCCACCCAAGACCATAAAAATCATCGACAATGACGAATTAGAAGTAAAGGAGGAAGACAAGCCTGTGGTTCTAATGGATCTTAGCAGTGATGTAAAGATTGCTCCACCTAAGGAGGAGCTGTTCAGTGAGTCGATAGGCGCATTGGAGGAGAGTGCGCGCAAAGCAGAGGAAGAGTCTAACGCACAGGCGGAGCAGAAAGCCAGCGAGCTGAAGGTGATGTCGCTGCAGGAGCAGCTCTGCATGCCCTCCGGACTAAATATGAACCCGGTGCGAATGCTATCGCCTCTTGCCACTCCAAACCCCACAAGTCATCCGCCAGGACTGCCAAATTTGGTGCCTCCAACTTTGCCGGCAGCCACGAGTCAGCTGCTTCCACCACAAATGCCCGCAGCTTCCGAAGCGCCAGTCATCCCACCAATTGTAACGACATCGGCCCTGACCACCGCTCTGAGTGCCTCGCCGAGGGACAGTCCCATTACTATCCAATCGAACTCCGCCAGTCCAGCCAAGTTTGAGGTTCCGGTAAGGGCGTCACCATCGCCCGCGAAGTCGGACGCTTCGTCGCACGCCTCCACCTCTCGCACCCGTAACTCTCCGGCGCCGAGTCCGGGCAAGTTCAGCGTCAGCGATATTGCTCGGAATAGTCCCAGCATCACACCTAATAAGTATGAGGCGGCCGCCGCTGCTTTGGTCCCTCCAGCGGCCGCTTGTCTGCCCACGGCCAACGATCTGATGGCCGCCAGTTTGGCTCAGCTGGCTGGACAACTTCCTCCGAACTTCCTTCAAGGCGACCTGGCTGCTCTCTTCCAGCAGCAGCGTAAGGATTACGGCAGCTCCTCCCTTAATCAGCTGGCGGCAGCTGCCGCCAAGGTGGGAGGCTCCAAGCAAAGCAATGCCACCGCTTCCTCTGGTTTAAGCGATTCCAATGTGGCAGCCGCTGTTGCCGCCTACTCGAATAGCTTCAATATGCCGCTGCCAACGGGAGTTGGAATTGGAGGAAGTGGCAGCAATAACGTCCACAGCAGCAGCAAGTCTAAGTCGGAGCGATCTTCGAAGTCGTCGTCCTCTTCTTCCTCCTCCAACTCCAGCTCAACCTCCAATTCGTATAAAACGAAACTGATGAAGGAGCTGGACGAACTAAAAAATGATCCACTTAAGATGAGCGAGCTTATCCGTTCTCCGGAATATGCTGCTCTGCTCCTTCAGCAAGCTGAAGCGCTGGGAGCCACTACCCTTGGCACTCTGGGTTTTGGATCCGACTACAGCTATCTGACAGGAGCGGGATTGGGAGTGCCCACTGCAAATGCTTTGACTGGTGGTCAACCCTCAAATTCATCATCTAGCAAGTCTTCGAAATCTTCGACTGCCGCAGCGGCGGCTGCTGCTCTAAGTGCCGATTACAACAACCTAATCCAGGCATCAAAGCTACTCGGCTACGACTCCTATATGCAGCAAAGCAAGCAGAGCAACGACCTCAACGCGTTCCTCCAGCAGCAGATGGCGGCAGTGGCTGCCGCTTCGATTCCACCGCCATCGCAGTCTGGCTCCAGTGGCAGTTCCAACAGCAGTTCATCCAAGAAGCAGCAACAGCAGCAGCAACAGTTGCAGCAGCAACATCAGCAACAACAGCAACAACAGCAGGCGGCTGCGCAGGCGGATTACACGGCGCTATTGCAGACCTACACCAAGTTGTTTGATCCCAACAACCAGTTCGCGGCGGCGATGTCCTCCAACAAGCACATGGCCGGAGCTCACAATGAGCTCTCCGCTCTCCTGTCTTCCGGAGTGGGCGTGTCCGGAGGTTCGAGTGGAGGTGGATCGAAGCAAAAGCAGAAGGACATACAGAGCGATATGCTGAATCAGCTGCTGCAGTTGGAGAAGCAAGACTCGGAGATCAAGGCGCTTTTGTACCGTCAAAATAAAGCTGCGGCTGATTTGGACGCCCTGTTTGCCACGCCCTCGGGAGCTGTCGTGGGAGCTGGATCTTCAGCGAATGCCATGAAGTCGGGAAGCTCCTCGGGCAATTCTGGGGTGTCCGGGATTTCCTCACCCTCTTCCCTGTCCAATCAAGCCGCTTACTATAATGCTTTGGCGCAGGAGAAGATGCAGGACTATGCTGCCTTCTTTCAGCAGCAGCATGGCAAATATGGCATACCTGATCCACTGTCTAAAACCACACTAGCGGCAAACAACATGTTCATGACTCCGTCGGCTTTGTTCAAGATTCAGCAGGAATCGCTGTCGGCCATGATGATGAAGCCACCCAAGTCCACGACGCCTTCATCGGCGCGCACACGCGAGTCATCGGCCTCGCCAGCTTTGGAGCGACTGACGCCCACCAAGTCCGCTAACAGTGGAGGAGGCGGCGGCGGAGGCAGCAGCAGCGGCATCAACTCAAACTCGGGCGGCAAGTACAACTTCAGTGCCGTGGACCTGGCCATATCAAGTGTGCCCTCAAACACACCCTCACCGGCGCCTTCCGACGGAAGCAGCAGTTCTTCGCATCGACGTCCCTCGCCGGACCTTAGCCGCCTCTACGGAGAGCTGGCCCCACCTGGAGCGCTTCTCGGCAGCGGTGGAGTGCCCAAGAAGCGCATGGAATTCGCCTCTGTGGCAGATCTGGCTGCACCGCCGCCAGCCAAGATGCCCAAAAACAGCATGGGCGATGACATCCTGAACCTGTCGCACGACTAGAAGAGCTGAAATGGAATCCTTGCCAGCGCAATCGCAATCGCAGTCGCAGTATTTCCCCAACAGTATATATTCCCATACTTAATGCCGCGTAGCATCCATTAACATACCAGTGTCCGTCATTTTAATCGCCCAATCAGTATCTCCTTGGACAAATATTTTATTTTAATTCTTCCTTATTACTTATTTAAGTCGAATTCTTGCTAAGTGTAAAGTTCATGGATCGGAATATGAATCTGATCGCCAGCAATTTACAGACAATTATTTTTGAATACTTATATTTTCAATTATGTTCTTGAACCCAGATATGCCGTGCATATCGAAACACAATCATTACGATCTGTAAAGATTTTTTCAGACCTACGAGTGAATCTCCGCTTTTACTCACCTTACGAGCGCTGAATGTCCTTAAACGTTTAATTTAATGTACTCGTACTAATTTAGGTTTAATTACCGCATAAAAGTACTTTAAGTATTTTAATATACAGACAGCGCACAACACATCAACTGTATTGTATTGCCTACCGCATTAACTATAACTTTGAATCTTTGCCGCAATAAATTAAACGACTAGTTACTTAGTTTACGAAAATTTGTTTTCTTGTTATTTTGGGGATTCCTTCTTTCAGTTGGAGCTAGTAGTTTAAAAAATGTCCTTCAAGAAGTACTAATTTTTATTTTCCTAACTGAATTTATAATTACAGTACTATTACTAAGTGTAACCCTGTTCGAATAAGTAGTGTGAAGATATTTAAATAGGTATGCCCCTGATTTAAACCAGTAAAGCCGCTATGCTAAGTAAAACACGTATGATTCTCAGTTGCTGAAGTGCTGAGATTAGGTTGGTAGCAAAATCAAAACAATCCACACGCATAAACAACTGGGGGCAGGTGTTTACCTCTCGTATCATTAGGCAGATTTTAGGGGGCTGGCTTTTTCTCGGAGACTAGTTTCTCCGGCCAGTATTCAAAACATCTGCTATCTAGAGCTGGAGAACAAGTGGCCTGACTAGATCGAGCATATATAAATAGAGGTCGCCTATGATTGGCGAACTTCAGTTATACTTTTAAACGCCGGAGGATCAGACATGTCGCAATATAAGGTAATCGTTTGGTAAAAAAGCGGTCAGATCAATTTATCTAGAAGTGTAGTGAACTTATCCAAAGTTGTAAGACATATTTGTAACAACTAAAATCGGAGTATTGAATTGGTGAATTAATTTAAGTGTTATGAGAATAAAAATAATTGTGCGAATAAGAACACCAGCTTATGTAAAAAGTTTTTTATTACTCCAAGTTATAATACGGATGCTGGTATTTAACACGGCCTTGTGTTCTTAATTTGTTAGTTTTCATAAAAAAAAAACAATGAGTTGGCAAAGATATATCCCATTATTTTTCCGATTCAAGTTCTTCGGGTTGTATTCGCGCGTGCCTTCTTCAAATCTCCATTGTGGATATAAAAACAAGCTAACGACTTGAATAATTTTATAATATTATGCCGGTTTATTTAGTGCACTGTTTGTTGTTATTTAGACAACGAGAATTTCTATTTTGGTTCCTATTTATGCAAATGTGCTATCTGCTTTCTCGGTCAAAGCATCTTTAAAGCTCCATTTATCTATATGTTTATATGTTTGCTTACATAAAACTTATCAGTTAACAAAATTCTTAAAAATACAGCTAAGAAAAATTGTGTTCGTCTTGGTACAAAAAAAGAGATAATTTTTGTTGGTTTTAATTTTAAATTAGTTTATTTAACTGTTTCTTATAACCTTTTTATTGTAGTACCTCTCGGGTTTCGGGTCTCACTTTTCTTCCGAGGACGAGCGGTATCCCAACTCCTTGCCTGTTGGCCAGAACTCTCCTCAGGTGTGCCCCTACAAGCTCTACGCCGAGCAGCTTTCGGGAAGTGCCTTCACAGCTCCAAGAACCGAAAATGTGCGCACCTGGTTGTACAGGAAGTTGCCCTCAGCTGTGCACCTTCCATTCCAGCCCTTCGAAGGAGCCAAGTACTTTAGGCAGAACTGGGATGAACAGCCACCAAATCCCAATCAGGTGAATTTCATTTTACAAACTCTATATTTGACGGGTATTTATAATATAATTCTTTGGATAGCTTCGTTGGAAACCCTTTGATCTGCCACCAAAGAATGGGAAAACGGTAGACTTCGTGGAAGGTTTGCATACGGTTTGTGGAGCTGGCGATCCTAGATCTCGTCATGGTCTTGCCATACACATCTACTCTTGCAATGTCTCCATGGATAACTCTGCTTTCTACAACAGCGATGGGGATTTCTTAATCGGTACAAATAGTTGTCATTATCAGATGAACCAAGCATACTCATATGTGTATTTAGTTCCACAGCAAGGTGTTTTGGATATAACAACTGAGTTCGGAAGGATGTCTGTGGCTCCCAATGAAATCTGCGTTATACCTCAAGGAATACGATTTGCTGTTAATGTGGATTCCCCTTCCAGGTGAGAGTCATGAAATTCGAATGTATATAAATATGAATAAAACATCTCATTTTCAGAGGTTACATCTTGGAGGTCTACGATGGGCACTTTGTTTTACCGGATTTGGGTCCCATCGGTGCAAATGGTTTAGCTAATCCCAGAGACTTCGAAACACCTGTGGCCTGGTTCGACGATCAAGACAAGAAGGGTAATTAACAACACCGAATAAATATGGAATTTAATATAATTAAATGTGCACTATTCCCCAAAAGACTTCCAGGTAATATCGAAATTCCAGGGTAGCCTCTTTGTGGCCAAACAAAACCACAGCGTCTTTGATGTGGTTGCTTGGCATGGCAACTATGTACCCTTCAAATACGATCTGTCCAAGTTTATGGTGATCAATTCAGTGAGCTTCGATCACTGTGACCCCAGCATTTTCACCGTGCTGACCTGTCCGAGTTTGAGGGCTGGAACAGCTATAGCCGACTTTGTGATATTCCCACCCCGCTGGTCCGTACAGAAGCACACCTTCCGTCCACCCTATTATCATAGTAAGTTACCTTAAAGATAAAAGTATAATTTCCTGTCCATGTGTATATATTTATTAGGAAACTGCATGAGCGAGTTCATGGGTCTGATACTGGGCAAGTACGAGGCCAAGGAGGATGGCTTTGCTGCCGGAGGGGCGACACTGCATTCGATTATGACCCCGCATGGTCCGGATGTCAAGTGCTTCGAAGGTGCCTCGAATGCAAAGTTGGTGCCTGAGCGCGTGGCTGAGGGAACACAAGTATGTCGGAGCAAAGGAAATCCTAAATTTGGCATACAAATTTATATTTTAATTTTTGTTTAAAGGCCTTCATGTTTGAGTCCTCTCTGAGTTTGGCCGTGACCAAATGGGGCGAGGAAACCTGTCAAAAACTGGATGCAGCATACTATGAGTGCTGGCAAGCCCTGAAGAACAATTTCCAAATTACTAAAAACTAAAATAATTTTACTCAAAAGTGACAATAATAAAACATCATTACATATAACTTCAAAGGTAAATGTATGTATTTGAAGTATTCTTTACCTACGGCACATAATTTAAATTCTATTGACTAACTAAATTTTTATAATTGATTTTTTTTTTTTAAAGTAAATGTAATGCAAATGGACGGAAAAACATGACTTTCATGGAAGTATTCCATTAATTTGACCTTTTATATTTATACAGTTAATAACTAAAGCAGATTATTTTTAAACAAAAAACATATTATCAAATTTAGTTCAGTTAGCCATTAGAATTTAAAAGGGTGCAGCACTGTAACACACACATACATTAATGGACGCCAGTAAATAGTTCTAGCTTGATATTCACTACATCTCAAATGTCACTGATCAAGTATCTAATACAAATGTGCAATCCTTATAGTCTAAATGTGATGCTTGGAGCAGATCGAGGACTTCGATTGCTGAACACTTGGCTGCTGTTTAACCGGCAAATGCATAATTGATTGCAGTTCACCTGCGTCGGCTCACTTATCTTCGGAAACTCTGAAGTGACATGGGAATTGGTGACATTGTCGTCTGATCGGCGGCTATATAAACACTTGGTGTCACACTTGCAGGATCCCAATCTGTAGTTATTCTGAGCTGGATTGCAATATTGATGGAGTAAGTGCTCCATATTTTCCCTTCCCGCGGAACAGTAGCTATCTAGAGTATCCACGGTACTAATGAGATCCGGTGTAAGCTCGGATTGGTGACGATTTGTCAGCCAATAGGTTCGCATGTCACCCTTGCCCTAATTAAAGATAGAATTTATTATCTAGCAAATAATACTTAAAAATTAAACCCACCTTGATACTGGTCAGACCCCTTTCTATGCAGACATAGCTGCCAATTAACTGGAGAAGTTGGTAGGTGGCCTCGGATATGTGGATCTTCATTGAATCCCCGGTGCTCTCCATCCTGGATGCTGTGTTCACAGTGTCTCCGAATAGACAATATCTGGGCATCTGAGATTTAAATAGGGATAATAACATAACATCAGGGATGGTATTTAATAACTATCACAATTTAATAATTATTTTCGGACTTTTACTTAATCGCTCTAAAGATAGTTATTATTAATGTTAGAGAACAAGAAATTACTTAAAAAATAATGATTATTTTTTATTAATATATTTTTAAAATGTTACTTTTTTCAATCAAAATATCTTTAATCATTTTTATTGCTAACAAAAAAATATTTTCTACTTCATAAAAATTATTTTTAACCATTAAAAATCAGGAAAATTCCTAATTTTCAATTATTACGAATACTATTCTTTCTTCAAATAGAATATATTTGTTAATATTTTTTAGTATACCATATAACCCCTTATACATTTTATAAAAAAGTCTTAATCATATTATTCAATTCACCTTTTGTCCCACAACTCCTGCTGCACATGGACCCGAGTGAACTCCAATACGGAGCTGAACAGTCTCAGTGGGTTTATGCCGGATTTTGAGATTTCCCACGGTCTCTAAGAGATGAAGAGCTAAAGAGGCTATCTCTCCCGCATGTCGATTTCCATTCTGCAGTGGCAACCCGGATACAACCATATAAGCATCTCCGATTGTCTCAACCTTAAACAAATATTGTGTTTTATAATATTGGTTATTATTTGTTAGTACCGTCATTAACCTTATAGACATCGTAATTGGATATGATCGAATCGCAGCAGGTGTACCAGTCGTTCAGCATTTCTACCACCTCAAATGGCGTGCTTGTGGTGCAAAGTTCGGTGAATCCCACAATGTCACTAAATAATATTGTTACACATTCAAAGCACTCTGCCTCTACAGGATCCCCTCGCTTTAGGAGCTCAGCTACAGGTCTGTAAGAGATTGGTTTTTAAATTGTATTTTCTTTGGCTTATAAGATCTAATCAACATTTACCTAGGTAGCATTTGGTAAAGAAGCATGTCTGTTTTCTTTTTCTCTTCGTATAGTAAATTAGTTCGTTCCTGAACTAGACCCTCAAGATTGTAGGCATATTTTTCCATTATCGATAGCATGTTGTCGAAAATATTGGGCTTTCTGAATTGGGTTAGAGAAAGTAAAAATAGTACAAAGTTAAATTACAATAAACCTCAATGTCAAGAATTTCTTCTAGGATTGCCATTATCTTTTTCTTAAATCGACAAAAAAAACTTAATGGTCGTTACTTACAAGCCAGCCTGGAGTTCCTTCAGATGCATTCGGACCAGCCTGATGTCTGGCCTGGCCTCCGGATCCTCGTCCCAGCACTGACACAAACACTTACGGATGTAGTCCGGTATGTCCAGGTGAGTGTGGGTCAGAGCCGGACGAAACACGCCGTGTTGCAGCAGTTCCGGGCACTTGACAAACTGAATAATTTCTGCAACAAAAAAATTTTGATTTATTTAAAATTACTCCCATACTTTTACAGTTGGAAATCAATCGCATAAATACGTTTGGAGATATATGTTTTGATAGATTCTCCCTCTATGTCATTTATCCTGTATATATATTCAAGATGAAATCAACTTTACTTTACTCGATAAAACGAAGAATTTTAATTTACTAAGTTTAATAATTGAAAAATAGTAAACAATAATGTTACAATTTGTATTTTTGTTAATTCATTACAATTTACAGATTTTTTTTAAAAAATTGAGTTTTCAGATTTACTTTTATTTATTTATTTAAATGTCCACCGGATAGGTACAAAGGAAACAACTACCAAAAGAATTCTAAATCTTTTTAGCAACAATAATGTTTGAAATAACTAAAATTTAAAAGGTTCTTGATATTGACCTTTAACACTCACCCTCTTTTGAGTAGGCCGTATCCCCCCAAGGACCCTTGCGGCCAATCATCTCGTAAAGGAGAATTCCCGAAGGAATAGACGTCTCCCTTCTGGGAACCGCGTGCTGGTCGGTAGGCATCCCTCAAAAGCTCTGGCGCCATACAGAGGGCACGTTTCAGTTCTAGTTCACTCCTGCAAATAGACGTGGTTTTTATCATCGTAGAAAGTTCTTTGACAAGATTTCTAATTTTAGAAATACTTTATACTAGAAAGTGTAAAATCAAATAAATAATAAGATCAATGAACAGATCTCAAATTTTAAAATGGTTTAGAAATCCCTAAACTATTGCTTTACTTGTTGGGTTCTTCTTGGCCCGCATTTAGTTCGTGGAGTCCAAAGTCAGAGATTTGGCAAACCCAGCGGGAGTCGATGAGGCAGTTGCTGGATCGCAGATTGCCGTGGGATATTATCTCGGAGTCGTGCAGGTAGATCATGCCCTTCAGGATGTCGGAGACCAGAGATGAGATAAACATGTGGTCCAGGTGCAAGTCTTCATTGGCCAGCACGTCCTCCAGACTGCCTCGTGCACAATACGTGGTGAAGATGATCACGGACCCGTGATCTGTTGATGCCCCAATAAAGTTAATAATGTTCTCATGCCGAACCTGTTGGAAAATCATATATGTAGCTTAAATTTATTTTTTTAACTTTAATGGCTCACCTCCCGCATTAGTTTTAGTTCCTTGCGAATGGAACGGGTGATGTCCACGCTCTTCTTGTGAATCTTTTTCATGGCCACAATATTGCCCCGAAAAAGAGCTAACCAATGGGGGATATGCGATACAAATTTATAAACGATATTATTGCCTACTATATTTGTACTTATGTAGCTTACCTATATTTGTAAAGGACCTCTTGTTGGGTTCTCCAACCACTAAAATGCTTTGGCGACATATCTGAAACTAAATAATATAAGATATTTTCATTATTATAATATGTGGATAGTTAATGCTTCACTAATTTATTTAATTTGATTTTTTTTTAAGCGATACCTACAATATTCTTATTACTGGGGTTGTTGTATTCGCCGAGATTGATGACGGTAACTTCTTTCATGTCCACTTTCCACAAAAGTCCTGCCAGTGTCTGTTCATAGCGGTAATGCCTCAAACAAAATATTCCAAATTATTATTAAGATTAAAAAGTTACATGGGTTTCACAAAAGAAAAAAGAAAACTGAGTTTAATCACATTGTTTCCGAAACAAATTCTTAAAAAACAGAAATTTACACGATATAATTTGAACAATTTCTATCAAAAAACTCAAAAAATTCACAGGATGCGTGCCTTTGTTTCGCTCTTCTCTAAATATATCTCAGATTTAATAAGTGTTAAAAAAATCATTGAAACAAGTCTTGCGCCTGTGAAGTTCATGTCACCTTAGGCCTAATTAAAAATTAATCATACTTGATCAGCAGAGCGATGGCCACCACGACGACGAGGGCACTTAATGGGCCCGTTACCAGATATCGCCAATCTAGTTTCTTTCGAGGACACAGTTCGCCATGAAAACCACAGAGGGGTTCTGCAAGTGGAGGACGGCCATTTAGCCACTGGATGGGTCTATCACTCTTTATGTAGCGGAACTCCTTTGGGATTATTTAATTAAATTGCTTACACTATAATAATTTGAAATGCTTATAATTCACTAACCGGTATTAAGGAGTGCTTATTGTACGCAAAGAATCCAACTGGCTGCATGGACATCTTGGCCAGAGATCCGCCTGAGGTTCCACTGCCGACATCGTTTTGCAGAGTTATCACTGTATAATTCCCTTCAGCATCGCCATTAGAGTCTATGTAGACCTAGTAAAAAAACATAGATTTTTATGAAGTTACGATTATAGTATTAGTATATATCATATATATTTTATCATCACTACATATTTTAAATTCATAATAGCAACCTTGAACTATTTACTCACATCAAATCCTTGTATTGAATGATAGGACCTATTGAAAATATGACTCATTACCAAATTTCCATCGTAGATATCGCCGCCCTGTTTTAAAACTTCCGAAATGGCTCGAACATAGATCATAACACTATCGTAAAGATGTAGACCATATATGGGCACCTATACAATAAACATATCGGTAAAATTAATAATGTAATTGGCATTCTTTAAATAAAATCAAATTAAAATTAATTTAAAAATAACAGAGACTTTTCAATAAGCTCAGATTTTCCTACCGATATGTTGTCAAAGACACGCTGATGATATGGCACCAGAAATGGAGTCTTTCGAGCATAATCTTTTATTTTCGAACAAATGTCGCTGCAAACATAAATTTATACAAATAGTTAAACTGTTTTATAAAATATTATTTTAAATATTTATTTTCATGCAAATGATTAAGATGAATTAAATTGAATATTTTTAAGGGAACTACGCTTCTAAATTTATTTTATGATCCTAATATTTTTAAAAAATAAAGAACATATGTAATTTAAACAAATTTAGATTCATCTGAAATAAAAATTTATAAGTCTCCTCATAAAACGTTGATGACATGCCTAAAACTACACTCACAAATATTAATTTCTAAATTTTAGAAACAACGCCTTTGGACCAAAAAAAAAAAATAATTTTCTTAAAATTTTTTTATTGAATTTAACATTATATTTGAGAAAAATTCATTGGTTTCTCGATACTTGACAAAATCAAGTGAGGACGAGAGACATTAATCTTGACTTCAACCATAATTTTCGTTTTAATTTAATTTTTCGGTTAAAAGGCGATATTTCAATTTGAAGTACGATAAAAATAAGAACAGAATTAAAAAACAAATCTGATTAGCCTTGTAAAAATGTAAAAATAATTGTATCTTGTTTTTTGAAAAGTGTAAGCACTACTTTTACCAAATGAAAAAATCCAAGTGATCTTATAAAATCAAGTTCCTAAAGATCGATTAGAAAGACGCAACAAAAATACGCACAGTTAGGTAACTAAGAGTCAGATAAATTACCGAATATGGGGGTTTTGTGGATATGTCATGCTTATTTTTACAACTGAACGAAATGAGATTTTGTCCAGTGATTTGCTCTTTTCTTTTCTAATATAAGGATCTAAATAATCTGGAATAGATGGTGCATGCATTAGAACTCTATCCCGGACCGCCGATCCTCACAATGCACTTACTACGTTCCATAATGTTAACCCTCCGGTTTGAGTCGTAGATCTCGTCGTCCACGGAAACCACGATGTAGTCCCCGCTCTCCAGGAGCCGCCGATTCTGGAGGCCTCGCACAAAGTCCACCATGGCGATGTGCTCCCCAATGAACACATAGACTGTTTGGGTAAAACCGGTAATTCAATTTTGTTCAGTGCAATTTACAATTCAAATAAAGTGTAAAATCGGTGTTTCAATATTGAACAGTGAAATTCACAATTAAAATAAAGTTTGAATAGTTTAGTTTATGTACCAGTACTTATTTCTTTAATTTAAGCTAACTCAATAAGATTAAATTTGAATTAATGTGAGTAGCTATAAAAGTTTTAAATTAAGTTAGAAGCTAAATTTTATATTTTTAAATTAATTTTAAAATAACGATAAATAACGTTTTTTTGCTTAAACACAAACTTCATCCAATGCTTCCTTTAAAAAAATATTTTTTTTATTGAAACAGTCCTACACCAAACTTTACTTTATTTTCGTACATCATACAACATCAATCCTTACTGCGAGTTGTTGAATATGTTTCTTCTATAATTTTATCGATCTGCGAAAGGGTTTTTGTGGTCGGTATATAGTCGGAGATATGTTTGAAGTGACTGATGGTGAAGTTTCTTGCTTCCGCCAGTTCCTGTTGTGCAAAGTCTCAAATAAGTTTATAATAATCAGGACGTCCGACTCACCTGAATGGCACGAGCAACATCTGAGCCCCAAATGGGTTTTGAGCTGACAATTATGGCGAATTTATTCCAATGAAAGGCGTTCAGTAAACTAATTACACTTTTAGAGACCTTTTAATACAATATTGTGTGTTAGAAAATATCCCGCTGTCAATTACTAAAAATTACCTTGGAAGCCGGAGCCAAGGTTCGTGCAAAGGTGTGAAACGTACTTTTGTTTGAGACAATTGAGTCGGAGCATTTCTACAAAGCAAACAAAGTATTAACATGTTTAAACATTCAACAAAATCAAACAAATGGTTTTAAAATTTCAAATAAGTTAGACTTATACTGTGAAGTTTATTGCTACTGCCACAAGCAATGGCAAAATGAGGAAAAAATAAAAATAAAGGATTGTGTTCTATTCTTTCAACAATTGAATTTATCTGTGGTTGACATTTTGCCTCCAGGGTTTATTTCGCTTTTTATGTCAATGTGCTAATAAATCGGGATTCAAACCCCTGAGCAGAAAAAATGTCCTTAAACTTTAACAAAATAGTCTGTCATATGTGAAGCCAAGGTGTTCGACTCCTGAACTGGACCCTGGTGACCCAGATTTGAGTAATGGGTCTACTCACGAAGGAAAGCATCGGCGTGTTCCAAGCGGAGGCCAGAAGCGCCTCTGTGGTGCAGCTCTCATCCGGACCGATGAACGCGGTCACGCCCGATTCACGCATCTGTGTCATCGCCCTGAAACGTTACCCAGAACGGGTCAATTTCGCAGGGAAGGATGTTGGGGCAATTTAATTTTGGAGTAATTGAATGATTTACCTAAGGGGCTTTACACGGTAGGCGCTCATTTTGTGGCCAATGTCGACCGGTTTAAAGGCCAACTTCTTGCCCGGCAACAGGTGCGGATTTTTGTTCACATCCTCGATGGCCAGTGGCAGTCCGCCCAGCGTCACCTAATATAAAGTAAGCCAAATTAAAGTCAGTAATGAGTAGTGGCTGGTTACGATGGAAACATGCTTCTTAAATGAGCTCCCAGTTGTGCAATGCTACTTAATTTATGCATGTTGTCCCATTGTTAAAGGACCAAAGGGAGGCAAAACATAAGCAATGCAAGACAACTAATATTTTCACTTGGCTGCATCTCTGTCGGTGGGGGATAATTTAAGAATTTCTCGTTATAAATTTTTGTAATACAAAGAAAATCAGTTTCAGGCGCTGACAACTTTCTTGATAGAAATTAAAAAAAACTTTTCATGACAACGGAAACATATACATATCAAACCAAAAACATCTCTTATGCGGTAAAAAACTTGTGACGCCCTCACCCTTAACATACAAATTTTCTAATTTCAAACTTTTGCCATTTTACGTTAGACAATAACGAATACATTTCCTAAGATTATTAATTTTTTTAAACAGGTATATTTTTGCCGAACAAAAACCTTTTAGAAAATAATGTTTATGTTTGGTTCATTACAATGCATCGTCTAATTATTTTTCGTAACAAGATTTTTGTCATAAATTTTGTATTTTGGTGTGATTGAAAGGCCTAAACATTATTTGCCCGTTTATTTAAATTAAAATTTATTAAGACGTTAAATAGTGAGTGTGAAATTTTCTGCGTTTTTTCAAGAAACATTTGTTGTTTTCAGCTGTAACAATTCCCAGTCGAACCTGAACTTCTGTGGTGAGGAATAAGGTGGAATCAGAAATGCATCCCCAAATATGAATGACAAGCATAAGATTCAGGATACTTGTATTTCCTGGGGATATTTGTTTAGCTGTGTGAGTGTGCAAAGGTCTGAAACTAAATTTGAATTTGCTAGCTGCAAAATGTTTCTTATGAAAACCGCAGTAAAACAGTTTATTTTATAAAGAATAATTGAAGAGGCTTTACTTATACAGTTTTAAATAAACTAAAATGTAAAATAAATTAAATGGATGAATAGGGTGTTTTTTAAAATTTTCTTAGGAAAAAATGTGTGTTTACAATTTATTATGTTAATATAAAACTATGTTATTTAAAAAATGGTTATTAAAATAGGTTAAAAAAATAAAAATAGCAGTAGTTAAATGATTCCGGACCATATAAAATATTGAAGCTTAAATGTTTTTTTAAATGATTTAATAAGAAGTACTTAAATCAGTATAAAACACACACTTGGTGCGCTTCGTGACTACGGGGGCGGTCTTCCGCAGAGATTTCAGAATTAAATCGAAAAGTAAGAGAAGTAAATAGAAATCGAAATTTGAATTGAGATTTTGTAAGCTTATAATTTTGGGACCGCCTAAATGTTTTATTAAGTAAGTATTATTTGTGGGAACATACGATAAATTTAGGAATTTAATATATATTACGGGTGTACTTCTTTCACACGGGCACAACTATCATTTCAAAGCCGAGTAGTTCGTTGATCCCCTGAGCATAGGCCCGCAATTCGTGATTCCTGCTTCCAATGTGCCTGGCACCCAGCATCCGTAGGTTGAGTTTCACTGCCACAACGAGGCTGGTGACGGCCAGGATCAGCAGGTTGGTCCAGAACAGGATCGACAGGATCATGAACAGCAGAAAGTGGTCGGCCTTCAGACAGGAATCCTTGCCCAGGCACTCCCACAGGTGGGCGGGAAAGAGGTAGAGTCCCTGGACGACACTCAAGCACCAGGGCAGGAGCATCACCGGACTGCACTGCTGCCACACGGACAAAGCAGCCATTTGGAGTCTGGAGAGGAATCCGCCGAGGGGTCCCTTGGTGCGGAGGTGGACCAGCCCGTACCCGTAGAACTGGGCACCCATGGCGAATCCGGAGAGCAGTGGACTGCAGGCCAGCTGACCCAGCTTGCCCACTAGGTAAACTCGGGTCAGAGGTCGTTGAAGCTCCGGCGATGGGTCAACTTGGATTCTAACCTCCAACATAGACAGCATCAAAGTTAATTGCAGCATGATAAATACGCAGAGGCAGCGATGCGAACGTATAAAGTTGGGAATATAATCACGCATAATGTTAGCATACAAAACTAAAATTTTTATTTTTCAAGTGGATTAAGCCAGAAAGTCAACGAAAATGTTTTTTTAAAAAATAGCTAACTTAGAGCAGAAGTTTTTTTGTAATTAAAACTCATTTTCTGTCTTACCAAAAGCTGAGGCCAAATAAAAATTTTGTTTTAATTTTAATGCTTTTAAAGTCATTAAAAAATTATTCATTTTATTTTGTTTTTGCAGAAATTATTAATTATTAATAATTAATAATTATAATAATTATTGATTAGTTTTTGCGGAATAGACTTGAAGTAAACCTAAGTAATCTAAACGCAACTTCGTTAAGAACGACGCGCTCTGAAATGTATGATAATTTATAAAAATAAATCTAAGTCAGGAACAAGACGTTTTAAAAATCGAGAAAAAATGGTTGGCTTAAGAATAATTACTAATACTTCAATACAGACAATTTAAGACAAAATCGGTCTTACATCATAAGTGTTGTTCCTAAATCCGTTCTAAGTTTTCCTAATATAATCTAGGAATATTTGGCCATACCATTGGGATTAGGTTGACTATGGATGCTAATTATGAATAAACCATAATGAACTAATTATTCCTCTTTGAATAAACAGTATCAAAAACCCCTCCTCTTGTCACAGCATTTGGTTTAGTAAATTCAATTAAAAAGGTGCTGAGTCAGAGGAAAAAACCACTAATACCATAATACAATTAAAATACAGATTTATTTGTGGGTTTCGCCAGTCAATACCAATGAATACAAATTAAAATATTAAAATTGAATTGTCCCCCAAATTATGGTTTTTGATGGCTGATTGCCCAAATAACCAAACCATAAAATTGTGATTCATTTAATAGATGTGGCACCAATATTAAAATTTAGATGTTGATTAATCTTATTAGTTTATATTGTATATTGAAAAACCATTTACATTTATATTTAAATTGAAAAACTTGCCCTGAATGTATAAGGGCGAGGTCTTTTTTAATTGCACACATAGGCTTCTTTCATCTCCCACAAAATAAAATTAAAAAGTAATTAGGCCATTGTTTTTTCCCTTACAAATTTTCCAATTAATCATCTCATAATCACAGGTTTACATATTTCTCTTAAGCAGCGTTGTACATTAATCTTAAAGGTTATGCTGTGAGTTGGGCAGGCAATTGAAATGGTTTGTGACAGTCATTATTGAAACTTCGGTATTTTTTGTAATTATTAAGGTCATAATTTAACTTTACTTAATTTTTCGCCTTATGTCAAGTTACGGTTTCGGTTAAACACTTGGATTTGCAGACCTGTAGTATTAAACGGAAATCGAATTTAAAAAGACTTTGTTTAATTTCGTATTTATTTCATGAATTCAAGCTATTTAAGCAATCGTCATTTGAGCCGAATTTGCTAACGTTATTAACGAATTAATACCAAAGTTTAAGTCAGTTTTTATCTGAATTTTAAGTAATTAAAGTATGTTCTTTCAACATCCTTGTAATATATAGCTGTTATTAAATATCAAAATATACCTAATTTAACAGTTACCACATATGTACATTTCTAGTCAGTGCTTCTAGGTCACTTTTAAGCACGGCTTAGAAAAAGAAAATGAACGTATTCCAATTAAGGACGAAGCTGTCATAGAAACTATGAACCGTTGTTGAGATGAGGTTTAAGCTTAAGGATGGTTGCAATCAAAGTAGAAATGTAAGAAATATTCCGTTTTTAAATATTCGCACCCTTTAAGCTTTGTACAGAATTATACTTTTTTTGTAAAAGAATGCTGATTTTATATAAGGCGAAAGGGTAGGAAAAAGCAAAGCCACCCACACAAAAACCAAAGAGGATTTGTTTCTTTAGTTTCTGGGCTTTGAAACTGTAGACAGTACGCTACAGAATATTTCGGGAGTTGACATTTCAGCATTAATTAATTACTGCAAATATTATAAAAGGAGTTATATCAGTTAACCTAGCTTAAAGTCGACCATTTCCGTGTAAAAGAAATTAATTTCTTTTTAACTCCTGTTTTTTAAAGGCAATACTTCTTTACCAATTACAGAATAATTATAAAGAAATTGAAAGCCTGGCAGAGAAAATATATTTCTTCATCTTAAGTTTCTTTAATGGTGCCCAAACGAATTAAAGCTGTTTTTATGACCAATTAAGAAATCTCTTACTTCCATGTTTACCTTTCTAAAAATAAATTTGAAGCTTTGGGGAAATGATTTTGGTATAAATTAATTTGAGAAACAACTCTGTAAAAAGAAAACATCACTTTCTTTCCTTAAAAAAACAATTAAAAAAGTATGGCACCGACTTCTTTACAGATTAATATGTATTTATTTTCCAGCGAGTCCATCGTTTGTCGTTTTAATGGAATAAAAGGTCAAGCAAGCAAGCATGAGTTTCCACTAAGGAAAACATTTAATTAAGAGAATAACAAATAAGAGAAAATAAATAATACTCGGGATAAAGTGACCTATGGCCAACATGCGTTTACAGATAAATATCAATACCTTTAATTAAAATCTGCTTCGCAGATTTTTAACTTAATTTGGATTCTTTGCCGAAGTTGCATAAGTTTGCATAAAGTTAGTAGCTGCTAGCAAAAAAGTTAATAGTTGTCAATAAATTTGTAATATTTATTTTAATAAGACCCATCACCCCCATAAAATGGATTTGGAAACCCTTGTCAGCTTACAGAAAACTGAATATATTTTTTTGATCCGTATTTATTTATGTATATCTCGCAAGCCCAAAAAATATTGAAATATTGGAAGTCATTTGGCTTTGGTCAATTTATGATGAAGAGAAGAACTTTTGATGGGTTTGCTTTTAAGCTTTCTATTTCGTCCAGATAAACTTGGACCGTCATAAAAAATAAGGCAAGTACTATCCGCTTTTTTCGGGAACCAATTAAATTGGGAAAAAATGCATGCATGTATCTCTGTTTTTTCTATCAATGATGAGATGAGCGCTGTCAATCCTCTTTCAAAAATATCTGGAAATCAAAACAAGACTGGGAAAGCTGTTGGGAAAATAGTCCAAAGAAAAATACACTGCTGTTATTTTATGTAAAACTTCAATTTTGTCCTTATATTTTATGTTTCTTTTAAAATGTTCCTTCTTTTTAAATTTAACTGCATTTTGGCTTACTTAATTTATAATCTTTAATGCTCTATAAACACTAGAATACTTTATTCACTTTAAAAAAAACATGTAAAAAGAAACGTGGTCATCATTGTTAGAGTATTGCGGTGAAATGGCTCAAGGGACACATGATGTGTTTGATTGGGGCAGCACAATCGTCAATCATTATGCTGAGCTATAAATTTCATGATATTTTTGGGACAGGTTGCGTTGACTTGTGGCCCAAAACGAGATTGGCATTTGAATTGCAAATGTGACAGGTTGATGTTTTATTCATGAACATATATAATTACCGCAGGAATCAATTTAAAATAATTTTGGATAATTTTTGCGAAACTTTAGGCCGCGACAAGGGCTTCGCTTACTCACCCGCATCTGGGAGTATTCAGCCAGGAATCCAATATTTATCGTGTCCGACAGGCGACGGCTGGAGGCAGCTGCTCCGGAGGCCAAAGGATTGCTGCTGCCCCACTGACAGCCGAGGAGGACGAAAATGCAGGAGAGTGCAGCGGTGGAGGCGTAAAAGCGTGGCATCCTCAAAGGCAATAAAGTTTTATTTTCCACGAAACTGACACCGACACGGGCCACTGACAATTTGACAACCCGACTACCGAGCACCGACTGTGAATCACTTAATGGTCGAGGATATTCACATGGTCCTGGGAGCTGCAGGTGCCCGAACGACGTACGGCAGTCATTTGTTTAGTCAAATCCAAATCCCATTTTCTTTATCCCAACAGGTGTGCGTATATCTGAGTCCAAGTTCCAACTTGTTGCTCCGCCTCTCCGTATTACGTTCCGGCAATTTAACACGCCCGTAGTCCGTCACAGACTGGATTCGTTTGGCAGTGGTCCTTGGCTTTTATAGCCTCCGTGCTTCGTGTCCTTCGGGGGGGATTCGTTTCGGTTCCGGTTCGGAGGATGGGCAGACCGAGTTTGGGTGCTGGGACGCGCCAAAATTAAGTGGTCTATGAATGACAAAATCAGCAGAGCCCGGGGATCAAAAACGGGACAAGTGGGCGGCTGGGTCAGCACGGGCATTTCGTCCATTGCCGTTGGTCAGTCGGACAGGATGCTAAGGACCTTGTTTATTTGTTCCTGTTGACGGCCAAAAATCATTTGTTTCAAATTTAGAGTGACCCCGATGATGACTTGCCAGACTTGCAAAGGAATCCAAGATTGGGTCATGCCAGGTCGCTTAGATTCCCTCCTGTTGAGTACATTATTTCCCTGTTCCTGATACCCATCCAATGGCAATAATACCTTTGGACTGGCAGTCAATTATGGGAATAATCTTTTGTTTTGCCCTGGTTTTATTGCGTAACAGGCTTTAAGGAATCTACAACTAATGGTCTGGGAGCATTGCTAAAGAATTAGCTTGAGGTTGTATTTAGGGGGAAGTCCTTGTCTGGTTTTCAATATGAATAAGTTAAAAAAAAAAACATTTCGTTCGATTACAAAGCGTGAAGGTGAATTGTATTTCACAAAGCTCACTTTTAATAAAACATAAAAAGAAAAAAATCGTTTGAAACCTAAGTATACAATATTTAAACATTTTAAACAGCGACCGTATATAATAGTATTTGAGACTTCTTTTTAATTTGACTTCAGTGATTTGGTTTACTTCTTTCACCGATTCGGTTTATTTATAAAACTTGCTTTTTTTGCTTTTTTCACCGATTCGGGTATTATTTAGTCAAAAGTTTGAACGCAGTGAAGGAGACATTTCCACCCAAAAAAAAATAAATTTTTTTTAAAAAAAAAAAAAAAAGGGTAATTTAAAAATTTTTTTTTTTTTTTTTTTTTTTTTTTTTTTTTTTTTTTTTTTTTTTTGAAATTATTCTCAGTTTTTTCCAAAGTTCTGTCAAAGTCTTTTTTGCGGGTAGTATATAAGTCGGAACGAGCCGGACGGGCACAAAATATTATAGTTAATGTAATGTCTTTTTTTTTTAAATAAAATTGCATAAGTCTTTTTAACATAAAAGCTCTCAAATAACACTCAGTGATTTTGCACTAATAACATTTAATTTTATAATATACATTCCTTCATGGAAAAGGACATCCTTTATTTGGTTGCATTGCAGTAGTTCAAGTTCAAGGACAGCGAACGGCCAAATTTGGTGGCAATTTTAGAGCTTTTCAGCGTAATCCGAACTTAGCTTGCCACGAGGACTCGTAACCGGAAATTCAAATGCAAATGCTTTATTGTACACTTTGCCAGAAAGCTTGAACAATGTACAACGTAGACTTCTAGAAAATGTCTTGAATATTGTCATTACATGCGTTGGACAATTATCTTCATGCTTTTGGTTTCGATTTCTAATTAAATTTCCGTAGGCCTTGCCAATGGCATCACATATCCTTTTATGTCATTTTCATAGCACTCAAGTCTCGAGTTTTTAATTTCCAGTGCCTCGTAAGAGGTAATTTGCAGCTGAATTCCGATACACATTGGAAGCGGTTCAATTAGATCAACAGTGCGGTTCACAATAGTAAGGCTATTTAACGATTTCTTACGTATATTTTAACTATATATATTTGTTGTGTAATTTTGTTTCTTTTATTATTTTGTAGTCCTTAAGCTTTTACAAATGACTTAAAAAAACTTGCTAAAATAGCACAATATACTAAAAAGAGTATTTCAATACAAGAATTGGAAAACTAAACTCTATATTTTAATTTTTTAAAATTTAAATTAAATTGGTTTGAAACTTCAGTTTATTTGCGATGTTGTTTATAATGTTGTACCGGAGTGTATCCAGTCAGCTATTTACCTAATATTTGTTCTAGAGTGTTGTAAAGATCCAAGTTCAATTTCAATGCTGGCTTACATTTTGATTCCATTTGAGCCGACACGTAAGCTGATTGAATTGAAAATTTAATTTTAACTTTTGTCGGAGTGACTCCCGTGCTTAGAACGCCAATGGTTGGTTACTCCTTTGTGTGTCGGCCAGAGAAGGACGATTATGGGACCATAACGATTCATATTACTCTTTGAGCCGGCATGTTTGCATATGGCAATACATTTTGCAAGCGAGTTGGCGCTTCCTGTACCGTGAATTATGCATTGACAGAAACAGTTTCTTTCCTGGTAAAATGAAGGCAGGACATGCGGAAACATGCATTTGCACATTTATTTTAATATGTTTGATACTACATTTTCCAGTCACTTAAATTCGTATTTATATTGAAAAGCCGATGTCACCTTAAATATCAAAAATAAGTTGCATTTGTCATGATTTATTTAAATGTAAGCAACTTCATAAAAGTAATTTATTTTATTGCCATTTGCGAATAACTTTTTCACGCTCATTGAAATCGATTTTGCAATTCCAAAATTTGCATGTGAAATTTATTTTTTTTTTATTGTAAATTGAGTCTATTATTGTCCATTGATAACTGTAAAATGCTTTACTTTATTAAATCCTGATATACAAATATGAAATATATTTGTTAAATCGTAAAGTTTGCCCTAGAGGGATAAAGAGTAAAATGTCTGGTAAATGTTTTAGTATTCAATACACATAGAGGCAGACAACACAAGCAATTTAGAATGCCGACATAGCACTCTTTCCCTAATCTCTCCAACTAAGTTGGATTTTATGTTCCATTAAGCGGGGACAGTCTAAACAGAATAAATAATATATACCAGTATTCCTAGTTCAATTCTGTAATTGCTTTAGTTTATCAGCGGAGCTCTTCATGTACTTAAAAACACTAGAGAATCGTTTGCAGCCTGTCAATGTTTTTTCAGTTTGAGGGATTCACTTTGGCTCTGGGCTTAAACTCCCAAAATTTGGGAAACAAAAGTTCTCATAACCGGTAAATATTCATGCATTGCGATATTAACACAAAAATAAAACTTTCTCCCAGGAAAACACAGACATGAATGCCCGCACCCACAACTTCAAAATGACTCTTTATACAAAAATAATTTTTAGTATGAGCAATTATTCGTTGCCAATCTTTTGAACCCCAGCAAAAATATAGCTATATTACTGAATTAACTATAAGATAAATATTCCAGATATTAATGGAATAAATATATATTACCCATTAGAAAACTTCGGCAGCTCCAAGTTTATATACCCTTTCATTTACTGAAATTAAATATTCTATATTTCGATGATCAGAATATGGTCAGGCTGGAATAATCCATTTTAAACAGAAGTTTTGATACGTCATTACGTGGATTAATAATTAATAATTATTAATAATATGGACGGCAATTATTAATAATAATAGCTTTTAATTGAAATGAATAATACTGGAAATTTGCATTGGTTCAAAAATAATGAGGTAAAAGGCGGTGTCCACAACCTGCGCACTTCCCCTATAAACCAATAACCAACAATATAGAGCATTAAATATACTGTATACAACATAAATAATAAAATAAAGGTAACATGCTACATTCAACACACGACATTTAAAAATATACAATATAGAACATACAAGACACATGCAACATTCAACATGCAACATTCAACATGCAACATTCAACATGCAACATTCAACATGCAACATTCAACATTCATCATGCAACTTTCAACATGCAACATGCAACATTCAACATTCAACATTCAACATTCAACATTCAACATTCAACATTCAACATTCAACATTCAACATTCAACATTCAACATTCAACATTCAACATTCAACATTCAACATTCAACATTCAACATTCAACATTCAACATGCAACATGCAACATTCAACATTCAACATTCAACATTCAACATTCAACATTCAACATTCAACATTCAACATGCATCATTCTACATGTAAAATCCAACATGCAACATTCAAAAAGCTACATTCAACATTCAACAATCAAAAATTATCAATACACAGTCAACAATCAACTATCAACAGTAAACAAGCAACAGTCAATAATCAACAATCAACAATTAAATATCAACAATCATTAAACATAAATAAGCTATTAACAATTAACAGTAAACAAAACACTTGGTAAATGTTAGATAACATACATGTATGCTAATGTAATGTTAACAAAATGTAAAACTGGCCTTGTCATCGTCAAGGTAAGTTTTTAACTCTTGGAATTATAATTCCCAATAAGTTCTAGCGTAAAAATTACGACCTATGGGCTGTGACAGCTCATAAATCAGTTCTCTCGGATTTCAAAAAGTGTGAGTGTGTGCTTCTTGAGGCAATCCAGGCGATTGATGGTTATACAATCTGAGTTGGATTGTCACCAGGATGTAGGATCAAGGACCTCTTAAGTACGTAGCTTAATTATATTATTTTACCCATCCTTATAATTTTGGTCAACGGAGTGAAGGAGACATCTTCGACCCTATAAATATTCTTGATCAGTATCGCGTCCTGAGTTGATATAAGCATGTCCGTCTGTCCGTCCGTCCGTCCGTCCGTCCGTTCGTTTCTACGCAAACTAGTCCCTCATTTTTTAAAGCTAACTTTTTATACCCTTGCAGAGGGTATTATAATTTCAGTCAAAAGTTTGCAACGCAGTGAAGGAGACATTTCCGACCCTATAAAGTATATATATTCTTGATCAGCATCACCAGGAGAGTCGATCTAGCCATGTCCGTCTGTCCGTCTGTCCGTCCGTTTCTACGCTTTTAAAGCTTCTACAGTTTTAAAGCTATCTGCTTGAAACTTTCCCAAAAGTTGTCTTTCTATTGCAGGTAGTATATAAGTCGGAACGAGCCGGATCGGGCCACTATATCATATAGCTGCCATATAACTGAACGATCGGAAATGCCATAACTTTGGTGTTTTTAAAGTTAGGAAGTTGGGATTTTCTATGGGTCTTATTTTTGGCTAATCAATCCGACCTACCAAATTTCATAAGGATCGGACGACTATATCCTATAGCCGCCATATAACTGATTGATCGGAAATGCAATAGCTTTGGTGTTTGTAAAGTTAGGATATTGGGATTTTCTATGGGTTTTATTTTTGGCCAATCAATCCGACCTACCAAATTTCATAAGGATCGGCCGACTATATCTTATAGCTGCCATATAACTGAACGATTGGAAATGACATAACTTTGGTGTTTTTAAAGTTAGGAAGTTGGGACTTTTTATGAGTATTAAGAATGCATCATATGAATAATTTTGGAGAATATAATTTATAGAATATTCTGCAAGGGTATATCAACTTCGGCTCCGCCCGAAGTTAGCTTTCCTTTCTTGTTTGTTTTTATTTTTTTTTCTTTGGTATTTGGTAATATTTAAATATTATGGAATTACGGTTTTAATTAAATTAAAATCGGTCAACAATATCATATAGCTGCCATAAAAACGATGGCTAAATGCATCGCAAAATCCACATAGCTTCATTGTTTTTAGTAATACAGGCATAGAAATCGAAAAATATTCGATTTGTAATAACTGCAAGGTTATATAAACTTCGGCGTGCTGAAGTTTGCTTTCTTTCTTGTTATGAATTAACTTAATAATTTATATTAATTTGAATTCCACATCATGTAAGTGTGTGATTAAGGAGCGGTTGCAGAATGCTCACATCGATGCCATCTTACTTTGACCGGATGCCGTGGATCAAGGATTTAACAGAGTATGTACTATTATTATAGTAAATAAAACTCAAAATGTACACCTTAAAGGTATTTTTAAGTGCGAAAAGGTCATAATTCTCAAATTCAAGCCAATATACTTGGAGTTATTACAAAACGACTATTCGATTTGTATGCCTTATTAATAATAACAAGAGAGAACGCTATAGTCGGGTGCCCCGACTATCAGATACCCGTTACTCAGGTAAAAGGAGTGCGAGGGAGATGGAGATAGAAACTTTGATCACGCATAACTTTTTAACGAATGGTCCGATTTGAAAAATTTCTTCTACATTTCGATAGGTATTGATAAACACAATAAAACTGCATTTTTACTTTTCCGAAATATTTGAAACACCTTGGCACCTTTTTGAAACAAACTTGCGCTGCGTAGGAACTCCTAGAATCTGCATGCAAAATGCCAATCTTCTAGCTTTTATAGTTTCCGAGATCTCAGCGTTCATACGGACAGACAGACGGACAGACAGACGGACAGACGGACAGATCAACTCGGCTAGTGATCCTGAACAAGATTATGTATACTTTATAGGGTCGGAAACGCTTCCTTCTAGCTGTTACATACTTTTGCACGAATACAATATACCCTTTTACTCTACGAGTAACGGGTATAAAAACAAGTAAGGGAAGGTAGCTTCTGGCGGAGCCGAAGTTAATATACCCTTGCAGAATATTCTGTAAATTATATTCTCCAAAATGATGATTATCATAAAAAATCAATTTTATACACCTATAAGATATCAAAATATTTATTCTTTTACGCACTCTTAATAGTATTATTAACAAAGTTGATAATAAAAGATCTCCCTGTATTTCGAAGACGATTTTACACGTAGAATATTACTCAAGCTTTACATTTCGGTTACATTTTTTAAAAATTGTCAGATTGTCAAACTATCTACTTTGGTTTAAAGAACAAATTTTGGGAAATAAGATCTATAAAATTTTGTTGGCAGTGAAAGTTTAAAAAAATACACCACCAGTAAATAAATTAAAGATTCCTCTGCGTACTATAATTTTTGAATGAATAAATCATTATTATTTTTATTTACAAATATTGTTGTAAGCTAGTTATTAAATGCTGGCCAAAGAGTTTATAATGTGCTAACGCTATAAAATTCGATTCATTTCACTGGTAGTGGGCGAGGGCATCCTTGTTGATGACGCCCGCATAACTGGTGTATTTCGGCGAGGTTCCGTTGAGGGCGATAAACTGCTCCGCCACCTCCACAGCCACGCGAACCTGCGCCTCCGCGGTGCTGGCCCCCAAATGGGGCGTGGCCACCACCTTGGGGTGGCTAATAAGTGCCTTGGTGACCGCAGACTTTGGTGGCTCCTCGGGGTAAACGTCGAAGGCCGCGCCGGCCACTTTTCCACTCTCAAGGCCATCGAGCACGGCCTGCTCATCGATGATTCCGCCACGGGCGACGTTCACCACCTTGACGCCCTGCTTGCACTTTGCCAGGGTCTCCGTCGATATGAGATCTGAAATGATATAGTCAAGAAGAACGCACCTTTTAATTATACGTTTAACATACTTAGCAATATTATTACAAATTTATTTGGAAATTTGTATTACCTCTTACATAAACTACCTACGATTTAAATATAACAAAAAAATAATGTTTTACTTCTACAATCATAAAAAGTAAAAACGAGATAAAAATTTTAGAAACAGTTTTTGCCCTATGCCTGATTTGGTCTTAAATTGTATCAATAAAGTTTATTCTTCTTTTAATTTTTATACCCTTGCAGAGGGTATTATAATTTTGGTCAAAAGTGTGCAACGCAGTGAAGGAGACATCTCCGACCCTATAAAGTATATATATTCTTGATCAGGATCACCTCCTGAGTTGATATAAGCATGTCCGTCTGTCCGTCTGTCCGTCTGTCCGTCTGTCCGTCTGTCCGTCTGTCCGTCTGTCCGTCTGTCTGTCCGTCTGTCTGTCCGTCTGTCTGTTTCTACGCGAACTAGTCTCTCAGTTTTAAAGATATCGAATTGAAACTTTGCACACACCCTTCTTTCCTTTGCACGCAGTATATAAGTCGGAACGGCCGGGATCGGCCGACTATATCCTATAGCTGCCATATAACTGAACGATAGGAAATGCCATAACTCTGCTGTTTGTAAAGTTAGGAAGTTGGGATTTTCTATGGCTTTTTGATTTGGCCAATCAATTCGACCTACCAAATTTCATAAGGATCGGCCGACTATATCCTATAGCTCCCATATAACGATAGGAAATACCATAACTTTGGTGTTTTTAAAGTTAGGAAGTTGGGATTTTCTATGAATTTTATATTTGACCAATCAATCCGACCTACCAAATTTTATAGGGATCGGCCGACTATATCCTATAGCTGCCATATAACTGAACGATAGGAAATGCCATAACTTTGGTGTTTTTAAAGTTATGAAGTTGGGATTTTTATGAGTATTTAGAATGCATTATATGAATAATTTTAGAGAATATTATTTACAGAATATTCTGCAAGGGTATATCAACTTCGGCTCCGCCCGAAGTTAGCTTTCCTTTCTTGTTTATTTTAGATTTTTTTAATCTGGAACAGTTTTATAAAAGAAACTTTGATTGCCTCTTTAGCAGTAAATATATTTTAGCTTGGTTATAACAGGGGTCAGATGCGAAGAGTACGAAATTCGAGTCAAGTAAGAGACATCTAATAAATAAATATTCTAATCAATTTAACTAGCCTTTAATGCTTTTAAGTTGAGAGCAATTCGTCTTGATTTAAGTTTATTTTGTTTGGAATTCGGTATTTCAGGGAACATACGCTATTACTACAAGCTAGTACTACAATCCTTGTAGTAAATCAGGCAAGGAAAGTTACTTTGACAAGTTTTATTGAATCGGAAAGGTTTAACTTACTTCTGGTGGCTGGGATCAGCGGTGTGTGCACGGTTATGTAATCAGCCAGTGGCCAAATCTCCTCCAGCGTCATCTTTTCGATGCCCGCCGCCTTGGCCTCCGCCTCCGTGGTGATGGGATCATATCCAATAATCTGGGGAGCACTTGGAGTTCGATTAAAATTTATCCCAAAGTAAATACCCAATCCAACGCACCCGCATGCCCCAGGTCTTCATGCGAATGGCGACCTCGCGACCAATGCGTCCCAGTCCGAGGACGGCCAGGGTTTTTCCGAACAGCTCGGTGCCGGCATACAGTTTCCTGTCCCAGCGACCCTCCTTCATGCTCTGACCAGCGGGGACGACGGGACGGGCCAGGGAGCCAATTAGGATGCACGTCAGCTCACAGGCCGAAATAGAATTGCCACCCGGAGTGCTAAAAAGCGACGAGAGTTTAGTTAAACATGCCCCAAATGCCTCGATAGACAGTGGCAGTGGGTTTGGTTTTGGGGCAAGGGGTGGCGTTTGTTGTGACTAGACAGCATTATGCAAATGCCGCCGAAAAGAAGATGGGAGCAAAATATGGCAATTTTCGCGCTTTGCTCCGTATCCTCGGCAATGTGGTGGGCCTTCTGACATTGACGCGGCCAACACACAAGCCCGATCCCTCGTCCGCCTCCTTGTTCATCTACATCTCCACACAGTTGGCACTCGTCGTTTCTTAATTATGCGTGTCAAACGGCGTCAATTGACCCAAGTCATGGTTCTGGTTGGCGTTGCGATGCGATAGCAACTGCCAATCCCGCGATTCAGAATGCGCATAATTATTTGGGCACAGGGCCTTCGATGCGTACACTATGCAACATTCTTTTAATGCGCTTGTGAATTTAATATTCTTAGCAAAGGTTCAACAGAATTTATATTTTAATAAATATATAAGCCTTGCATACCAAAATTCTTTAAATTGAAATAGAAAAAGGACGGAAATTTAATAGCCATTTAGTACAAGTTTTTTTTTTCAAAATTAATGAAGGCAAACCAAACCCAAAACGAGTTGCAAATGAAAATATATCTTAATGTTTTTAACCCAAATTCTCGTTTCAATCAAATATTGCATTGGTTAAAAAAAAAAATAGTGCACTTAATTTACAACTTTTTTAATAAATCTTCATCACTTATTTAATATTTCTCCGCTTCCAGTGGCAATGGAATAACATCCCATTTGTTTTAGAAATCTGTTTAGGAAGTAATGAATTATATTGACCGTTTTTTATATCAGAATACTTGTACAGAATAAAATATTACATAGTTTTTCTGTTTTCCCTTCTAATTATAATCATGTATTTTGTGTTGTTTAAACAAGGACAATTATTAGCAGGTTCGATTTCAACATGCCAATTCCATTACAGCCCTACATACTTTTATTTTTACTATAAAAACGCATATTGTAGCCACTTAAATTTGAAGACTAGCCATGCCTATAGAAGTGTAATGATGTAATAATGCATTTTTAGTATATTTTAAAATAAAAATTGAGATATTTTTCGGTCGATTGTTTTTAACTTAAACCAAAAAGATACTACTTTTGCATAGTGTTGAGAGCATTTTTTTTCCCGCTGTGCAATGCACAAAGGACTTAAGGACCACTTACTTCAGGACAACGACATTGTGGGCCGTGGCTGCAGGAACATCGATGTTGTCAACTCCCGCCCCGGCTCGGCCAACAACCTTAAGGCTGCCTGCTCCGGCAGCTAGGACTTCCGCGGTTATTTTTGTATCCGAGCGAACGATGGCAGCGTCGAAATTCTGGAACGGAGTAATTTAGTAATGAGCAACTGCGTAAACATAAATATTTTCCATGTAATTCCCTAAGCCATTTCGGGGAGAAACCTAAGTGCTCCAATTACTGTTTTCATCTAGAAGCGACAGTGATACCCCTTATCATTTCTTCAACCCTAAGTATTTATCTTGGAAAATGTATTGGTATGCCATAAAGTTTTTGGTTCCATTTATTGGACCACTTGCCTACTTCCAGAATTTTTCGGTATTACTTGGAGCAATATAGTTAATGTTGAGCCGACATCGTCTGATCGGCAATTGCTTTGATAAGATTTATTCGATTAGGCCAACAAAAGTGCTGATAATATTGTCTAGCGCCGCAATCGGTCTCCCATTTGATTAATAATCATTAAACATAACATTTAATTTAAAGTTTTAATTTAATTTAAATTTTTCATTCCGAAAAATATTAAAACTTTTTAAAAACTTTTGACATAGACGATTATACACTTAACTGACTACTGAGTACCACTGTTTTAAGTGAAAATAAAAAAACATGTTTGTCTTGCTAAATTGTTTATCTCGTTACCAAGGGCAAAAACATTTTTTCAATGAGAACTGCTTTTGACCCTTCAAATTGTTTTGTGCAATTGTGAAATCAACAACTCTCGTTCCAAATCAAATAAAATAGCAAATATGCATTAGTGCTACGTGCCCATACAGACGTGAATTGATTTAAATAGTAAAAAACATTCTTGTTCAAATTGAAGCTGCACGAAACAAATTCAAATAAATTGTTAGAACAAATGCTTTTGATTCAGTCTTTCTGGCAAAGCTCAACAAAAGTGGGTTTAAATATTTATTTAGAATGTTAGACTATTCTGTTTATTCGAGAAAACAAAATTAAAGGTCATTGACAGTGTTGTAGACAAATTAAAGTGTTCTTACCACTTATTCCTCAATAAGGATTTTACATTTTTAATTGCAAACATTTTTAAATCAAGTTACTTGCAAAACTATCTGAATGTTACTTCGCCCATTCAAAGTGTGTGTTCTTGTGTTTTACTCCTACAATTTGCTGTGAACTAGTGTAATCAAGTGCTTAGTTAAAGACTTCTTGAGACGTGTTGCCAATACTTAACATCCACAATTACAAGCATATTTATGTAGGAACTGCACCAATATTTTACCTCACGGCACGTGTTTCTAAACCGCTCTTGAATTGTTTAGAGAGCTTTCAATTACACCGAGTTATCTCCTACGCACATATGTATGTGTGTACTAGCATTTGTTTCATCACTTACCTTAACTTCCTGACATAATTCCTCCACAGGGAGTTTCAGCTTGTAGGTAACCTTGTCAAAAACAAAAACAAATGGTCAACAATGTTGATTAAATTGTGCAATCAATTAAATGCGCAAGTGGGAGTATTTTCTATTTGACCACTACTAAACGCTTTACATGCTTGCAAATTCATTTACAGTGTGGCTTAAGTATTTTGAAGCCGGTTCTTGGAAATAATTTAAGGATTCAATTAAATTTATTTTCAGAAAAGTAGTTTTTGGTGACATGATTTTGTATTAATATATTTTGGGCAAATTTCTTATTGATTAATTAAATTTAAAAAGTCTAATTTAATGACATACAAATATTTTTGTCTTTCAATTTAAACCGTTTTAATTTATATAATTAAATAACAAATGCATTTTATTTTACGAATGAGCACTGTACCATACAGCACTTGTATGGGTGTAAGCTTTGCACATAATCGCATGTCACGTCAGGGGATTTAGAAAACTTACATTAATCCCGTGCTGTTCCAGCAGCTCCACGCAGGATTTGTCCACTGCATCGCAGACCAGCACTTTCTTTATATTCAGTGGCATTATTGATTTAAGGTTAAAAATGTAAATGAACAATCTGGACAACCGGTCGATTGTGTTAATTTTCGCCAATTACTTTTCTCTGCCAAATACGATCTGCGCCACTGAGCAAACAAATTGAACTGACTTGAGAGAGGGAACGACGGGCCATCGAACCTGACTTTGTATGCTTCTCCCAGTGCAGTGAGAATGTTGTTGTTCTGGTGATAGCCGACTGGAAAGATCAAAGAGCGGAGACCCACTTGGAACCCAAGTTCTCTCTTTCTCTGTAGAACGATTGGATTTTTTTGGATGTGTGTGTACATGTTGTTTTCGAAAACAATAATTGCAAAAACAACAATTTTAACCCATGGTCAACCCTGTGATTAAAAACGTCAGCACTGTTGTCAAAATCGATCATCTTTGTTTATTTTTTTTATTTATTATGCCTACTCAACAATACTATTTATGATATAGACAATATTTCCAGCTCCTACGATATATTGAATATGTTATGGTAGATAACTTAAAAGGCATTTAGGAAGGGTTTGGTGAAACTTAATGACACCATGAAATGAATGACTGATTATAAAACTTGAAGGGAAAAACATATTTTAATTTTTTGCTCCTAATGCTCGGTTAAAACTCTTTTAATACTTGATTGATTTTTAGAGAATATTTATTTCTTTGCTTAAATTTTTTTAAATTCTATAATTTTGGACAAGATATTACCTACCCATTTATTACCTTTTATTTTCCCATAGAAAAGACGAGTGTAATTTATTTTCAATATTTTTATTGTATTTGCTTTTATTTGCAATTTAGCTTTCATTTAACTACGTATTTTCCAAAAACATATTGTGAACAACATTTGAATGCGGAAAATGGAAACAAAAACAACAAAACTTGGCAGAAGAGATTGCAGAAGATCATCCATCATACCATTAAATTAGAGGAATATTACAAAGTTCGTAACAAAATAATTTGGTAACAAATTGAAATATCATAAACTATTTACATACAATTCTTGGAAATTGCTGATTGGGTTTTAGTTACTGTTTCTCGTTTTTTTACAATATGTATATGTTTTGCCTTGTATAAAATATTCTATATAAATTTGGATTTGGGTTGATGTATCCACAATTAGTTTGTGTTTTTTCTCTGGGTTATTCAATGTCGGGATCCTTTGGTTAATAATATTGAATAGGGGATTCTCAGGCGTGCTCTTGTTAATTTGTTCACTTTCTTTTTAAGTTTAATAAGGGATTTAGGCTAAAAAATAAGGTTTGCTTTTTATTAAAGTGGCTTGAAAAGTATAGAAGTTATTACCGCTAAATTTAATTATATATAGGCATATCCTTTTTAAAGATTCAGTATTCTCGTTATAAAATTTGTTTTGCATGTGTGTGTTTCTTTTAGTTTTTAAGAGTGTCAACAAATTTAAATTGCTTGGTTTTTGTTTTCATTTGTTTTTAATCGGAAATAAGATTTGATTATTACAAAAAAATTGCTATATATTAGAAGCAAACCTGTTTTTTTTCAAAAATGTATTGAGACTTTTTGTCCATCTGCTAGAAGGTTATGTAATGGAATATATGAATTTATCAAGTTTTGTTTTCCGAACCTTTCAAAGAATTTGAGTTGAGAAATTTAAGGCATCTTACAAAATAACTCCAACATATTCCTAACAGATCTGAAGAAATTTTCATGGCAAAGTTTGCCTTTCCGTCTCCAGAAAGTATTTAACAATATCTGGGATAATCTATTATTTTAATTCCATATTATTTTCTCCATATTTTCGTTTTCACGCTTACAAAATGCCGGCTGATGTATCTGTATCGGTTTAAATTTTGTTAATTATAGTAAGAACATACATATTCATGTATAAATGTATATGTACCTTTATAAATGTGTGTATCTTTTTAATATATACCATTATCATATATTGAATTACCAGTTCTGTGAATTATGTGCAATACTCTAAAATACACATTCCCATCAACTGATCTTCTAAACTTAAGTATTCCGTTTGTTCCCTCCTTGGCTGCGAAGGAGCGTATCTAGTTTTGTTTTTAACTTTATGCTAGTATTAAAAAGTAATATTTCATTTAGGTTTAGCTAATACATAGAACATTTTTGTTTGCCACTTTTTACAAGAAGTGCTTGCGTGTCGTGTGTTGCTTTTCATTATTTTTCAAATTTCTTGTTCCTCGTTAAAGCGCCTCCAGTGCCTTGGCCAAAACCCCATCCAATTTCCCTCAGGGAAAGGCATTCGTTCTCCAGAGATGTATATTTTGAAATTAGTTTGGGAAAATGCCTTGCCTAATTTCTAAACCTTTTCCCTCGTGAATGATGCTAACAATTTCTTTAAGGTATCTGTATTTGTCGTGCGCTGTTCAAATTTGCTTTCCAAAATTTAGTTATATCACCTTGTATCTCTTATATAAAAAAGTACTAGATTTGCTTTTATTTTCTGTCCCCAACACCGAACTACCAACTCTGTCCGCCCGGAAGTCTAACACTCCCCGCGAGGATTCGGCTGTAGTCCTTGGACAGTAGGATGGGTTCTGTGGGTGTGCTTACAGATCAACTAGCTACTCATCAACTCTTACTCGAGGTGGCGATCGATTTGAATGCAGTGCGGTTCATCATTGTTGGGCGCTAGCTCAGTTCGACAACTAATGATCGAGAAATTTAGCATGGTGGTTGGAATTGTAAAAGGAGTGCTCGTTCGGAATGGGCCAGATCAACGTTTCTCATCTCGACATTACGTGTAGGTACTTACAATACTTGAACAATAATTTTGACGCAGTCGACTTTTTAGCGGTTGGTATATGTGAACAGGATGTTCTTTTTTTTTTAGGCGGGGAAATGGAAGATTTCTGGGGTGGAGTGCGGCTGTGTAAATCGATTTGATGGTTTATAAGGCACTGGTAGTTTAAATCGCTATACCCAAACCTGGGTCATCGCAGTGATCTTTATTTCGATCCCGACCCAGGTTGGAGGCCTGTTCACGAGCAATCCAACTTCAATTTTGAACTGCAATCGCGAACTGTGCGCTTTGGCAGGTGTGTGGCATGATATGGTGTGACAAGGTATCTAGGTCGAAAGTATTGCTGTTGGAAGAAGGAAGTCTACACATGCATGTGCGTTGATAGACAGTGCGTTTCATTCAAATACTTATAAAAAATCCCCAAGGTCTGCCAAAGTAAAAATTAAGTTTAAGGTTAAGATGTCAAACTAATATTCCTGGAAGATCCAATTTTTAATCAGTCACCAAATTTAGATATTAAGTAAAGTCATTTTATGAATGATTATACGAAAAAGATAAACAAACCCAATTGAGTTATTAAAATTATGTGAGGATATAATTTAAATTATTTATTTTAATTAAGAGACTTTGAAACGCACTGTGGTATTAAGTGGTTTATTTTCAACTAGAAGAATGCCTAGCAGTTGGGCTGAAGAAAGTATCAAGACTCAAATTCTGTGTAGAGGAAGAACAGGATGGATGCGAAAAAAGGCATCGGTTTGAGATTAAAGAGATTTCAATCGGTTCACAGTCAACTGAGTGTGTGTGTGTGTGTGTTGGTGTGTGTTCGAGTGTGTTTGTGTGGCTCGACTTAGATTAAGACACGTTCACTAAATTATTAAAGCTGACACTTATTTATGTACTTAGTCAATCAATTGCATAACAAATACGAGACCCATGGGGGACCAACAAATGTTGCTGGGTGGCTGCGGACTCCCTTAACTTTTAATTTTCAACTGTTGACTAGCTTAAATCTTAGGCTTAGACCATTTAATTTAAATTCACATTATTCAAATAAAATCTGATTACACTTAGCTATAGCATTTAAGACACATAAGGCCCCACTTGGCATTGGGCTGCTTCCTTGGTTTGCTTTAACGTTTGCTTTAACCGCCGCTTTTAACGCTCACTTTAACCGCCGCTTTTAACGCTCACTTCAACTTTAACCAGCTACTTTGTGTGTTTCTGTTTCTGTTACTGTTCGTGTTTGTGGAGTGTGGATTGTGGATTGTGGATTGTGTGGCTACCAAATTGATCTGATCATCGAATGGAACATTTACAAATGTGTCGTGTGTTTTGGCACTGCTGCATTTGCTTTCTTGCCCCCAAAAAGTTACCCAAACCAAATCGACGCGGGGTGGCGACTGAAATCTCTTTAATAGAACCGATCCGTGCTCAGGATATCCTCCTCGTCCTCCTCCACGATGATCTTGTTGCGGATGGCGTGCGTGACAGCCTCGACCTTGCTCATGGTGGGACTGAGGAACTCCTCGCGCAGGGACCTTGGTGGGTGGGCGAAGGACGTGTCCTGCACGGAGCAGCGATACTGGGAGTGGGTGTGGGAGCGCGACTGACTGTTCGGGTGTTGGGGTGCGGCTGTGTACGAATGGGTGTAGTGGGATCGGGCCTGGGGATACGACTGCGGCTGGTGCAGCAGTGGATAAAGCTCTTGGCGAGATCGCACTCCCGGCTCCAGGGGGCTCTGGGAGGAGGAGGAGGACAGCCAGTGGGTGCCCAGGGAGGACTGGCGTGGCAGGTAGGACACGGGTGCCCGGTTGCTGGGCAGGGAGGATTGGCGGGGCAGGCCCAGTGGTCTGGACCTGGCCCTGGACTGTGATTGTTGTTGTGACTGAGATTGAGTTTGAGTTTGAGACTGAGACTGAGGCTGGTGTGTCATGTCAAGATCAAAACTATTGTCGCGTGCTTCCATCAAACCTGGCACTCTCGCATCGATCTGATCCCACCCCTATATCCACGATTCCTACATGGCATTAAGCATTCTCCTACTACTCCCACCACCTCTGTGCGGACTGTATTCATCGCGATCGACAACGGTGGCGCCCCGCGGCAGATCCCGGGGGTCGTCGATCCGAGTGGAGGGTCCGTAGCGTGAGCTGCTCATCCTCATCTGGGCCTCCTCGCGCTCGAAGTCCGGATCGTCCAGCAGGCGTCCGCCCCTGGACAGGTGGCCGTGGTGGGAGGCGCCGCTGGGACCGCTCCGCATCGCGGGATACTCGAAGTTTCTCTCGTCCAGCAGCTCGTCGCTGTTCAGGTCGTAGTGCATGAGGTCCCGCTCGCGCCGCTCGTACCGCTCCCGCTCGCGGTCCCGCTCGTAACCACCGCCGCCGCCGCCACCACCGCCGCCGGCGCCCACGCCACCACCGCGCTCCTGGTGGCGAACCGAGGTCGGTTGTCGGCGGCTGTGCTGGTAAGAGGTTCCTCCTGCAAGACGGGCAACACAGCATGATGTTAGTAAAGTCGCAGTCGATATTATGCATTTAGGGGTAACGAAAAACGGAAAACAGAACCAGAACTAAAGCATTCGAAAAGGGGTCTATAGGCGAAAGTTGGGCGGAGGTAACAGGCCAAACGCCTCCATGTCCGGAGATTGGTCATTTATGTGTTTGTGTTTTGTGCCATCTCTAGCTAAAGAACTATTGATAATTTCTGACCTAAACTAATTTCATACCAAAAGGGTTAACTTGGTGTTGAGCTCAACAAAAGTTGTATTAAGTTTTTTCTTTGACTACATTTTTTTAACCAGTTTGGCTACGTACATTTTTTGGTTCACTTTTAATTCGATTAATTCATGTATGTTAAAAACAAACTATATTTTGTTTCCAAATAATTAATTTTATATTCATTTAACAGTGAAATGTTGTAAATAAAACAAATGATTTGATAACTCAATTTGTCTAATATTGTATGAATCATCAACTATCCTACTTATTTATATTAAAATTAGTTTCTAAAGAAAAGATTTTGTGTATTTACTGAACTATATTTTAGTGATAATTTAATCAACTCTTAAATCTAAAGTGTTAATGATAAACGAAACGCTTGGTTAGGATTCAAAGTGGTAATACAAAGTCATAATCTTTTATCGCTGAAAATAAGGGAAATAAAAACAGCAAACGAACGAGTCCTAGCGTCATTTATGCATGGTATAAGTTTAGGGAAACAAGGATGATTTCAAGGGGCAGTAATAAGATAACCAAAATAGAGGGGGTCAAGTTGCACAAATAAGGTAACGCAAAACACATCACGGGGGTTCGGTACTCACTAAACCAGATCTAAACGATTTGGATGATTTGGTTTTGCAACTTGAAATGGTGATAACATAAGGATCGACAACAACGGAATACATGTACATATTATAACTGAGCTGATTCGGGTGGAGTTGAGCTGATCTAGGAAAACACCCGGAAGAATGTGAAAATCGAGTAGAAGAGCTTGGCGAAGATCGCGGCAGTTTAAAGGCGCACAACGCCCGGTGTAACTAAAAACACAAGTACAGAGATCAGTCGGTAAAACGCACGAATGGGTGATCGATTCGATCGATTGATGTCAGATGCTTGAGGAAGCGCTGGGGTTTCGACGATTGCGAGCGTTAATCGGTATTAGTCGGTTAGTAGAACTCAACGGCAAAGAGGTAATCTTAGTCAGCTAGAGTTAGTGGGCAATCTATGGGTTCTATGCATCTGCTATCTCGAGCACAATTCATCTGGAGTGCTTGGCAAAGAGTTTTACTTGTGGAGATCGTCGGAGATGTCGGTCGGTGGGTGCTTTTGCTTATTCCATTTGATTTGGTTTTGATTTTGATTTCAATTCGGAATCGATTGTCTTTTACTTTGTACTGTTGATGTCGCAGTTGTGTTGGTCTTGGTGGTTGGATTTGAACTCGTTTTGATCTATAGCATTGTTGTAAAGGGACCGGGTATGTCACGTGCTGTGAATGCTGTAAAGTGTGGTCACAAAAGAACAATAGAAATAAACGAAAAGTTGAGGATACCGGAGTTTCTGTATAGATATGTACAAAAGGTGTCTAGAAAGCTGGGATTTGTAAATATGCCATGAGCTGTAGCTACATACAATCGATGGGTGGAGATGTGGGCCGATATGTCGTTTTGGGATAACCGAAGCTACTTTAGACCTGAGTCTATGTACAATAATGTGTGAGAGTTACAATGGACTACATATTCAACTGGCTTATATCGTGGGACAAGGTAGTTCTAGCTAAGCCTACGGGCCTTACAAGGACCAAATTTGATCTTTCTAAATACTGACTCGAATCTAGAGGCATGTGATACTTAATGAGTTTACGTATATATTATCGGTAAAAAGGAAACGAAACGAAAAGAAACAGTATAAGCGAAATTTACCTTGGTCCCAATCGAACTCCCTATCCCAATCTCGTTCCCGCTCTCTCTCCCACTCGCGAGCCCTCTCCCGCTCCCACTCGAGGTCCCTCTCGCGATCCTTGGAGCTGCGATCTCGGTTGAACTCCCGATCCCAGTAATCCCGCTCCCTCTCGCGCTCCCGCTCCCTCTCCCTGCTATCGCGATCACGATCTCGCTCCCGACTTCCCTCGCGCTCTCCGCCGGAGATGCCCATCCTGGGATCCTGCTCATCGATAAACTCCTCGCCATCTACTGCTCTCAAAAATGCCGCGCGGTGGGAAAGAGAGAGCCAGAAGGAGAATCGATTGGTTTATCGGTACAGTCATGGGAATTTGAATTTGAAAAAGACAAATTTTAGAATTGTATTTTGTATAATTGTGTTGAGTATGTTGAGAAGCAAATGAAAATTGTTTACTGCTGATCTGATTTCCGGTATATGCATACATACAACCGGTATATGTATACATATACTGATATGTGTTTAATGGGTCGGATAGTTTTCGTTTGAATTGGGGGTGAGACAATGGGTGACTCTGATTTCGATTTCGATATTGATTTGATTGAAATTTCGCAGCTTCTTGGGCCTGGGCTGGGACTTGGTGGAATCGCGCGAATGAAAATGGCAATGCAACCGTAAATGAGCCTGGTCGGACGGGCAGGTGTGCCTTTACCTGGAGGCGTCGGACCCAGACGCGCGGGATCGGCGGAGGGCGAGGCCTCCTGCGGCAGGGGGCGGGCGATGGGCGGTACTGCTCGTATATCCGGGTGGGTGGCCTTCCAGTAGGTCTGCAAAGGATTATAGGTTGCTTTATTAACTTTCTTATTAAATAATATTTTATTTAAGAAATTAAATGAGAAAGAAGGACTGATTTGATATTTAGAGTTACTTACATAACTCAAACCATAATCTGGTACAAAAAATATCTAAACGATATTTAAATTTCAAATTTCTATTTTTAACCCATTGTGCGTATACGTAATATTTCTTCAATATGTAATTGTTTCGCGAATGTTGATGAACAATTTGTTTTTATTTTTGTATAAATAAATAATAAATAATAATAAAGAAGAAATAATAGGACAACTAATGGGAATTAATCATTAACAATTAAGAACTCACCTCCAAGTACTCGGCAATGTGCTCGCAGGCATCTTCCAGCTGATTCTCGTCTAGGATTACATCGAACATATCCGGTGGACATTGGGCTAGCTTCTCGGCGGCGACCATTTGAACGGAGAGGTTTTTCGCCTGCGACTTGCCACGTGATTTGATCAAACGCTGTAAAACCTGTGTGATCGATCGGTATTAGTAATCAGTAAGCTACAATTGAGGATTTTAACCAGTAAAGAACTCACCTTACTACTACTAATCTTTAAGTACACTACTGTTGGCGCTAATGAAGTTTTCGCTAGTTGTGACGGATGATTGATTGTATCACAATCGAGCACGACCAGCTGGAGCGAGCGGGCCAGCTCGAAGATGCGCTCGATCTCCTCCTGCACCTTGCCGAGGCAGTCGCTCCGGCTGGAGGATCGCTCCATGATGGCCCGCTTCGAGGGATTGTTCATGATGGAGCGCTTGGCCAGCGAGATGTCGGCCATCACCCGGGTGATGATGATGCGGCCCTCGAAGCGGTGCTTGAGGAAGTCGAAGAGGGCCTTCTGCATCATGTCGGTCACCTCGTAGCCCTTGAGACTGGGCCCCACTAGGACCACCGGGCGCATCGAGGGCACCACGTCGTAGGGACTGGCCGTCTCCTGCTTCTTGAAGAACGGCTTGCGCTTCTCCTTGTTGGCCGCCGCCACTGGGGTCTTGCCATGTCGTCCTGGTCCCATGGAATCTGATTCGTCACCTGAGCGTTAGTATCATGGCAAACAGGACGAGATAATGGCAACGGATGAGCGAGCTTATGATTGGTACGAGCCAGTGCGATCGATCAGTACGAATTGCTAGGCCAATTTAGATATTATCGTAAATACGTAAGACGCTTGTGGGTTAGTCTATATATACAGTGTTTTGAATTGTCGCAGTGACTTCCTCTGCGATCGGTGGGTTTCAGTGTGTGTCTCGTGCCAGGTTGGTTCGGAATTTAAGGTTGATTTGAATTTTTGTCTCTTTTGTTTACCGGTCTACGCACCATTTAATGCTGTTCAAAATGCCAACTCGAGGGTGAGGTTTCTTCCTACGATATTTAACTTATTTCTATTCGAATATAAAGTGTTCTATTTGCTTAGATTTTACACAACTCTATAGATAATCGGTAACTAAGTACGGGTTTTAGTTAGTGGGATATTATAAACTCTTTTTGATTACATACAGCGAATATATACGACAAAAACCAGCGTGTTTCAGAGCTAGGAGTACATATTGTAAGGTTTACAGACAGATGATAAGTATTTTGGAATGAGAGTGTTCTTACATTTGAAGATATTTAATTTATTACTTACGAAAAGTAGATTGAGTTGAATTGTTTTAAAAGTTGAAATATAATAACTGGTTAATAAGTCTTTGAAAAATCCAATAAATTTCCTTATTTATATCTTATGAAGAATGACATAAGCTTTTAAAATTCAAATAATTACAAGTGAAGTAGCTTACTGCAAAAGAACTTTTGTTCTGAAATTAAATCATTTTAAAGATCCTAAAATTATTCTAAATATCATTATCAGGCTAATGATACGAAAGTGTTATCCCATTTTGATTAAGATTTTATAGTTTTTTTGATTTTCCTGAATCTCACTGCAAGAGCTAGCGATAAATTTTGCGATTGAGATGGATTTCTGAGGTTCTGATGAGAGACGTGGACAAACCTGTTTTTTTCTTGCGCGGTGTTGTACTGTAGGGATCTTGGGTCGCGTTGTGGTTGTTCATTTTGTTAGTGTTGTCAACCGTTTGTGTTAGATAAAAGAGAGTTTGAGTGCATTTAATAGTGTTCACATTGGTTGGGTTAATTTACAAGCAGACCATGAACGAGGAGCTTTGATTTAGACAAACTAGGACGGAGAAAATTGTGGCTATTTAAGCTATTAAACAGGTGTGTACTTTTGTGTGTTTACAGTGGTGAATCGTGAAAAGGGTACAGGCAGTCTAGGCCGATCTGCAGAAGGATTCGGCTTTTCATGCTGGGATCTAGGACTAGCTCCAGGCCGATATAAAGACCGTTTGCATTACTAGGGTCGGATTCGCATCGGATTGCCAGGTGAACTCATCGTAAAGCATAAACTTGCACTCGTTTTATGGATGTCGCATGATATAATTAGATCAAACACAAAAGTACGAAATTACGGGAATTTAGCATGGCCCACTTTTTAGGTTCTGATTTGGTTCGCTTCAAATGAAAATCATAAAACACGCGTCCAATTACAATAAACATCGAAGAGCTCGAGTCGGGCTCTCGGCATCCGTCTGTCGGACCTATGGATGCTCATAAACATACTGGGCCTCCCGGAGGAGGCCCTTCTGTGACGATTTACAAAAGTAAACACATTACATAGAAGACAGCGAAAAAATATATAGATTGAAATTAATTCGATTCACAGAATTGAACAGATACGAAATAAAACCTCGCCCAAAAGAAATCAGGAGAATGAAATGTGTGTCATACCAGGTGTGGGGGGTGTGCTACCTCGAGATGGCTCCGCACCTGCTTGTCCGCCCGCACCAAGATTCCCGCTCGACGAGCCCTTTGTGCCATACAGTCTTGAGGGTCTGGTTTGGTTCTGGAATGGTTTCGCAAATAGATTAGCACTGGCAATGATTACACAAGAGATGTTTCTCTGCATCCAACCTGCATGCGAATGTTGTCTAGCTTAGCGGGGCTGGGTATGAAGCCCACATCACAGCCCTCCTTGACCAGCCGGCCGATCCACCAGTTATTGTCGTACTTCTCTTTGATGTGCAGGAACTCCCGGATCTCGAACGAAACTGCGCCGCCCTGCACCGGGGAATCGTCGTCGATGGCGCCATCGTATGCTACGTTGGTTCGCACAGCGAACGCCACTGGTTTGCTCTGGTATTGCAAGTAATTGATTAGTAATTGGTTTTATTTTATCCTCAGTAAAATCGCCACAAATTCAAATTATTAGGTAAATATATTTTTAATAAATTTATCTGTACTAATAGTTAGAAAACTAACAGATACCGGATTTTTTTTGGAAATATTTTTTTGTATTGACTTAAATTTCTTTTTGAATAAATAATCAAGTTTCTTAATTTGTCTTTCTATCCATTTATATAATTGTTTTTGCAGGCCAAATGAATAATACTTATATTTGCATTTAATAAATGGTAATACCGTTTAAATAACTCGGTTAAAAACTGAAATCTAATCAAGTTCTTCTGATAATTCAATAAAATATTTTACAAGATAAATTTTCCAATATTTTATTAATTTTCACAGTGCATTTCCTTTATTTCATGGCGTTTTTTTCTGGGATCGAAAGTAAAGTAACTACTTACCCTCGCTTTATCCAACTGGCTTAAGGCCTGACGTTCCTTTTCTCGCCGAAGCGATTCCTTTTCCTCGTCTAGCGACAGATCGGATGACGGTTGTGAGTAGTTCGAGTCGGCAGAACCCTGGAAAAGGTAAGAGGAACGGTGGTCTGTAAATAACTTATTCTGCCTAAATAGGTCTGCACTTTAGATAAATAATTTTGGCTTGCCCTCTGAAAATCAAAACAAATTAAATTGGCCTGCTGCCAAAAGCCCAGCCCAACCCAAGTGGCCAAACAATGCAGCGCACTATGTATGGATTTTGATTATTTCTTGTTGCGGCACATGAAGCAACAGTTGGTGGCAAGTACATGGGCCATATATTGCCAATGGAGAAGACTAAAGGTTTTGACATGAGTCAAGAGCTTGTATAATTAAATTTTCAAAGTAATTATGATTCATGCATTCAAAATTCCTTAATAAATACATTTATATATTAATATATATTGTTGAACCCTTTTTGAACCAGTGATTAAAGATTTCTAACAATTAAAAGCTAATTGAGTTGAAATTATGTATTTGTAAGAATGTTTTTTAAGGATTTAAACATCAAAAATGTACCAATAAAAATACTAAGCCATTGTCCAATCAGAATAGATATCAGAAGTCCAAATTCAATCAGATGGATCATATGGATTTGACTGCTGACATTTATACGAAATATCGAAAAAATTGGTATAGATACGCCCCGTTGTCTTTGTTATACTCCTATGTACGATTTAAAAATACTTTTTAATACCTTATTATAATTGTATTACAATATAAATGTGTAATAAGTCGAAAATGTCAAGTTCACACTCTCACGATCTTGTAGAAAATATGCTTTAAGGGTCTAAGCTTAGGCTTCAAAGTGTATCACTCATACGCACTGTTGCCTTTGAAACTTTCAGACAATTAAGCTGCACTACTTAAATATCATTTAACTTTGTTTTGTTTTACAAATGCCTACTAACAGTGCAAATATGAAAACAAATTAAAAACAAAAATTTTAAACATTTCCTATTCCGGTTATAACGACTCCGCTTTATAACTAAATTGCGACGAAAACTCGACGGCTTGGTTGGTCCCTTTACGAACTTATGTGAAAGGGCCTCCGTTTGGTTAGTGCGTCTTCCGGGTATAACGACGTAAAATCGTCGGTCCCTTGGAAGTCGCTATAACCGGATTCTACTATATATAGAAAAGGGTTTACTATTTTTTTTTAATATTAAATCATAACAATTCGTAAAGATGGAAATAGTATTGTCAAAATATTAACAATAAAACAAATATCACTTATTTAACTCAGACTAGTAATTATCCCATGGATTATGTTCTCAGCACCTGTGTGAATAGTTTGTTATATCCACTCTGGTAGGAGGGGTATCCAAGGCCAAATCGAGACTCTCGATGTTGGCCACCCTGAACGGAGGGTGCATCCGAGGAAGAGGCGCGCTGCACCATGGGCCTATCAGCCCGGTAATCTTCTTCGAACGAAGATATCTTGCCGATGTTTCCGACGACCCGGTGCGACGACAACAGCAACAGCAACACCAGCACCACCAGATGGTGCGATGCTGATGATGGTGATGATGGCTGAGGTGGCACGACGTTGAGCTGGCAATGGTAACGTATGTATGTGTGTTCCAAGACTATTTTTACTATCAGCTTTCGGTGAGCTTAGAATTGGCAAGACGAGTGTTTCGGGGGGATATTTTCGTACTTATTCGGAAGAAATAAAACTGCCTTTCTGCACACTTAACACGTTATGAAACCAATGCGAACTGGTTAGATTGCAATCACCATTAGTTTGTATGTTGTAAAAATACTATAAAAGCACACTGATTTGGTTGCTCAGGCATATACAAAATTTATATGGCATATTCCACTTTCAACTGGTTTTTTTGGCAGGACACAAAAATTTAGTTATTGCACTTTTGCGTATGATTAGCATTGACATTGGCAATATTCTACGGTTAACGACTGTAATCATCGGGTTAGGCGGAATTCGATTTTGACACTGACACAAAAACACCGATACCAAGTGTGCGAGTGGGAAAGTCCGCGATAGAGAGGGACAGAGATAGAAAGCGAGAGCGAGAGAGAGGCGATTGTCAAACGGTCTGGAAGCCACAGGCGAAATAACTTTAAATTGTTAACTGGAAGGGATTTCCGCAGCCTTTTCTTGTCTTAATTTCAGCACGATTTGCATATGGCTGGTGAATCGGAATTGATTCCGCATCGGCGGGGATTGGCCCCAGGGAAGTTAAAAATAGGAATTTATGTCAGTGGCGTCGGGTCGCGGTTCTCTGCTCACATCACTTTTTCTAGTATATGCACACAAAATGTACTGGAAAACTCGGGCGGAGGTGGGGGGCTGTGAACAGGCGAATAGGTCGCGAAAACTGATTTCCGTTGAGCGTGGCCGTGTTTTTTGTTTCTGAGAAAACCAACCGACTCCTTCCGTCTTTAAACTCTTTCACTAGCTATATCCTGAGCCGATTCGTGGGCTATCTTTAACAGGATTTCACTCGATCCACATCCTTTGATTTCGATTCGATTGGGACCCTCGCCTTTCCGACATTCAAACGGTTCTACTCCGCACGCAAACTGAATTGTTTCTGTATGTGGAAGGCGAAAAGTGCGCTCCGCTCTGGAAAAATCGTGTAGAGTTTTCTCGTCCGCTTCCAGTGCGTAAATGCTCCACTCGGTTCGAGCGAAATACATACATATATATGTAGATATATGGTCATTCCCGCACACACACAAGTCACCGCGAATGTAAACAAATTTAGTTTTCAAGTGCAAATTTTGTAGAATCGTCCCACTGTGCAACTGGAGTTGTTTGTGCTACAAAGGGTGAGATTTTCCACCCGCCCAAACCTCTATAAAAACAAAATCTTCATTGAAATGAGCGCGCTGTCATCGCTGGTCAGCGGTATGCCTGGAAAATCGATAGTACCAGCATTTTCCCGGAAAAAAGGGGGTGGAAAAGGGGAGCGGCGGTGCGTCCACCTGTTGGCAACCCCGACAATCGTCCGCGAGCGCCAAACGCTCCCAAAAGGGTTACAGCTGTTGGTCGCAGGCCATTCATACATCAGAATGAGCACGATAATAGCTGATTACAAATGTATGTAAGTGCGAAAGGGTTTGCGATAATGCTAAATTGCTGGATTAACTAAATATGATATATGTAACTCTTAAACGTTAGGCGACCTGGATATAAGGTTTAACATAATATGATATGTCTCTTAACGGTTAGTGATTTATCATTTTCACAAGGTTTTAGTAAAAAGTCTTTAAAGGTGTAATGGAAACATTTTAATATCTTCATTTTGTACGTCTTCATGTTGTTTCTAAATATAATTTCAAAGTGAATTAAAATATGATGGCAAAATATACATTTTACCTTTCTGCTTGTTTTGTGTCATTTTAACACCGCTAATCCTTTCAAACGTTGCTTTTATATATTTACTGAAATTCATTTAAATGACAAAGCACCTTATATTCTAATTCCAAATCAAGAATATCAAACAAAAATATTTCTATGTTAGTTTAAAAATCACTGTCGGAAATTGTTCATTAATATATGTACTTATGAGTCTAATTTACACAAACCTTAACCTCAGGGACTGAGGTTGACTGCTCAACAATTAAATATTGGCATTTCCAAAAATGCATTTGAGCTATTCAAATATGCCTCAAAAAAAACTATAGAAGAACAAAATATTGATTGATTATTTAAATACTCCCGTTTTATTTAAGTTTTTGGGTTTTGAGGGATTAGCTTAATAATAATAGCTCTGACCATGTAAAAAATAATATAAGTGCCCTAAATCATTAAGGTAATTGGAGCATTACCAATCAAATTGTTTTGTTTTTTTGCTCAAGTAAAAAACAATTAAACCTGTCGAGCCGTAATAGGTAAAATCAACCTTACAAAATATATTTCATTGTGTGATTTAAAAAGTACAAAATTGGTAAATGTTTTTTTTTCTATTTGGTTTGATTTTAATGTATTTGCTTATCACACTGTGCCCATAACGTAAACATTCCGCTTTCCATTTTCTCACTAAAAGTGACAGGAGGCGCGAGAGCGCGATATTACTTCCAGACGAGCGGAGAGAGATTGACAGCTCGCTGGGCGGAGAGAGCGAAAGAGAGAGGAAGCATGCGCAGGAGTCAATTCTCCACTTTTACTCTGCGCAGGCGTCGGCTTTCACTGCTTTCTTCTCACCCTCGTTCCCTGGCTCTCCTCTCCCCATTTAACCGTTAACGGGGAAGGTCGCGGGCGATGGTCCCAATTTGCGTTTACACATTTCCAAAAGGCGATTCCAAAAACAAAAGGGGATCCCCCCTTAAATCGCTATTGCGAGGGTGGGGCGGGGTGTACTCGGTCGATTCTTTGTTTACCTTTCGACTATTGCCCAAAAGCCCCATCAAACTTCGCAATGGGCAAAGTGCCCAACAACTTGTAATGAACTTTGGTTGCCATCGATACCCCAGCGCCACCCACACGCCACCCACCACCACCCTTTGTTTGCTAGTTTTTATCTGCGGGTGGGTCAACGCTCGCTTCTGGATGCCAGTGCAATTTCCCTCCCAGCGCCCCTTGACAAATATTTTCATGGTCAGCCCGATTGTTTCCCATTTTTCCGGCTCTGCCGATGACCGCTCGTCAGCTAACCTCTCCACATCCCCACCTGCCGTTTGGCATTGTTTCGCTGTCAGCGTTTTTTAGATGGCTTAAATGATCGCGGTGGCAATAAATGCGTTAGAAGGTGTTTGTTTCCTCCTCTGACAGTTAAATTTAAGCTGTTCGCAACAATGACAAATTAATGCATCTCATAACTTTCTAATGATTTTCCATTTTCATTTACTACCATGTAAGTGTGACATGGTAATTATGTCGTTTATAACTACTACTTAAAGTTTAAAGTATTAAATTAGAGGTTCCAGCATAAATAAATTTTTTTAAAAAATACAATTTTTTGACCAGTTTATGTTTATACTAAAGTTATATTTTCATCTCAAGTGTAAGACGTCAGGAATTAAATATTTTTATATTATTTCGGTGGGGGTCAGCATTATCAAAGGTTTCAGCATTATTCTTAAGGAATGGAAAGCATGCCATTTAATTAAAATAATACTTAAACTTTGAAATAATTTATATTTTATATCATGTGCTCTTTATGTAAAGCATTCACGTCACAAGTGGAAATTTGTAGAAGAGGAAACCGAGAATATGTAAAGTGGTTTACGAGTGCGGCAAAAATATCAACATTGACTAGGTTTACGAGCATGCCGTGCAGATTTTAAAGATGAGTAAGGCGAGTGATAGCCTCTTTGGCCCGCAAATTGTCTGTGAGAGAACCAAGAAAACGTAAAAAACCACACGAAAGAGTCATAGAAATACAGTGGTTATTATAATTAAATAACCCGAGGAAATGTGACATTGAAATATCTAATCATCATCATCATTTATTCCTTTTGTTGCTTCAATTTATATTACAGCGCTATTATTCGGAGGTATCTCAGAAATCTCTTACGTTAATATTCGTTTCGAATATATATTTTTAATTTTTCATGCGAATTTTGATAACTACTCAAGTAGTTTCTAGTACAATTTTTTTTAAATTAAGTGTTTAAAGAATGTGAAGCCATCAGCTTTAATAAAATGGAGGGGCGCAGGACACTTTATTGTTAACGCTGTAAATATTTCAACTTGGACTTGAATTCTCTTAAGTCCTTACAATTTGGACCCTAGTGCACGGATTAATTGTAGCCATTTTAACTGTTTGTAATGTTAAGCTTTTCAAAGAAGACATTATTTAATCTGTACCAGGTCTAGTTAACGAACTAAATTTCTAATAACTATAATCAAACTATTAATCGTCTGCCACACTTGAAAGCAAAACTTTCTTTCCGATTTCAAGTCTTAACTTAGATAAAATTAATAAGAAGAAAACAACATATACAAAAATGAATTAAAAAATGTGTAATAATTAGATGAAATATTGTTATGACAAACTCTTAATTCTTCACTTTTCAATTTTAACTTATTTGTATCTATTTGAAGGTCTTGTCTTTGTCCTTGAAGAAAAATTAAATTATTTTAAAATAGAAAAAATAAAAATACATTTTCGAAGCCGAAGTAGTAATTATCCCGTTATTATACATTTTCGGATCGGAAAACTAGTCGTATGAGCAATGCCGCACACGATAGTATTTGGGTGATCGCTCATCCGCCTGCTTGACACTTCGTTCTGATACGCACTGTAGCCACTCCGTGTGCATGTATTTAAATGGTCGTGAACAGCCTGACAGGCTGGGCGAGCAGTCTGCGAGCGATCGAGTGGATAAAAATATACGGATTCCGCCCGGGCCCGGGGGCAGGGCCGCGACATTAAAATAGTGATGCGGGGGAAGGTTCTGATCTTTTACTTTAACTCACCCGACGGTTCTTGTTCCTGAAGGGCTTGTAGGACTTGCCCTTGAGCTTGGCCCCCAGATGCAGCTTCTTCATCTCGGACACTTGGAATCACAAACGGAATAGGAATCGAAGTCGAAATGTGTGGTGCGTCTCGCGCGAATTGTCCCCACAAGTCAATTATGCAATCATTTTTGGAATCGACTTTGCGGTCGCGCAGCAAAATAAACAAACACTCAGGCCTTATAGCCACTAATCGTTAAATGGCCAAGAAGCAAACACAAACACAAGCACACACACACACACGTTCGCATATCAAATGGGGTCACAATGGGGCAGATTTAGAGCCCGACACATGGCACCGATTTGAAAACGGGCAACGCCATCCTGCAATTTCCCCACTGCTGGAAAATGTGCACCAATATCGGGGGCTATATAGGCGATCCAAACGAGGGATCCACTTGCGACTGCTTTGGCCAGGCAATGTGGAGCAGATCAGAGCGGATCGCGGCGGAGACGAGAAACGACCGACCGCACAAGACAGCAATTTCGACTGACAATATTTTTGGCACCCGCGCCGCGTCCATTGACAAAAATCACCAAGAGAGAATCCGTGGGAGACTCAGTCGCAGAGACTCGTTTAGTAATGGGAAATTCAAGAGGTGAAATGCTCGGCAAATGGTTTTCAATAATCTGTTTAATGACGGCTGCAGTAATAATATAAATACACCCGGCGAGGTGACAATTCGTTGGCAGAGAAATCTAAGTATTCTTCTACTCGAGAGAAATTTGTAAAAGAATCTTCGCTCAGAGATATAAATATTGCAAATTTAATGTTGGAACTGTTCGAGTACTTCTTTTTAAAAATGTTGCTTAAGTGGGCATACGCGTGCAAAAGCCTATAGTATTTTTAAAAAATTATTTTTGATAAAACAAATTTATTTTCTACAGAATAAGAAAATTATATTCTCAATAATTTAACAAGATGCTTGAAATTGATTCCCGGACTTTCTATAGCGTATTTAAAACTCCAATCGAGTTTAAAATTGTATGCAGTAGTGCATAGAGATTCTAGGAACATATGAATTAAATAAGTATAAGATACAATTAAAAATAAACATTTAAGCATGAGTTTAACTAAATAACGACTTTTGTTTCATTTTAGAGATATTATAACTGATATTAAATTCGATTTATTTAATCGATTGAAAATGAAAAGTAAAAGTAAACAATATAAACTATTGTTCTTAATCGCTTTATTTACAATGGTATTTCCAGTTCAACTACAGTTTACACAGGTCAATCTAGCGAATGTGCTTAAGTTATCCCGCCACTAGAACTGTTGACCCTGGATTCCCTGGCCCAAGCCGCGCAGTTCCTCCATGAGAGCCGCCATGCCAATCCTCTGCTGGAACTGCTCCCGCTGCTCCTTGTTGGGGTTGCCCACGTAGAGGGGCACGTGCTCCGTGTAGGCTCCGGAGGATCCGTAGGCGGCTGGCTCCTGGGCACATGGAATTGGCGCCAAGTTGGGCTGGCAGCTGAACAGGTAGTTAGTGGGGCAGGCGGGAGCCGGATACCCGGAATTCGGGCAGGAGGCACCGACAAAGGCCAAAAATGCAGCGATGATCAAAGCAACGATCTTCATGTTGAATTCTCTGTTTTACAACTGTAACTTTACAACCTGACCGAGGCATTTTTATAGAGTCATGCGTGTGCCAAACTAAAACTAAGCATTTTTTATGGACGCTCAAAAACTGCAGTGCCAACACATAGCAAGAAAATTAAACTAGGTGAAAACTTGCGGCGATTGAGGTTTAGCGGTCTTGCAGACAATTAACACCCAAAATAAAAAAAATACACTATGTCTCCATGCAGTCTGTCCCTCTTTTGCACATTAATCGTAAAACAATTAAATAATTGTACTTAAGTGCAAGGTGCTATGCGAAATTTATTTTTACATTTTAACGGCCTTTGTTGTTCATTGGCCTAGTATTTTACACTTTGCTAAATGTTGAAAATAAATATAACGAAATTGATTGCTTAACACATTGCTTTATACATGTTCTTCAGAATTCAAGATGATAAATAACAAATTAAATTAATAAGAAATAATCCATTAAGCTATTATGGATAGTAAGAAACATATAATTACTCGGTTCCTGTTTCATGTTAGAAACGAATATCTATAAAAATAATTCATACTGAAAGGTGTCCCAGAAATTTCTAACAACTAATAGTAAAATCCTATTGAAAATTTATTGAAAAAATATGCTTTTGAAAAACATATATATGGGAAAAATGTATTGAAATCAGGTTTTCGATAAAATTTTTTCTTCTGCAGAATGACCACCGTTAGCAGATCGACAAATTTTAAGTAAATAAAGGGCCTACCTAGCTCCATTTATAAAGCCCATCGAAAATTTCGAAACATTAAAGTGATGGAGTGGAAAAGACGTCCAGGACATGTGTGCGAAATAAATTAATGTGAATCAATTTAATAACTGAATAAAATTAAAATAAAAGTTGTGACACCATAAACGAACTATTAAAAAAACTGTGATTACACTATTTTTGCGTTTCACTTTGGACGTTCCCAAACATACGAGTAAACTCGTATATTGTCCTTTTTCTTCTATGGAAGCTAAAGATCGTGAGATTCTTAAAAAATGTATTTTTATGAACTATATAGGTAATAAAAAAAAGTTCAATTAAAACACCAATTTGAAGAATGGCGCCAATATTGTATAACCATTTTGGAGAGCATGTGGAAAGTCCCGTAACGCCTTGCGAAAGAGGCCAGAAAGCGCCGATATTTGCGTTAAACTCAAAGATGGTCACACTGCTCGGTACTGAAATTTGTGTTTCGGGAAATTCTCCGTTCCGCCGCATTTTCCGCGAGAAAAAAGTGCTGTCGAGGGGAGTCGGGGGTGGGGGGCAGGTCGCCGCGATCAGTTTTCCGTGGAAAGTGATCGAATACACCAGTTTTCCCATCGCGTGTGTTACCCATGTGCAAAATACAGTGCTGCCAGACCGTCAAACTGAACTTTACCGGTTTTTCCCCAATTTCTCAGTTTTCCGAGCTCGGCCCCCAACGTGAGACCCCCAAATGTTGCGCCCCGCTCCCCCACATCCGCCACGACCCTGGGACCCCTCAGAAAAGCGTAGGAAACGCTCCCAAGCCTCCCATCCCGGCGTTGCCATTTCACTCTCAAGTAGTAATATCGTATTACAGTTTTGCTTGTCAGTGTACATTGACTTGAGGCGACATCTACCAGCGTTTGAAAGAACAGATCAGTCGCCTTAGCGAATACAGGAACCAACTATAAAATTAGGCTTTGGAGACGTCGTTGTTTATAAGACTCTCCAATATATTAATATATTTTAAAATGTTGTGTAATACTGAATACTGAATACTTTAATGTTATTTAGCAAAACCAACAAATATATATCGTTGAACAGTGAACTCTCTAAAATAGTTTTAAACTCGCAAAATCTCGCTAAGTTGTAAATTTGATTAATTAAAACATTTCTAGAAATTTGTTTTAATTTAACAAGAGTTTCTAAATACAATAAAAAGAATAAACAGTGAATACATGGGCAGAGTAGATATTTAAATAATAATTATATATAACATTAATTTTAGCATTATTATGCAGGGGTTCACATTTTATAACCAACTTTTATTTCATATATATTTATTTTAATATCAAGGTCACTTTTTTGTCTGTGTAGTCTTCTTTGTCACAATTGAGAAACAAATGTAAATTTGTATTGTCAATTTATGCCGACTATAAGTCATAACTCGTGTTTGACCTGCGTCCAGTTATTATGAAAATCCTAATTGACCCAAAAGAACATATCATAAATTTGTATATAGAGTGCATAAATTGAAAGTTCTTTTTTAAATTATAATATGCAAACGAAATAAATTTCAGTTTCCTGGAACACATATCACAGTTTTTTTTAATGCTGTTCTTCGAAGTAGAATATGAGTAATTGGTATTAAAATGACAAGAATAAATTTCCTGTTTTCTTTGTCCTAATTATTTAATTTATTACATTTGCTTCGTTCAATAATTTAGTGCTTAATGTTAATGCATTCGTGAATAGCCCCAATTGTGGCGATAGGTATACAATTTGTTGATGAAAACAAACCGTATCTCATGCGAAAGCCTCCTAAATTTGATATTGTTTTGGATCTAACTCCGGCCGCAGGTAACTTTCCCCTTAACGAAGGGAGGAGTAAACTTTAATTTGAGAAGGATCGCGACCGCTGGATTGGGACGGGCAATTACGCACATGCACCACACACTACACACTGCATACCACATACACATGCTACATAAGATCAGACCTAAATTTTAATAATAGGCTTTGTGCCGATCGATCGCCTGCCGCTGGCCTTTAAAGTGGGGCACCTTCGCTGTTGGCTGTTGGATGTTGGATGTTGATCCACCTAAATTCGGGGGGACTGCCGTTTTGATTGCCCCCTCTAACGGTAAACAAATACCTGGCCTGTTTGTGTGAGCGGCCCAGACATGGCCCGAAGATATACATCTTAACTGGAACTCCAATTGAAGGTGCTCGTGCACTCGCAGGGGGAATATTTTATTCAATGGCCTTGGGATATGTCTTAGGTAGAGTTTTAATTGGTTATTGGCTCAGCAAATGATCAATGAATATTAAAGCCCGACTTTGGTTTATTTACTAAGCATACAAGCGTTAGTTCTCCCCTCCACTTCTCTTTTCTTGTCTTCTGCTCCTTTGTGTTCTCTTACATTTTTTTAGACAATGCCCAGGGATCGGTGGTTTTAATCGGCATTGGCTCGAGCCACCTGCCTTCGCTTAGACAGCGACTAAGTCTGACCCAGCTGCTCCTGCTTTGGCTCCTTGACTTGGTCCTGCGGCTCAGAAAAAGGAGGATCCAGAACATACGCACACGCGGAGACAAACACCAAGGGCAAAAAACAGACAAGCCAATAACATGTCTCGGTACTTAGCGGAAGGTCCGGCGCCGGATCCACCATGGGATCCCTATTCCTTGGCCCACGGGCGTCATCCTGGCTCTTGCACTGAGAAAATGGTATTTTGAAACATAAGTTTAAGAAGGCTTTCGCTATACATATGTGTCTAACATCACTAATCATGCCTAAACTAACTATATCCTTAATCGACATAAAAATGTTAAATTATTTGCCGTATTGTAAAACCTTAATTTTACATAAATCAAGATATTAAATCCACTAGAATTACTTATTTAATAAAATCAAATATTTTTGTTTATACGCAAAAAATAATGAATATTTGGTATAAATAGGACCTTTTTTTTTGTATTTTTGACTAAAATTTTAATTAATTAAAAATCCAGAGCCATTCAAAAAGTATCTTCAGGAGTAGGTCTTTCATGAAATTAAAGTGTTTACTTATACGAAATTTAATTAACTTTTAATTGAGATCGTCTGTACAAATTTTTTTTCAAATACATCAGAATCTAAAGTTTTCTTTTGCGACACCCAAAACTTATATTTGTTAAAGTGTCTTACAACTTTCTGCCATTAATCAGCTTTCATATCTACATTGATTTTTGATGTTGCACAAAAGGATTACTGGTGTTATTCTTTCAGTGTTTCAAGGTTATACGTTTTACGGAATCTAATTTGATTGGGCAAAAAAGCCGAATGTGTTGCCACACTCTGCCTGTGGTAATTTAAGACTCTGTTTCCTCGCCACCACCAACAGCAGTCGTCAATTATGAGATGGCAAGAGGGATCCTCCATGCGAGGAGGAACGTTGACGAAATGCCGAGCTTTGTTTTAAATTAAATTTAATTAGCGGCAGCTCGGGCGAAACACCTTCCAGGTGCCCGAAATCCAAGGTGCGCGTCTCTATAATTCATGCCTTCGGAAAGGGGCACGTGTCGTCTTTGGCCAAAAACAGAAGCAGCTGCAAAGGCTCCAGCGGTCGGCTAACGAGGTTAAAAGCGGTGGATATGGGGGCTACAGAGGGGGCATAGGGGGCGGAGGAGACCAAGATCCGTGTGCAACCAAACCAGCACTAACAATGCCGTTATAAGTGGCCCATTAACACGGTGTCAACCGCCATGCAACAGCAATTTCCGTCGCCATTGCCATTTATCGATTTTCAAATTCCATTCAACGCGGATTTCAATGGGCAAGCGGATGGGAAAGGGGAAGAGGAGGGGAAGGGGGAATAGTACTCCTGGGATATAGTCGCATTGAATGCGATTAATGGGGCCAACTAGTTGGCGGATCCGGATGCGGATGCACAGGGTTCGAATGCTCGGGATGCAAGGATGTTCGGCTTAGGCCACTTGTGGGTCACAAATACAATTCCAGACCATTTATTTACTAGAACTTTATTTATTGACAATAAAATGAATTTCATCTTATCGAAATGAGGCCATGCACAAAAGCCTTCTAGTAAAAACGGGTTTTAAGCTGATAAGCCCAAGAACGTTTGAGAAATAACCTTTAAGTTGAATATGTATTGAAAATATTTATTATGATTTTGATTATCAATTTATAACATATAGCAAAACAAATTCACGCCTTCGAGAGTAAATTAAGATATAAATAAAATAAATCGTCCTAATAAACCATGAATAATACATTTTTCAAATTTTAGGATAATACAAATTAATTCCAATTACTTTTATGTGGGGATTTAATACCGACAGTTAGCAAATGTTAACAATGCTATCAAAAATAGTAATGGAATTAATGGGAGTCATATTCGAGGGTGCAAATTCTGTATTTTCTGAGCTTATTTATATTTAGTGTTTAGGATGTGGTGTTACTGTTCAGTGAGAGAACAAATATTCCATTTCCCTGTCAAACACTACTATGTTGCTATCGATTTGCATATCCATTAAAGAGTTAAAAATTCTTATATTATAGTTAAAGGCTCCTTAAGATTTGTTTCAAAACTTAAGGTTCTAAATATATTAGCATTATATTGGGTGCATTACCTGTTGGCTCCGCAATTCTCACGGCGTACAAAAGTGCTGCAGTTGGCTCCTAAATGGAGCTTGGCTTTAAACGCGATTCCTTTCCCCTCTGCTTAGTGCCGATCCTCTAGCTACTGAGATCAGTTTGAAGACGTTTGGCTTAGATTCATCTGCAAAAGGTAAGAGAAGAAGTGATCATTAAGTAACCCAAGGGCTGGCTGAACAGGAAATCGAAAATATAAGTAAGCAGAGCCGCGAACACTATAAATATTTATGTGGCTATGCCTGCGTACATTCCTTGGCATTCGCAATGAGAATTTCAAAGTCAAGGTTAACTGAAACATTTGCCCGTTTCTCTGGCTTGTCTCCTTTTCGCGATCGCTTCTTTTCCCACTGTCCGCGGGCAAAACGCAAGTGCAAGTGTGAGTATCTGTATCTGTAGTTGTAGTTGTTGCCTTAGCTGTATCTGTATCTGTGTGTGGGTCTAACAGCTACGCTGCACATGCGCAGTACGCAGTTCGCAGTTCGAGTTTGCGCCGCTGGAAGTGTTGTCCGCCGCCGTCTGTGTCTGATGTGTCTGATTCCAGTCTGCCAGACGAGGAACACAACAACAACTGCAGAACTTCAAGAGTCCGTCCCAAGTCCTCGCAGCCCGCTGTTCACTTGATCGCACTCAAGTACAGAGCAGCCTCGGGAATTTTTGGCATTATGCAGGTATGACACTAGGTAAGTTTAGGAACTTAAAGTCTCTTTAAAATCACAAGTTTTTAGGAACTGGTAAGTTTAACGTTTAGGGTTCCAATATAAAACTTAATATAAATCTGCTCACTAAGTAAGGTCATGAAGACTTATAGTGTCTTCAAAATCGATTATTTTATAAAGGGTTTGAAAGTTTTTATAGGCTCAATGATATTGAAACTCTCCAATTAAATTTAATTTCTTGAGTTATGAAAGCGTGTTTCATTTTAGAATCGTGAGCCCCATTTTTAATAAATCAGTGGTAAGATCTTTTAGTTTGTTATACGAACTTTTAAAAAAATAACTAAAATGAAACTGTTTTAGCCATTTATAGACATTTAATTGTAGACATCTTGAATGGAACACTTTAACTTATTTGATTTTTACGAAAAAAACCCAGTGTCATACAGACTTATTGAACAATATCTCGTGCTGGTTGCCAAAGTTCTTATTGCTGTAGCTACTGTTACCGCCGAAATGGATGTCATGTGTTGGCCGGAGCAGTCGCGGAATTTAATTTTTTTAAACAACTCTCCGAAAAACTTGGGAATAAAGTGAGGCAAGAGGTAAGATGGGGCAAAAGTAAAAGGAAGGGGGATGCAACTTGTTTGGCGTGGCAGACAAGTCCCAGACATGTTCACATGCCATTAGATGCTGGTGTACCTTTTTCGGTATCTCGTGGATACTGACAATTGCACAGGGTTGTCACCTGCGGATGAGACTGCCAGGTAATGTCGGCTGGGTTCATTGACCTGCCACACCCACCACCCCACCCACACAACCACTAATACCTTCTCATTACGCCAAATTCCGTGCAAAGTGGCATGACTCGCCGAAAACCTCTCAGTCTTCCAATGCGAACTGTCCGAATCGATCAGCCTTGATGAGGGTCCAAGTGCACAGGTTCAGTTGGGGTCCACGAATCATTTTCCAATAATGCCCTTTACTTAGCCCCACAATTGTATTAAAAAGGTTGAGAATTAATCAGGCATGTTGGAGATAGCATTTGAATTTATTAATCAAATATGTATGGAATTAAAACCCTTTTCAAAGTTAGTTTATGAAAATGATTGTTCAAATTTGAACCTTTTTTTTAACAATGCGTAATTCTGAGTCCCACAATTATATTAAAGAAGGTTGGAAACCAAACAGGCAAGATGGAGTTAATCTTTGGATTTGACAATCAAATATTTTTGAAATAAAAGACAGCTTTCTTCGGAGTTAGTTAACAAGTTCTTCTCAAAGACAATTAATTTCTCTTTTTCTAAATTCAAAGTTTTTATAATTTCTAACATCTTAAAATAAAGTGTAAAAATGTAATGTTTAATATTGAAATAGACAGAATATTTTTATATCCATTATTTCAATTAACAAACTTTTATATTATTAAGGAAGTGAGATACAGGAAAAGAACATAACAAAATTGGAGGAGCTTAGCTAACAAAATTATACGTTTTTACAAATCAGAAAATGTTAAAAAAAAACAGTTTAAATTATGTATTTTAATTGCAAATAAAACCCGTACGTGCAAAAAAATATAGGATGTTGTAAAAAAAGAGATATAAAATATTCGAAAAAAAATGCCAGGTTAAAGGAACAATTCCAAATCTGTATGCGAACGAAGGTGGCAGCCTCCAAAGGCCCTGTGCTCGGACCCGCACTTGAAGCTCCCCAGTTCCTGCACTTTATGCGTTCCCTGCAATTAAGATTTTAGGGTACACACCCAACAACCTCGGTCGGAGGAGCATTAAGGAGCCCCTCACTCGCAGGCCATTTGGGGGAATTCTGCGGTGGGGCTTTGGGCTTTGGTCTTTGGGTCTGTGGGCTGGATTCGGCGAAATATTTCCGCTGCCGTCGACGGTCCTGCATGTTAAGTGCGCTTTATATTAATTTTATAATTCATAATTGCATCATGTTGCTCACATTTCTGAGCCAAAACGCAATGGAATTTAATTAAGTTAACCCTGCAGGTGCCGACGGTCCTTTGTGTGCAGTTTTGCACAGTTTTTGCTGTGTTTTTATATCGAAGGCCTCAGGTACTCGGCTTGAATTCTGATTAGTCACGGGTATATCAAAGGCTATGCAGTCGTTCTGGATGTACACATACATGCATTGTTTATTGAATATCGCTGCAAAGCTTTTAATAAGTCAAATTTTGAACACCACTTGCGAGGTTTCATGATTTTTTAAAAAGAAAACTGATACTTTTTGAACATGATCAATATATCATTAAAAGGCGCTTCTATTTTTAATCGTTTTTTTTTAATTTTCGCGAATTGGAAAAAAATATGGCATACTTTTGGGTTTAAAATGTTTGTATTTAAAAGGATTTAAAAAAAAAAAAAAAAAAAAAAAAAAATTTAAAATAAAAATTCTTTAAAAAAAAAAAAAAAAATTTTTTAAAAAAAATAAAAAAAAAAAAAAAAAATAAAAAAAAAAAAAAAAAAAAAAAAATAAAAAAAAAAATTAAAAAAAAAAAAAAAAATAAAAAAAAAAAAAAAAAAAAAAAAAAAAAAAAAAAAAAAAAAAAAAAAATTAATAAAAATATTAATTTTAAATTTTTTTTTTTTTATTAAGGAAAAAAGAAATTGAATTTTCCATTTTTACGGTGAAGTTTCACTTCAGTTTAATTCGTTTTACAAAACAGGTTAATTTCATTCAGAGCTCATATCTCATATCTCGGATTACTTAAAATTTCGACTACGTATTCTTAAATATAATATTAAACTTATGTTTTTTTAAAAACCCCACGCAATAAAAATGAAGAAATGTTTTTAATTATAGGTTGATTGAAAGGTATAGTTTTTTAAACTATAAATATTAAATACTTAAATATTTCATACTAGTATTCCCTCTCTTTATAATATATTCCCACAGTAAATTGAGAAAATCCATCCAAATATATGTGAGTGAATGAACTCTGAACTAATTAATTAACTATTAATAATTCAGAATGACCCACATGTATTAGTTATTACAGAATTGGTTGAACAGACAAAATAGAGCTTCATCCTGGCACCTCCTGAGTTGATTTTTCCTCGCTTCTTGACGCGAGCTTATGTCCAAAATGGAGGCTGCATGTTAGCATAACACTAACCAACTTGGATGAAGGTGGATGCAAAGGGGCAGGAGAGGTTCCAATGCCCACAGGCATCGCATCGGCCATCGCATGCTGAGTCAGATGGGAGTGCTCCTCGAGCACTTGGAGGAGATGGAGATGGAGATGGAGGTGGAGGATGGAGGATGGAGGATGGAGGATGGTGTATAGAGGATGGATGGACGTGGATGCTTGCACTTATTAATGCTTAATAAATGGCATTTCATTTCTTATTATTCCCGGACTCGGGACGAAACGTGTTGGAGGATTTTATTGCACTGCCTCGCCGACTGCAGTTGTTGTCGTGGTTAATGCGAGTCGATATATTGGCCATGACTAAGGATGCAGATGCACGAAGGGCCAGCAAGTCCGAGTCCGAGTCCAAGTCCAGTTCCACCAGACGGAGTCAGACAGTCGCTGTGTGCTAAAGTAATTATTTCATTTGAGCCAACAATGAGGCTGCAACTCTGAGTGCCGGCCAAGATCGCCGAGATGGATGATTGACGAGTGGAAATTAAAGAAGCTGGCGGCTGGAACTGTCCGCTCGCAGTTGCAGTACTAAAACAGCATCTTTTAACGACCCGCGTTTCGACTGCGTCCGCTTTAAAAGTACTTGGAATGTAAATGAAGCGGGTGCAACTCCGCCACTCCTCTCCACTCCACTCCACTCCACTCCACTCCACTCCACTCCACTCCACCCATCATCCTATCATCCCATCCGTCGACCAGCTCCATTTGCCCCGTTTCGAGGTCACCGCGGTGGTCGTTGCACCCACGCACTGATTTGCCAGACACCTTAATGCTCCCACCCCGATTTTATATGCAAATGCCCCATTAAACCCCTCTGCGACATGCCTAAAACTTGACTGATTTCAATTGATTTTTCTTAATTTATTAACCAGACAGCCTGATGAGTTAAGGGTTTCATACATATTGTATCCTATTCAATCTGAAGTTTTACATTCAAAATGGTTTTTATTGGTTAATGGCGACTGGATATGTAAATATTTCTTAACAATGCTAAAACATTAAATTCTCTTTTAATATGTAATATCGAAGAGGTGTAACCTATTATAAAATAAGACAACAACAATTTCAGAACCTCTTTAACGAGTCCAACCACAGTTAAACTTTCACAACTAAAACATTCGAGACCAGAAGGTTTAAAAAAACATTGTTTTTTGAGTATTATATTAATTCACATTCATAAATTTATCTATACTTAATTTTGTTTTAGATCATTCTAATGTCACCTTCAAAACAATTTCTAGCACGTAGTCTCACATGAACTTGTATTAAACTTAAGGAAAAAGCAATATTAAAAAAGCTAATATAGAATATTTTGGGTGTTTTTGACCATATTTTCAAACTACCCGCCCAATATTTATCGGTCTATCGGCATGCGCACTAGCGCGCTGGTATTTTTCGGTATTTTCTTATGCTAAGCAAAAGAACAGCTTACAATGTACTAACGCCTGTCGCACACATTCCCACTTCAGAAAAAAACGACGCCGATTTTTGCGAATTTGGCGGATTTAAAACATTAAAATAAGAGTAAAAGCTGAATAAAAAGTTTGTGCGTGTGTAGAAAGAGTGGAAGAGCAGACATCACAATCGTCACAAGATCCGACTACGAGAAAATCCGCTGGTGGGCTTAAGAATGCAGCAGTCCACTTCCACACAAGCCACAAATGCGGCTTCTGGCGGGGATGCGCTGCTTCCGTTGCGCGCCTGCACCACCGCCGGATGCAAGGTGGCCACCGTGGTGGACAAGACCAAGCGGAAGTGCTCCCAGTTCGTCTCCTCGCCGTACATAATGCCCAAGCCCCTGGTCGTCAACGGCCACACATCGATCTTTCAAGTGGGCGGCGAAATGGCCAAGATGGGCGACATTCCGGCACTTTCGCAGGCCACCGGAGGCGATGGCGGTCAGCCCATATACCGCATAAAGCCAGGTACCCATGCACACGTCATCAACTATGTGCTCATCGACGAGGGATCCGATTCGCTGGAGAAGGCCAGATCCGGGGACCAGGAGGCCATGCGACTGCTGCTGGAATCGCAGCGGGAAAGTGCGGTGACCAAGCTGCAGAAGCTGATAGTCAACCACCGGGGCATCCTGGCCCCGAGCAACGCAGCCCATTCGTCGTCAGCATCAGCACGTCCTGCGGCCACCATCTCAACTCCTGGAGCCACTTCCGTGGGCAGCGGCAATGTGACCACTCCCCAGATCCATCCGGACTTCTCCATCGCCAGTGTGGAGGGAGCCGTGCCATTTGCCCGCGCAGTTCCCGCTCCCGTGGTGAATCCTCCACCTCTAGTTCCTCTAGTCGCTCCACCAGTTGCCAGTACAGTTCCAGTAGACTCCGTGGATCGGCTGCAGGCGGAGCTTATCGAGCTGCGACGCACGGTGGCTCGGCTGGAGGAGAATAGTCGCCGCTAGTTTACCCTTCTTCGTTGTTCCCCGAAGGATACTTTAGTTCAACCAAATACGCTTAAGGTAACTAAAGGCGCAATAGATGTAATTAATCTAAGCATATTAGACGTTGTTAATGCAAATAAATTATGTATTTCGTAAAGGTCCATGTATATTGTGCTCTAAAGTTGTTTTGGAAATACATGTTTTACTAACCAAAATCACATTTTAAAGAGGAAGTGGTAAAATTAAAGAGTTCCAGTTCATGCAACAATTACAATATGTTCCAGTAGTCTCTCAAAATTATAAAAAAAAACAATTTTTTTTAAGTTATAGTTAGTGTATTTAGTCTACAAAAAAGTCTTAGAGTTCAACATGCTTGCTTTGCGTTCCTTGCTGTATATTCGGATATATTATTATTTTTGCAGATAATGCTAATAATATCCATTATATGGTAGGTTGCGAGTAAAACGACTTGCAATTTAAGTGATGTCTTTTAATAGTCATAAGTGGAAACGAGCAACTAATAAAATATTTTTATGCAAGTCTCTTTCATCTTTTAAAGATTTATATTTATCTAAATATATAATTTTATTTTTAAAAGTTTATTTCTTGAATACTAGATTTTTAAGTTCTTAAGTTCCGAAAAACTCTGATGTTAAATGTTAACGTAATTCTTGCCGTGGAAAGAAATCCAAAAAAATTAAATTGTTTAATGGCAAAATGTTGGCATATGGGTTTCAACATATACCTCTTCCCACCAGATTCGGTTGGAATTTAAAAATAGAATTTATTATATTATTAACAATAAAATTAGCAGGATCTTCACTTAAAGGACGATCGCTCACAAATATTTTGAATGTAAATAATATTGACTCAATGATTTCGAAATGTATGTCAAATATGGGTTAACACTGTGAAGTCAAATTTAAGTCTTTCAAAGATTTATTTCAACAGTTTCAATATAAACCAAATTTAACGTGAGCCTTACAAAGGATGCGAGTGTAAATTATTACTATACTTTATTAGAAGGTGTAGTCTAAATGAATTGGTCCTAGTTTTATATAATATTTTCTGCCAAATTGTATCAGTAACGATTCGCATATTAATTTCTGCCAGGCAAACGGACCAAACATCAAAGCAATGAGGTTCAAGGTGGAAGTGCCGGTCTCCAGAGGGAAGATATTAGCAGCAGTCAGGCGGTGTGCGGTCGATCCCAGTTTCCGATTCCTGGAAAGGTTTCACGATCCGCTGGCCACCGAGAGGGGGGACATGAGGAGGGGCATTAAATCCAAATGGCCAACTGCGCCAATGGCGGTTACTCTCGGTTTTAGTCTTAAGGTTTTAGGCAAGTAGTGCGCAATCTGAAAGAATGACTTTGAAAGGTTGCTTGTGCTCTTCATCGTCTTCCCCTTGAAATCGCCATTTTTCGAAGTTAACATTTTTATGTTGGCAGAAAGTGAAGCGACCGAGTGAAGTCTTAAGGGGCCGTAAATGTGGCATTTTATGTGTCATCAACGAAGGCGGCGGCGGCGCCCTCGTTGCAAGCGCGAAAACCTTGCAATCGAACGTAAATTAATTTTTATTGGTTGCAAATGCGGAGACTGTCCCGGCTCAGTCATCATCTTATCCCGATCCCTGGCACATGAAAGGTGTCCCGATGTCCGTTGTTCCGACAATGGACAAACAAAATTACTCCGTCGAATCAAGCCTTCAAAATCTTAAGAAATTATATGACTTAAGGGTAATCCAGGATTAAGAATCATTAAATTAAGAATATTGATCAAAAATGGTTGTATACACCGAAAGTACAGTCGAGTCTCAATAACTCAAACTAACATCTGCCATCAAAAAAATTCGAGTTATATAACACGTTTTACGTGCATTTTTTACTCCCTATTGCCGATGCAATCACTTTGACCTTTAGGGACTCCGAGTTAGGAAAGTTTGAATAATGAAAGTTTTAGCTGTCGAAATTCACCTGTGTTTTTCAATACGTTAAATTTTCTAGGTGGTACGAGATATATTGTCAATACAAAGTTTAAAGTTAGCAAAGGCACCAACAATACAATAGGATTAACAATACGACAAATAATATTTATGTTAAAATTAAAAAAAATATATAAGAAAAGGATGGGTATTTTGAGATTTATGACTTATTGTCTAATTTCTGAGAATGTTTTTTGATTGATTATTTATTAAATTGGTTTAAAAAACCTTATAGTTTTTATAAACATCTTAAAAAAAGATATTCACTACAGAGAAATATTTTTAGTTAATTATTTTTATATGAAGATTAGAGTTTTTTTAAAGTTTACTTAACTTCAGCTTTATATAATCCTACATCAATAGCGTTTCCCTAAATTGATATTTGCAAAAGAGGCAAAATCGTTAAGTCAGTGACTACCAACTATATCGACGGAATGTGTTTTTCTCCTTGGATAAGTAAACATATAAATTTATGTGTGTTTGTATAGGTGGGCAGCAGGTACAGGCGCAACTACTTAGCCGGCGAAGATCAGGACCCAATTGTGGGGACACGGCGGCCGAATCAAATTCGATACGCCAGCGCGGCTCCAGTGGTGATCCTCGCCGGGGATGTATAAAAAGTAACGAATGTGCGCAATAATAAAAATCATTAAAATAAAAATGTTTATGAGAAGGCATAAACACGACTTTATGGAGGGAGCGCAGAGGAGTTGGTGGCGGCGCGGGGGATCGGGCTCGGAGTTGGGGCACTCGATGGAGAGATGGTCGAGATGGCTGGACAGAAAGTCACCTGAGGAGCAGGGGGCAGCGGGACGCGAGTGTCAATGGGCAGCAGTGCCCGTGGACTCGGGGAGCGGAGGGTCCGCGAAGGGACACGAGAGCCAGCCGGCCGGGTTTTGGGATGCTAACTCATTTTGGCGGCGGCTTCTGCCCAGGCACTGAGACGGGACCTCGGCTTGAGCCCCAGCACCAGCCCCTGCCCCAGGCTCCAGCTCCAGGAGCTGGGATCGGGAGCAGGGGACTGGCGGCGTGAGGAGCAGGCGCAGGCGCTCGGCTCAAAAATAATTTGCAATTTCTTGGAAATACTCACTTTTGCGCTGCCTGCGCAAACTTCGCTGCTGTCGTCGCCGGCGCAGCTTCTCAAGAACCTTTAGTGGATAAAAGGTGGCGGCGAAAAGTGCAAAGATCACTGCGAAAAATACAGGTGACAATTTCAGGAAGTTAATACATAAGTTAATACCAAGAGCAGAACTACCCCTTTGTATTTATTTTATTTATACTCACACATTAAACAAACTCATACAATTCGATGAAAAGTAAATTATATGGGTTTTTAGCAGTTTGGTAAAAATTTGAGTTTTCCTTTTTTGTGATTTTTGAATATCACAAAAGTAAGTTTCCTAAAGGTACCAATAAACATAAAATTTAACTTACATATATTTTTATTAAATTTTTAAATTTCTTACTAAATCCAAAGTTCAAAATGGTCAGTAAGAAAAAGAAAATGGTCAACAAAAAAGGGCTTATCTAAATATATAATACGGTTTTTTAACCCCATTCTGTGTATTTACACGACAAAGATTATTTATTTTATTTATGCATTGGAGGTTAAATTTTTTCCAGTGTAGGGAGGGTAAGCCGAGGTGGCCGTAATGAAAATTAAAATACGAAACACTCAGCCAAAGGTCGGTTTGCTTGGGTTGGCCGGGAGAGCCAGGAGCCAATGAGCGGTACAGGGTGGTGTCCCCTGGCCGAGGAGCCCCCGCCCCTCCTCCTTTCCATCTCCCCTCCCCCCCAAGGGGCTCCGGCTGGTGAGTCGCTCGGTCGGATTGCTTGTCGTTATCTTGTCATGTCAAAATGGTCTTACGAAAATGTATCTTTTGTATTCCAAGTGCAAATGAGCAGCACAGATACAAAACAACGTGCTTCCCTGCCCCCCTTCCCTTGGAGTGGATCACCTCCATCACACCCCCACCCCCACCCCCTCCCATCCCATGGACAGTGGTCAGCATTTTGTTTCGCGTCTTTTTCACTCTGCTCGATTTTTATTTGTTTTGCTCACTCGCAATTTTTATGCCTTTATTGTGTTTACTTTTTGCCATCGCCGCTGCCTTTTCGGCCGCAAATGCTTTTAAGACTTTAAGACTTTTTAGTTTGTAGTTGAGCGTACAAATTTGTGAAGGAACAGGATCGCCGGTGTGCGAGTATCTGTATCTTTTGCAGTGACGCTCGCTCAGTGGCTGATGCTGATGCTGATGATGACACAACATGAAAAGGTAAAACAGGCTGAAAAATATTAAATACGCTACGTCGCTGCCTCTTGACAGCGGACGTAAATTTGCTTTTGCCAGAGCACCCCTCTCATCCCCCTCCCCGCCCCCACCTTCCCTGCCATCGGATTGTTTAATTGCACATGAGATCGGCGGGACTGGGATTGGGACTGGGACTTAACCAGGGACTGGAGCGGAGGAAGAGCCTCCGAGGATCGGGCGGCAATTAAAATAGAGTGTAAGTTAAGGATGCATAAAACGCTCATCTTTATGAAGCCCTATATTGTCGTTCCCGCTCCGGCTGCTCGTATCCCAGATTCCCTGGTCGGGATGTAATGGCCCGATTTGCCGGTGGCAATAATGCTTAGTTGGGGTTTCGTCGGATTCAGATTCAGGGAATTCAGATTCACAGATAAGTAGCTGATTGCTCTGACTTCGAGGACTTGAATTCGCAGCTCCTTTGAACGGGAAGTAAAGTCTGTTTAAACATGAGATAAGCAACACAACTATTTAAACTTAAAATAATGAATTTGTTCATAGAAATTCTGAAAAAGATTCTTATACAAAATTAAAAAAAGGGTAAATCTTATTTAAAACTATTAGTAGAGAACAATAATTGATTCGCTTAGATAAACAAACTTGAATATGTTTCTTAACTCAATATTAATTGGCTAACTTTTTATGATTTGATTAGTAAAGTATTTAGAAAAATTACTTGTTTCCCCCTCTTCCCCTTTTAAAGGAAGTCATTAGACGAAATGAAGATGTATTTCGTTTATAAATCAAAATTGCCTTTCCTGCAATTTGTTACTTTCGCATATTCCATGTTCGTGTTGCTTGAAGGACAGCGTCGCAACTTCTCTCGGGTTAAATTTTGAAATGTGTCAAATTTTCGGGCAGATAAATGAAGTTAATTAAATTTTGAACGAGTCGCAAACGACCAAGTATTCATTCTGCCTGTGAAGTCAAATTCAAATCTTGCATATCGCCGCCCCCACACAGACTCGGCACCAAAACAATTCCCAAAACTAAAACAAAAAAACATACACATGCGGATGAGTTTAGAAACAACAACTTGCTCCCATTTCCCACAATTGCCCAAATGTAGTGAGGAATGAAGTCAGAGCTACACTGGAAAAAATATCTACGATAAACTTGATTGGGAAAGTGAATAAGGTTTTGGATAGAAACTTTTGATTGCAGATTAAGTAAAGCAGTTCTTAAATAGTTCTTAAGTAAATAACATTTTAAAACACTATTTTACATTGTTAAATTTCAAATTATATCAAAATAAAGTGTCATTGTATCATTGAATTAAATTAAAATTTTTTAAGTTTGTTTTTAGATTTAAATAGATATCTTCTCTGAGATATATAATATATTTATAAATCAATCTGTTTCCTTAAAAGTTGTTATCTACCCTTTTACTAGTAGAGGGAAAAAGGTTCACAATTTTCTAATTTTCTATAATGTTTTTAGTTAAAGTTGTAGAAAATATAGAAGAAATGATTATAACCAATGTGATCTTGAGTTCAATTAAAATTCAATTAATGTTTTAACTTTATCAATGCAATTTTAATTTATTTTGATTTAAAAACTTGTATAATTAACCTTTTTTGTAGAGTGCACTCTTAAGTTAGGGATCGTTTCCTGCAGTGCCCCACAAACTGGAGCCAACAAAAAGAACAACAGCATCGGGAGAATAACAAGTTGCAGGGGCTGTCAGCATCGTTCTTCGCCTTCCCCATCTTCATCTCCGACCTCGTCTTCGTCCTACCGCATTCTAAGTTCTATTGGCACAAAGACCGAGTTTTGCTTTGCGGTTCTTCGCTTTGACTTTTCCCATGTATCTCGACCCGAGTGTCTGCGCTGTGCAGATACGGATGTATCTGTTAGATACGCTCCGCACACACAGATGCAGTGAAACTCGTTTTTTTTGCGATCTGGGTTCGGGGCAGCGTTGATAGGACCTGGTACTCCCAGGGCCCCCCCTCTTTAACCCCCCATCCCGCCGAAGTCCCCATCACTTTTGTAGCGCCTTCTTCAGCCGGCATAGTTTGCATTTTCAAGGTCGATCTGCACATGTATCTGTATCTGACGCTGGCTTCTTCTGCTGAATTTCGCTCAAGCCTGTGGGAGTGGGGGGAGGGGTAGGGGGGTTGTATCCCACACATATATCTCATGTGGTCTAACGAGCCTCGGCCTGATATTGCAATCTGCTGCCAAGTAATCTCGACCTTTATTGCTGTTCTCATTGCAGCTCAAATTTGTTCAGACATTTACTCCTTCTGAAATAAAGAATCTTTTTTATTATATCCCCCGGAAAGCCTGAAGATATGCGCAATCCCGCCATCGGATTTCTTTGGGTGTGCTGTGTGTGTGTGTGTGTGTGTGGAGCCTCCTGATGACTGGATGGTGCAACATTTCTCGCTGCAGGCACTCGACACTCCTCCTTCCTCGAGTTCCGTCGAGTTGCCCGTTTCCTGTCTACTGATGCGCTGCCCCGGCTGACTCACCGCCTCTGAATGCCCGGTCCTCCTGATTTTCCAGTCCTCCCATTCATCCTTTCAGTGGCAATAAGGCCGAGGGGGATCGCCTCCATTATTTGGTAGCTGGAGCCAAAATAATTGTGATTGCACCGCGAGTTTACCCAACTTCTTTTCGCATTATTCATGCATTTCACTGGAAAACTTTGTGAGTAATTTCGGCCAAGAGCCGGAAAATTGACGGTAAGAAATGTGAATCAATAAGATATGAAAGTGCTACGAAGTTTTGTGGGAAGACAACCTTTACAGGAATTTGCACTCTTATATACACAATATTGAGGAAGTCATTTTTAAGCCATTATAATGGTTATTTCTTTTAGGTTTCTCTTGCAATTTTATTTATATATAAATAATATTTTAAAAATATTGTGATGCCAACTAAGTTTGGAACAGAAATCTTAATAACTCAGTATATATTAAAAGTAATCAAGGTTAATAATGATTTGTGGTCTTATATAAATTTGTGAGCAATAAATAAAATAGGTTCCAAAATTAATCAATTAATTCTATTTTCAACCAATTAATAAAAATAAAGATTTAGAACGACTTTCAATAATTTTTTATAGTGAAAGGAAGACTTATGTTTAAAATATTTATTAAATGGTGATGAAACTATTTCGCACATTTATTCAACTTTTATGCATTTTAAAAATACCAAATAATTCTAAATAATCTAAATCTTTTGCCATTTGAAGATGTAGGAAATCGTTTCATGAATTTAGGTTGTTTTCAATTAATTTATTAATTTACAAATATAAATGTTTCATGTTTAAATTTGTGTAATGCCCACAAACTGACTAGCTGTCTAAGTATCTTATTATTCATTGAAAAGAAATTGGGTGCCTATATTTCGTTTTTTGTCAGACATGTGTTTCACCTCCTTAGTCCTAATTTTTTCCATGAAATCAGGACTGCCAAGTTCTTTATGTTAGCATGTAAACAATTGGCATTATGCCACATAAATACTATTACGCTTGCCATTTATCTGCATAAATTACTTTGAATTTTAAAAGCCTTCAGTGGTATTCATTTGTCAGTAAATGAGGCAGACAATTAGAACACTTGCTCATATGTGGGACAATTTGGTAATCTTGAAAAAGTAAGAAAACGTTGGGAGGAGGCACGTTCGAGGATACGTGGTGAACAAAGGACAAGGGCGGCATGCATTCGGACAATTGCAGTTCCCAGAAACGAAGGACAACGGGGGCGGGAACTGAGTCCTGGATGCAACTATCTTGAGTGCGAAATCACGTTCGACAAATGCGATTTGGGTGCTCCAGATTGTTGGGCCATAATTGGACTGAACGATCAGACGACACCTGCTGATTGAATTCACGATCAGGAGAATCCTTTCCAGTTCGGGGAAATCCCCTCAGCAAGCCACTCGATTTGCGACCGTAGTAACCGAGTTCCCAAAACAAAACACGTTCATTTTACATCTTCAATCGGTGCAATGAACTTTCCAAACGGAGAAGAAATTTCAAATCTTATTCAAATTTCGTTAGTGGGCATTTATTGGCTCCGAAAGGGAACAATAATAATAATAAGCGAAATAAGAAAACTGGAAATAAGATAGAAAAATGCTTTGCGATCCCTCCGCACACACAAAGGCAATCAAACGATATTTAATTTTATACAGAGAACATGTCTCTCGAAAAGCCCCTCGACTTGGTCGCTCCCCGCCTCCGATTAGCATAACATCAACTGGACTTCGACTTGGATTTGGACTTGGAATTGGAATACAAATGAGGATGGGAATGACCGCAGATGGTGGAACTAGCCGGCCACGAACTCTAAGACAAACCAGAGAAACACTCGGCCTCATACATTAATTAATAACTCCTATGAAATTAGCGACAAGACATTATTTATACATTTCGCTGTTGTACGTGGCAAGCCAAAAGACGGCGAATGTGCCACAAATGGAATTTGGCAACAACGGTTAGTGCCTTTGTTTCATGATCTATTGCTGGGGTCACTTCGCCTCAGAGGAAATCTAGTTATGGATTTGAGTACAAATTGTTTGCTTAACTAATACTGAAAATGGTTGACCCAAGCCGTCGAGTTTGCTCTAAAGACCATCTGCCGCCTCCACACAATTGGCCAAGTTTAATGACCCTTTCTATTTAGACCTTAACTTTATTAGCTGTGTGTTATATTTTTGATTACAGTAATTAAATTGGGGCAAGAGAAGCACTTAAATACTCTTTACAGAGTATTCGTTATATAAATATTTTTATATTTTATTTCCTTTGAGTGTATGTGTTTTGAATATAAGCATTTCATTTAAAGCAGGAAGATATTATCCGTTATCATATATATTCTAAATCTTAAATGGCATTCAATAAATTTGATTGGATTATAATAATTTAATTGATAGTGTATTTATAAAATATATTCATACAATTATATTATAATAATTTCGTTTTAAATAAAAATTCTTAAATATTTATAAAACAACTTTATTGGATTGTAATTTATAAAATATATTATTAAAGAAATACAAATTAATGTACGAACAAAGGACCATTTCAATATTTAAACATACTTGAAAGTTAGCAATAAATTTTAACAAACAATTTACATCGAATTTATGATTTGTTTTCCCATTAATAGTAAATAATTCTTTATCTTTTATACTACTAACATACCATTTAACATTTAACTATTACCACAGAGATAGCCTCGCTCTAGAGTTTCTACATTCCTTCTTTTTTGGGCGCGTTGTCTTTGTAGTTGGGATGTTTATTTCGATACTAGCATTAAATCCGAAATTTACATAATTTGATCGAGCGGTACCAGCAATGGAGACGCATTTTTATGGCCCTCTCCGATGGACTGAGGCTGGGAAATTATTACGAGGAAAACGATACTGTCCCCCCGTCGCCCATCTGGCCACAAAATAATGAACAAGATGCTTTCTTTCCATCTCTCCATTTATCTGGCAGGAGGATCTTGGAATTATATGCCAAGACTCCAAGGCGGACAGTGGAAGAAAGAGAGGGACTAGACAAATGTTATTACCAAAAACGAAGACAACGACCGACCCCAAAGATCTGTGACTAAATTTATTCAAAAGCGATTCGAAAAACGTCGCCATGCCCTGTGTATTCTCCCCTTTCTTCGTTAATTTGAAACAGTTTGATACTTATACACAGGCCCAGCGAAGTGGATACCCGGGCAGCCAATCCGAAAGGTAATTCTAATACGTGTGACTGCCATTAGAGGAAAGTACTTTGGAGAGCCGCCGCCGGCAGGGACCCCTATCCCTTCCCTATCCCTATTTTTCCCATTTTCCTATTTCTATCCCGGGTTACAGCATCCAACTCTTAGTTCCCCTCGTTCTGCCTTCGACTTTCTTTCACCTACACGATTTATCGCTCTGTATTTGTATTATTTTTAGTTGCTTTATGTCATCCACAGATACACTCCCCATTCCCAGCAGAGTTTTCCCCACGTCTGCACACATTTGTACCTGAGATAGTTAGCTTTTACATCTGCGACACCAGAGATGACAAATTTAGGGCTTGGGGGATGGGAAGTTACTTGGAGGTATTGTGCAACTTTTCTTTTATTTCAACGGAAATTTTTGTAGTGACTAGCATAAAATCATAAAATACTTGAAGTAGTAGGAATATTGTAAATGAATAATATCCTATTGTTATAAGATGCTGATTTATACGATGCTATTAATAATTTAAATGGTAAAATAACGTTAACTTTATGGATTTTGAATTAACTTTTATTTATCAGATTGAGAAACCATTTTTTGATAGATGTTTAAAATGCAGACCAAAATTACAAAAATTATTATTTATATAGCAGTAAGAATCATTTTCGAATATTTTTCATTTTAAGTAGACCATTAGATCTATCGCCGAAATAAAATCCTTTATATACTATAAGAATAATATGCTGCTGTCAAGTGTTTTTTTCCCTATGTATTATAAAACGATCTCAATCTATCCAGACCATATTAATATTTATTTGAAGCTCGATTCTTTTAATTATACCCAAGATCCGTATTAGAAAAACTAGTTTAGTTGGTTATCCATAAATATTCCAATCGCTTCCAGTTGAACATAATTTGGTGAGTCTCCCCGTGAAGTGCCCGAAGTTTTGTAAATCGATTTCAGCCATGATACCTGTACCAGTTTAGGAATTTTTTGTCATTGTACAAAAACGTAGCGTGTGTGTATATATATCATGGGATGTATCCGAGTTTTGCCCCATGCTCTGAACTTGTGTGAGTGCTAGTCTCCTACACACAATAAGCAGACAAACTATAAAACTTGAATCAAATCGGACAAAACAAAAATACAATTTTATTGCATTCCAGCACTAAAATCGTTCGATCGTGAGTGCGTCTGTGTGTAAAGTATCTGTATCCGTGAGATACCCACCTCGCTGGGAAGTGTGCAAAGAGGCCAAAGAAGCAGCAGCAGCCTCCGATAATTTCAGCTTGACTTCGGAGTCTCATCCCCCTCACCCCTTTTTTTTTTGTCCCACTCAATCGGAGTGTTTGTCCCTCAGTGTGCCCCTGCCCCAAAAACAAAACTCTTTGCCTAATATTCCATTAACGGGCTTATTAAGCCAGCACGTATGCTGCCAACCCACACACACTCACGGAAACACACACGAGATACGGATACACAGACACAGATACACAGAGAGAGTAGTTTAATAAAAGGTACTGATGCATAAATGGGTGTTTGTATCTAAATTGATCGAATTTGGGGACACACACAAGACAAAAACCGGGGCAAGCAGATGAGCAACAGAAGAAGAAAGAGGGCGGTTGATTGGTAAGAGAGAGAAAGGTCAAAAGACAGAGACGCACTATGTATTGGCCAGGTAGAAATTCTCGCAGTTGAAGGGAACTAAATATAAGCAAGTAAGCCGGATCTGGCAGGGAATTCCAACTTTTATATACCCAGTACCCTATATAGAACTTTCAACTAAAATATATATAAAGCTGAACATATAAAAAAGATATTAAAAATCGTAATACCAATAAAAAGTAATGTGTATAATAACTTAATAGCTGTAATGCTTAATACCTTATTAAGAATACTTAAATTGAATTGATTGTTTACCAGAGCACTTAATGAATAGTTAATAGTTTATAATTCTGCTTTTAAGTATCGGGATATGAATCACCGGAATCCTATGTTTAACATTTAAATTACACACTGTAGATTCGAGACAATGACTAAAAGAGGCTGGGTAGTTTTTTTACACATTTTATTTATTAAGGTTTTTATCGAAAAAATGAAAAATAAAATATTTCCGCGAATTCTTTAGAGCCACTTTTCATTTCTTCATACAGACAGCTATGTTAACCAAAAAACTATATTTTCTTGACACTACCAAATTAATAACAGATTATTTAACATTTTATTTAAAGTAGGCGCGTCTAATCAGTGTTTTAATTTATCTTACATATAAAACAACCTGCATTTGGAGATGTTTGTTAATAGTGCTTCGGATCTTTAAAACATGAAATTAATGAATTATACAAATCTTCGAAACATTTGAAAGTTAAAAGGTGACATTTCCACAAACATGATATACCCATAAACTCTAAAAGTACCGGGTATTAACATACAGTCGATGTGACCGCGACTCTTTGACTTGGAGTTGAAGCTGGACAGCGACGGCGGCTGCTAAAGCAGGTACAATTTTATAATTTCGTTTCGTGTTTAATTAAAGGTGAAGTTTTAGAGAAATAATAAAGAATTATCGAGGGCCAGGGCCAGCTTCGAGCTGCAGATGAGTCCCAACTCACACAATCAAATTGAACATTGATCGTAAAGCGATGAGACGGGTATTGGGAACCCAAAAAATACGGTTTTCCTTCTTACTCCGACTTAGACTCGCTGGACGTCGGCGATCATTATGCCATAAATAAAGATTCGTTCCGTGGTTCGGGACCAGAACTATGGGAAAAATACACATCTTATAAAGCATTTTTATTGCGGCTGCACATAAAATGTTTCCTAAGCCTAGGCTCTTAAATTGGGTTCGGCCCATAATTATTGTTCGGTTATGATTAAAGTTCAGTTATTGTTGGCGTGTCTACTTACAAATCAAAGTTCGGAAATCACTGAAATGTAATTGCCCAGGGCGGTGATCGTGTTTCTGGATGGTTTACATTTTGTTTTAAATTATTAATTGTTCTTGACATTTGTTCTAGCTCTTGTATTTAAGGGAAAATCGATTATCGTAATCAATCATAAGTCAGGTGTAATTTAGTAGAACAAAATAATGAAAACTTATTTGCATTTTTGCTTGATCGCATGCAATATAAACATAAGTGATTATAATTTTCCTAAAACAAATTGAACATCATCAAACAAATTTTGGGGATTTGTCAAATTTTCAATTTCTCAAGCGAAAATGTTTGGACAGGCTAAATGACAACGCTTGTCAAAATGAGACAACTCAAACTAATCATTTTCATTCGAGCGGCAGATCGGCGAAGAGAACGCGTGCCAAACGTCCGCCCCCCTCCCCTCAACCGCTCCCCCTCGCCGACGATCCCCTTTCATCATAGAACCAGCCATGACGACGGGGACGGTGACGATGACGGGCCGCTGACGATGACGGGGCATTTGAAGACAGATCCGCAGACTGCTCCTCGACTTCTCTGAGATAAGGATTTCCAGAGGTATCAAAATTATTTAAATTACCTCTTATTCATGTTCACTACAATTAGTCAAATTGTTGTACTGAAATTGACTTTTCTAAATCGTCCAATGCGCATAGTTATGTAACTATAAGCAATAGTTGATAATTTTTTTGCTAACGATCTTTTGTATAAAAAGCTATGAAATACTTCCTCACTTTAAATATTGTAGTATGAAATAATTTTTGGAAATTTTAATCTTATAATTTAAAGAAATGAAAGAAAGAAATTAAGGTATTTTATTTAAATAACTACTTTATAGTGATGCTGCTATGCAAACATACCACTATAAACATAGTTAATTATCCAGGGGGATGATTAAACTTATTTATATAATTTTGTATAATAAGTATTGCGTAATAGTAACTTTTTTATAGTTGATTAACCATCAAACATTGGTCTTCAAGCAATTATTATATCTTATTTTTAGTAAAATAACTTGTTTATACTAAGACTACTAGGCAATGCTGATTTACCGCTGTCGTAGTCAAATTAAACCATAGACATCGTTAAATTATGCGGGAATTTTTTAACTCATTTATCCCTAATGTAAACGTATTACGTAAGAGTGTATTAACCACCGAACATTGGTTTGGGGAATTAAAACCTAGTTCTTTGTAAAATATATCTAATTATACCCGTTACTCGTAGAGTAAAAGGGTATATTGTATTCGTGCAAAAGTATGTAACAGGAAGAAGGAAGCGTTTCCGACCCTATAAAGTATATATATTCTTGTTCAGGATCACTAGCCGAGTCGATCTAGCCATGTCCGTCTGTCCGTCTGTCCGTCTGACTGTCCGTCTGTCTGTCTGTCTGTCTGTCCGTATGAACGCTGAGATCTCGGAAACTATAAAAGCTAGAAGATTGGCATTTTGCATGTAGATTTTAGGAGTTCCTACGCAGCGCAAGTTTATTTCAAAATGGTGCCACGCCCCCTCTGACGCCCACAAGCCACAAGCTGTGGCCACAGTTTTGATGCTATTATGAAAATTCTTTTTGATATGTATTTATTTCGTCAATACGTATCGATTGGCCAAATAAAAGTTTGCCACGCCCACTCTAACGCCCAAAAACCCATTAAACGCTTAAGCCTGGCTAGCGCCTACATTTCCGTTTTTCATGGCGTATACAATAGCGCCATCTAACGGATGATTTTGGAACAGCTGGCCAAGGTGCTCAACAGAGTCAACGTTAATTCTCGATAAGGATTTCTATTAAAGGAAATGGCGATGGCTTTTATTTGTCAATACCGAACTATATCCCAAGAACTATGCAAATCAAATCAAGTTAGCCAAATTGGAGGTGTTCCTGGGTACCGATTTTAACATAAAAATCGGGAGCTGATTCGAGCGGCGAAAAACATACAAGAAGGCATATTTATATTAAGTTGTTTAGCTGAGTAACGGGCATCTAATAGTCAAGGCACTCGACTATAGCGTTCTCTCTTGTTTTCTTTTAATTTTGTACCATCTTGGTAGATTTGCGAACTTTTAAAGAACTTGGAAGGCCAATGGGTAACTCCTTCACTTAGTACTTGGGGCACGAGCCTGGACGGGCTTATCGCATCGGTCATCGGACATAATACCGTGCCATAGTTAGGCAATGCACCCGACCCGAAGAAGTGTCTGCACCTACGGTTTTATCGCCGAGTGGCCTTTCACCCGGCGACCCAGTGTCGAGTCCGGAATGGGCTGCAAACACTTTTACGACATTGACAACGGCAACAAACAAGCGGGCAAACAAGAGACAACCGCCCAAGACAATTGTGTCCGGGCTCGGCCAGAGCATAGTTAAATCGAAAGCAATAAAATTCTCTAATTGTTTTTCGCCAAAGCAAACAATTGAGATTGGGCCTGGGTTCGAGGCTAATTGATTCACACTTTCTTTTTGGCTGTAAAACACGATGTATCGAGTGGCGAAGGCGATGAAGTGCTCCTCCGCTTTATGGTTCTCACTCCGCCTCCATGGGTGTAGATCAACAGTGATTAAATCTTTACTGCCCCGGAGACGGCAGTGACATCTAATTGGTTTCACGTCCCAGTATCCAGTTCGAGTCCCTGCCTCGGAGACTTCTCCACCCCCACGGAGGCACTACCCATTGTGGCAGCTTAATTGGGCCAATTCAGTGTCGTCAGGCAAATCAAAAACAAACTGGCCAGCAAGTACTTAACTATGACGGGTCGAGACGAGCACTTTGTTGGGTCCAAAATAAAGAAACGAAATGGGAATAAGAATGTTTGAACCTAATTATACCCATTTCTGTTTTTAATTAAATATGGCGCCCAATAGGAGAAAAACAGATCAACCAAAAACATGAAACAAACTTTTTAAAATTTGTTTAATATTCTGTATTATTTTCCATTTGTTTTAAATTTTTTGGAATAATATTTGATAAGCACTTAATAATATTTTATAGTTATTTCAATTAAAAAAAAGAAAATTGTTAAAAATAATTTAAATAAATTGTATATAAATATTTTAAAGATTTATTTATTTTAGCTTAAAATTTATGTCACCCTTCTCTTTCTATAATTTATTTAATCGATTATTAAAGAAATCAGATAAAAACGTAAAGATCCGCAAAGTAAGCACTTTTTTCATGATATCTGAGAACATTATATACCCAATAGACCCATTGTTAACCATATAGAATTACAAAGGGATCGGTGGCAAAGAAAATGTTTTCTTTGGGTTTTTCCACGGCCTCGCCGATGGCGATGATGATGATGAGGCACATATGACTGCCAGAATCGGAGGGGCGACCTCAGAGGGGTCGAGTTAGACGAGTAGATAATGATGTTGTGATGTCAAAACATCAGACTGACGTCCGCCGGTCGCTGATGGGTTGACTGTCAGGTGACGGATGGCGCGTGAGGATCCCGGAGCCACTTGTTGTGCCGCATTGTTTCGGCGTTGGGTTCCCGCTTCATTATTCAAACGCCGATCCATCTCCCGGGCTCAATCTCGACCACTTGACACGCACGAACCGCTGCAGCGGCGCCAAAGGATTAGCTGCATTTAATCAACGCTAATGACGAGCGGGCTTCTGGGTCGGATTGATCTTTTTCACTGGGCCCACCGCTCATTGTGTGGGAGCAAACAGTGGCCGCCAAAGGTGACGGTGGGTACTCCGACAGCTGTTGACGCTTGGCACCCACACTGCCACTGCACATCCATGCCCCGAGGGTCTCAGGTGCAATGTGTGCACTTTTCAGGGGATGATGCAATGTGCGTGCAAACAATGGGGCAATAGACACTCAAGAAATTCCCCAGACAGGGTGGAAAAATGTAAATAGCATGTGATCAAAAGAAAGTGTTGCCGTTAAAGTTTTAATGGAGCGATTCAATTATAAGAATTCAAAAACATTACGAAGCGGTTTTGCACAAAAAATTTATCATAGAACCTGCGTTTTAAATTTGCACCATATTTGAAAAATAAACTGAATAAAAAAAACGTATAAAAAGTGTTTTAGTTACAACCACTTTAAATATTGTGTTGTACAAAATATTTAATATTTTAACTTATATTGTGTATGATTTAAACAAATATTTAAAGTACTTCACCAAAACTTTTAAAAACAATTCAAAATAATTTAGTAAGCCTGTCAACATTTAAAAGTCAAATTAAGAAAAACATTTTAAATTTAAAAATGGTAGAGTATAACAAAGTACTAGTTAAATTGTAATCAGGAATAATAAGCTGTATCCAAAAGACTCTTCGTATATGGATTAATCTTAAAAAAAGACTTGTCTCAGATGATCCTATTAATTGCAGATTCCATTAATCAACATCAGCCGTAGTTGGCCAGCTCACTTCCCTTTTGGCCACCAAATTGATATTCTTCTTCGGCATTTGAATTTCGTTGGGCGTAGACGTCGCTTATACACCCATTACTCAAGTCCCGTCGTGGACAGAGCGCCGACAAATCCATCAGCAGACCCAGCAAAACTGACCCGAAACCGAAACCGAACTCGATCCAAACTTGGCCAGATGCGAAGGCGGCCCTGGGGCAGGTTAAATAATAAACGAATTACGGAATGTAAAATAATTCATTTAAAATGTAGTTTTTCTGTGAACACTGGGCTGTAAATGCAGCAGTTTTCCACTGAATTTAATTAGCGGCCACGACAAATTAACGGAGGTGGATGCGGTCGCTTGGACGCTTCGCTGGGTTTTCTTCAACTTCAAATTCCACTTTTCTTCATCCATAGTACACCGCGAAAAACATTGTTAGGAATGGCAATAGATACAAAAAACGGGTGTAAAATGTATGAAAATATTTTTTTTGAAATAGTTAATGTTAATTTTCCAAGAACTGTCTTTAATTTTGTTGTAAAAAATACTGCTTTACACTTGCAGAGGATATTATATTTCATTTACAAATTTTCAACACATTGAAATAGACGCGTCTGCTGATATCCGAGATTTTGTAATTTTTTGCATTTCAGGACATTCTGTTTAATTTTAGAAGACTAATATTTGTATGCTAACATTTTCCATAAAACAATTCCAAAAACGAATAACAAAAATATAAGGAAAATCGACATAACTTCACATAGACTCATAAAACTCGGTATATGTATATTTATTTTGATGATTTCAAAAATGCATTTTTTATTTTATAAAAATCAAAGGACCTTAGCTATTTGACTCTTATAGGAACGATAGAAACTTTGGGTTGCTTGTTTTCTGGTTAAAATTATACCATTAAATATTAAATATTATGTTAAATATTTTTGACAGTGGATGAAAGTTGTTTCCCTGGCTTTCGTCACTGATCGTTGAACAAACCGCCGCCCCACACACCCTCTACGCATCCCCTTTCGGTTATCGCTGCTCTAACATCAGTCGGAGTGACCCAAGTGAATTATTTAAATTAATAAAATATGCTAAAATGTGTTACAAGTGTGCGAGAAATATGTCGGTCTGCATATGCTTGGGTCTAGTGTAATAGATCATATAATTAAAAGAATTATGGTGGAAACCCCGACCCAACAACAATTGCGCCCTGTTCGTCGGCCGAACAAACAATGGCAAAAAATTTTCCAAGATGTGTGGCTCCGTTTTCCCCATCCGGTCAACCACTTTTTTGGGCTAAAAGCCAAAGAGAGCGGGCAGCGAACGGTGGCCAATGGGAGTTAGATGATTTAGGGCCAATTGAGGCGCGAGTTTTTCTTTTATTTTTTTGGGAAAGTGCGTTCCAGATTTTAAACTAGCCTGCAGGTCAAACGATTTGCATAATTTTGAAATGACTTTAATAAACCAGACCGACGTTTTCGAAAGTAAATATACAAAATAATAAATATACCACACGAAATTAGGTATTCTTCAAGAAGGCGTTACTGTATTTAATCAGTGTGAAAACATCACTTTGTGACTTAAAAATATTTTTGGTTCAGATTCATTTCCCAGGCCAAAGACACTACTATTATATATTCATAATAAATTATGAAATAATTTTAATTGGACCAGAATAAAAAGTGGACAAAAAGGTCTACTTGTAATCTTAAAACACGAACTCAAAAATATTTTACGAATAATAATTCAAATCAATATATATATTCGTGGTAAATAATGGTTCCTCTTGTGCTAAAGAATTCGCAATCTCATTTACTGCAAAATAACTCAATGGAAACGGCTGTTCTTTTGTTTGGGTAATAATAATTTATATAAACAATTATTAACATCTTCCAATATAATAACAATTTAATTTACGAATGCTGATTTAAGATTTTCAAGCCAGTCACAAAGAGTTGAAACAGGACCATAAATTTGAATGGAGTGCGGCTGTGTATTAATTATGTATTTTAACAAATGTTATCTGGCTTATTCTATTTATGTCCACATAAATAAAAATGTTTTTAAATCATGAAACCTGAGAGTGATGGTAAATATGTTAATATGGAACTACTACTGCAGAGAATCCAACTATTTTGGAAGTATGCAAATGATTCATTTTAAAAATATTTAATTTAATAGCTAAAAATATCCAGGTATCATAATTGAAGTATGTGACACTGATAACAGGAAATGCAATTAACTAAGATATAATTGATTTTGTTCACATAGTGATGTCTGGTATTTCAATAGGCGAAAGCATCTGCAGGATGATAAATCCTTGGATATTTGCTTGTCTCGATTATTGCACTACACACTTGCACTTAAGTGCATTCCTCGGCATCAGAAACTGATTTCCTGACTCTTCAAAGCCCCTGACACAGTGCCAGTGAAATATAATGTTTCACTCGGCATATTTGCAGTGCATATTTGCCGGGGATATATATGTGTTTAGAGCTGAGTCAGGAGATGAGACAGGAGGATGCGACAGGACCTCTTCTGCACAGCGCCGCACTCTCGAGTGTGTGCAAACAAAGCAAGCTGGGAAAGTGCCACTAATTACAATTCCCACACGCAGGGCCACCCACGCCCCCCCCTCTCATTTCCCCCGCAGGCTGTCCACCGCATTTGCATCCTTGCATCCTTACATCCTTGCATCTGCGGCAAGTGTTTGCCTCGGTGGAATGACGTTGGCATTTGTTGACCGGCCTCCGTGGATGATGTTAGCCCGCCGGCTAGCTGTCTGTCTGATCCTTGGATGAGGTCCTTGCGCGTCCTTGCCGGAGGCGAAATGTTTGCTTTAGTCCTCTAGCCAGATCCTGCCTCCGATATCGAATTTCTGCGCTCTGACCTTTACCCTCTGGCGACGCCACGGAAATCGATTGAACGCAAACTATGACACGGAATGTCCCTCGACCGTGACCACGGTCGCTGACTCGCTCGATGATTTCATTTGCGGTCTATCTACCTGTAGTCCTGTCCCCGTATCGAAATTCGAACAGCAACTATTTACCGACTACAAAACGAGCACGAAGAGGAAAACACACAACTGTCCCATTCACACGCACCCGGTGAAAACCTGAAATAGAAAATTGAGGTGGAATGGAGGGATGAGGCGATTTTCCACCTGCGCCGGTGGTCAACGTCAACGTCATCACCGCAAAGTCGCGCGGACAGGTGGAAAGCGTCACCAACCGACTCCTTGGCCAATGTTCCGTCTATCGTCGGCTCTATCCTCCATGCGATGGCACATGGGGACACTCGGCCAGCGGAGCGTTCAGTTTGAGACCATTTAGGCGGGCAGCCCAATTAACCTGCACTCGCATCTCTGCTCTGGCATTTCTGGCCAATTAATTTCCCTTTTCCCTCTCACAAGTGTTAATAGGAAGGCGGACCGGACTTCAAACGGGAAATCCACCCGAAAATGGCAGCACTAGCAGGCCAAATATTAAGACATATATTCTGAGGGCAATTATGTTGAGAAAATAGCTTTATAACAAACCAAAAGTAAATCCAGAGCTTATTAATTTCTTACTCGTTTACAATTAAATTTAAAAGGCATAATTATACATCATAAATTAATAAAGTTTATGCATATATGTATAACTAGTCAATGAAGTTTTATAAAGTTAATAATGCAAATTTAGAAACAATGGTCAGATCACTAAAAAATAATGTGCATGATGTTTTCTTAAGTATATTTTTTCTTGTATTAAATTATATTCATTGTATATTTCCATTGTTTTTCTGTTTCAAAGTAAATTTTTTTATTTTGACAGCAAGTTTGTTGCTTATTTAAAAATCAAATAGGAATGTTTTTAAACATACAAATTTATTTCGTGGTAAATAAACATTTTTCTGTTTAAGTGTCAAATATCATTACTTTTGCTAGCATGATTTTATGACAACCATTAATTATATCGCAATGTATTCAATTCTAAAGCTTAAGTGACATTTTGGGGCGACAGATTTCACCGCATAATAGAACCATCCCCAGCCCCCTCCACATCCTCTTCTGTCCCAAAAAACTAGCCTCCTCTTTTCTTCTTTGCTATCAGAATACAAGAGGCTTACTTAGTAAGCTGACTAAATTGTATTCTGATAGTTTTTCTTTCCCATATAATATTATGGTATGTACAGAGACCTGGTTAAGGACGGATATTCTTAGCTCCGAAATTCTCCCGGGTAAGTACACTATTTATAGGCTTGATCGTCAGTCCAGACGGGGAGGTGGAGTCCTGATTGCTGTCGACTCCACCTTTTCCTCTGAATTACTAACTTTCGACGAATTTTATGACATCGAATTCCTAGGTATAAAATGATCGTTTCCCGGTAGTTTTGTATACATTACTTGTTCATATATCCCACCATCATCTGAGTTCCCTATTTACGCAAATCACCTTTCCTGTATTCAGTCAATTTTCAAAAAACTGTCAAATCAAGACCAGTTAATAGTATTGGGTGATTTTAATATACCTAGTGCGACATGGTCCCCTGACGAAAACTCTAATATGTTGCTTCCTTGACATTGCGCTATCCCAAGTGAACCATGTTAAGAACTCATTAGGGCGTTTACTGGACTTGTGTTTTGTTTCAAATTCAGAAGGCGTTTGCCTATCAAGAACGGGACCACTTACACAACCGGAAGATCCCTATCATCCAACTCTAGAACTGACTGTAGACGTAAGAACAGAGCTGAATAAAAAATCCGAAAAGTCGGTTAAACGAATCCGCTGCTTTCGTAAGGCAAACTTTCATCTTTTAAATACTTTTATATCCGGCTATGACTGGTCCTAATTTTATTCATGCACTGACGTGGCTAAGGCCGTTAATATCTTTTATAATGCATTGAATTCCTTCTTTTATCTGTGTGTTCCGTTATACTATCCGTCAATTTCAAATAAACCTCCGTGGTTTAATAAAGAGTTGTCACACCTAAAAAATATAAAGTCCAGACTTTTCAATAAATTTAAAATGTGCGGTTCACAATCTGCCTTCTCTCGGTACCTAAGGGCTCGGTCAAATTTTATCGTGCTTAACGCCCGGTGTTATAAAAGCTATTTGACTCGTTGTAGGGTCCAATTTTCACAAGATCCAAAACAGTTTTATAATTTTGTTAACACTAAGCGTAAATCAGCCTGTTACCCTTCATCACTATCATTTGAAAACTCTACGGCAAACTCTGATCAGGAAATTGCCGATCTATTTGCCCAGTTCTTCCAGACAACATATTCTGTTTCATCCCGTCCAAATCCGTCTTATTCAAATGCCATACCCAAGTCAAACTTGATTTTTTGTCCGAGATTAAGCGAAAGCTCCCTTCTTTTGGATCTCCATAAAGTTAAGCCAGTCTATTCACCGGGTCCGGACGGAGTTCCAGGCTGCGTGCTTAAATACTGTGCTGAAACTCTGTGTAGACCTCTGTACAAATTGTTTACTTTGTCTTTAAAAACATCTCATTTCCCACTTATTTGGAAGGAGTCATTTGTCATTCCCCTTCATAAGAAAGGAAATAAATGCAATACAAGTAATTACAGAGGCATATCCAAATTATCCGCCATCCCAAAGCTTTTCGAAAATACTATTACACCCCATTTGCAGCATCTTTGTAGATCGATTATATCTCCATGTCAACATGGATTTATAAGGCGAAGATCTACGACGACAAACCTCTTGGAGCTAACGTCTTTTGTAATAAATGGCTTTAGAAAGAACATGCAGACTGATGTAGTTTACACTGATTTTAGTAAAGCGTTTGATTCAGTAAATCACTCGCTTCTTGTATTAAAGCTAGACTTATTAGGGTTTCCATGTGATCTTCTAACATGGATCTCAAGTTATCTGAGTGGTAGGACTCAACGAGTGCTTTTTAAAAACTCGATCTCGGATTTGATCCGAGTTACTTCAGGGGTCCCACAAGGAAGCCACCTTGGCCCACTTCTTTTTACTTTATTTATAAACGATCTCCCTCTAGTCTTGACAAAGTCGCGTGTCCTTATGTACGCAGATGACGTTAAGTTATGCCTGCAATATAACGAAATTTCTAGCAGTTCCGACTTACAATCTGACCTAAATGCTTTTCAAACATGGTGTTGTGAAAATCTTTTGGATTTAAATAGCGCTAAGTGCAAAGTAATGACATTTTTTCGGGTGAACCCACAATACGCAACGTATACGCTGGGTGGTTGTGCGTTGTCTAGAATTACGCAAGTTGATGACCTTGGCGTCCTCCTTGACCCAAAACTTAAGTTTTGTGACCATATTACTTCTATAGTAAATAAAGCCAGGGGAGTACTTGGATTTATAAAAAGGTGGTCAAAGGAATTCGATGATCCCTATGTTACAAAGACTCTGTTCATTTCACTAGTCCGTCCAATCCTTGAGTACTGTTCAGCAGTTTGGAGTCCTCAGTATGGTGTACATATAGACCGGATAGAGTCTGTGCAAAAGAACTTTTTATTATTTGCTCTACGGGGCCTTAACTGGAATGCAAGCCTTATTTTACCATCCTACTCTAGTAGACTCCTCCGATGCTTGGCACAACTTTTATCTATAAACTTATTCACGGGGATGTGGAGAGTCCCGAGTTACTGGGTCGCATAAGCTTCTCCGTGCCTAATAGAATTACCAGGAACTATGTTCCTCTTACATTAAATATTTGTAGATCTAACTTTGATATGCATGAACCGTTTAGAGTACTGTGTAACGACTATAATAGACTATACCACATTATTTCTACTACCGACTCTTTGCCAAGCTTAAAAGCATTAATTTTATCTTACTTAGCACAAAATTAGTATTAGTATTTAGTCTCGTACGTATTTCTAATCTTAGTCTGTCCGCTTCTACATTGTGCTTTTTAACTTCTCGCGATCTCGTTTTTACGCCTATAAGGCTCCGCGCGTAACAAGCACTGCTTGGTGTCGTAAGGGCCACTTGTTTGCGCTGATCTTAGTGCATCAACGTCCGAATATAATCTGTTCAACTTAACAATATTTAAATAAAATTAAAAAGCCAGTGATAGCTTATGCATTTTTTGATTTAACAAACTTTAAAAATGAATAACTACTAAATATTCTTCAGCATTATTGTTTGCCTCTGTCTTAGTGCAAGAAAATATGTACATATTTTGTAGTAAACCAATAATCCGACAACAAGCTTTCGTTCTGTGATTTAACGTCCAGTGGATTTCCGCGGAACAAAAAGGCGGAGAAATACATTCTATCCAGATTGAGGGAGTATTTGCCCGCTAGCGGAAGTCCTTCAAGTTGGCGGGCTTGCAATCGATATGCCATGGAAATGTTGAAAGGCGCCTGGCAAGATTGATGATGCTTTAGAAGCCAGCAATTCACATGAATTTCATGTGGGCACTACATTATATGGGTATACACTCGTATACATACTATCTCAGAGCAATTTGCCATGCAACCAAACAATTAAGCTGCGAAATTGGTGCGCTTGCAATTCCCGTTTTCGCTCCGATCGCCACATCTCAAGCTCCGGGCCAACCTCAATTAATCTCTTTGCCAAAAGCCGACCGGGATTGACCCGATGTTGGGCTTAAGATCAGCTATAGCCACAGCCACAGCTGCTCGGCGAAACGTCACACTTCAATCAGACAATAAAAATATTGAAATGAGCCTGAAATGGGACAGAGTCGGATGCAGAGATCCACTGAGAACCGCGGCGGCGAAGTAAAAACGAATTTCGCAGAAACATTTTAAATGAAGTTCATTTTTCGTTGAGCTCTTCTCAGGTAATCCGGCAAATGAATAATTGATCGCGCTCTATAATTAACGGATCCACTCAATTGCCAACTTTTTAATGCAGCCAGGCCGCAAACAAAGCGAACTCCATCTGAATAGTTATTTATATCCATTTCATGGTCGCCCAAATCTCATGTGCAGTTTTCATTACTTTCAGCCACTGATTCTGACGGAAGCCGTGAAGGCAAAAGCCAGTTCAACGAATCCATTCAATTTGTATCACTATTTGTATACCCTTGCAAGGGGTAACAGTGCCTCAAGTTCATGCTTAAATATTTTAATTATATTTATATTATTCAGGTTTAAAATACATTTGTATGTATATACAAATACATTTATATACAGTTGACTAATATAAATATATATCTACTAACCGCGCCTCAACTAATCTTGTTTATATAGTGTCATCGATTTGCATCATCGATATAAGGTAATAAGTTCGTTACATTGTAGGGCATTCAAAAGTTAAAGTTAATAGTAACTAATATTTATCCACCCAGGTGGCAATTGCAAGTTGCCTTCCTAGAAAAGTGATGAATGAAGTCAGCTCTGTGGAAGTTCATAATATGAAACACCACATCAATTCCATTTGGCAGTTCATTATTAAAAATATTTCCACCTAAAATATAATTGATAATTTATTCAAGCATAAGTTGGAATGTAATTTCTGGGCTATTATTAAGTTGATTACTCAACGTCACAGGCCTGAAGGCTGTGCGCAGACACAAAGATACAGATACAAAGATGCAGATACAAAGGTTGAATTTCTCCGAGTAGGCATGTGTGTATCTATGCGATAGACACCTGTACCTGAGGCGCTGCGACATTGCTTCGTGGCTCTACTTTAATTGGCAGCCACATAGGGGCTCGGGATTGGTCCACCTTTGTAGCTGTATTAAATTTCTCCTATCATGCCATAGAATCATTTTTCGGTGCTGCAGGTTCGATCGTTCTTTGAACTCGGGCCCTGACATGATTTATAGGAGTTGTGTTCGCTCTGCGGCTCGTTCCACATTCCCTGGCATGATCCAATCTAATTGAACAGAATTTAGTCAACCTTAAATTTATTGTTGAATAACTCCGTCGCAGGCATTTGGGACACAAACTGGTTTAACCGAAGATGCTCGCACCTCGGGCTCGATTAAGTAATGCCCCGATGATTGTTCCGTCCGTGTACTGGTTTTTGCGTATTTACGGAAGTGTTTCGGCCCGTGACTGTGGCCCACCTGGCCCCGCCCCAAGCCAATTGCCGATCGGTCATTCGGACGGAACCAGTTCTCGGCTCTCAGCCACCAACTCGACCACTTAGCCATCGTCACCTCGTCAACGTCATTAGCCAGTCAGTCGAGGCTTTCGTTCCTCTGGCCCAAGTGAGCCGATTCATTTACTCCAGTAATTCGCCAGGCATTTCCTATAGTGATGTACTCAATAGAATGAAGTTAAAACACACTACCCAACATATAATTTAAGCTCCAGTACAATTAACACCTCCAAATGGGGTAAGAAAGCCATAACGATCGGTTTCTCAATATCCAATTTTTTGTTTATTACATTTTATGAAAAATTTTCATATTTTCCGGCCAGAAATTAAAATAATTTCGTGATAGGTAATACCAAAAAATGTTAAATTAATTTTATTCATTCTTAAAGTGGGGTTTCCAAACGTTGTCAAACGACAAAAAATATTGCAAGGTTCTTCTGGTCATTAAAGACTCAACTTTAAGAAGGCCTACAAATCGTGTGAATATTATTACTTTTGAACGGAGCATTGAATTGAAATGCTGTTGGTAACATATCGAAAATCATAGCGATCTCTATTTAGCAGGACCTTAACTAATTCATTCTACTAGTCAAATGCAATTATACAATAATATCTTACTGGAAGTTCATGTACTGTTCGCAGTAAATGATCTCTAGAAAGAATGTAACAAACATTGGAAATGAACTAATAATTCATTTAGTAGATCCTGCAATATAAAATCTCTTTTTACGGAATTCTAAGAAACAGAATGCTACCTTTTGCCATTTTCAAAGTGTTTTTTTATATTTATAAAAATTGTTTAGTACAGAAATATAATTGTTTGGCTTTTGACAAGTATTTTGGTATGATGGTAGGTATGAATATGATTGTTGTAGTATAAGCGAAAAATAAAACCATGATGTAGTTTTTTTGTTTAAACATTCTTTAACTGGTTCTCAGTTTCTTTGCTTGTGACACTAACAAAATTCATATAATAAAATTTCTACCGCAAATCACGGCCATCTTAAGAACTGAAAAGCAATTACAGTGAGAGCGATAAATGCTAATCAAATCGTCTCATCAGACAAGTTGCCTTGATTTGCGTTCAGATCCAAATACTAACTATAAATGGATCATGATCTCATTGGCAGTTACTTGCGCATAGCCAGTGCCCATTTCAATACCAAATCGACAGCCGAACTTGTGGTCCGCAAGTAGCTTCAGTTCGGATTTCGGGTTAGTGTTCGACTTCAGTTGCCGATTTAGTGACAAAACACAGATAAAAGCAATTCAATTTGAATATTGCCAGCCCATCCGCCTTCAGCTTTGGCAAACACGAGCTCCGCTTTGCCTCCTCGAGCCCCGAACCCCTTGTTTTTGGCCATTCTCTGTGCGCGTAAGCTGATCTAAGCCAAAATAGTAAAACCTATTAAAAATTATTATTGTCCCATCTTCATTAAGCCAGAGCCACAAAGACACACCGAGCCAATCAAGGCGAAAATACGATTCCGTGTGCATAAATTTGTTCGGCAGCCGCTGAGATAGATATTGAACTCAATGTGGGTACAGTGCGTTTCATTGCGAACACGTATCATTTCCATTCTATCTAAAATCGTACCAAAATTATAGTAAAAAATATTTAAAATTAATGTAAGTTATTGTTATCAGTGAAATATATGTTTATTTTTCCAAATCTAATATTATTATTAGCCAACCCCATCTTATAGTTTCGCAACGAACTGTATATGTGTACGAATTTATAGGCAAGTTTTTGTTTAAAATTCGTACTTTCATGAAATTTATTGCTGAAACCGCGATAAAGCCGAAAAGCAACTACTAGACAATACAAACGGCTTCTTATTTACATAGAAATCTTTTTCGAAAAAAAATAGATATATAAATAAAAACGTATTGAATGGACTAATCAGATTGGAGTTCTTCTTACCTGCTGGTCGCTGGTTATTGGCACGATTGTAACCTGCCCAGAAGATTCTTCTTTGGCGGACTGACGTAATTCTCACTGGGAGATCGGGTCCAACTCGAAACTTTCACACAAAACAACAGCGATCATTACACAAAATTGTATTCAATTAGGAGATATTCACGATTAAGGAATTCACTTGAGCTTTTCCTGTGGCGAAAAGGCATATAATTAAGGATGGATCCAAGCAAATGGGTCTGTGACACTCTTAAAAACATTACTTATTCATTAACTTAACTATCTTATGAAGGTCTTTAAATTAATAATATTTAAAATCCATCTACATTGTTAAACGTAACGACAATAAAGCCTTTATTACACTTTTTATTTGCACGACTAACATTTGATTTCCTATAAATTATGCTATGGTTTATTTTTTAAAACCTACATTCTCAATAAAACTTATTTTCCTTTAAAACTGTCACTTAAAATTAGTTTCGAACTTTTATAAAAGAACTTTCTTTATGTATATTTTGAACTAGACTATTGATTGGCTAACTTAAAATTCATTCCTTGCACTCAAAGTTTCTGCTTTCTCTGTGGATGTAAATGGGAAAGCCTTGGAAAGGCTTCCTTATTTAAAAATCATGCCCTTTGACGAACGACCTGAGGAAGAATTCTTAATAATTTGCAAATGTCCAAACGTGCCACAGAGAACTCAAGAAGCGCACCGCCAAAAGAGTCCGCCAACATGGCTTTTAGCATAATGCCGCGTATCCACCGCTAAGATGACGGCCAACAGCCTCTTAAGACTTGGGCGGGAAAATGGGAAATGGAAAAGGGGCGGGGCATGGCGGGTCGTGTAAACACTACAAAGCCGCGTGGAAACTATCTGAGCGGCGCTGCCAAGTTGTCACTCGTCGCTGGGAAATGCAACTAAAAGCGACACTAACCCAATTTCTGTAGGGCCTAATAAAATTATAAACTTTTCACCAGCCAAGCCGACGACGTCGCCGTCTCGCGAGCAACAAAACAAACATACACACACACAGATACACACAGGGGCGGCTGGCGGGATAGGGGGCGTGGTAATTGCTTTGCACTAGCTCCTAACATCAAGGGGGCGTGTGGGTTGGGGGGGTGGTTAATGGGTGGTGCCACTGGAGGTGGGGCAACCTCTCGAGGCAGGGCAAACATCAGGGCACGGTCACGACAACGACGACGGGAGATGGCAGCCAGAATTTTGCAGATACGGGAAAAGCACTTCGAAAAAGCCTCCTGGACGGGAAAGGGGCGAAACAAATAGGAGCAGCGGTGGGCGTGGCAACGGGTGCTGCGCCAGAGGAGCAACTTGGTTGAAACAATGGGCATAAATACATGGCTCTGCCACCTCTTCAAAACGGGGTTAATAAAGTTGCGCATGGCAGAGTCTGAACAGGTCGGAGGCAACACTCAAAAAATGCAATCCATCACCATCAATTCATTAACAAATATTTTTAAAAACACCTAACAATTTTCTGATTTATTCGGGATCAAGTAGATTATATATACAAGTGTAGGGTCCCGTTGCAATTAAGCCATTATTTGTTTCTATTATTCTTAGTTGAGTTTATTTTTTTTCAAGAAAATATAAACTGGTAATGAGCCCATGTTTCAAAATATATTTAAATTACAATTTTATTTAATAATTAAAAAACTGTTTATATTCAGAAGGGTTATAATTTAAAATAATTAAAATATCCTAAACAACAACAAAATTCTAAGTATTTTTACATAAGAAAGTTTAATATAAATATAAGTTCTTTAAATTAAATTTACATTTTCATAATATTTTCATAACAGTTTGTAATTTGTATTATTTTTTAAAATTTGGATTTAGTTAAGTTAATGAACTTTTAATATCTTGTGAGTATTGAATTGCAGTGAATCCCGTTTTTGCCAGTGTAAGGGCAGTCACCGCAGGAGCCGCAGCTGCAGCTTGCATGCAATTTGTGCGGTAAACAGAGGAGCCGTATTCGGAGACCCTTAGTTTGAAATCCGGGCGGGGTGCCCAGTGGAGTGCCTGCTCAGAGCACTGCCCTGCAGGTGGAGCAGGTGAGAGGAGGTAGGAGAGGGTATTAAAAGGCAGGAGAAGGTGCTACTGACGGAAAGGTGTCGCTGCTTCGCACCGATTTTTCCTACTGTTTACTCTGCCCCGATTTTCGCCACTTTGTAAGGCCCTGTTGGTGCGTCTGTGGGTAATCGTTGGCGCTGGGCCCATTCTCTGGCCAAAACTTTTCATTTCGAATTCAAATCCATATCGGACCTGCCATTATTTGGCACTGAAGCTGCGTGAGCAGTCGGGGATTCAAGGCTAGCTGGATGCCAGAAACTTGACCCATTTGGCATGGGACGGCGGTTATAGCTGTCATGAGGCTGACTGTTGCGTAATGTTTTTCCGCATTTAATTTACAAAGTTAATGGAATATATGGTAAGGATTTTTTCAAAATGGAATACCATTTAATGAGTAGGTTTAAAGTAAATTTTCAGTTGAATGAGTATTTATATAATAATATATAATATAATATTTCACCCTTATTATTCGTCGCTATTTTAGTTTTTTAAATTTTACTTCTGAATATATAATATGTCAACTATAATAATTTAATTTAATTGTAGCCTTATCGTTCATATTTATTTAAGTTATTCAAGTAAAAATTTCGACTTAACTCATACTTTTTAAAAACGATATATTGGTTATGGTAACATGTCGTATGAGTAATCTTTCTTAATTTGTGATTGTGTGTATACGTACTAACGCTATCATTTATGAATCAAATTTATTGCCAAATATTTCCAAGTTTTTAAAACTCAACTCTTTGAACTGCAATATAATTAGCTGGCTTTCTACAGCGAAAACACATTTTTATTGATATTTTTAATGTTGTTTGACAATTAAACAAGTTTTAAGCAACCTAATTAGACCACATATCCACCAGCATATATAAAATCAACATTTGCCCGAAATCTAGTGGCATTTAAATCCGCTGTTGTTAGGGCTGCGTAATCAATGCTTATTCATTTCAATTTTAATTGCAGTGCAAACACACTCCACACACACACACACACTGAGCGAAAAAATGGGAAGCACATACATTCACCCAGGCAGTTAACGGGTTTTTTTTTGCATTATTGCGAATACCAAAGCCACTTGGCAGCATCATTGATTTTTCTTCTCCGGCCTGCTCTTTCCCTGTTTTCCTTGCTTTCCTTTTGGCCCAATACTTTTGCTGGCTCGCTTTATTTCTTTTCTGCCGTTTGTTATGTTTTTTGGTTTCTTCAATTTTGTTTTCCGCAGCTTTGGCTTGGCTGCTTTGTTTTTCCAGCCTTTGCCCGTTTAGGCCAAATTACTTTGGCTGGAGAAGCACGTGCATGCAAAGGACATGCCACATACATATATACATATGTATGTATATAAATGTATATATGATGCCTGTCTTTGGAGCGACTCCTGCCAGCTGCTGTGGTGGCACAGTTACGAACTCTATGTGGCACACACGCTGCTGCTGCCGTTCTGTTTTTCCTCCTGGTTTTTCCTCCTTTATTTTCCTTTTGAGAGAGTGTGCGTGTACTTGTCTCGCGTGCCTCGCAATCAAAAGCAAATAGGGAGTGGAGAAGGGGGGAAATGGGGGGACGTGGGGTAACTGAACCGGCTGCCATAACCCCTCGTAACGAGGGGACAACAATTTAATTTTAATTGCCGCACTTTTCAGACCCCAACCCTCGCCCTGCCGCAGCTTAGCTTGCCAGCGACTCAAAATCGATCATACGCACTGTGTGCCGCCGGATGCCCAAAACAAAAACAAAGTGCAAATGGGGACAAGGCGGCGCGGCGCTACAAGCAAGAGCAAATGGGAAAAAAAATCAATTTGTATTAAGAATGAAATTTCGATTTGACCACGAATTGGGGTACAAATAAAATCCAGCAAGATACTATGTACTGCTATACCCCGCATATACATATATGCGTGTGAGTTTTATGTTCCTCGAATCGGGTGTGTGTGTGCGAGTCCTTTTACATAATTAAACGGCGGCACGCGTTGACTGGGCTTTAAACCTGCGGGGAAAAACAGCTTTAAGGGGGCACTGTGCCCATTTGCTTGGACCCCGAAACGACAAGGAGGATGCGAGCCACTCGGCCATGATTTCCCCCGAGCTTTGTTGTTCCGCCTTCCACTTATCACCACATCAGGATATCAGAATATCAGGATACCAGGACACAGGGCTGACAGGCCTGGCCTTTGCACACTCACTCCAGCACTGACCAGAAGCGGGATCGCAGGATCACCAGCCGCACTTCAGCCTTTCACTTTTGGCCTGGCTCCGGACCTTGGCTCCTCGGGAGCTGGAGCACTGCAATCCTGGCTTCCACAAACACAAACACAGGCACTGACACAGACACTAACACAGACACAGACACTAACACTGGCACGGACACACACGGCAATCGCAGAGAGGACTCACTCGCAAAGGCGAATCGCTGGCAACTAATTTGGGTGACTGCCTGGCGGTCGCGTCGGGTCGTTGGTGCTGCTGCACCGAGGTGTCCATGTCGCGTCCCACGGACGGACTCGTTCCAGTTCCAGTGGCAGCCGGGTTCGCAACCACTCGAGGAAAGCTCCGGAGCGCCAAGGGCCATACAAAGGCACCCTCAACCCTCAGCACTGGAAAAATGAGATTTTGGTAATTAAATTAAGTCAAAAATTCATTTTAAAAAATATTACCTTTTATTTGTAATTAAATATGTATAGTTTTTATTTTTCATGCTCGCTGTTATTGTTGAAAGGTCTATAAAATGTACTCTTATTCGCACTTGCCACTTTTACCCTGATATTATATCTGCAATGTACTTATTCTCATAGCCAAATTTTAAAAATTGAGAAACATTGTTATTAAAAAAAAACAATTATTTGGTAATTTTAAAAACACTTCTGATTAAAAAATAACTGTAATATGTTTGCTAAGCAATTATTTTCTTACTATACTTATCGCCATAAGTCAAGATTTGAGGGACATTTCTACCCCATATTTGGTAACAATTTTCTTGTTTGAAGAAGGTGTGCTGTGGCATGGATCACTAGATTTATTATTTAATTTATCAGTACCTTATCTGTAGCAAAAAGTCAATAAACCAAATCATTATTTTTTATGAAGTATTTATACCCGTTACTCGTAGAGTAAAAGGGTATATTGTATTCGTGCAAAAGTATGTAACAGCTAGAAGGAAGCGTTTCCGACCCTATAAAGTATATATATTCTTGTTCAGGATCACTAGCCGAGTCGATCTAGCCGTCTGTCCGTCTGTCTGTCCGTCTGTCTGTCTGTCCGTATGAACGCTGAGATCTCGGAAACTATAAAAGCTAGAAGATTGGCATTTTGCATGTAGATTTTAGGAGTTCCTACGCAGCGCAAGTTTGTTTCAAAATGGTGCCACGCCCCCTCTGACGCCCACAAGCGACCAGCTGTGGCCACAGTTTTGATGCTATTATGAAATTTTTTTTTGATATATATTTGTTTCGTCAATACCTATCGAATGGCCTAATAAAAGTTTGCCACGCCCACTCTAACGCCCAAAAACCCATTAAACACTTATGCCTGGTTAGCGCCTACATTTCTGCCTTTTATGGCCGCAATAGTGCAATAGCGCCATCTAACGGATGACTTTGGAACAGCTGGCCAAGGTGCTCAACAGAGTCAACGGTAATTCTCGATAAGGATTTCTATTAAAGGAAATTGCGATGGTTTTCATTTGTCAATACCGAACTATATCCCAAGAACTATGCAAATCAAATCAAGTTAGCCAAATTGGAGGTGTTCCCTGGGTACCGATTTTAACATAAAAATCGGGAGCTAATTCGAGCTGCGAAAAACATACAGAAGGCATATTTATATTAGTTGTTTAGCTGAGTAACGGGTATTTAATAGTCGAGACACTCGACTATAGCGTTCTCTCTTGTTTTACACTTAAATTTTTATATTCCCTATATTTTTTACAATTTCAATGTTACCCTAAATATAAGAAATGTCTTTAAGTCTTAAAAACAAAAGTTTATGTTCCATTAAAAAGATAATTTACTTTTAAGAAAGAGTTATTTTGACGAATGTCCGAAGCTCAAACAAATTTATATGTCTGAAACCCGTCCAAATTCTGTCCAAATTCGATAGTTGATAGCAAATAAAATTTTCATTTGTGAACCCATTTTTGTGTACTTATTTAATTTTGGGAGCCTCTAATTTAAACTAATTCTACTTCAGAATGTTGCGATTAGTGGTGGCGGTTTAAAAAATATGGAAATGGTTGTGATTTGTTATGGCGAATTCAGACTTATTTTCTTCAAGTGCAAAGTCCTGCTCGGGGAGGTCGCAAGCTCTGAGCGCGACCTATCCCAAAGCTTTTGGCTCGGATGGCATCCACATATGGCGTCTTCCAGGGCGCAGTGGTGAGCCTGCGCGAGATTGGCGCCAGCACGTGCCACGCCGCAGTCCAGCTGTTGGATGGCGAACCCACCTTGCCCCCTGACCATGCCCACAGCACCCCACCACCCTGCCACCCCTACTCACTGGCACCCCTCAATTCCAGATGCCATTCAAATCAGAGCAGAGCTGTGGGTTGACTTTTGACCATTGATGCACGCAGGCGGGTTAAAAGGGAGTGCTCTTGGGCAAAATGGGAGGGAGGAAGGGGGGAAGGGGGTCAGGGGTTTCTGTGCTATGTACTGCGGTCGAATGCACTCGGGTATGCCCCAAAATGGACGCAGCTGGAGCTGGAGCTGGTGGCCTGCGGGCCGAGCACGAGTATCTCCAACTCCAGCCACCGTCGGCCCTTCGCCGAAGCCTTCTTTATTGACTTTAGCCTTCCAATTGGGTTTTTAGGTCAACCTCCAGCCCACACAAACACACTCACACACACACTCACACACACACCCATCGATTGGATGCAGTCAGCAGCTCAAAGGAGCTCGGACACACAAAGTCACCCATCCTGCAAGGCATACTTACTTGGCCAACTGCAGCTGACACTTGTGGGATGTCACAGCACTGCACGGATCGATGGACGAGATTAGCCAGCTGAAATTCACTTTCACTATGCCTAATTACTTAATTCATTTTCCAAAACTTAGTTTTTGTTTACAGCACCACAAAGGACAAAGCGAAGTCCAGGTAGGCTTTCTTCATTCTATAATAATGAAAGTTCACCTTCTTAAAATTAAGTTAACCTTGCCCGTATAAAAGGACAAATAGCTTCATTTATTAGATTAAAAATAATATTTGAGCCAAGTGACATACATATGTATATGCTAAAATATATTTTAAGCAGAAAGAAGCTTTTTATTATAAATGAAGATAACAAAGAAAATTATTAATGTTAACTAGGAACTGATATACAAATTTTTATTATTTTCCAAAAAAGGAACTAAATTTAGTAATAAATGTGAAAGAGATTATAAACAGAAGAAATGCTTTGATAGAAGCTTTGATACAGGCTTTACTAAAAACCAAGACATACCATATTTTATATTTGTTATGGGAAAAGACAATAAGGAGTTGCATTCCATTTAAAGTTGCGCAAAAAACGGAAAGAAATGTTTTCCAAACCATTAATTTTAATGTAAAATGTGGAATTTTAATTACTTTTTTGTTGCATACATAAAAATGCGTTTGAAATTGAATACTTTTATAATGATTAGAATATTTTTTTTATGCGGTATTAGCATGAACCTCTTTCATTGACCATCTATGAATGATGACCAAAATCCATCTAAAATAGAGCCGAAGATTACCATCTAATATGTGTACCGTAGAGCTTCTCTCGGCTTATTTATTGGGGTGCTCTGAATCATCGGATGAATGGGTTTTCAGCTGGAAGAGGGGATAGCGAAGCAGCACGAGGACTTGACGCATTTTGTGTGCAAAACGTTTTGAGCTTATTGTTCCAAATTCGATGCCTCGGGCCAGGCACTCGAGACCCGTTTCATCGGGCATAATTCGTTGGATCCATCGGATCATCACAAAAGAAAAGCGATGTCATCGGCGAAAATGCAGCAGAGCTTTCCCAACGACCGGATTGGTGGGGAATTGCGGGGCAGGCTTCTAAACAATGCCGACCAATTTCCAAAACAATGTCAGCGTGCGCAATTTTAATGATTGCAGATATTTTAATGCGGCACCAAGTTATTGTTCTCGTGCTGCTGCTTTGCACTGCAAGAAATTAATAAAATCTTTAAATGTTAACCTTGGGTTTGAAGATACCACATACATTTAAATTGAACGCCCTGGACTATATTATAATTACTAACTATCCTAAATTTAAAGACGAAAATAGTAAAAATTTCCAAAAATCCAGAAATTTGTATGGTCCAAATATTGTTTTGCCTACCATACGAAGTTTAAAAATTGTACATTTTCAGACTAATATTTTTTGGTTTAAATAAGCTTTTAACATAAATGGAAAACAGGGTTAATATGACATTTATTTATTCAAAATTCAATAATTTCTTTGAGTATTCAGATAATATATAATATAACAAATTTTTAAACGGGTATTTTTATTATTTCCTGGTTTTAATATACCATCATTTTATACTTCAAAAGATGTTTTCTTTTATATAATTGGGCTATTGCCATCAAGATACTTTGTTAACTTGTTATTATTTATATTAAGCTTACAACATTTATAAGTTATACCTTAACAATTTTTCTCACTGTTTCTGAAATATGTCGAAATGTATTGGTATCTGAATCTGCTAGCTGCAACGTCAGCAATGGGTGGCCGAATCGCTATGAAGATTTCTGTAAAATTAGTCCATCCAGCACAACATGCCATCGCCTGTCGCAGCGCCCTCAGTGGATGGATAGATATATCCATAGATTTGTGTAAGTGTTTTTTGCACTGTGAAACTGTTTTCGGCAAATGCAAAATGATTGATTGACTCTCGGCATCATTATTATTAGCATTTTTGGGCTCGAGTCTCCGTTTTGCCTGCGCTTCTGGCTAATTAACAAACTCTGATTTGGTGTTGGCCTGGTTCATTCAACTCTAACGCTGATGGGTGAAGTACAACCGTTGGACACGACTGCCTGGCCAGGTCACTAATTGAAGTCGATGAGGAATTACTAGATAATTTTAATGTGTTACGGTAGCCCTAGCATTAGCCAAAGCCAA